>CM060920.1:312407159-313607917 GCA_030737875.1 Allium sativum
AATAGGCTATGCTTTGATCATCAACCATAAGGCTCTGCTTTTCAACAAAATCCTTGATCATTTGTATCTTGGCATGCCATGTTGTCAATCCATGTCATGCAATCGATAACTACCAATATATAACCTCTGAGCTCGTGTGTCCAAGTTAAGCAAGAGAATAAATTCTCCGCCACCACAGATAAATATTAAATAGAAATCAATTTATTTTACATGGAATGAAATCCAATGTCAGACACACATCTATTTACCAGTCCGTTTTGGGTCTGAACGAAACCGGAGACACCTTATTCCTCATTTCTTATGTCCAATGTGGAAGAGAGGTTCTCGTATATCCGGGCAATCAACAAGTACGTCCAGACAACTACCACTTTAACCCTTTCCTAGGAGCGACCCAGTGTTGGGCATCGGTAGTCATCCATTCGATGTGAAGATCGCCGGTCTTCAATTACCGTCTTCAATGTCTTCGACCTTTAATCGTCGTAATAATTATTCAGAATGGGTTAAACTCAGTCTTTCCGAATAACTCCGTATTTTATAATAAAAAATCAGGTGCTATAAATACGTATCATACGCCTCATTCCAATTCAGAATATTCTTTTAATAAAATATTCATATTAAAAGGGAAAGATTCCCCTCAATTTTATCAAAGATAAATTCTTTTAAATTTAATCTATAATCTTCTTTTTAAAGATTCAATAAAACTCCAATTTGATTGTAATATCAAAAACCATTACTTTATGATTATTCCACTTTTAAGAACTTACTCTTATATTTAACTGAGTTAAAGAACCAATGTCATTTAAAACACAGTTCACGATAAACCCAAAATCACCTTCCATTAAATATGGAATTTTCGCAGAAATCAAATCAATATGTAATTGATATAAATTTCCATATCAGACTAATAATATTAATGGAATAATGGCACAACCTTCTAAATTCAATATATAGTAACAGTCTTCTTTTACAGAAGCCTATCTCGATTATTATTAAATCGAATTTCCACTCAATTCCAACTTAATATATTAAATTAGAAAACTTGACATTGGAAATTTTCTTTATAAATCTTAATAAAAAGATCTATAAATTCTAATTCATATTTCTACTGTTAATTGGGCTAAAGAACAAATGTCGTTTAAAACACAGTTCACAATAAGCCCAATTCACATATTCATTTTATTCCGAGCACTAAATATTATTGGAATCTCTAATAATCTTAATTAAAAGATTTATCCTTTTCATACAGGATTTAAGAACAGTGTTATTTAAGACACCATCCACGACAACCCAAAATCTAATTCTTTTATTTAATCTTAATTAAATATTAATTAATTGGAAGACTTCATTAAATCTTAATTTAAAAGATTTATTCTAGTTAATAACTAGTTCATTTTGAAAAAAAATATTTTTGTCTTTTGTGTCCTTCCGAAAACGGACATAGAAATCATCATTTTAGTCTTCATTGAATCTTATTTTAAAATATTCATTATTTAAAAATATTCCATATATAAAATGAAACTTTATGTGAAAATATTCTTTATATTACATTGTTCTTTATCTTAAAATATTCTTTATTTAAAGGATATTCTGAATCGGAATGTGACTCAATCAGTTACCATATAATTTTGGTTATATGGATTTCACACATCACATGAACATGACAATAATGATAAATAATCATTAAACAACCAACTCACATTCAGAGTGAAATTTAAAACTGTGCGAGCATTAAAATGAAAAAATAACGCTCATCGTAGCCTTTCAATCTACCGGTTGACATACAGCTAAATATTGGGACTAGTGTATGTCATATATCATCCCAATACCCGTGTGGGGTTTTCAGACAACAACAATTCATCTAAATAAATCATTGGTTAATGAATTTAACCAATATTAATTCTGCTAACATGTTGGTAATAAATAACAAACATGTTATTATATTCCTAATGCCAAATGAAAATGTATTTTACTCGCACAATCTCTCTACATGTATCCAATGTATACTTTGACAATACAAACGTCACTTTGATTTGCATACAAATTCTATTGTATATTTTAACAATAAAGTGTCACTTTAATTTACAAACAAATTCTAATGTATGTTTTCACAAATAAAATGATTCTTATATTTGCATATAAATTCTATTGTATAATTTAACAATAAAGTGTCACTTTAATTTACATACAAATTCTAATGTATGTTTTGACAAATAAAATGATTCTTATATTTGCATATAAATTCAAATATATATTTTGACCATAAAAATGATTTTCTCATTTTTGTTGACGATTCTATTTCAACAAAATGATTAAAAGTGATCCATTCATTTTGTTGAAAATTCTATTTCAACAAAATGATTAAAATGACATTTTCATATTGTGAACAATTCTAATTTAACAAAATAAATAAAAGAGATATTTCATATTGTTAACAGTTCTAAATTTAACAAAATGAATAAAAGTGATAACTCATATTGTTAACAACTCTAATCTAACAAAATGGGTAAAGTAATAATTCATATTGTTAATAATTCTAATTTTTTCAAAATGAATAAAAGTGATATTTTTGTTGTAACACAAATTTATTTAACAAAGGTGTCATATTATTTTAACTCAAAGCTATTTAACAAAAATGTAATTTTTATTTCAGCCATCATATTTTGACAAAAATGAATATTTTTGTTTTCGATTAATCTTTTGACAAAAATGAATGTTTTTGTTTCCAACTAATCTATTGACACGAATGTTAATTTTATTTCAGCTAACATGTATTGACATAAATGACAATTTTATTTCAACTAACATGTTTGAAAAAAATGATTATTTTTATTTCAACTAACATGTTTGACAAAATTGATTACTTTTTTTTACAACTAACATGTTTGACGAAAATGTATCTTTTTATTTCAATCACTATATTTTGACAAAATGTATCACTTTTATTTCGATCGCTATATTTTGACAAGATGTATCTCTTTTATTTCGATCACTATATTTTGACAAGATATATCTCTTTTATTTCGATCACTATATTTTGACAAAAATGAGTATTTTTGTTTCTCTCTTTTTAATTGACAAAAACGTTCATTTTTGTTTCACTCTTTTTAATTGACAAAAATGTTCATTCTTTTTAATGAACAAAAAATGTTTCATTTTTGTTTTAAACCTTTTTAATGAACAAAGATGATTCATTCTTTCTTAATGAATAAAAATATGTACTTTTGTTTAATACTTTTTAATGAACAAAGATGTTTCATTTTTCTTAATGAACAAAAATGTATATTGTTACAAAAAATGTGTATTTTGTTCAACAATTCTAATTTGATAAAATGACCATTTTTCTATTCTCTTACATTACGTTAAAAACGTGAATTTTTAATGTAGACATGTTTTTATTTAAAACATGAACATTCATCTATTTTCTAACATTACATTAAAAATGTGAAATTTTAATGTAAACATGTTTTTTTTAAAACATGAACCTTTTTCTATTTTTATTTTGTTGACAATTCTATTTCAACAAAACAAATAAAATGATAACTTTGTTTTGTCGACAATTCAATTTTGACAAAACACTAAAAATGATAATCTTGTTATGTCAATTCTAAAACAACAAAAATGACATGATTATTTTGTCAATTCTAATTTCAATAAAAACGACATGACTAATTTGTCAATTTTTAATACAACATAAATTGGCATACCTATTTTGTCAATTTTTAATACAACATAAATTGATATATCTATTTTGTCAATTTTTTAATTAAATACAAATGACAATTATATTTTGTCAATTCTAATTTAACACAAATGACAATTATAATCTAATAAAACATTTTATAACAAAATGTTATTTTATTTCTAATGCAACATTTTATAACAAAAAATGTTATCTTATTCTAATGTGATGTTTTAGAACAAAAATGATATTTTATTCTAATGTACATTTTATAACAAAAATGATATTTTTATTTTACTGTACATTTTATAACAAAAATGATATTTTTATGTTAATAAAACTGATCTAACAAAAATAATATTTCAATGTTAATATAACTGATCTAACAAAATGATATTTCAATGTTAAAATGTAAAGATTATATTTCTATCAAACAACAATATAATTCAGTAAATCATCATCACCAACAATCAATATAAATATAAATATATATATTTCTATTTATATATATATATATATATATATATTTAATTTTAAATGTTAAATCGAGAAATGTCACCATGATTTTAATTCTGTACAGTTTAGATTTGAATTTTCCCCAAATTCAGATTTGCTCCGTTTCAGATCTGGTTTGTTTTGATATGTAGTGCTTGATCACGCGATCCCAATGCTTCTAAAATCGTCCGATTTCATCGTTGCTTGAAAGAGTTATAGAGTTTTAAATCTTTGAATAATTTAATTGTATTATTAAATAAATTAATTAAGGATTTAATTAACCTTAGTCTAAGAGAATTAGGCATACTTCCTTCTATTTCTCCTTCTTCTATCATCAATTCCGGAAACCCAAACCGTCGCCCTCTACATCCACTTGCGCCCGCCGCCTTGGCACCCGAGAACCCGATCAGAGATGCTGACACGACCCAAACTTCCCTGTGAAGGAAAGCACGGATGGCGTTGAGGACAAGACAAAATTCCCATTTAGATTGAAAAATTCCCATTTGACATCACGGACCCAACAAAAGTGGTTTCATCGAAATCCGAGGTCGTTTGAAAAATTCCCATTTTTAAGGGCCTGAATTCCATAGCGACTATTCAGAATTTTCAACTGGACATATCTTTTGATTCCCGCTATGAAATTTCGATTTTTCGGATTCGTTGGAAATATATTCCCAATTAGATCCTAATGTTTTTGGTTTCACTAAAATCCGGATTGTTTTGCACCCGGTACATTCAATTGAAGTTTGAAATCGAATTATCGAACTACCGCGCCATTTTCAATTCTATTTATAATTATATATAATTATTTATATTCTAACGACGACGTATATAATATATACGTTCGATTTCAATTCAAACTAAATTTCTGGTCATATTATTTAAAATAATTCATTTTAAATATTCAAAATTCGCTAAAATTGCCAAAATAAAAATTTTAAACTGGCCCAGATTTTCGCGTTGTTACAATCTCTCCCACTTAAAACTTTTCGTCCCCGAAAAGGAACAAAGTTGAAAGTGGTTTGATTAATCTACTCTACGCTTAATCTGGCTTCCATTCCCCAACTTTTCAGTTTCTGAGAATTTTCAAATTCTTCAAAAAATTGGCTAACACCCTAAATTTTCGAAAAATTTCGCGATAACCTCCCCTGCATCGGGAGCCACGGTAAAATCCCGAAATTGCCATATAGGCCTTCTGATCTCAAAAAGAAAAAGAAAAAGAAAAGGCCAAGCGGCTAGCCAATAGGCTCATAAAATCATCATCACCCAAACAAAACAGTAAATTATATAGTAAACATGTACCTATTTGTCGGGCAAACAAATTTTATTCTCTGCTCTAGCCTCCTTGCTATGACCTGTTCAATGTAAGTACATGTATATGCAAGCAAATGCGACCAATTTTCTATACAATTCAATATTTGGTACAATTAGGCATAAATGGTTCAACATTATCAAACAAATAAACAAACAACACAAACATCAATCAATTAGTGAATTAGAGTTTCAAATTCATAATTTTGATATATAGTCAAAAATCATGTTTTTGATGCCAATTCACAACAATGTATTCTAGCTATATTAGTTTTGGTTCTCACACCAGTCTAATGAAAATATATAAATATCACACCTTCGAAATACGAACATAAATACTGATGATGTGGCCACATCATCAGAATTATCCCCGGGTGTCTAGAATGTGAATCTATATTTATCCAGTATATTAAAACTTCGACTATACGTTCATGACGCGTATACGCGAAATCTATATATACTCGATTGTCCATATTCAAAATAAATAAATAATCAAATACGTTTAAAACGATTTAAATTTTAAAACAAAATTGTTTTCATTTGAAAAATATATTCTTCACACTCGTTCTAGGATATTACTGATCCTATCTCTAACGAGTCATTCTAATTGGATATTGCTAATCCAATATCTGATGAATTCTTTCGTATGGTTCTAATGTGTCTTGTTCTCGAGCTCTGTAAACCAAAGCTCTGATACCAAACTGACACGACCCGAACTTCCCCGTGAAGGAAAGCACGAATGGCGTTGAGGACAAGACAAAATAGAACGCAGACGGAAGAACATTTCATTGTTATTACAACAATTCCATCAGATACAAGAATATATAGAGTATAAATGAATAAATTACATTCAACAAATATCAGAGATTTAAGTTACATTTAAATACATCGCAGCAGAAAATAATACAAAAGCACAACTAGAAGCAATGCACGGAAACAGAGCTTTCCGAGCATCGTTCCAGCTGTAAATCAGGATCCTGTGAATATAAATCTGCAAAACCAAAACTACTAGCTGCCCGTGTCGAAAATAGGGGCACCTAGAGTTTAGGTTAAAACAATAAACTCCAGGTCAGTCATGGGACTGGTGTGAGAACTAAAACAGTTATTTAAAACTTTACTTTAAAGATAGTAATTCAAGGGACCACGCCGTATAACACCGAACGGGTTTCCTCCCAAGAATACTAGTGCATATAACAAAACAACGCAATGCTTAATAAAGAAAAATGAAGCTGTTATAAGACCCAGGTCCCATCACACAATGCAACGCAAGCCGGATGATAGGGTTTTTACCTTATAATAGCCAAAGCATGCTTGATACGTTTAAAACACATTATTTGATACTATTATAGGTGTATAGTTTCAAATCAATTTCAATCATAAATATAAAACATAGACGGCATAGCTACCATCTACTATGTCGCCATACTAGGCTCTACAAATAAAACCGCAATACACGTATTGGAAATTTGATTTCCGTCATGAGCCGAGGCAAGGGGCAACCTCCTCTCCGTTCGAGACACTCCAGCAAATGTATCAAGACCGCACATAGCAATCCTTGGAATCGGTTGGGTCGGTCCTCTCTTACTTTTGAGGATTGGCAATTCCTGAACACACGTTTCCCGGTCCTAACAGACCTAATATCGAGGCGCCTCATCCAACAACCACACAGGTGAAAAGTATATAAATGTCAGCCAGTTTAAGCACTGACACCACCCATAGCTAGAAAGAAAAGTCGTGTTCTCCCAACAGTCCGTATCCCGTTTTTGACTCATACCGAGGTGTGAGGCTCGCGAATTCACGTTATACACAAAGCTGCGCCACACAGGCCGTGCTTTGATCATCAACCACAAGACTTTGCTTTTCAACAGAAGCCTTGATCAATTGCCACTTACGCGTGCCACACTGACAATTCACTCCATGCGACTGATGTCCATCGATATACAACCTCTGAGCTCGTACGTCTCAGAGAAGGGCGTTAAGCAAGAGAATAAATTCTCTGCCGCCAAACAGATGTATATTTAATAGAGATCAATCAACACAGAATAAAATCCAATGTCAGACACACAATCCATTTACAAGTTCGTTCTGGGTCTGAACGAAACCGGAGGCACTTTCCTCGCATATCCATCCATCTCCAAGTACGTCTGGATGATCACCAACTGTTTCCCTCATCTTGGGTGTACAGCCCAATCGAGATCATCAGTAATCACCCAAACGATGTGAAGACTTCCGGTCTTCAACCACCGTCTTCATCTTCGACATCTCGTCGAATCGGTTATTCAGAATGGGTATAACCCGGCCTTTCTGAATAACCCACGTATATAATAAACAAATGTTACACAAACACAACAAACGCCTCATTCCAATTCAGAATGTTCTTTTATTCACAAAATCACATTCTTAGGGAAAGGTTCCCATTAATTTTATCCAAGATAAATTCTTCTAAATTTATTCTTTAATCTTCCTTTGGATATCATTTCAAACTAGTCGGGATTAGCGAACCACACCGAAGTAATTATTTATTTTATTTCCCAATCCCAACCTATTCATCCCATGGAGCAAAACTGGTAATACTCCATACCTAACACCACGGTGTTATCGGTAAAATTAATTACCATTTCACATTCAAATATAATTAAAGATTTAACTATCGCATTGGAGCAAAACTGGTGGTACTCCATTCTCGATCACCTTTCAGATTTGATAATTTAAATTATCAATTCACTTTTTAATCTAATTAAAGATTCATTAAAACTCCACTTAGTTTCAATCTTTTCAAAAATCAATATCCTGCCTTTAACTGGGTTAAAGAACCAATGTCTTCTAAAACACGATTCACGACAAACCCAAATCATATTTGATATTAAATACAAGGCTCTGAATAGAAAATATACCGGCTTATATTCAATATCAAATCCTGAAACCAACAAATATCGTATTGGGAATAACGATATAAAATATATCTTTCAAATTCCCATAACAATATCTGTATAGTCACGAAATCCAACATCGAAATATTCTGAAGATAATTTTGATTCAACTCCAGTCCAATTCACGTATTGGGAATATTGGTTATTTTTAAAATCACTTTCAAATTCAATTTATTTATCTCAAAAATAAATTGATTTTAATTCTAGTTCAAAACTAGTTCATTTCGATAAAAATCTATTTTTATCTTTTCAAATATGGAATTTTTCAGCCCAATTTTTCCCAAATCATTTCTTATGATTTTACACAAATTATTGATATTTTTAATAATTTTATCAAGGCCCGTATAGTCGATTTCCATCAATGGCCATCGAACTGCACTTACAGCGACCTTTTCTGAAATTGATTTGGACATAATTCCAAATCCAAACGTTAGATTTGAAATTTCTAATATTCATTGGAAGTATCTTTTCGATACGAACCCAACGGTTCCAGTTTTAGGAGAATCCGACGGTCGGATCTCCCGCAACGTCAATTCGAAGTCAATGGTCGAAATTCACGAACTGCCGCGGCGCGTTCTATTCGGGCCATTATATATATAATATATATATATTATATATATTTCGTCGATTTCCTTTTAAAACGCATTTTATAAATCGTTTTAAATTCCTTTTCAAAACCATTTCAACGCTACATTCAATTTCAAATCGATTTGATTTCAATTCAATTCGAATTCATTTCGATTTTATTTAATTCAAATTCAAATTCGTTTCAATTCAATTCAAATTCTAATTCATTTCAATTCAATTCAGTTTGAATTCACCTTCTATTTAATTCAATTCGAATTCATTTCAAATTGATTTAAATTCAATTTCAGTTCGTTTTAAATTTCATTCAAAACGATTTCAATTCGTTTTTAATTCAATTTGAATTCATTTCTATTTAATTCGAATTCAAATTCACTTTCTATTCAATTTGAATTCAAATTCACTTTCTATTCAATTCGAATTGAATTCATTTTCTATTCGATTCGAATTCATTTCAAATTGATTCAATAAAATTTCAATTTGAATTTTTAATCTAATTTGATTTGAATTTCATTTCAAAATATTAAATTTTGAAATCACTTTTCAATATTCATTATAAAACGAATAAAATTGATATAAATGTCGTTCACGTCAAAATAACGCATCTCTAATCAACACGGCTTTATATTTTTCAAAAACTTCTTTATTCTATTCAACAAATAAATATTTATTCTATTCAACACATGAATCTATATTTCTTTCATCACACGACTAATCTCAACACACGAGTACTGTCAACACATCACTATTTTTGTTATGTAAAATATTTTATAAAATTATGGTATCTATCGTTTGATTTTTCAATTAGACTCCACCGTGAAGTAGTTCTAATTTTAAATATGATAAAGATGTGAATTTTATTACTAAAACATCTCACTCAACACATAAATAGTTTCAACACACGAACACCATCAACACAGGACTATTTTTATATTCAACACATGAATTTTCTTTTATAATATTCATTATTTTCCCGATTGGAATGAGGCACAATCAATCACCATATAATGTTAATTATATGGATTCCATACAACACATGTATTAATAGCAATGATAAACAATCAACCATCAGCCAAGGTGTACCACACAACTGCATAAGCATCAAATATAAATAATTAACGCTTACACAGCCTGTCGACCAATCGATCGACATACAATTAAATAATTGGGATTAGTGTACTCAAATATCATCCCAACACCCGTGTGGGGTTTCAAATCAACAAACACAAAATTTTATTTGTGCAGTTGGGCGATGTGTAAAATTTATCATCCCAATCAATATCAGTCAAAACAGTGTATATAAACAAATCGGTCGATTTGTTTATAAATATTTATTTATTCACATTCACGTTAAAAATTATATTTTTAACGATAAAATATTTATTTCAACCATCTACATTTTATTATCGATTTCACATCAACATCATAAACAAATTTTCACAACACATCAACCAAACAAACATGCCATCCATGGTCTGTGGATGACGGGTGTCGGGTGCTGCTAAGCACCGTCTGCATCCTAGTATATATATATATATATATATATATAACTAGAAAAAGAAATTTTGAGTGAGAAGTTCTCACCGATAGCTATTCCAACTCCACGACACTTCTTATGTAGGAAATCTTCACTGTTCTCGCCTTTTGTCACTTTCGTCGCCCGTATTCTCTACATATGTAAAAATCGAATTTTTACTTCGCTATTCAATATATATAAATCGAATTTTCACTTCTTCATTATAAAAATCACTTCTTGCCACCTTCATAATAAAATTTATATTTTGATGTTGTTCATACAGACAAAAATAGTATTTTTATTTCAAAGTCATTTATTAAAAAAACGTATTTTTATACTTTCAAATCAAAGGTATTCTATTCATTTCAAAACAATGACACTTTTATATATTTCAAAACAACGCTTCTCTCTTTTCTTTCTAAAAAAAACTGTTTTAAATAAAATACAAATTTAAAATATAAATATGAAATTAAATCAATACTATTTACATAATAAAGAAAGCTATTTTTAATTAAACGAATGAATAAGAATTGAAATTAAAACTCACTGTGGCGGTGTAGGAGGACGGGGAAGGCTCGGGGTGCTGCGCTCGCGGAGGTGGTTGTTGATGGCGGCGCCGGGGCGTTCTCAGGCGGCGACGGAGGGTCTCACAGGCTAGGGTTTGCTGTGGAGCGGATTTTTGGGGTTAACGAAGGAGGAGGACGGGCTGACGGTGTGCGGTTGAGGTCAGGGAGGCGAAATGCGATGGGGGTCTCGGCCACTGGCGGCGCGACGGTCCTAGGGGGGTTATAGCTATCGTTTCTGGTTATGGGGGGTTTGGGTCACGTGGAAGAGGTGAGGCGCGAGGGGAGAGGATCGATCGGGGGGGATGCTGCGGTGGCTCACGCCACCAGTGGCGGTGGCAGCAACGCCACTTCCGTGGTGGATTCCCCTTTCGTGTTTTTATTATTATTTATTTCTGTTAATCCAACGATCTGAGGAGGAATGAGATGGGTTTGACCGGTGGGAAAAGGGATGAGGCCTTGGGCCCATTTTATATTTTATTTAATTTTTTTATTTTCCATAAAAAGTAACTTTTTATTTTGACCTCCAAACGAGACCCACCGCCTGTCGTCCATAGCTAATTACCCCCATTCCGAACACAATGGGATATGTATCGTAGGCTGATTCGACTGTTTCAATCAGTTTCCGTTAAAATCAACATATAACTCTATATATTGATTTTGAATGCGCATTTCAATTTACCAGGGTCACATACTAACTCTAAAAATTCCAGAAAAATATTTTCTAACTTCGTATTGACGATACAGTCCTAATAAAACTAATTTCATTGAATTCTGAGACCGTTGGAAAAATGGCCATTTTCCAGTCGATTAAAATCAACTGAAAATGGTCAAACACGTTTTCCTTTGCCACGCTCACATATTGATTCGAAAAATTATGAAATTTGGAATCTAGTAATAACTTTACATCACGGACCCAACAAAAGTGGTTTCGTCAAAATCCGAGGTCGTTTGCAAAATTCCCATTTTTAATTGCCTGAATTCCATAGCGACTATTCAGAATTTTCAACTGGACATATCTTTTGATTCCCGCTATGAAATTTCAATTTTTTGGATTCGTTGGATATATATTCCCAATTAGATCCTAATGTTTTTGGTTTCACTAAAATCCGGATTGTTTTGCACCCGGTACATTCAATTGAAGTTTGAAATCGAATTATCGAACTACCGCGCCATTTTCAATTCTATTAATAATTATATATAATTATTTATATTCTAACGACGACGTATATAATATATACGTTCGATTTCAATTCAAACTAAATTTCTGGTCATATTATTTAAAATAATTCATTTTAAATGTTCAAAATTCGCTAAAATTGCCAAAATAAAAATTTTAAACTGGCCCAGATTTTTGGGTTGTTACAGATGCCCTCCTCGAAGCCCCTCGCCTCCTCAACCAACGCCGGCCGTCACAGGCAACTCGCACGCCTCGGTGCGTTAAAAACCGCACCCGAACGGAGCACGTTTGTGCTTGAAATTCTCACGAACCAGTTGATAGTAAAAGATCTTAGCTGTATAGAATCCAAGAGCTTGAAAATCTCTTGAATATTTGCTTTGATTGGTTTTGAGATAAAACTAAAAATTCAAAGAAAATAAGTGTAGAAGGATCAAAAATTTTGGACATTCATTTGGTTTACTGGTGGAGGCTTTAGATAATTAGGGTTTAACTTTTCCTAGGTATTTATAATATTATAATATTATATTTTCTAATTTTCTGAAAAAGCCCGTTAATTCCAACTAACCCCAAATCCAGCCCAACGAATCTTGCCCCTAGCCAAATACCCTATTCCAGAAACAATGGACTAGGTCTCGTAAGCCAATTTAATTGTTTCAGTCCTCTTTTCTTTAATTTAAAATATAAATCATTTAATTATTTAATTTAATCATACATTTTAAATTACCGGTGCCACATACTAACTCTAAAAATTCCAGAAATATTATTTCTAGCTTTGTTTTGTTGATACGGTCATAAAAAATTAATTTCATCGAATTTGGAGACAGTTTTAAAAATGGCCATTTTCTGGTTGATCCAAATTAACTGAAATTGACAATACACATTTTCTTTTGCCATGCTCACATACTAATTCCAAAAATTATGAAAATTGGAATCTAGCAATAATTTGACATTCCAGATCCAACAAAAGTGGTTTCGTAGAAAACAGAGGTCGTTTGCAAAATGGCTATTTTTAATATTAATATATATATATATATATTATATAGTGACTATTCTGAGTATTAAACTAGGCATAACTTTTGATTCCCGCTATGAAATTTCAATTTTTCATATTCGTTCAAAAGATATTTTCAAACAAATTTAAATATTTTTGGTTTCACGAAAATCCAATTTATTTTGCATCCTGTATAGTTAGTTAAAATTCAAATTTAATATTTCAAACAACCATGCAATTTCCAACTCCTTTTATAATTAAATTAAAAAAATTCGTTCTAACTTTGATTTAAATAAATTTCAGTTCATAACTTGTTAGTTTTTGTTTTCTACGTCAGAGTGGTTGTCTACCATGATTCTATAATTTGTTGTTTCGATTTCCATGATTTAGGGATAGAGCTATATGCTATTTCATTTTTTTTATTATACTGCACTAGAAAAGAATGCAAGGAATAGAATTTTCGATAGAAGCACATGACTATATGTTCAAGAAGTGTGTTTGTTGTTTGTTGATGATGTAATTATGAGAACATATTTTATTTAACTAATGTTATGTATTAGGCGTGTGTTTGTTTTCTTAGTAGTTGTTTTGCATGCCTATAATACAATTCATATCTGTCTTTCTTTTAATGTAATCAAAGCAATAGACTTTTATTTTTTAGCATGTACTCCACCTTTTTTAATCTGAATAAAGCAACATATTTTATTTCTAATCTTACATATTTGAAGCTGTTTAATGCAGTCTTATTTAGTTATCTTGTTGACTTCTTATATTAAATTGTTTATTTTAATTGTTTTAAAATCATACGATAAATGATCACAAGATAGTTTATAAGTTGCATCTAACAACTCAAAATGCACATTATATGAATTGGGGTAAAAACATTTAAATAATTTGTGCTTAATTAAGACCGACCAAAATCAGTCTTTACATTTCGGTCATTATGAATGTTTGAGAATGATTTTCAGTTTCAAAATTTAAAGACTGAAATCTCGGTCTTAATTTATTTTAAGACTTGAGAATTAGGTGACTGAATTTTTCAATTTTTAAACGGTCTTTAAATGTTTCACAAAAATCCAATTTATTTTGCATCTTGTATAGTCGGTTAAAGTTCAAATTTAATTTTTCAAACTACCGTGCTATTTCCAACTCCTTTTATAATTAAATTAAAAAAATTCGTTCTAACTTTGATTTAATTAAATTTTTTGTCATTATTATTTAAAATAAATTAATTTAAATATTTAAAATCCACTAAAATTTCTAAAATAAAAATTTTAAATTGGTTCCAAAATTCTTGGTTGTTACAATTTCAGTTCATAACTTGTTAGTTTTTGTTTTCTACATCAGAGTGGTTGTCTGCCATGATTCTACAATTTGTTGTTTCGACTTCCATGATTTAGGGACAGAGCTATATGCTATTTCATTTTTTTATTATACTGCACTAGAAAAGAATCCAAGGGATAGAATTTTCGGCAGAAACACATGACTATATGTTTGAGAAGTGTGATTGTTGTTTATTGATGATGTCATTATGAGAACATATTTTATTTAACTAATGTTGTGTATTGGGTGCGTGTTTGTTTTCTTAGCAACTGTTTTGCATGCCTATAATACAATTCATATCTGTCTTTCTTTTTATGTAATCAAAGCAATAGATTTTAATTTTTAGCATGTACTCCACCTTTTTTATTGTAAATAAAGCAACATATTTTGTTTCTAATCATATATATTTGAAGTTGTTTAATGCGGTCTTATTTAGTTATCTTGTTGACTTCTTATATTAAATTGTTTGTTTTAATTGTTTTAAAATCATACGATAAATGATCACAAGATAGTTTATAAGTTGCATCTAACAACTCAAAGCGCACATTATATGAATTGGGTTTAAAACATTTAAATAATTTGTGCTTAATTAGGACCGACCAAAATCAGTCTTTACAATTCGGTCATTATGAATGTTTGAGAATGATTTTTCAGTTTCAAAATTTAAAGACTAAAATTTTGGTCTTAATTTATTTTAAGACTTGAGAATTAGTGACTGAATTTTTCAATTTTTAATTGGTCTTTAAATGTTATTTAAAGACTGAATTATTCAATTAACGATAGAAATTTTCAGTCTCTATTTCATTGTTTTTGTAGTGTTTAGCATTAAGTGATATGCCGGCTTGCATATGTTCGTTATAGGATAAAAAGTCATCTAAGGTCTTTCCTTTCGTGCACCATGGGAAACTCCAAAAAAAAGCCTCCAAACTATTCGAAATGGCCAGCGGCAAAATGGGTTTTAAGGTGTCCCTAGGTTCAGGAAGTTGTCCCCAAAGGCAAATTATTTTTCGCTTCTTCTTGATATGCCAAAAAGTCCTTGTTGCCTATGTAGTGTTTTGTACACCAGTCTGACCAAACATATACTTTTCCATGGACAAAATTATCGAGATAGATAGAGAAAGTAGTTATATTCCAATCTCCTTGCTTGATGATGTCTGCGCATCTTAACTTACATGGATATTGTAGCTTTTAATAGGCGATAGGGATGAGCTTTCTTTAACTTGGGTTTCCTATCCATAAAAACCGACAATAGGCAATAGTTGATTGTATAAACTAGTTTCTAGGAAGGATATTCTCAAATATTACATTTGCATAAGGAAGATAATATAGTTTATTATAATCATCATACCGACCAGGGATATGAGCATATTATGCCAAAAGCCTGTTCTAGTAACTCTCAGAAAGGGGCATACAATGGTGCATTTGTATTCAAAAAGAGGCTAGGAGAACACTGAAATAAGTGAAACCTTCATGACGCACTCACATGTTATAGTTGGTTATGATCATCTTTCTATCGCCCCTTCTGAGACCAGAAGCGATCAAAAAGGATTTATGTTAGTTTATTCTCAGGATAGATAATGGGTTAAATTCAAAGGGTGTTTCAGAAATTTTAGCAAAAGAGCTAGGATTTAGTTTTGAAAAAACCATGAATCTGTCTGCAAAAATGAGTGAAGTTATAGGAGGTTCACAACACTTCAAATGGTAATCAATACGCATATCAGTTTACTTATGACTAACTAGAAGGGTAAGCATTTTCGTTATCAGGAGAAATAGATGGAACTTAAAGATCTCCCTGCCATATCCTTGGGTACCAATGAAGAAACCCTTAAGTTGACAATTTACCTAGATAGAGTACTTAGCCTTAGTGATAAAAATTCCAATCCATCTAATGGAGTTTAAAGGAAACTCCATTAACCAGAGCATACAAGATTACATCCTGCTTAATTGACTCATAAGCCTTCCTTAGGTCTATTTTGAGGCAACATCTCGAGCTTAACGTATTACTATCTTAAACTCGCAATAGCTCATGAATCATAAGGATATTTTTTATAAGGCTTAGGTCTTGTATCAAGGCTCTCTGATTATAAGAGATGGCTAGTAAGACCAGTTTAAGTCTTCAAGGAATCGCTTTAGCAGTGCACTTGTAATCGGCGATACAACAACTTATATGTTGGAACTGATTGATGGAAAAGTGGTTCTTAACATTAGGAATGAGGCATATATTGGTTACATTTATATCATTCAACATAAGTTTGACAAAGAAGAAATTGTGTAAATCTTTTAGAAATTTATTCCCAGATATATTACAAAATAAAGAAGTTGGAGTTAAAACTATGTCGACAACCATAACTGGACTTGATAATAGAAAGCAAGGCACTTTTTATTTCATCGTTAGAGATATTGGACTGAAGGATGTTGGCGTGATCACTTGATATGTTTGGGAAGGAAAGATCATCAAAAGAAGTAGTGTTGATTGCCTAATTGCTTAAGTTACCAAGAAGTTTATTGAAGTAATTGACAATGGCATTACAAAATGCATTATGGCCCTCATAAAGATGGTTGTTGTCAATGAGAATGCAACTAATTTTAGCCATGTGCTTGAGGTAGTTAAAATAAAAAGCATAGTTTTTGCCACCTTGCTCATCCCATTTTGTCCTGCATTTTTGCTTCATGATGCTTGCCACAGTATGGTGTGCATTAATTAGCTTCTCAATAAGACGGTGTTCCTTCATAAACAAATTAAGATCAATGGGATCATTCCAAGGTTATTTTGAAATTGTTTTAGTCAAAATTGGAAAGAGAGGTGGATTGCTTGAATCCTTTGTTGTATATGTCTCTGCTCCAACCTTTTACAAGGACATTGGTGTGTTTTAAGCTCTGATTGCAGGACAAACATGAGATTCCTATGGAATCCATGGGATAGGGTAGTGGTAAATGGGACCAATCATTGAAAGCAATCTGAATTGAGATGTTTTTCAAGTCAAGGGAATCAAAAAGGAGAATAAGCGGCGAGTGATCAAAACATTGAGGGAAGAGCTTCACACTGGATGTTAGATGAAGAGATGAGAGCAAGACAATTGATAAACCCATGATCAATCTTTGAGTTGAATCTGACACCCGATTTAGGCTTATTATTCACAGTATATCGAACTCTAACAGACTTGCATTGAAAGATACTGGCATTGTGAATAGCTTCCTTAAGATGGATCGAGTCTTTAACAAAGAGAGGGGTAGCACCACATTCTATCATTGGAATCTAGAATACAATTCCAATTTCCAAGAGGCAACCATGGCCTGTTCGTGGGATTAATAGTTGTAAGTGAATTAAGTAGGGACTGCCTCCTATTAGCGAAATTGAGAACATAGACAAAAGTGCATAGGAATTCAGAGCTTGAGGGTTTATGGATGATGTGCATATAACAAGTCAAACTGGTTATAGTACGTGAGGTGACGTAGAAGGTGGATTGGTCCATAGAATAAGAATTGTACCATACGACAACATTGAGATGTAGAAAGGAGATCCATTCAGGTTGGATGGGTTTACTTGATAGATGGAATTGCAATTGAGTTTGTTATCGAGGATGGAAATCATGTTTAAGTTATGTTTTGCTTTATTTTGTCTTTTCGGAGATGTTGTTCCATCTCCTCACATTTCATACATAATGTTTTCAATCATGGAATTTGGGGGAGGGGATTAGCGCTAGATGGATGAGATCTTTCATAATGGTCGAAATAAGGGGATAGGTAATAGAAATATTGGAACCTCCATCAAATAAGGGACAATTATAGGGATAATAGTGCCTTGAGGGAACTGTTCGATCTGTCAAAGTCTTCAGAATGGCTTCAAGAAACCATGGTAGAAAAACTGTGTTGTGTTCTCTTGGTTGGAGATCTAGTTGATTTGGTAGTGGAGTTTGTAATCTGGTGGGGTTAAAAGGAAGGACAAGAGGTACTGGTTTTTGAGAAGTGATATATATGATTAAATTAGTCAGTATCGTTTTTGGAGATGATAAGGAATCAATTGAAGAGACAACGTGTGTAAAGACCCGAAAATCCCCGCCCTTTGGATCGACCATAAACCACACAGGTCTGAACCAAAAGTTGGAAATCTTCGAATACTTTAACTTTGGGCATACAACACATCAGAACAATAACAACAGACTTTTATAAACATTATAATAATGTTACATCAGAGTACAGAATATCCGAGTACATTGGATAAATAATACAGATGAAGATAAATTTACAATAATCTACTACAGTACACAACAGAAGACCTTCTATGCACTGGACACAACTTTAAGCTTAGATTTAGAATCCTGCTCAAGAGATAAATATCAGCAAAAAGCTACTCGACTGCCCGTGTGGGAAAGAGGGCACCCGAGTTTGCAAGTGAAACAAACTACAGGTCAGTCATGGGACTGGCATGAGAAGTCTTTGTTAACCTATTTAATAATGAGGCTAATCATAGGACCACGCCGCTAATACGGAACGAGTTTACTCCATTGGAATGTCGGTGCATAAATAAAGTAAATCATTAAACAACGCAATGCTTTTTATAAAAATGAAACCATTATAAGAATCAAGTCCCATCACACAATGCAACGCAAACCGAAGGGTAGAGTTTTACCTTATAATGGTCAAAAATGCTTGAACGATAAAACGAATTTGATATTATTATTAGTGTGTATATGTTTTAAAACATTTCAGTCATTATATCAATCATAGACGGCATAGCTACCATATACTATGTCGCCGTACTAGTAATACAATAAAACCGCATGGGTCGTATTGGAAGTTGGATTTCCATCATGAACCAAGGCAAAAGATAGTCCTTACCGAATTCGATACAATCTAGCCCATGTCTCAAGAACAGAACGCATCATCCCTTGGATCTTCAGGGCCGGTCCACCAAAGTGCAATGGTTGGATTAGTAATGCCTGAACAATACGTTTCCCCACCCTATGGGGTGTAAATAGAGTCATTAGGGACTCAAATAACTGAGGCGCCTCATTCCATCATCCACATAAGTAAAAATGTCAAGCCTTGTAAAAACCATGACACCAGTTCTAGCTAGAAAGAAACGTATGTCCTCCCTGCAGTCCTTACTCCCGTTTCTGGTTCATACCGGGGTGTAAGGCTCGCGAAGTAACGCTTCACAAAGCTATGCTAATTAAAGCTGTGCTTTGATAATCAACCACAAGGCTCTGATTTTTAGCAAAATCCTTGATCAATGCATCTTGGCATGCCACATTGTCAATCCATACCATACCATTGATTTCTGCCAATATACAACCTTTACGCTCATACGTCTCAGAGAAGGGTGTTATGCAAGAGAATAAATTCATCGCCACCAACAGATATATATTTAGCAGAGATCAACAAATACAGTATAAAGGAATACAATGTCAGGCATACAATCCATTTACAAGTTCGTTCTGGGTCTGAACGAAACCGGAGGCACTTTATACCTCGCATATCCGAACGATCAACAATACGTCCGGACAACTACCACTGGAACCTTCTCAAGGCAGCAACTCCAATCAAAGGCATCAGTAGTCCTCATCCATTCGATAACGATCGCTGGTCTTCAACCACCGTCTTCATCTTCGACTTTTAATCGTCGTAGTTATTATTCAGAATGGGTTAAACCCGGTCTTTCCGAATAACTCGCGTATTTTGTAATAAAAAACAAGTGTTATAAAACACATCATACGTTACATTCCAATTCAGAATATTCTTTTAGTAAATTATTCACTTTATTTGGAAAAAGGTTCCCTTTAATTTTATCAAAGATAAATCCTTTCAAATTTATTCTTTAATCCCCCTTTTAAAGATTCATTAAAACCCCAATTTGGTTTTAATATCCAAAATCATTATTTTATGATTATTCAGATTTAATAAATAAATCATATCTTTAACTGGGTTAAAGAACAAATGTCATTTAAAAACATAGTTCATGATAAACCCCAAAATCATCTTCCATTAAATATGGAATCTTCACAGAAATCAGATCAGTATATAATCGATATAAATTTCTATATCGGACTAATAATATAAATGGAACAACGGCAAAGCCTCTTAAATTCCATATATAGTAACAGTCTTCATTCACAAAAGCTCATCTCGATTATTATTAAATCGAATTCCACCCAATTCCTAATTTAATATATATATTAAATTGGAAAACTTTACTTTGGAAAATTTCCAATTAAACCTTAATAAAAGATTTATAATTTCCAAATTATACTTTCACTGTCAATTGAGTTAAGGAACAAATGTCGTTAAAAACACAGTTCACAATTAACTCAACTCACATTACCTTTTATTCCAATTACTAAATATAATTGAAAACTCTAATAATCTTAATTAAAAGATTTATTCTTTTCGTATGGGGTTTAAGAACAGTGTTACTTAAGACATTATTCACGACAAACCCAAATTCCAATTTTATCTTATTTAATTCCAATTAAATATCAATTAATTGGAAAACTTCATTAAATCTTATTTTGAAGATTTATTCTAGTTAATAACTAGTTCAATTCGATAAAAATTTATTTTTATCTTTTCAAATAGAGATTTTTTCATCCAAACTTTTTCCAAATCATTTATTATGATTTTACATAATTTTTCCATATTTCTAATAATTTTATTATCGTTCGTACAGTCGGTTTCCAATAACGGTCACGGAACTGCATCCATAGCGAACTTTTCCAAATTTGATTTGGACATAATTCCAAATCCAAACGTTAGATTTCAAAACTCTTGTATTCATTGGAAAGATCTTTTCGGTACGAACCCAACAGTTCCGGTTTTAGAAGAATCTGACGTTCGGATCTTCCGTTACGTCAATTCGAAGTTAATGGTCGAAATTCGCGAATGGTCGCTGCGCAGCGCGTTCTATTCAGGCCATTAAGATATATATTATATATTTCGTCGATTTCTATTATAAATCTTTTTTATAGAAGATTTATAAATTCATTTTAAAATGATTTTAACTACATTTTCAATTTTAAAGCAAAAATGAATATTCTATATTTTATCATGTTAAAATATTCATATTTACAAAATATTAGATTGATAAATCACTTCTTCTTATACTCATAATAAAATTAATAAAATCGATCGATAAACCCGTTCAGGTTAAAAATGGCGTTTCTACTTAACTCGGCGTCAATTTTTCCTCTTTACTGAATATTATTTAAAATATTTATTATTCTAAAAATATTCTTTATTTTAAAGGACTCTTTATTTTAAAATATTCTTTACATAAAGATGTTCTTTATATTAAATATATTCTTTATTTTTAAAGAAATTCTGAATCGGAATGCGACTCAATCAATTACCATATAATTTCAGTTATATGGATTTCATACATCGCAAGTATATAACAATAATGATAAAGAATCAATAAACAATCTATTCACAACTGGAGTGAAATTTATAATTGTGTGAGCATTAAAATAAATAAATGAATAACGCTCAACACGGACCGTCAATCCATCGATTGACATACGTTTAAAGATTGGGACTAGTGTATGTCATCCCAACACCCATGTGGGGTTTTCAAACAACAACAGCTCATCTAAATAGATTATTGGTTAATAAGTTTTAACTAATTTCCAATGTTTAAATTATAAAAGAATATTTATAATTTACTTTCAACAAACCATATATTTAATGTAACATGGCATCGTCTATGACATATTTATTTGACTAACATAAATGACGTGACTATTTAACATGGACATGATCTAAATATATGGCCTTTTTAATGTTACACGACACTAATCTAAATATATGGCAATTTTGAATAACATGACATAAATTGCATTTTTAATTCTATGATAAATGACATGATTCTAATATATTAATATTTTAATTTACATGACATTTTTAAATAAAATAATATTTCTAATATGATGGCATTTCTAATATGATGGCATTTCTAATATGATGACATTTCTAATTCACTAACAAATTGATAATCATGTTTTTGAATAAACAAAACATATAATGGTTTTACTTCTACTACATGCAAATGGTAATGTTTTGAATAAACAAAATATACAACTACAAATGATTCTTTTAACCAAAGGTGACATTCCTATATAAGATGTTATTTTCTTATGCTGACAATTCTAGTATGACATAACCATTAAAAATGTTGTTTTCATTTTGACACAAATCTAATATGGCAAAAATGATATTCATCTTGTCACAAATCTAATATGACAATTTTATTCTAATGGGACATTTATCACCAAAAATGACATTTTTATTCTATATAACTTTTCTAATCAAAAGTAACATTTTTAATCTAAATTAACATTTCTAATCAAAATGTCCCTTCTAATCTAAATTGACATTTCTGACCAAAATGTTATTTTTAAATCTAAAGTGACAACTTATAACATTTATGTTATTTTATCTAACATGGCAAAAATGTTAATTTTATCTAACAAGGCAATATATAACAAAATTGTTATTATTATCTAACCTGATAAAAGTGACATAACATTATCTAATAAGATGTCGTTTTATTTTAACATAACACTTTTCTAACTTAACATGCTATTCTTTTTAATCGACATTAATATGTACAAAATTATATTCTAATGACATATCCTAACTTAACATGTTATTTTCTTGAATCGACATTATCCTGACACATATTAATTTGTTTACAAATCTATTCTTTACATAAATGAAAATGATACTTGAATATGTACACAAATCCTATAACGAATAAAAATGATATTTTTATATTAACATAACATTTCTAACAATATTGATGTTTTTATTTTAAAATAAACATTCCTAACAATAATGACATGTTTATTCCTAATATTACATTTTATTCCAAATGACCATTCATTTCTAATATAACATTTCTTTAAAGAAAAAATGTTATTACTTTTTAATGTAGCATTTTATACTAAAAATGTTATTTCTTTTTAATGTTACCATTTTATATCAAAAATGTTATTTCTTTTTATTGAAAACTAAACTACATTTAAAATATAATTTTTAATGTGTAATCTTTTTTATTGAGAACAAAGAACAATAAAAGTGTTATTACAAAGTGACGATAAAGATATGGTCTTTAATTGTGACAAAATGGAAATAAAAATATGTTCTTTTATTTCAACTCTTTTTATTCTATTTAAACATGTTTAGCAAAATTTACATGATTATTCTAAATAAATATTTTTAACAAAATTGACCTTTTTATTCTTAATCAAACATGTTTAACAAAATTGATGATAATAATATAATCTTTTCATTTTACTTAAACAGCAATAAAAATATGAACTTTATAATCTAAATTTTCTATTGTAACGGATCTACGAATAAAAATACAATCTTTAATCACTAATCATTTTATTGAAACAGATCTACAATAAAAATATGATTTTTATTGTATAATCAAAACTTGACAAACATGAACATTTCAATCTAGCATACACAATTCAACCTAACTATCCATTTCAATCTCAAACAATCAATCCAAATTTCATCCAATCACATATATAAATTTTACATCAAAATAAATAACAATTTTTTTTTTAAAATAAAGATCTCACCAATGGTTTCCATTCTGAAAAAAATTGAAAATAGTTATGTTTCTGATCTCGTCTTTTGCATATTGTAGATCTCGTTTTTCTGATTACAACGCACCTGAAACCGTCCTATTCTGACGAGTATTGATTGAGTTAGGATACTTCAAACATTTAAACAATTAAATAGGATAATTAGTTTTTAAAAATTAATTACTTTTGTTAAGAATAAACCCTTCTTATTTATGTAAATAACAAGACCATGAAACTCCTTCCATCATCTCTTGAGTCCTCCTGCCGCGCGCCACCAGGTCAACCGTACCCTGATCGGACTGTGCCCCATCGATCGCCGGAGCGCCGCCATCCCCCCACGTGAACGCCAGCCACCTCGATCGCCTGAGCCGCCGTGAAATGGAGCTCGAACCGGGGTACTTTGAGAAGGAAAAACTCGTGATTTGGTCCACCAGAATTCATGATACCCGTGTAGATTCGAAGATCCAAGAATTCTCTGTAATTTTGTTTTGATTTCTTAGGTTAATTCGAATTAAGATAGGACAATTTGAGGATCGATGTTGGGATGAAACCGGCCATTGAAATATACGGTGGCGGCTGAGAGAATAGAAATTAGGGTTTTTAGGTTTGACCGTATAGGACCGTATTTATACAGTATTTTCCATTATATTTAGTTATTTAATTAATAAAAGAAGCCTGTTTCACATAATAACTGCAAATCCAACCCAACGAGTGTCGCCCCTAGCTAATAACCCCCGTCTCGGACACAATGGAATATGTTTCTTAACCCAATTTGGCTGTTACGATATGTTTTTCTTAAATTTAAAATATAAAACATTAAATTATTTAATTTGATCATACATTTTAAATTACCAGGGCTACATACTGCCTCTAAAAATTACAAAAAAATTATTTCTAGCTATGTTTTGACGATATGGTTCTAGCAAAACTAATATCGTCGAATTCCGAGACCGTCTGAAAAATAGCCATTTTCTAGTCGATTGAAACTGACAAAACACCACGCTCACATATTAATTCTAAAAATTCTGAAAATTGGAACATAGCAATAATTTGACATTCAAGTTCCAACAAAAGTGGTTTCGTCGAAAACGGAGTCGTGTGCAGAATGGCTATTTTTAGTATTAAAATCTTTATATAAATTCCACATTGACTATTCTGAAAATTAAACTGGGCATAAATTTTGATTCCCGCTATGAAATTTCGATTTTTCGGATTCGTTGGAAAGATTTTCTAAACTGATTTAAATATATTTGGTTTCACTAAAATCCGATTAATTTTGCATCTTGTACAGTCAGTCAAAGTTCAAATTCAAATTTTCAAACTACCGCGCTATTTCTAACTCCTTTTATAATTAAAATAAATATATTCGTTCTAACCTCAATTAAAATAAATTCTTAATCATTATTATTTAAAATAAATTATTTTAACCATTAAAATATCTAAAATAAAAATTTGGAATTGGTTCAGAATTTCCGGTTTGTTACAATCTCCCCCACTTAAAGTCTTTTCGTCCTCGAAAAGGAACGAAACTGAAAGTTGTTAAATTAACCACTAAATTTCCATTCTTTTGCTGATTTTAATAATCTTATTAGTTGAATTAATTATCACATAACACAATCATCAATCAATTAGTTGATTAGCTTTTCAAATATAACTTCTAGATATTCAAAAACCGTATTTTCTAATATTGGATTATATATATATATATATATATATTCACAAATTCGTTAATTATAAACTTGTTACTCTCAACTCATTCTAGGGCATTCCTAATCCCATCTCTAATGAGAATTCTTTATTGGATATTACTAATCCAATCTTTGATGAGCCTTTTGTACAGTCTTAACGAGTTGTACCCCAAAGATTTGAGCTAACCAGAGCTCTGATACTAGATGTAAAGACCCGAAAATCCCCGCCCTTTGGATCGACCATAAACCACACAGGTCTGAACCAAAAGTTGGAAATCTTCGAATACTTTAACTTTCGGCATACAACACATCATAACAATAAAAGAAGACTTTTATAAACATTATAATAATGTTACATCAGAGTACAGAATATCAGAGTACATTGGATAAATAATATAGTGGAAGATAAATTTACAATAATCTACTACAATACACAGCGGAAGACATTCTATGCTCTGGACACAGCTTTGAGCTTCGATCCAAAATCCTGCTCCGGAGAGAAATATCTGCAAAAAGCTACTCGACTGCCCATGTGGGAAAGAGGGCAACTGAGTTTGCAAGTGGAACAAACTACAGGTCAATCATGAGACTGGTATGAGAAATCTTTCTTAACCTATTTAATAATAAGGCTAATCGTAGGATCACGCCACTAACGCGGGACGGGTTTACTCCATTGGATTGCCGGTGCATAAATAACGTAAATCGTTAAACAACGCAATACTTTTTATAAAAATGAAACCATTATAAGACTCAAGTCCCATCACACAATGCAGCGCAAGCCGGAGGATAGAGTTTTACCCTATAATGGTCAAAAATGCTTGATACGATAAAACGAATTTGATATTATTATTAGTGTGTATATGTTTTAAAACATTTCAATCATAATATCAATCACAGACGGCATAGCTACCATATACTATGTCGTCGTACTAGTAATACAATCTAAACCGCATGAGTCGTATTGGAAGTTGGATTTCCATCATGAACCAAGGCAAAAGATAGTCCTTACCGAATTTGAGACAATTTAGCCCATGTCTCAGGAATAGAACGCATCATTCCTTGGATCTTCAGGGCTGGTCCACCAAAGTGCAATTGTTGGATTAGTAATGCCTGAACAATACATTTTCCTCCCCTATGGGGCGTAAATAGAGCCACTAGGGACTCAAATAACCGAATGCCTCATTCCATCATCCACATAAGTAAAAATGTCAGGCCTTGTAAAGACCATGACACCAATTCTAGCTAGAAAGAAACGTATGTCCTCCCTGCAGTCCTTACTCCCGTTTCTATTTCATAACAGGGTGTGAGGCTCGCGAAGTAACGCTACACAAAGCTATGCTAATTAAAGTTGTGCTTTGATCATCAACCACAAGGCTCTGCTTTTCAGAAAAAGTCTTGATCAATGCATCTTGGCATGCCACATTGTCAATCCATACCATAACATTGATTTCTGCCAATATACAACCTCTAAGCTCGTACGTCTCAGAGAAGGGTGTTATGCAAGAGAATAAATTCTCCGCCACCAACAGATATATATTTAGCAGAGATCAATGAATACAGTATAAAGGAATACAACGTCAGGCATACAATCCATTTACAAGTTCGTTCTGGGTCTGAACGAAACCGGAGGCACTTTATACCTCGCATATCCGAATGATCAACAATACATCCGGACAACTTCCACTGGAACCTTCTCAAGGCAGCAACTCCAATCAAAGGCATCAGTAGTCCTCATCCATTTGATGTGACGATCGTTGGTCTTCAACCACTATCTTCATCTTCAACTTTTAATCGTCGTAGTAATTATTCAGAATGGGTTAAACCCGGTCTTTCTGAATAACTCGCGTATTTTGTAATAAAAACAAGTGTTATAAAACACATCATATGCTACATTCCAATTCAGAATATTCTTTTAATAAAATAATCACATTATTTGGAAAAAGTTCCCACTAATTTTATCAAAGATAAATCCTTTCAAATTTATTCTTTAATCCCCCTTTTAAAGATACATTAAACCCCCAATTTGGTTTTAATATCCAAAATCGTTATTTTATGATTACTCAGATTTAAGAAATAAATCTTATCTTTAACTGGGTTAAAGAACAAATGTCATTTAAAAACATAGTTCACGATAAACCCCAAAATCATCTTCCATTAAATATGGAATCTTCACAGAAATCAGATCAATATACAATCAATTTAAATTTGTGTATTAGACTAATAATATAAATGGAATAACGGCAAAGCCTATTGAATTCCATAAACGGTCTTCATTCACAGAAGCTCATCTCAATTATTATTAAATCGAATTCCATTCAATTCCATGTTTAATATATATATATATATATATATATATATTAAATAGGAATACTTTACTTTGGATAACTTCCAATTAAACATTAATAAAAGATTTATAATTTCCAAATTATACATTCACTGTCAATTGAGTTAAGGAACAAATGTCGTTAAAAACACAGTTCACAATAAACTCGACTCACATTTCCTTTTATTCCAATTACTAAATATAATTGAAAACTCTAATAATCTTAATTAAAAGATTTATTCTTTTCTTATGGGGTTTAAGAACAGTGTTATTTATGACACCATTCACGACAAACCCAAAATCCAATTTATCTTATTTAATTCCAATTAAATATCAATTAATTGGAAAACTTCATTAAATCTTATTTTGAAGATTTATTCTAGTTAATAACTAGTTCAATTCGATAAATATACATTTTTATCTTTTCAAATAGAGAAATTTTTATCCAAACTTTTTCCAAATCATTTATTATGATTTTACATAATTTTGCCATATTTTTAATAATTTTATTTTCTCTCGTACAGTCGGTTTCCAATAACGGTCACCGAACTGCATCCATAGCGACCTTTTCCAAATTTGATTTGGACATAATTCCAAATCCAGCTGTTAGATTTCAAAACTCTTGTATTCATTGGAAAGACCTTTTCGATACGAACCCAACGGTTCCGGTTTTAGAAGAATCCGATGGTCGGATCTTCCGTTACGCCAATTCGAAGTTAATGGTCGAAATTCGCGAACGATCGCTGCGCGGCACGTTCTATTTAGGCCATTAAGATATATATTATATATTTCATCGATTTCTATTATAAATCGTTTTTATAGAAGATTTATAAATTCATTTAAAAATATTTTAACTACATTTTCAATTTGAAGGCAAAAATGAATATTCTATATTTTATTATATTAAAATATTCATATTTACAAAATATTCGATTAGTAAATCACTTCTTCTTATATTCTTTATAAAATGAATAAAATCAATCGATAAACCCGTTTGGGTTAAAAATGGCGTTTCTACTTAACTCGGCATCACATTTTTCTTCTTTACTGAATATTATTTATAGAAAATTATTATTCTAAAAATGTTCTTTATTTTAAAGGATTCTATATTTTAAAATATTCTTTACATAAAGATGTTCTTTATATTAAATATATTCTTTATTTTTAAAGAAATTCTGAATCGGAATGCGACTCCATCAATTACCATATAATTTCAGTTATATGGATTTCATACATCGCAAGTATATAACAATAATGATAAAGAATCAATAAACAATCCATTCACAACCAGAGTGAAATTTATAATTGTGTGAGCTTTAAAATAAATAAATGAATAACACTCAACACAAATTGTCAATCCATCGATTAATATACATTTAAAGATTGGGTCTAGTGTATGTCATCCCAACACCCGTGTGGGGTTTTCAAACAACAGCAGTTCATCTAAATAGATTATTAGTTAATAAGTTTTAACCAATTTCCACTGTTTGCATTATAAATGAATATTTATAACTTACTTTCAACAAACTATATATTTAATGTAACATGGCATGGTCTATGACATATTTATTTGACTAACATAAATGACATGATTATTTAACGTGGACTGGATCTAAATATATGTCCTTTTTAATGTTACACAACATTTTTAATGACCCGAACTTCCCCGTGAAGGAAAGAGCAGATTGCTTTTAGAACAAGCCACATCGGGACATAAACAGAAGAATATTTCATTGCTTATTACAACAATTCATCAGAATACAGGAATAAAGTAGAGTATAAATAAATATTACACATTCGATAAATATCAGAGATTTACAATTTACAATGCAGCAGAAAAATAATACAAAACACAACTGAAGAAGATATACGGATACAGAGCTTTCCGGATATCATTCCAGCTGTAAACCAGGATGCTGTGAATATAAATCTGCAAAACCAAAACTACTAGCTGCTCGTGTGGAAATAGGAGCACCCAGAGTTTTGGTTAAAACAATAAACTCCAGGTCAGTCATGTGACTGGTGTGAGAACTAAAACAGTTATTTAAAACTTTTCTTTAAATCAGATATATCAAGGGACCACGCCGTATAACACGGAACGGGTTTCCTCCCAAGAATACCCGTGCATATAACAAAATAGCACAATGCTTTTTTTGGAAAAATGAAGCTATTATAAGACCCGAGTCCTATCACACAATGCAACGCAAGCCGGGGGATAGGGTTTTCCCTTATAATAGCCAAACATGCTTGGTACGTTTAACTATAATAAATGCATAGTGTCAAAACAATTTCAATCATAAATATCAATCATAGATGGCATAAGTGCCACATAACACTATGTCGCCATATATAGGTTTACAATTAAAACCGCAAAATGTCATATTGGAAGTTGGATTTCCATCTGTGAACCAAGGCAAGGGATCGTCCTTACCGCTTCGAGACTCTCTAGCCCGAGCCTTAGGAACAGCCGCAACTGCACCTTGGATCTTCAGGGTCGGTCCACTCGATGTGGATTATAATGCCTGAACACTGCGTTTCCCCGCCTTATGGGGCGTAAATGAGTCCTATGACTCCATCATCTCCACGTAGTCACCGATATATCCGTGGCGCCTTGCAATCCAACAACCACGCAGGTGAAAATAACATAAATGTCAGGGCTGGTAGGTCACTAACACCACCCTAGCTAGAAAGAAACGCATGCCCTCCCTGCAGTCCTCTCCCGTTCCTAGTTCAAAACAGGGGTGTGAGGCTCGCGAATTAACGCTACACAAAAAGCTATGTCACATAGGCGGTGCTTTGATCATCAACCACAAGACTTTGCTTTTCAACAGAAGCCTTGATCTTTTGCATCTCAGCATGCCACACAGGCAATTCACGCTATGCAATTGATATCAATCACACAGAATGAAATCCGATGTCAGACACACATCCATTTACAAGTTCGTTCTAGGTCTGAACGAAACCGCAGGGACCTTATTCCTCGCATATCCATCATTCTCCAAGTACGTCTGGACGATCACCAACTAATTCCCTCCTCTTGGGTGTACAGCCTAATCAAGATCATCAGTAATTATCCAAACGATATGAAGACCTCCAGTCCTCAACCACCGTCTTCATCCATGAAACATCGTCGAATCAGTTATTCAGAATGGGTAAACCCGATCTTTCTGAATAACTCGCGTATATAATAAGCAAGTGCTACAAAAACACAACATACGCCTCATTCCAATCCAGAATATTCCTTTATTCAAATATTTTTATACTTTTGGAAAGGTTCCCATTAATTTTATCAAAGATAAATTCTTTAAATTTATTCTTTAATCTTCTTTTGAATATCAATTCAAACCAAATTATGGTTTATCTAAACTAGTCGGGATTAGCGAACCTTACCGAAGTAATCATTTGTTAAATCTCCCAACCCCGACCTATTCATCCCATGAAGTAAAACTGGTAACAATTCATATCTAACACCACGGTGTTATCGGTGAATTTAATTACCATTTCACGTTCAAATCTAATTAAAGATTTAACTATCGCTTGGAGAAAAAATGGTGATACTCCATTCTCGATCATTTCAATCTAATTAAAGATTCATTAAAACTCCACTTGGTTTTAATCTACCCAAAAATCAATATTAATGATTGTTTAACTTGGAAAATCATAACCTGTCTTTAACTGGGTTAAAGAACCAACGTCATTTAAAACACGGTTCACGATAAACCCAAAATCACATTCTATTCCATCAGCATTTAACCGTAAATTAGCAAGTGAACAATTCCCTAAGTAATAACCCCGAAGGCCGAAACCAACATCAGATCAATACCCAAGAAACTATCCAACTTAACTAATCTCCAGTTAGTTTCTGATTTTCTTAACTCCGTTGGGTCTAAGAACAGTATTATTAAAGACACCATTCACGACAACCCAAAATCACATTCCATTAGCCATGGAACCTTCATGGAAAAAAATCGATATATAAAATCGATAAACTTCCATATCCGACTAACAATATAAATGGAATAACGGCAAAGCCTTTTAAATTCCATATATATTAGCAGTCCTCATCCACAGAAATTCACTTCGATATTTACCAAATCGAATTCCACTCCATTCCAATTTATTTTATTTAGATTGGAAATCTTTACTTTGGAAAATCTCCTTTAAATCTTAACAAAAGATTTATAAATTCCAAATCACATTTCACTGTAAATTGGGTTAAAGAACGAATGTCGTTAAAACACAGTTCACAACCAACCCAATTCACATTCTATTAATTACCGGGTTAAAGAACGAGTGTTATTTAAAACATTGTTCACGATAAACCCAAAAATCAATTTCAATTCAATCCCAATTAAATATCATTTAATTGGTACATTTCATTAAATCTAAATAAAAAGATTTAATCCCTTCCTCAACTGGGTTTAAGAACAGTGTAAATGAAGACACCATTCACGACAAACCCAAATTCCATTTGATATTAAATACAAGGCTCTGAATAGAAAATATATCGGCTTATACTCAATATCAAATTCTACAACCAACAAATATCGTATTGGAAATAACGATATAAATATATCTTTCAAATTTCCATAACAATATCTTTATAATCATGAAATCCAACATCGAAATATTCCAAAGACAATTTTGATTCAAATCCATTTCCAATTTTTATATTGGAAATTATGGTTATTTTTAAAACCATTTCAAATCCAATTTATTTATTTTAAAAATAAATGGATTATAATTCTAGTTCAAAACTAGTTCATTTCGATAAAAATCTATTTTTATCTTTTCAAATATGGAATTTTCATCCCAATTCCTTCCAAATCATTTCTTATGATTTTACCCAAATTATTACTATTTTTAATAATTTTATCAAGGCCCGTACAGTCGATTTCCATCAATGGCCATCGAACAGCACTTACAAGGACCTTTTCCAAATTTGATTTGGACATAATTCCAAATCCAATCGTTAGATTTCAAAGCTCTAATATTCGTTAGAAAGCTCTTTTCGATACGAACCCAACGGTTCTGGTTTTAGGAGAATCCGACAGTCAGATCTCCCGTAATGTCCCTTCGAAGTCAATGGTCGAAATTTGCGAACTACCGCAGTGCGGCGCGTTCTATTCGGGCCATTATATATGTAATGTATATATTATATATATTTCGTCGATTTCCTTTTAAAACGTATTTTAAAAATCATTTTAAATTCGTTTTCAAAACGATTTCAACTTCATATTCAATTTCAAATCAAAATTGAACATTCCATACCATCGATATATAAGTGATAATATTTTCAAAACATTATATTTTGTAATCAATTCCTTTTCGATATTCATTATAAAAATGAATAAAATCGATATAGATATCGTTCACGTTAAAATAGCGTCAATCTAATTGACACGGCTATATATATATAAATACATTCGTGTCCATCCCTAATCGGACATCAAATCAAATTTTGATTCTTTTCTGAATATTATTTGAAAATATTCATTATTTTAAAATAATCGTTATTTTAAAATATTCTTTTCTTCTGAACTGGAATCAGACACTGTCAATTACCATATAATATGATTATATGGATTTCACACAACAAATGTGTATAACCACAATGAAAACAACAATCCATCATCCAGAGTGCATTCTACATTGTATAAGCATCAAATATAAATATTTAACGCTTATAACAGCATGTCAATCAATCGATCGACATATAACTAGTTATTGGGATTAGTGTATGTCCAATATCATCCCAATACCCGTGTGGGGTTTCAAACAATCAAACACAGGTTTTATTTGTGCAGTTGGGCGATGTGTAAAATTTACCGTCCCGGTCAATATTAGTCAAATGTGTGTATATAAACAAATCGTCCGATTTGTTTATAAATATTTATTTTATATACATGTTAGAAATTATAGTTTTAACTATAAAATATTTATTCGGTTCATTTACACAATAAAAATGATATTTTTATTTTTCTAATATATTTTAGAAAATTTCGACGGCATAACGACGCGATACTAGAAACGGGATAAGGCCTAGCCTTATCCCCAGTCTAATAATGGCCCACGCCATACACATACCAATCTACTCCATTCCATTTCACCCAAACAACCAAATTCAAACCGATAATCTAATCAACTACACAACCAAACAAACAAGTCGTCCATGGTCTGTGGACGACGGGGAACAGTTCATATATGCTGTTACATAACGAATAACTGTATAAAGAAAATTATAGTGAGCAGTTCTCACCTTTAAGAACCACTTCTCCGTTCTATTCTGAATTTTTGAACTGTTTGGATTCGTTTGAAATTCCAATGCAGTCCTTACCACGCTGTTCATAATAAAAATTATATTTTTATTGCTTCATTCCAATAAATAAAAATCATATTTTTATTTCTACTTCATATATTTTTACGATGCTTCTTCTTTCGGTATAAAAATTATATTTTTATATTCCTACTTCTTATCTAAAGATCGAATCTTTATTTCGACGCTATAAAAATCACATTTTTATCTCAACGTATATATAATAAAAATCATATTTTTATTTCGCTAGATATATAAAAATTATATTTTTATATTCTCTATTATATAAAAATTCTATTTTCAATCCGCTACTCATATAAAAATCGAATTTTTATTTCGCTACAACATATATAAAAATTATATTTTTATATTCTCTATTATATAAAAATTCTATTTTCAATTTGCTACTCATATAAAAATCGATTTTTTTCACTACAACATAAATAAAAATCATATTTTGAATACTCTACATAAATAAAAATCATATTTTGAATACTCTACATAAATAAAAATCATATTTTTATCTCATTAAAAATCACCTCTTTATTTTAAAGTTATACATATAAAAATCACAGTTTTATTTGCGTGAGATAAATGAAAATAAAAATAAAACTCACCATTCAAACTAGGGTTTTCGGTCGAAACGGAGCCTACAGCCGGAGGTGGAGGTTGAGGAGGCGTGCGCCATGGTGCTGATGGCCAGGAGGTGGCGCCACATTGGCCGGAGCAGCGAAGGAATGGATGGCTCGGGGCTTGGGGTTCATGAACGAGGCCCTAGAGGGTTTTCAGTCAAAGGGGGAGGCCACAGGAGGTGTTGATGGGGCAGGGTAGGGTGCAGGTGGTCGTAGGTGGTGGGGTTGACCGGTAGCGGGCCCATTATGGCCAAAGGCGGCGGTTGTTTGGGTCAGGGGGTGCGGCCTGAACTGGAAAAGGAGGATAGAGGTCAGGGAAGAAGGAGGGGGACGGGGAGGAGGAGGCTCAGCCGGAGCTACGGCGGCGTGAGGCCCAAGGTGCGGCGGCGCGATGGTCAGCCGGGGGCGACGGGGATCGGAGAAAATGGGGATCAGGGGTTTTTTCTTTTCTTTTTTTATTTTAATCGGCGTTGACCGTGGTATATGGGAGAAAGGGGGAGGCCAACCATATATAATTATAATATTTAATTATTTTATTTTCTCCAAAAATCAACTTTAAATCAGATCTCGGAACGAGACCTAACAACTGTCGCCCCTAGCTAAGTACCCCCATTCCGTACACAATGGGATATGTTTCGTAAGCCAATTCCATCGTTTCAATCAGTTTTTATTTGAATTAACATTTAAATCATTATATTGAATTTTAAACGTACATTTCAATTTGCTGGGGTCAAATAAGGACCCCGAAAATTCCAGAAAAATATTTTCTAGCTTCGTATTGATGATATGGTTCTAACGAAACTAATTTCGTCAAATTCTAAGATCGTTTGAAAAATGACTATTTTCTGGTCGATCGAAATTGACTGAAACTATCAAAACACGTTTTACTTCGCCATGCGCACATATTATTTTAGAAAATTACAAATTTTGGAATCTAGCAATAACTTGACATCTTGGATCCAACAAAAGTGGTTTCGTCTAAAACAGACGTCGTTTGCAAAATTTCCATTTTTAAGGGCCAAAATTTCATAGCGACTATTTTGAATTTTCAACTGGGCACAAATTTTTATTCCCGCTATGAAATTACAATTTTTCGGATTCGTTGGAAAGACATTTTTCAAATAGAGTCTAATATTTTTGGTTCGCTAAAATCCGGTTTATTTTGAATCCTGTACATCCATTTGAAATTTGAAACCGAATTTTCAAAATACCACACCATTTTCAATTCCTTTTATAATTAAAATAAAATATTTATATTCTAACGTCGATTCAAATAAATGCATATGTTCTAATTCTATCCAAAATAAATTTCTTGTCGTTATTATTTAAAATAATTCATTTTAAATATTCAAAATTCACTAAAATTGCCAAAGTAAAAAATTTAAATTGGCTCGGATTTTTCGGGTTATTACAATCTCCCCCACTTAAAAACTTTTCGTCCCCAAAAAGGAACGAAGCTGAAAGTTGTTTAACTAATCAACTCAAATTTCATTATATTCATTACGACTTAAGTTCTTCTACTTTTCAGTTTCTTAGAACTTTCAAACTTTTCAAAAATTTAGCTAACACCTTAAATTTTCGAAAAATTTCGCCATAACCTCCCATGCATGGGAGCACCGAGAAAATCCCGAAATTGCCATACAGGCCTCTCCAATCCAAAAAGAAAAAAACAGCCAAGCGGCTAGCCAATCGGCTAATAAAATCATCAAAAACCCTAAGAAATACAATAAACATGTACCTAATTGTCGGACATACAATTTTATTCCTCTGCTCTATCCTCCTTGCTATGACCTGTTTAACGTAAGTACATGCATATGTATGCAAATGCGACAAATTTTCAATACAATTCATTATTTGGTTCAATTTGGCTAAAGGTTCAACATTTAATTAATCAAACAATAATCAAACAACACAACTAGCAATCAATTAGTTGATTATCTTTTCAAATTCATAGCTTGGATACATAGTCAATAAATCAGATTTTTGATGCCAAATCACAACAATAAGCCCTATCTAATTTTGGTTCTCACACCAGTCAATTGGAATCATATAGAAATCTCACTTTCGTCATTCGAACATAAATACTGATAACGCTGCAGCATTATCAGAATCATCCCTGGGCGACCAGAGTGTGATTCTACATTTATCCAGTATATTAAAACTTCAAATACACGCGGATCAGACATATACGCAAAATATTTATATACTTGATTGTCCAAATCAATATAAAAATAATATTCAAATACGAATAATTGATTTAAATTTTCAAAACAAAACTTGCTTTAAAATTTATTTTAAAAACATCACTCTTCACACTCGTTCTAGGATACTACTGATCCTATCTCTAACGAGCCATCCTCATTGGATATTACTAATCCAATCTCTGATGAATTCTTTTGTTCGGTTCTAATATGTCTTGTTCTCGAGCTTTGTAAACAAAAGCTCTGATACCAGCTTTAACGACCAGAACTTCCCCATGAAGGAAAGAGCGGATTGCTTTGAGAACAAGCCACATCGGGACACAAACAGAAGAACATTTCATTGCTTATTACAACAATTCATCAGAATACAGGAATAAAGCAGAGTATAAATAAATTTTATACATTCGATAAATATCAGAGATTTACAGTTACAATGCAGCGGAAAAATAATACAAAGCACAACTGAAAGAGATATATGGATACAGAGTTTTCCGGATATCACTCCAGCTGTAAACCAGCATCCTGTGAATATAAATCTGCAAAACCAAAACTACTAGCTACCCGTATGGAAATAGGGGCACCCAGAGTTTAGGTTAAAATAATAAACTCTGGGTCAGTCATGTGACTGGTGTGAGAACTAAAACAATTATTTAAAACTTTTCTTTAAATCAGATATATCAAGGGACCACGCTGTATAACACGGAACGGGTTTCCTCCCAATAATATCAGTGCATATAACAAAACAGCGCAATGCTTTTTTGGAAAAATGAAGCTATTATAAGACCCAGGTCCTATCACACAATGCAACGCAAGCCGGGGGATAGGGTTTTTCCTTATAATAGCCAAACATGCTTGGTACATTAAAAACAAATCATTTGATACTATAATAAGTGCATAGTGTCAAAACAATTTCAATCATAAATATCAATCATAGACGTCATAAGTGCCCCATGCCACTATGTCGCTATATATAGGTTGATAATTAAAACCGCAAAATGTCGAATTGGAAGTTGGATTTCCATCTGTGAACCAAGGCAAGGGATCGTCCTTACCGCTTCGAGACTCTCTAGCCCGAGCCTTAGGAACAGCCGCAACTGCACCTTGGATCTTCAGGGCCGATCCACTCGACGTGGATTATAATGCCTAAACACTGCGCTTCCCCGCCCTATGGGGCGTAAATGAGTCCTATGACTCCATCGGCTCCATGTAGTCATCGATATATCCAAGGTGCCTCACAATCCAACAACCACACAGGTGAAAATAATATAAATGTCAGGGCTGGTAGGTCACTAACACCAACCTAGCTAGAAAGAAACGCATGCCCTTCCTGCAGTCCTCTCCCGTTTCTGGTTCACAACCGAGGAGTGAGGCTCGCAAATTAACGCTACGCAAAGCTATGCCACACAGGCGGTGCTTTGATCATCAACCACAAGACTTTACTTTTCAAAAGAAGCCTTGATCATTTGCACCTCAGCATGCCACACAGGCAATTCAACGCCATGCAACCGATATCAATCACACATAATGAAAACCGATGTCAGACACACATCCATTTATAAGTCCGTTCTGGGTCTGAACGAAACCGGAGGAACCTTATTCCTTGCATATCCATCGATCTCCAAGTACGTCTGGACGATCACCAACTGATTCCCTCCTCTTGGGTGTACAGCCCAATCAGGATCGTCAGTAATTATCCAAACTATGTGAAGACCTCCGGTCTTCAACCACCGTTTTCATCCACGACACATCATCAAATCAGTTATTCAGAATGGGATAAACCCGGTCATTCTGAATAACTCGCGTATATAATAAACAAGTGCTAGAAAAACACAACATACGCCTTATTCCAATCCAGAATATTCCTTTATTCAAATATTTTTATACTTTGGGAAAGGTTCCCATTAATTTTATCAAAGATAAATTCTTTAAATTTATTCTTTAATCTTCTTTTGAATATCAATTCAAACCAAATTATGGTTTATCCAAACTAGTCGGGATTAGCGAACCATACCGAAGTAATCATTTGTTAAGTCTCCCAACCCCAACCTATTCATCCTACGAAGTAAAACTGGTAATACTTCATATCTAACACCACGGTGTTATCGGTAAATTCAATTACCATTTCACTTTCAAATCTAATTAAAGATTTAACTATCGACTAGAGCAAAACTGGTAATACTCCATTCTCGATCATTTCAATTTAATTAAAGATTCATTAAAACTCCACTTGATTTTAATCTTCCCGAAAATCAATGTTAATGATTGTTTAGCTTAGGAAATCATATCCTATCTTTAACTGGGTTTTTTAACCAGTGTCATTTAAAACACGGTTCACGATAACCCCAAAATCACATTCTATTCCATTAGCCTTTAACCGTAAATTAGCAAGTGAACAATTCCCTAAGTAATAACCCTGAAGGCCGAAACCAACATCAGATCAATACACAAGAAACTATCCAACTTAACTAATCTCCGGTTAGTTTCTAATTTTCTTAACTCCGTTGGGTCTAAGAACAGTATTATTAAAGATACCATTCACGACAACCCAAAATCCCATTCCATTAACCATGGAATCTTCATGGAAAACAAATCGATATATATAATCGATATAAACTTCCATATCTGACTAACAATATAAATGGAATAACGGCAAAGCCTTTTAAATTCCATTATATTAGCAGTCCTCAACCACAGAAATTCACTTCGATTATTACCAAATCAATTCCATTCCAATTTATTTTATTTAGAATGGAAAACTTTACTTTGGAAAATCTCCTTTAAATCTTAACAAAAAATTTATAAATTCCAAATCACATTTCACTGTAAATCGGGTTAAAGAACAAATGTTGTTAAAACACAGTTCACAACCAACCCAATTCACATTCTATTAATTATCGGGTTAAAGAACGAGTGTTATTTAAAACATCGTTCACGATAAACCCAAAAATCAATTCCAATTCAATCCTAATTAAATACCATTTAATTGGTACATTTCATTAAATCTAAATAAAAAGATTTAATCCTTTCCTCAACTGGGTTTAAGAACTGTGTAAATGAAGACACCATTCAAGACAAACCCAAATCCTATTTGATATTAAATACAAGGCTCTGAATATGAAATATATCGGCTTATACTCAATATCAAATTCTAAGACCAACAAATATCGTATTGGAAATAATGATATAAATATATCTTTCAAATTTCCATAACAATATCTGTATAATCACGAAATCCAACATTGAAATTTTCCAAAGACAATTTCGATTCAAATCCATTTCCAATTTTTATATTGGAAATTCTGGTTATTTTTAAAACCATTTCAAATCCAATTTATTTATTTTAAAAATAAATGGATTATAATTCTAGTTCAAAACTAGTTCATTTCGATAAAAATCTATTTTTATCTTCTCAAATATGGAATTTTTCGTCCCAATTCTTTCCAAATCATTTCTTATTATTTTACACAAATTATTACTATTTTTACTAATTTTATCAAGGCCCGTACAGTCGATTTCCGTCAATGGTCATCGAACTGCACTTACAACGACCTTTTTCAAATTTGATTTGGACATAATTCCAAATCCAACCATTAGATTTCAAATCTCTAATATTCTTTAGAAAGCTCTTTTCGATACGAACCAAATGGTTCTGGTTTTAGGAGAATCCGACGGTCGGATCTCCCGTAATGTCCCTTCGAAGTCAATGGTCGAAATTCGCGAATTGCCGTAGTGCGGCGCGTTCTATTCCGGCCATTATATATATAATATATATTATATATATTTCGTCGATTTCCTTTTAAAACGTATTTTATAAATCGTTTTGAATTCGTTTTCAAAACGATTTCAACTTCATATTCAATTTCAAATCAAAATTGAATATTCTATACCATCGATATATAAAAGATAATATTTTTAAAACATTATATTTTGAAATCAATTCCTTTTCGACATTCATTATAAAAATGAATAAAATCGATATAGATATCGTTCATGTCAAAATGGCGTTAATCTAATCGACATGGCTATATATATTTAAATATATTCATGTCCATCCCAAATCGGACATCAAAATCAATTTTTGATTCTTTTCTGAATATTATTTGAGAATATTCATTATTTTAAAATAATCGTTATTTTAAAATATTCTTTTCTTCTGAACTGAAATCAGACACAGTCAATTACCATATAATATGATTATATGGATTTCACACAACAAATGTGTATAACCACAATGAAAACGACAATCCATCATCCACAGTGCATTCTACACTGTATAAGCATCAAATATAAATATTTAACACTTATAACAGCCTGCCAATCAATCGATCGACATACAACTAATTATTAGGATTAGTGTATGTCCAATATCATCCCAATACCCGTGTGGGGTTTCAAACAATCAAACACAGGTTTATTTGTGCAGTTGGGCGATGTGTAAAATTTATCGTCCCAGTCAATATCAGTCAAATGTGTATATAAACTAATCATCCGATTTATTTATAAATATTTATTTTATATACACATTAAAATTTTTATTTTTAACTATAGAATATTTATTCAGTTCATTTACACAATAAAAATGATATTTTTATTTTTCTAATATATTTTAGAAAATTTCGGCGGCATAACAGTGCGATACTAGAAACGGGATAAGGCCTAGCCTTATCCCCAGTCTAATAATGGCCCACGCCATACATACCATTCTAATCCATTCCATTTCACCCAAACAACCAAATTCAAACCAATAATCTAATCAACTACACAACCAAACAAACAAGTCATCCATGGTCTGTGGACGAGGGGGAACAGTTCATATATGCAGTTACATAATAAATAACTGTATAAAGAAAATTATAGTGAGCAGTTCTCACCTTTGGGACCCACTCCTCCATTCTATTCTGAATTTCTGAACCATTTGGATTTGTTTGAAATTCCAATGTAGTCCTTACCATGTTTTTCATAATAAAAATTATATTTTTATTGCTTCATTCCAATAAATAAAAATCACATTTTTATTTCTACTTCATATATTTTTACGATGCTTCTTTCTATATAAAAATTATATTTTTATATTCCTACTTCTTATATAAAGATCGAATCTTTATTTCGATGCTATAAAAATCACATTTTTTGTGGAGACAAGATTTTGATCGAAGCCAACATTTAAAGGTGCAACGAAGATCATTTCGTAGAGATAAGGTTTTTTTACTTTGAGTCGTGTTAGAAATACGTTAAAATCTATCCTCAAAGTATAACACGAATGCACAAAACAATATCATATCTTCGTTGCTGAAATCTGTATATTTGAGGAATTGAAAAGTCACAGAAAAAGCCCAAATGGTCTAGCCTCCGACCAGGAAAGAGTGCAGAGTGATATAGACCGTGGACCGAGGTCCTCTGGTCCACAACCATAAAACGGTCGACCGCCCAAAAAACCACCAGTCGACCGGTTATGTTTCTATTTGAAAACAAAAACATTTCTCAGATCAACCTGTCGACCGGTTGAAAATCACCAATCGACCGGTTTATGTGTTTTTGCACATAACAGCTATTTTTATGAAGTCGACCGGAGATTTTTGACCTGTCGAGCATTTTCGAACAACAAGCTTTTTTATGAAAGGTTGCTTCTATTTGCGAAGCGATTTCTATTCAATAATCAAAGGAAATGGACATATCTTTTTATAGAAACTCTTCATGAAGAATTACTACCTTTCTTCTATTATATAAACAACTTCAAACTTGTTTTACAATTAAACGAATCATTCTATATTCTCTCTAATATTTGAATTGCATTTTGATACTCTTTGAAAAACAAAAGCTCTCCAAATTTCAAATACCTGTTGAATCTTTGAATCAATTTAATATCATTTGATTCAGCAAGCATTCTACTTCCTTAAATCTTTGCATTCAAAGTATATACTCGAGGATCAGATTATAGGAAGATTGTACTCAAATTCTTGATTATCCGTGTTGAATCAAGAACACAAAGCAGAAGTCAAAACCATTGTATTAGTTGAAGTCTTGTGTGTGATCAGGCAAGTGTTGAAGTCCTCCGTGTTGTAAGAGGCAAGTTGTGAAGTCCTCGTGTTGATAGAGGAGTGAAATCCCGTTCGGCTGCTCGGGTGTTGTATACCTGTTCCTCCTGGTGAAGTGAGGTTGTTGTTAGTGAAAATCCAGATAGAAGGCTAGGACTGGACGTAGGACGGTGCTCCGAACCAGTATAAAAATCACTGGTGTGATTTTTCCTTTTTACTGCATTTACTATTTTATATTTGTGATTAGCTATTACTTCATACTTGAATATTGTTCGTCATATTACGCGATCCTTGTGTATACTGTATTAGAACATACACGCCCACATACACTTTCATTTGGTATCAGAGCACGGTCATCTTATACCGTAACACAATTATTTGATATATTCTAGTAATGTGGCAAATAACCCAAGTAGTAGCACTAACACCACTTACACTGAAGGTCAATCAACACAAAGACCTCCTTTCTTCAATGGTCTAAAATATAGCTATTGGGCAACACGTATGGCTTTTTATATGCAATCAACTAGCTATGATGATTGGAATGCTACTCAAAAAGAAATAGTAAATTCAACAACTGAGTATTCAGAATGGACACCGGCTGACAAAACGACAGCAGACGTAAATGCAAAAGCAATAAACATGTTGTTTTTTGTATTAGACCAAAATGAATACAACCGTGTTAGTATCTATACCACCACATATCAAATTTGGCAAATGCTGAAAACCACTCATGAAGGTACTCACAAGGTTAAACAAGCCAAGATAGCCATGCTGAAAAGTCAGTTTCAAAATTTCAAAATGAAGCCGAATGAGACAATCAATGATATGTATTCGCGGTTTCAAACTATTCATCATGCACTTATTGGATTAGGGCATATTCCAATTTTGATGTTGTCTCGACAGTCCTACATTCTCTGACTAGTGAATGGGAAGGAAAAGTATTAGCGATTGAAGAAGCTAATGATCTTTCTGTCATGAAGCCAGATGAATTGATAGGAAATCTAATGTCCTATGAAGCAAATTTGCAGGCTAGAAAGGAACAAAAAGAATAAGAGAAAAATGTAGCATTTCATGCCAGAAAAGATGAAGACGAATCAAAATCTGAAGATGAAGATTTAGCTTTTATTGTAAAAGGTTTCAAAAAATTCTTGAAACAACGAAAAGCTCGTCGATATAACAAAAGGAAATCTGGTTCAAATAAACCTTCATCATTAGCTATAGAATGTTTCAACTTCCATAAAAAGGGGCACATGTACAAAGATTGTCCGGAGCAAAAGAAGAAGTCAGAAAATGACAAATTCAAATACAAGAAGGACAAATCAAAGAAACGAGCTTTCTCAGTCATATGGGATTATTTAGACTCGTCTTCATCAGAGAGTGAAAGTGATTCAGAAGATGAACAAGCAAACATTTGTTTCATGGAAACAGAAGACGAGGTACAAATTCCTACATTTGAAGAAATTCTTTATATTAATGCCGAATTGATAGTTAAATTTAAAGATATGAAATGACAATGCAAAGAAGCCAAAGCAGATTTGAGTAGAGCAGAGTTTTAACGAGATATGTTAAAAGACGAGAAGAAAATATTAGAAGAAGAAATTGAAAAACTTCAAGAATCATCATCTAATATTGATTCTCAATTATCTCTTTTGAGTCAAGAAATTGAAACTCAAAAAGAGAAAAATGGTGCCCTTACTACTGAAAATCATGAGCTTAAGGCAAAAGTCAAAATTCTGGACCTAAAAAAGGCTAGTGTACAAACTAAGTTAAATGAAATTACTCAAAATGTTTCTAACTTCAACAAAGGTCGAGAAAATTTGACAAAAATCATTGGAAGTTCACAATCTGCTTCAAATAAACAAGATTTGGGATATAAGAAACAAGAAACCAATCAAAGAAATAGTACTAGATATGCTTTTATGTACAATAAAAATATCACTGCTGGTACTAATGTTCATCCAGGACCCAATTATTATAGAAATTCGAATACATCTATGACTAGCGATATTTATAATAAATATAGAAGTATGAAAAGGAATATCAATAGAGATTACTTAAGTATTTGGGTTCCTGTAAATTGGAAAAACAGAGAAAAATATATCAATGATTATTTTGATTCAGTAGTTAATAATGAAAATTTTATATTTAAAGGTTCCATTAAACCCTCTTAGGTATGGTTACCTTCCCTCTAACCCATGGACCCAAAACAAAGCAAGTGGGTACCAAACATATTTTTTGCAGGTACACCACAGCAAAGAAAATGTTATTCTGTATCTCCTAAAGGTGCTATAATTATTTGTATTCTCTACTACTCTCGATTACTGTGCTTATTATGGTATTTATTCTTTTTAATCGATGAAAAAGGGGGAGAAATATTTTCTCTTATGATTATTCATATCATTCATGTTACATATACTATCATTTAAAATTATGTGCTTAACATGGTAATAGTATATGTGTGCTAACATTTGTTAATGCAGGAATCAAAAGGTAAGACTATTTATATTATGAACTAACAAATGTTGCAGAAATTCAGTGGGAGCTTTATATTTAGAGGGAGAAAATCCAAGGTGTTGTCATCAATCAAAAAGGGGGAGAATGTTGAGACAAGATTTTGATCGATGCCAACATATAAAGGTGCAATGAAGATCATTTCAGAGAGATAAGGTTTTTACTTTGAGTCGTGTTAGAAATATGTTAAAATCTATCCTCAAAGTATAACACGAATGCACAAAACAATATCATATCTTCGTTGCTGAAATATGTATATTTGAGGAATTTAAAAGTCATAGAAAAAGCCCAAATGGTCCAGGCTCCGATCGGGAAAGAGTGCAAAGACCGTGGACCGAGGTCCTCTGGTCCACAGCCATAAAACGGTCGACCGCCCAAAAAACCACCAGTCGACCGGTTATGTATCTGTTTGAAAACAAAAACATTTCTCTGATCAACCAGTCGACTGGTTGAAAATCACCAGTCGATTGGTTTATGTGTTTTTGCCCATAATGGCTATTTTTCTGGAATTTTCAATTTTAATTAAATTCAACCAGTCGACCGGAGATTTTTGACCTGTCTACCGTTTTCGAACAGCAAGCTTTTTTATGAAAGGTTGCTTCTATTTGTAAAGAGATTTCTATTCAATAATCAAAGGAAATGGACATATCTTTTTATAGAAACTCTTCATGAAGAATTACTACCTTTTCTCTATAATATAAACAAATTCAAACTTGTTTTACAATTAACCGAATCATTCTATATTCTCTCTAATTCTGAATTGCATTTTCATACTCTTTGCAAAACAAAAGCTCTCCAAATTTCAAATACTTGTTTAATTCTTGAATCATTTTAATATCATTTGATTCAACAAGCATTCTACTTCCTTAAATCTACACATTCAAAGTATATACTCGAGGATCAGATTATAGGAAGATTGTACTCAAATATTGATTATCCGTGTTGAATCAAGAACACAAAGAAGAAGTCAAAACCATTGTATTAGTTGAATTCTTGTGTGTGATTAGGCAAGTGTTGAAGTCCTCCGTGTTGTAAGAGGCAAGTTGTGAAGTCCTCGTGTTGATAGAGGCGTTAAATCCCGTTCGGATGCTCGGGTGTTGTATATCTGTTCCTCCGGGTGAAATGAGGTTGTTGTTAGTGAAAATCCAGATAGAAGGCTGGGACAGGACGTAGGACGGTGCTCCGAACCAGTATAAAAATCCCTGGTGTGATTTTTCCTTTTTACTGCATTTACTATTATATATTTGTTGATTAGTTATTACTTCATACTTGAATATTGTTCGTCATATTACACGATCCTTGTGTGTACTGTATTAGGACGTACACGCCCACACTACACTTTCATTTTTATCTCAACATATATATAATAAAAATCAAAATTTTATTTCGCTACATATATAAAAATTATATTTTTATATTCTCTATTATATAAAAATTCTATTTTCAATCCGTTAGTCATATAAAAATTGAATTTTTATTTCGCTACAACATATATAAAAATTATATTTTTATATTCTTTATTATATAAAAATTCTATTTTCAATCCGCTACTCATATAAAAATCGAATTTTTATTTTGCTACAACATATATAAAAATTACATTTTGAAAACTCTACATAAATAAAAATCATATTTTGAATACTCTACATAAATAAAAATCATATTTTGAATACTCTACATAAATAAAAATCATATTTTGAATACTCTACATTAATAAAAATCAAATTTTCATCACATTAAAAACCACCTCTTTATTTTAAAGTTATACATATAAAAATCACGGTTTTATTTGCATCAGATAAATGAAAATAAAAATAAAACTCACCTTTCAAACTAGGGTTTTCGGTCAAAACGGAGCCTACAGCCGGAGGTGGAGGCTGAGGAGGCGTGCGCCATGGTGCTGATGGCCAGGAGGTTACGCCATATTGGCCGGAGCAGCGAAAGAATGGATGGCTCGGGGCTTGGGGTTCATGAACGAGGCGCTGAAGGGTTTTCAGTCGAAGAGGGAGGCCATAGGAGGTGCTGATGGGGCGGGGTAGGGTGCAGGTGGTCGTGGGTGGTGGGGTTGACCGGCGGCAGGCCCATCGTTGCTAGAGGCGGCGGTTGTTTGGGTCATAGGGTGTGCGGCTTGAACTGGAAAAGGAGGAGAGATGTCGGGGAAGAAGGAAGGGGACGGGGAGGAGGAGGCTCCGCCGGAGCTGCGGCGGCGTCGGGCCTAAGGTGCAGCGGCGCGATGGTCAGCCGGGGACGATGGGGATCGAAGAAAATGGGGATCGGGTTTTTTTTCTTTTCTTTCTTTTATTTTGATTGGCGTTGACCAAGGTATAAGGGAGAAAGGAGGAGGCCAACCATATATAATTATAATATTTAATTATTTTATTTTCTCCAAAAATCAACTTTTAAATCCGATCTCCGAACGAGACATAACGACTGTCGTCCCTAGCTAAGTACCCCCATTTCGAACACAATAGGATATGTTTCGTAAGCCAATTCCATCGTTTCGATCAGTTTTTATTTAAATTAACATTTAAATCATTATATTGAATTTTAAACGTACATTTAAATTTACTGGGGTCACCTATGGACCCCCAAAATTCCAGAAAAATATTTTCTAGCTTCGTATTGACGATACAGTTCTAACAAAACTAATTTTGTCAAATTCTGAGATCGTTTGAAAAATGGCTATTTTCTGGTCGATCGAAATTGACTGAAACTGTCAAAACACATTTTACTTCTCCACATTCACATATTGATTCAGAAAATTACGAATTTTGGAATCTAGCAATAACTTGACATCCCGGATCCAACAAAAGTGGTTTCGTCAAAAACAGAGGTCGTTTGCAAAATTTCCATTTTTAAGGGCCAAAATTCCATAGCGACTATTTTGAATTTTCAACTGGGCATAATTTTTTATTCCCGCTATGAAATTTCAATTTTTCGGATTCGTTGGAAAGATATTTTCGAATAGATTCTAATATTTCTGGTTTTGCTAAAATCCGGTTTATTTTGAATCCTCTACATCCATTAAAATTTGAAATCGAATTTTCAAACTACCGTGCCATTTTCAATTCCTTTTATAATTAAAATAAAATATTTATATTCTAACGTCGATTCAAATAAATATATAGGTTCTAATTCTATCCAAAATAAATTTCTTGTTGTTATTATTTAAATCGATTCATTTTAAATATTCAAAATTCAATAAAATTGCCAAAATAAAAATTTTAAATTGGCTCGGATTTTCCGGGTTATTACAACATTAATCTAAATATATGAAAATTTTAAATAACATGACATAAATTACATTTTTAATTCTATGATAAATGACATGATTCTAACATATTAATATTTTAATTTACATGACATTTTTAAATAAAATGATATTTCTAATGTGATGGCATTTCTAATATGATGACATTTCTAATTCACTAACAAATTGATAGTCATGTTTTTGAATAAACAAAACATATAATGGTTTTACTTCTACTACATGTAAATGGTAATGTTTTGAATAAACAAAATATACAATTACAAATGATTATTTTAACCAAAGGTGACATTCCTATATAAGATGTTAGTTTCTTATGCTGACAATTCTAGTATGACATAACCAACAAAAATGTTGTTTTCATTTTGACACAAATCTATTATGGCAAAAATGATATTTCATCTTGTCACAAATCTAATATGACAATTTTATTCTAATGGGATATTTATCACCAAAAATGACATTTTTATTCTATATAACTTTTCTAATCAAAAGTGACATTTTTAATCTAAATTAACATCTCTAATCAAAATGTCCCTTTTAATCTAAATTGACATTTCTAAACAAATTGTTATTTTTATATCTAAAGTGACAATTTATAACATTTATGTTATTTTATCTAACATGGCAAAAATGTTAATTTTATCTAACAAGGCAATACATAACAAAATTGTTATTTTTATCTAACCGGATAAAAGTGACATAACATTATCTAATAAGATGTCGTTTTATTTTAACATAACACTTTTCTAACTTAACATGCTATTCTCTTTAATCGACATTAATATGTACAAAATTATATTCTAATGACATATCTTAACTTAACATGTTATTTTCTTGAATCGACATTACCATGACACATATTAATTTGTTTACAAATCTATTCTTAACATAAATGAAAATGATACTTGAATATGTATACAAATCCTATAACGAATAAAAATGATATTTTTATATTAACATAACATTTCTAACAAAATTGATGTTTTTATCCTAATATTACATTTTATTCCAAATTACCATTCATTTCTAATATAACATTTCTTTAAAACATAAATGTTATTACTTTTTAATGTAGCATTTTATACTAAAAATGTTATTTCTTTTTAATGTTAACATTTTATATCAAAAATGTTATTTCTTTTTAATGTTAACATTTTATATCAAAAATGTTATTTCTTTTTATTGAAAACTAAACTACATTTAAAATATAATTTTTAATGTATAATCTTTTTTATTGAGAACAAAGAACAATAAAAGTGATATTTTCCAATTCTAATCTTTTTAATGAAACAAAGTGACGATAAAGATATGGTCTTTAATTGTGACAAAACAGAAATAAAAATATGTTCTTTTATTTCAACTCTTTTTATTCTATTTAAACATGTTTAGAAAAATTTACATGATTACTCTAAATAAATATTTTTAACAAAATTGACCTTTTTATTCTTAATCAAACATGTTTAACAAAATTGACGATAATAATATAATCTTTTCATTTTACTTAAACAGCAACAAAAATATGAACTTTATAATCTAAATTTTCTATTGCAACGGATCTACGAATAAAAATACAATATGTAATCGCTAATCTTTTTATTGAAACAGATCTACGATAAAAATATGATTTTTATTGTATAATCAAAACTTAACAAACATGAACATTTCAATCTAGCATACACAATCCAACCTAACCATCCATTTCAATCTCAAACAATCAATCCAAATTTCATCCAATCACATATATAAATTTTACATCAAAATAAATAATATTTTATTTTTAAAATAAAGATCTCACCAATGGTTTCCATTCTAATAAAAATTGAAAATAGTTCTGTTTCTGATCTAGTCTTCTCCATATTGTAGATCTCGTTTTTCTGGTTACTAACCACCTGAAACCGTCCGATTCCGACGAGTATTGATTGAGTTAGGGCACTTCAAACATTTAAACAATTAAATAGGATAATTAGTTTTTAAAAATTAATTACTTTTGTTAAGAATAAACCCTTCTTCTTTCTGTAAATAACAAGACCGTGAAACCCCTTCCATCATCTCTTGAATCCACCTGCCACACGCCACCAGGTCAACCGTACCCTGATCGGACTGTGCCCCATCGACCGCCGGAGCGCCGCCATCCCCCCACGTGAACGCCAGCCACCTCGATCGCCTGAGCCGCCGTGAAATGGAGCTCGAACCGGGGTACTTTGAGCAGGAAATACTCAGGATTTGGTCCACCAGAATTCATGATACCCGTATAGATTCGAAGATCCAAGAATTCTCTATAATTTTGTTTTGATTTCTTAGGTTAATTCGAATTAAGATAGGATAATTTGAGGATCGAAGTTGGGATGAAACCGGCCATTGAATATACAGTGGCGCCTGAGAGAATAGAAATTAGGGTTTTTAGGTTTGACCATATAGGACCGTATTTATACAGTATTTTCCATTATATTTAGTTATTTAATTAATAAAAGAAGCCCGTTTCACATAATAACTGCAAATCCAACCCAATGAGCGTCGTCCCTAGCTAATAACCCCCGTCCCAAACACAATGGAATATGTTTCTTAACCCACTTCGGCTGTTACGATATGTTTTTCTTAAATTTAAAATATAAAACATTAAATTATTTAATTTGATCATACAATTTAAATTACCAGGGCTACATACTACCTCTAAAAATTACAAAAAAATATTTCTAGCTATGTTTTGACAATACGGTTCTAACGAAAACAATTTCGTCGAATTCCGAGATTGTCTGAAAAATGGCCATTTTCTGGTCGATCGAAATGACAAAACACGTTTTCTTTTGCCATGCTCACATATTAAATCTAAAAATTCTAAAAAATGGAACATAGCAACAATTTTACATTCCAGTTCCAACAAAAGTGGTTTCGTCGAAAAAGGAGGTCGTTTGCAGAACGGCTATTTTTAATATTAAATTTTATATATAAATTCCACAACGACTATTCTGAAAATTAAACTGGGCATAACTTTTGATTCTCGCTATGAAATTTCGATTTTTCGGATTCGTTGGAAGTATATTTCTAAGCAGATATTAATGTTTTTGGTTTCACTAAAATCGGATTAATTTTGCATCTTGTATAGTCAGTCAAAGTTCAAATTCAAATTTTCAAACTGTCGCGCTATTTCTAACTCCTTTTATAATTAAAATAAATATATTCGTTCTAACCTCAATTAAAACAAATTCTTAATCATTATTATTTAAAATAAATTATTATAACCATTAAAATTTCTAAAATAAAAATTTGGAATTGGTTCAGAATTTCCGAGTTGTTACAACGTGAGTGTTTGTTTTATAAGATAGAATGCTATTAGGATAGAAAAGCAGAGGATGTGCATGTTGTGCACGAATGCACGCATGAAAGACTGATGATATTATGTAATGGGCTTGAAATGGGAGGATAAAAGATCCGATTGATGGATCGATATAAAGATCTGTGAGCTTGTGCAAGACGTTAGGTGTAGTATATATCATGAGCAAGCTGGTATAAAGTGCAAGTTACAAGACTAGGGAGATATTCCAGTTGAGGCTACGGCTTGAAAAGAGAACGTAAAGGAAGAACCAATAGAAAGGTATCAGGTTGACACAATGCAGAATAAGAGTTATGTAGGATAATTGAAACCAAGTTACGCATTAGAATGTGGATGAGTACAAGCAATTATGGTTTAAGGCCAATTATTGAACACTACGGGTGATGATTAAAGCCAAATTAGGAATTGATAGCGGCAAGACTAGTTATAACAGAACAATCATTACTCTGGTTTACATGGGTGTCCATTTGAGAGGCATAGGTACGCATTTTTGTTGCATAATTATATTTAGTTTATATTCTTTGGTTTTGGTTCCTCGAGCTTGCTTACCTTTGACATTGTTCCATTATTTATAACTTTCATTATTATGGCCCTTATTATGGACAGAGAGGCTGGTTGCATTGGTGCAGGAGGGGATGATTTAGTCTGAGAATAGAAGCAGGTTAAGTGTCTGAAAACTTTCCAATTCCCAAATATGTCACATTTTCACACATATTCGACATTAACATAATGTCCTGGATTTTACAATTTTAGTTCCCGATCCAAGTTAGAAATTATTTTGCTATCTCTCTCTTTACTATTTTTTTCATATTTAAATATTTCTAGTCTCTTGGTAAACTTGAAAAAACATATATCTTTCCTAAGATAGCTCGTTACCCAGACTATCCCAATTAACGTTCAGTGAACCGATTGGATTTTTGATTAACAAAACTAAATTAGGATCAATTTAATTGGCTCCTAAACACTGTCGTTTATCAGATTCTACTTAGAGATAATGGAAACCTTCCTAATAATTATTGGATCCAACTCAAAGACTTTAGCCCCGCTATTTTTGTCCTCAAAACGGAAAAAGGTAATTTCCCATTAGATTTGATTTTAACACAATTTTGGTTTTCCTAAACAAGCTTGAGGCTATTTAAAACAATAGCATACGGTAAAGTATACTATATAATATTTCCAACAACATGCGACTTCATCCACCACCTTACACAAAATAATCATTGAATTGTTTTTATAAAGAGAGAGATAAGTTCATTAGTTTATATTTATTGTCATTTTGTGGGAACCTGTTGAACTGGTTAGATAAAGAGTAAGAAGGAGAGACATACACAACAGATAGGTGTTGGAGAATGGACTTTTGATGACAACAACCTTATTTCAATATTAATTGATTACAAAATATATACTAACACTTATGTCTAGAATATATATATATATATATACACACACACACATACATATGCAGGATTTATATACAGGAATTATTACTGAAAACTGTACAGTTTGAAGAAATTATAGATTCAGAATTCAGAGATGATTCAAGACTCATGAGTACTCAAGATTTCAAGAGTTAAAGACAAATATAGTAATAGAGTTTAGATTATGTAAGACTCTGAATAGCACTCCGGGTTCAAATTCAAATATAAATTCAAATTCTGATTTTCAAAATCTAATTTCAAATTACGTTTTCAAATTCTATCTTCAATCTCTATCTTCTCTATTTTACTTTCTATTTTAATTTGATTTTAAACTTAAGTTTTATAAGTTTATACTTTAAAAGTTTTATATATTTATACTTTATATTTATATAGTTTTAAACTCTATAATTTTATAAATATGTTTACATAATTTATATTTATGTTTTCATATGATTTTCTACTTTTTAATATTCACTATGTTTTATTTCAAGAATTTCCATAATTATATATATATATATCAAAAAACTTGAAAAATATTCAAATTTCAATTTTATACATTGATATGTCGACGTACATATATATACATGTCGGCATATAACTGTCGTTTTTTCAAAATTGAAAGGAAGTGTCTTTTCACTATTTGTGACGGTTCAGAAACGTTGCAAACTTTTAAATGTTATAAATAGGGGTTGATTTCGAATTTTTTATTCATTCTTCTACTCCATCTTCATCTCCTTTCATTGCACCATTATTCTTCCTAATTTTATGATTTCTATACTTATACTCTGCCGAATTCAATTATGTTTTCATTAAACTTCTTCGCTTTACACTCTCTATTCATTACTCTCTCAATCAAGTGATACTGAAGAGTTATAGGGTTGCTTGTAATTGTTTAGGTTGTGTAAATAATCGGTGGTATCCCTTGTAGCCTTAAAATCAAGGACAGGTAATCGGTGGTATCCCTTGTAGCCGTGAAATCAAGGAGGTTGGAATCTGTGGTATCCCTTGTAGCCGTGAAATCAAGGAGGTTGGATTCGGTGGTATCCCTTGTAGCCGTGAAATCAAGAAGTTTGTAATTGGATATTGATAGTAATAAAACTTTGCACAATCTAGCGTTATGCGGGACTGGACGTAGGAGCAATCTGAACCGGTATAAAATCCGGTGTGTTCTTTCCTTTTATGCACTATAATTTTGTTTACCTTTGTGTTTGTGTTTGATTTTGTATTTGTGATTATTTTTGTGGTGACTTATTCATATAGTATATCACATAAGTTTTAGATTTTGTTTAAATTCTCAAAAACACTATTCATCCCCCTCTAGTGTTTGTTTTGCCTTAACGATCCATTCTGCAATCCCAAACAACTGGCATTAGAGCAAGGTCTTTCAAAAGGTTCATAATCTGTTTTTTGAGAAGGTTTAAATGGAAAATTTTGGAATATTTGTTAACACTGGTATCAATTCATGCATTGTTCCAATATTGAAAGAGTCTACATTGAAAAGTCATGTGATCTACTGAAATATTGTCCAATCAAGGAAAGGATGTGTTTTATGACTTTTGAAAATTCAAAAGTTGAAAAGATGGTTGAAGTGACTGTTGGTAATTCAAATTCTGAAATGGTGGTTTTTTAAAATTCAAATTCTGAAAAGGTAGCTGTTGGAAATTCAAATTCTGAACCGGTGTGTTACATGGCTTTTGAGAATTCAAATTCTAGAAAGCAATTTGTGGAAATCAAAAGGGACAAATGGATACTGGATTGTGGCTGTTTGAGACATATGACTGGAATTCCTGAATTACTCAATAATCTGAAATATAAAGATGGCGGAATGGGGAATTTGGAGATAACTCTAAAGGATACATTATTAGAATCGGCAACGTTGATAATTCTGGAACTCCTACTATTTCTAATGCTTTATCAGTTAGGAATTTAAAACACAACTTGCTAAGTATAAGTCAACTTTGCGATAAGGGTTATAAAATAAACTTTGAAAAGGATAAATGTTTTATAGAAGATAGGAATTCAAAAGTAATATTTGAAGGAGATAGAAAGAAAAATTTCTATATATTGTATATGAAAATCTCCAGCGATAACCTATGTCTTATGGCCAATACAAGTGACCTTTGGATTTGGCATAAGAGATTTGGTAATATAAATTTCAAACACATATCTAGGATTTCTAAACTAGATTCAATTAGAGGGTTACCCAAAATGAAATTTAAAGATAATAATTTAAGTGATGCTTGCCAATTCAAAAAATTAAAGAGAAGTTCATTTAAATCAAAAGAGGAAATTACTACCTCAAAACCATTAGAGTTAATTAACATGAACTTATTTGGTCCATCTCAAGTTCAATCGATAAATCATAATAGATATGTTTACGTAATAGTCGATTATTTTTCTAGATTTACTTGGGCTTTGTTTCTTAAAAATAAAAGTGATGCTTTTGATCAATTCAAAAAAAAAATCTAAAAGAATTCAAAATTTATTATCACTAAAAATCAAAGCAATACAAAGTGATCGTGGTGGAGAATTCAAAAACGAAAATTTTGAAAAATATTGTAACAAAAAGGGAATAACCCATAAATTTTCAATTCCAAGAACCCCTCAACTAATAACATAGAGGAAACCTTAAATGTATCTTTTGATGAAAACTATAAAAGTAAAACTTAAAACAATGAAGATGAATGCGAAAATAAAACAAATGAAATAAACCAGGAAGATAATCAACCAAACAAAAGAATTAGGTTACTTAGAGACCATCCTGTAGAAAATATCTTAGGAGATATTGAATCCATTGTTAGAACCCGTAATCAATTAAATAATATGAGTAATACTACATTCATTTCAACTATTGAACCTAAGAATCCAAAGGAAGCATCTTCCGATGATTCATGGATTCTTGCTATGCAAGAAGAACTGAATCAGTTTACTAGGAATGATGTATGGGAACTTGTTCCGAGACAAGAGGATAAGACGATAATAGGAACAAAATGGATTTATAAAAATAAAATGAATGAACACGGTGAGGTCGTAAGGAATAAGGCATGACCAGTAGCACAAGGATATACTCAAGAAGAAGGAATAGATTACGATGAAACTTTTGCCCCTGTAGTAAGACTAAAAGCTATTAGGATTTTACTAGCCTTTGCAAACCATAATAATTTCAAATTATATCAAACGGATGTTAAAAGTACTTTTCTAAACGGATTTGTTAAAGAAGACGTATATGTAGAGAAACCACCTCTATTTGAAGACGAAAAATTACCAGATCATGTATATAAATTAAAGAAAGCATTATATGGATTACAACAGGCTTCTAGGGCTTGGTACGATAGATTAAGAAATTATTTGTTACAATCAAACTTTGAAATAGGAAAATTAGATAATACTTTGTTTATTAAGAAGAATAATAAATATATACAATTAGTTCAAATATATGTTGATGACATAATTTTCAGATCAACAAACAATAAGATGAATAAAGAATTTTCAGATATTATGACCTTAGAATTTGAAATGAGTCATATGAGAGAACTAGCATTCTTTTTTGGATTACAAATTCGTCAATTAAATAACGGAATATTTATTAATCAAGAAAAATACGCAAGAGATCTAATTAATAAATATAATCTAACAACAACGAATGAGAGACCAACATCTAGGGCGACTAATATAGCATTAAGTAAAGATGATACATCTAAAGATGTTGATCAAAAACTATATGGAGGAATGATAGGATCGTTATTATATATAACTGCTTGTAGACCAGATATAATGCATAGTGTATGTCTCTGTGCAAGATATCAATCGCAACCTAAGGAAACACATTTAAAAGCCGTAAAACGTATTCTAATGTGTGTAGAACATATCAAACTTTGGTTTATTTTACCCTAAGGATGATTCATTTGACTTAGTTTGTTATTGTGATGCTGACTACGCGGGATGTAAATCCAATCGTAAAAGTGGAACATGTCACTTCTTAGGACATTCACTAGTCTCATGGTTTAGTAAAAAGCAAAATACTATATCTTTGTCAACAACTAAAGCAGAATATATCTCTGCTGCTTTGGCTTGTTCACAAGCAATATTTATGCAACAAACTCTAAATGATTTTGGATTAAATATAAATAAATCACCGATATACTACGATAATATGAGTGCTATAAATATTTCTAAAAATCCAACTCATCATTCAAGAACTAAAGATAAGACATCATTTTCTAAGAGATAATGTAAGTAAAGAGAAAATTTCACTCTAATTTATAAAAACAGATGAACAAATAGCAGATATATTAACAAAACCATTAAACGAAGCAACTTTATTAAATTTAGAAGAGAATTAGGCATATGTTCATTAAGTGAGTTAGAATAATTACATATACTAATATATATATATATATAACATAAAAAATCAAAAAAAAAATTAAAAGACAAGTATGTCGACATACATTTACGTATATGTCAACATATAACTGCCAGAATTTTAAATTTAATTCACACCAAAAGTTATTTATATTAATTATTTAAACTTTCTACTTCAACTTTTCTTCTTCATTTCCATCTCTCTTCCGTAAAAATTTAAACTAAAATAAACAATGGCCTCCATCAATTTAAACAGCCAAATCAATCCCGATTTGTCCACTGGACCATCCGAAGGTACTTTTTCATTGATCTACACTATCTCATGTCATCAAAATAGAAGAAATGATGGAGTATGCTTTGCAAATGATGGCTGAAATACAAGTATTTCAAATAAGGATGAGCGAAGATTAGAATAGGCAAGGAAAATGATAAGAAGCCTCCTTAAGTTTATAACAGATAATCAGGCTAATCCGATTATCATCAAAGATGATAATGAACCTATGGAAAAAGAGGAGGAACCAGAAAAAGAGGAAGAAGAGATAATGGAAGAAGAGGAACCCGAGGAAGAGCATAAATAATTTTCAAACGAAGAGGATCAAGTCGTTTGTGTGGGCGAAGTCTTATACGATCGCAACGGAAATATGATTGAAAGGAATGGAGAATTTTGTCTTTATTATCCAAATTGCCCTATTCACAAGTCTCTTATAGTTAAGGACAAGTAGATTATAGGTTTTGATTTGATTCTTGTCATGTATTTTTGTTCCTTTTCGTTAATTTGTACATATGGTATCACTTGTAAAAATAATTATTAAATATATTGCTTGTTTTGTATAACATAAATGTTCTATTACCATGTTATATAGGTAAGAATTAAGGGGGAGTATATAAGAATTATAAATTAAAATATTTTACTTAGGTGGAGTACTTTACTATGATTTAGGAATTACTTAGTTACTTATAAGTTTTATATAGAGAGTTGTACGATTTAAGGGGAGTAGTTTTAGAATATTTTTTTCATAATACCAAAGAGGGATAAATTATAAAATATACACATAGTTTATATGATTCATACAGACAGGGGGAGTATTTGAAGGATCATCATCAATAGGCATATACAAATATGATATATTATAAACTAAGGTTGTCATCATCAAAAAGGGGGAGATTGTTAGAGAATGGAGTTTTGATGACAACAACCTTATTTTAATATTAATTGATTATAAAATATATATACTAACACTTCTGTCTAGAATATATATATTTATACACATATGTAGGAATTATATATAGGAATTATTATTGAAGATGATACAGTTTAAAGATATTAGAGATTCAGAATTCAGAGATGATACAAGACTCATAAGTATTCATGATTTCAAGAGTTCAAGACAAATATAGTAATATGGTCTGGATTATGTTAGACTCTGAATAGCACTTTAGGTTCAAATTCAAATATAAATTCAAATTCTGATTTTCAAAATCTAATTTCAAATTCTGTTTTCAAATTTTATCTTCAATCTCTATCTTCTCTATTTTACTTTCTATTTTAATTTGATTTTAATCTTATGTTTTATAAGTTTATACTTTAAAAGTTTTATATTTTTATACTTTATATTTATATAGTTTTAAACTCTATAATTTTATAAATATGTTTATATAGTTTATATTTACGTTTACATATGATTTTCTACTTTATAGTATTCATTAATAACACTATGTTTTATGTCAAGAATTTCTAGAATTATATATATATATGTCAAAGCAGTTGAAAAATATTCAAATTTCAATTTTATACATTGATATGTCGACATACGTATATATACATGTCGATATATAATTGTCGTTTTTTCAAAATTGAAAGGAAGTGTCTTTTCATAATTTGTGATGGTTCAGAAATGTTGCAACCTTTTAAATGTTATAAATAGGGCTGATTTCAAAATTTTTATTCATTCTTGTAACACCCTATAATTCTGAAAACACTATATGATAAATTAAGAATCCTTAATTAATATTGGGAATTAAGTGAAATGGACTACGCTATTGCGTTCGTCTCGGAATTCTGCTTAAGGTAGACACTAAGTTTGCAAAAAAACGGACATCGTATTAAGGATTTATTAAGGTTAGAAGTTTGTATACGCATAAGATATATATATGCATAATCAAGTCAAAACTGTTCAAAATAATTCAAAAACAGAAGCAGGAAGTCTGGGGGAAATCGACCTGTTGGGGGTCGACACACCCTAGTGGTGTCGAGCCTTGGGTCGACATCATAACAGGGGTGTCGACACCCATGTCGACATCGCCCCATATCCAAGGCAAATTTAGTTTTATGTATGTGGACTTGTTTTTTGAAGTTCGTTGACCCTAGGCTATAAATATGACCTTATATCCATTGTTTTATTCATCTAATTCAATGGTGACAACGAGGTGTTGCTCCTACATAGTTAGATCTAGCCTACTTCTTCAACAAACAAGTTATACATATTCAAGGATCAATAATTCAACATCTGCAACCATTCTTCTGTTTCTTAGATCCAATCGCAGTGAGTCTATGTTATTTTTAAATATAAACACATAAAATACAATCTTGACATGCCTATAAGTTTGGATCCAAAGCCCATGCCTGTTAGAAACTTGAATCACAACAGATCTACCGTTACATGTGCACCTGATCTATTGATTTATGCTTATGTGTCTATTCATGGCATCCCTATCATGCTAGTTTGCCTAATATTGTCACCTCATGCCTATATGCTAGTTTGCCTAATCATGTCACCTTATGCCTATCATATTAGTCTACTTAATTTTGTCATTATATGCCAGTTTTACTTACTATGCCTATTCTTGTTCTCTTCTCTCCCTTCTTCCTGTTTTGTTTTTATAGCCAGGCTATCTTCGATCCTAGGCCTATCGCTAAAACACGCGAATGCATAAAATTAGGAACGAGAGGAAACGATAAAATTTGGGGTATAACTTATATTGGGAAATTGGGGCATAACTTAAATTGAAAACATGAACATTGTGACGATCCCAAAACCCCGTGACACGGTGTTAAGGATAATCATTGGAATATAACACATTAATCATCATTAGCAGATCACAGATAATAGCATAAACAGAAAATAGAATAATTTACACACATATGACAGCGGAATCATATAGATGTCATCACATCAGAGAAGCACAGTACAGGATATAACTTAGTGCATAATGATACATAATCAGTCACCATCGCCAGAGGCGGAATCATACATAAAGAGTACACAAAAGGAATATCAGTCTACATCGCTGAAACACCCCACCTCCGTTAGGGTCACTCTCAAAGGGAATGCCCTAATTTTGGTGGAGGTTTATAAGTACAAGTCACAGATATACAAGACAGATATAAGAACACATATTTGTAAACAGCGGAAGAACAACAAACTTTATTTCACAAAGTCAAATACGTGTTACAACAATATCCTTTCCAAAAACATAACATAACACTTTCATAATCTGTCTTGAGTACATTATTTAAAGAAGCATAAATAAAACGTAGATAAACTGCAAAAGCCCCATAGTGGATTGTCCAAAGCCATAGTTCAAAACAGGAAAGTCCAAGCAATACATTTCTCTACTTCAAGCTGGATGTCAAGGCTGATCAAGCTGCTGTGTTCCCTCCCTAAGGACCTGGGGGGGGGGGGGGGGAACGGAAGAAAGAAGACGAAAGAAAAGTAGAGTCAGACATAAAGCCTGAGTAAGTCTAGTACTATTTTGTCTATGAATAAAGAACTGGGTATGATAAGTAAAAACAAGAAGTGGGCAAGCACAATAAACTTGGTTAAGTTGTCTAGGGTCGAATATACTATCGTACCCCATGTTAATCTCTGAACCCATATAAACTAGTTTCCAATTTGCACCCCATAATCAGGGTGATGTGATCCATTCTATGATGATCGGCTCCTACTCGCAAAGTTACATGTGTCTTACGGCCCCCGATGTCTGTAGTTACCTATGCTGGTCCCACCATGGGGTGTATCAAGTCCCATAGTGGCAACCCGACACAACTTTAGAGTGCACAGGTATGCTACTGGTGTCCAGTGCCTTATTTTTCTGCACCGGAGTGTGTGCACGCCCGCACTCCGTTAGAACCTACACTGCTACACCACCGCTGTCGCTTTGACCTCTTACAATCAGCCCAGTAATCGTGCCCCACCCTGCCTAGTTTCAGGGTATCCTGATACACCTTTTAGGGTTACTGCTGAAAAGGGTCCCCCGTTACTAGGTTTTCTATCTCTAGCCAACATGCTAAGTTGGTTAAGTGTTTCCTAACCTAACCCCACCAGTCCGTTTAGTTTAGCATGTTCCATTTTGATTAAGTCTTTAGTTCACTTAATCCTATCAATCCTGACTCAGCCTTAATTGTCTTATTAAGGCCCTGACCTCTCACATTAGACAGGTATTGTTGTGGCTGCCTGTTGCCGGTTGGTTCCGGGCAGTCTTACGCCACAACTCAGTCTAACCTCGGGTCCTTATTGGGCTCCATGTTTAACCTCCCACATTGGATAGGTATTGTTGTGACTACTGGACAGCCGGGCGGTTCCGGGCAGGTTTACATCACAACTCAATCCAACCTCGGGTTAAACACATCGTATGTTCTACATTTACATATTTTGTCATTCCTCTTTATTTCTTATATGTAAATATTTGCGGCCCATTATTAAGTTAATGGTGTAAAGGTTACACCAACCATGGGCCCAACCCATACTTGAATTTGGGCCCTTCTATTTTATATTTTCGTTCATTAATTAATTTTAACCCAACGTTATTTTCCCCCGTTTTACACGTCCGTTTATATATATTGGGCTTAGCCTTTTAAAGCCCAATTTAGCCATGCGAAAAGGGGAGGCTTAAAGCGTAATTACATACACAAAGAGGGGAATGTGAGCGCATGAACTTGCAATACGACGTTGGAAATACAAAATAGAAACTGGTGTACTTGCATAGTGGTAACATAGGTGACATGAATCAAAGCATGTGAACTTGCATAGGTTTAACTGCAACATGAACCTATATTCTTATTTATGCATAATGTCAAACATAAGCATGGCACAAATATTTCTAGCATAAGCATGGCATAATGTCAAACATAAGCATGGCATAAATATTTCTAGCATAAACATGGCATAATGTCAAACATAAGCATGGCATAAGTATAGTTAAATTTGTTCACATAACCATGGCATAAATATTTCTAACATGAAATCATGATTCTTACTTTAGTCATGTAAACTTACCAAAAAGGGACTTTTTGAACCTAACCTAGCCATGTACCACATATGTCATCATATAATTCTTGTAAACAAGATAGACTTAATCATGGATTTCAATTATGCCAAATATCATTCATAGCCTAGCCATATTCATAAGTTTGCAAATAAGTTCTCTAGTACAAAAGCATGGCTTAATACATGATGCCAAATTCTCAACATAATTTCATATGGATGATAATAACCAAACTTGTTCTAATTACATACAAAATGATTTATGCACAAAAATATACATCATGATGGCATAGTAGCAAAACCCCAAACTTGCATGAATTTAAATCAACTACATACATGTAGCTTCAACATGGATTACATAATTTGCGAAATATTCCAAACGTATACTTGCATAGAACTACCGCATGTAGTTCTTTATAATGAATAACATAATTCATAAATATCCAAACGTATATAATATTTCAAATTGATAAGAACGCACAAATATGAATTACTTTATTGCCACAATTCACGCATACAAACCAACACAATTGTTTATTCATACCAAAGTAATACTCTACTTACAATGGTTTGATGAATTCTCTAGTTTAGGGATTGAAGACGCAAATTCCTTTGTTGAATTGATTTGTTTAGGTTGCTTTAAGCTTTAGAATCTTCCTCCTAATCCTCTCTCCAATTTGGTGGCTACTCCTAGTCGTTCCTCAGCAACATGGCGGCTATGTTCTTATTTTGAATGAATAGATTAGGGTTTAGTCTAGGGTTGTTTATATAGAGGTTAGGAACTGATTAGGACCATTGATGTTGCTAGGTTAGATCGTAGCCATTCATTCTAAGGAGAGACCAATTAAAACTTGCCACCTAGCCCTAGTGACAAAGCAGACCACAGAAAATCGACCACATAGAGAATAGGCCAGCCGGGTTAGACTGGGCTCGACCTGGTCTGGACCAGGTCGACACCCCTGTCGACAGCCCTGTCGACCTGGTTAGACCAGGTCGACAGCCCAGTCGACTTGGTGGGTCAGGCGGTTGTTTTTCCGCCCTGGCCCATTGGGCCCCATTTTCGAATTTAAACCTGATTTATTCTGTTTGAATTTAAACTTGATTCTCAAACTTCCGAAGGCCATATCTTCTTCATACGGACTCCGTTTTTCGAAAACTCGGACTCTATTTCGCGTATTTTTCCGAGATGAACGCAATGGCATATCTCGTTTCCCTTGGTTCTTTTATTTCAAATTAATTATACTTTAATTTGTTAATTTCACAGTTATAGAATTTGCGGGGTGTTACAATCGCCAATGGTGGAATCATAATATAGATACAATAATGGCGGAGAAAATCCAAGTCAGCACAGTGTAGTCAAGCCTCGCCATGAGCCAAAAGGTGCGTCAGAAACCTGTAACTAGGCTGCCCGTGTGAAAATGAGGGCACCCGAGTTTGCAAGGTGAAACAAACTACGAGTCAGTCATGGGACTGGTATGAGAAATCTACTTAACTTATTAACAACAATAACAAGGCAAATCAAAGGACCACGCCACTTTCGCGGAACGGGTTTACTCCAATGAGTGCTAGTGCATGAAATAAAATAACGATTAAATCCACGCAATGCTTTTTATAAAATGAAGCCATTATAAGACTCAGGTCCCATCACACAATGCAACGCAAGCCGGAGGATAGAGTTTTTACCTTATAATGGCCAAAGATGCTTCATACGAGTAAAACAAAGGTGTTCGATATTATTACTAGTGCATATATGTTTCAAAAGCAATTCAATCATAAATATTAATCCTAGGCGGCATAGCTACCATCTACTATGTCGCCATACTAGTAATACAATCACATTCGCATATTTCGTATTGGAAATTGGATTCCTTCATGAGTCGAGGCAAGGGGCAAGCTCCTCTCCGATTCGAGACACTCTAGCAAATGTCCCAGGACCCCACTATGATCCTTGGATCTTCAGGGCCGGTCCTCTCTTACTTTTGAGGATTAGTTATTCCTGAACACACGTTTCCCGGTCCTTACAGACCTATATCGAGGCGCCTCGCATTCCAACAACCACACAGGTGAAAAGTATATATAATGTCAGGGCTGGTAGGTCACTGACACCACCTTAGCTAGAAAGAAACGTCGTGCTCTCCCTGCAGTCACTCTCCCGTTTTTGACTCATACCGAGGTGTGAGGCTCGCGAATTCACGTTATACACAAAGCTACGTCACACAGACCATGCTTTGATCATCAACCACAAGACTTTGCTTTGCAAAAGAAGTCTTGATCATATGCCACTTAGGCGTGCCACACAGGCAATACACTCCATGCGACTGATTTATGTCAATACATAACCTCTGAGCTCGTACGTCTCAGAGATGGGCGTTAAGCAAGAGAATAAATTCTCTGCCGCCAAACAGATATATATTTAGCAGAGATCAACCAACACAGAACAAAATCCAATGTCAGACACACAGTCCATTTACAAGTCCGTTCTGGGTCTGAACGAAACCGGAGGCACCAATTCCTCGCATATCCGTACAATCAACAGTATGTTTGGACGGCTACTACTTCAATTCCTTCATGGTAGCTACTCCAGTCACGAGTATCAGTAGCGCCCATCCATCCAATGTGGAGATCGTCGGTCTTCAGTCGTCTTCGACTCTTCGACTTCTCAACGTCGATCGATTATTTGAAATGAGATAAACTCGGCCTTTTCAAATAACCCACGTATATTTAGATTTTTAAATCAATCAATCACATGGTTGGACTATTCAACAATCACATTTCAGTTATTTAGTTAAAATTTTCATGTCAAATACATTCAACCATCACATATCAAGCAAACACAACAAAATTGGTTTATTTCCACTCTATATCGTCCATAATATTTTATAACGATATATCGCCATTTTTATTTAATTTGAAATGGCCATATTTAATTAAACGACGTTTCAGGTCGTGTCGATGCACTGGCGCTGCTTTCCACTAATTTTGTTTTACACATATATGAAAATCTAACCGTTGGATCTTCACAAATTTTACATCATTAGGAAGGTCATTTCAAAATGAATCCAACGGTTTTAGTTTTGGGAAAATCCGACGGTCGGATCTTCCACACTAACCATTTGAAGTTACGATTTCAATTTACGAACTGCAGCGTCGTTAGTCGATTTAATTTAATTATATTTATATATATATATAAATATAATTGTTTATGGCGCTGTTTTTCACTAATTTTGAATTAAACATTCCAGACAATCCAACGGTCGGATCTTCACAAAGTTGGTGCCGTTGGAAAGATATTTCCAAGGCGAACCCAACGGTTGAGGTTTCGGGAAAATCCAATGGTCGGATTTTCCGCACTAGTTGTTTGAAATCACGGTTTCAAAACATGAACTGCACGGCCACGTTTCGTTTTAATTCTATTTATATTTATATATTTATATAAATATAGTTCATTCAAAAATTCCTATATCGTTTCCACTTCAATTATTTCATTAACGCCTTTAAATTTTGGAAAATTTCGCCATAACCTCCTTTGTACGGGAGGGTCTGGGAAAATTCCCAAATAGCCACACGGGCGTCTCATATCAAAAAGAAAAAGAAAAAGCCAAGCGGCTAGCCAACAGGCTCATAAAATCATCACCCAAACAAAGCGGTAAATGTGTACCTATTTGTCGGGCACAAAATTCTATTTCTCTTCTCTAGCCCCTTTTTGCTTTAACCTGTTCAATAGATATGCATGTACATATATACAATTTCTAACATTTATCAATTTCCATTCAATTTCATATTCGAATTGCTTTGGTTTAAAAACACCATTCGTTCTAATGTTGCATGCATAGGCTAAAATCATATCATTAGCTAGTTAATGTATATTTCAACTCATGCACGTTTATTTGAACAAGTGGCTATTTTTAACACTTCACATTTCAAAGATGATAATTTTGGCGAACTAAAATAGATTTCAACACATGACTATTTTATTTCGTTCCTATGCATGTTAAAAATAATATTTCTATCACAAATATTTATTTTAACGTCCGCATATCTTTAGCATATCACACATATGATAAAAATGATATTTTTATCGTTCAAAATATTTATTCAACAAATAGATGGTTTCAACACTTCATAGTTTCAATAAAAATGTAATTTTTATTGTTCGATCTTTTTACTCAACTCATGAACTTTTCCACCACACACACTTCTCAACAAATGAGTATTTCCACACATGGACATTTTATTTATGTTGTTCATATTAGAAAGATAAGATTTTTATTGTTGAAACTATTTATATAAGGCGAATATTTTTCCTACTTCATATATATATAAAAATGTGATTTTTATTGTTTAAACACTTCATTCATTCACAAATGAATTTAATTTTCACCCAACACATTTCAACACATGAATATTTCCACACATGGACATAGTTTCAACATATGGCTTTAATTTCAACGCATGAAAATAATTTCAACATATGAAAAGAATTCTAACACACAAAGATTATTCAAAATTTCGGCAGCATAACGGCAGGGTAGTTAAAACCGGCACTGTCCCTAGTACGGCTCCTCGCTCTACCTTAAAACCTCGCGGTTTTTGACAATGGGGATTCATGCATCTAATTCGCACGCAGGCGGCATGTTTATTTTTTATTTCCACAAATTTTTCCAATTCATTTCAATCACCAATGGGTATTTTTCAACCATAACCAAACAATATCAACCACAAACAATTATTCAACCATTCGTATTTTTCATCCAATATTTCACACCAATTCACCACAATAAATATCGTCCATGGTTTGTGGACGAGGGGAGTATATATATATATATATATATATATATATATATATTTCACTTGCGTTTCAACACATATATCACTTATTCTATGCATGTAAAAATTCATACTTCGCTTATATAGCTTACACTACGCATGTACATGAGGTATACAACACGTATGTAATTTATATTTCGCTTATATAAATTATACACGACCTTCTCCATTCAATTTCACGTTAATTTAGATTTCTCACCTTGGTTTTCTGAGCACTAAAAATCGATACGATGTCAGAAAAATCCGCGGCTTCTTCTATTGGGTAGAGAGCTCCCTTGCGGTCTCGATGTTTCCTGTTTCATCGAATTTCGTCAACACACCAAAAAGATATGATTTTTCAAAGTGTAAAGATCAAAGAAAAACTCACTGTCAGAAAGCTTCAAAACTAGGTTTGCGGTTTTCGCGAGAACCGGGGCACGAGGGGACGATCAGGAAGTTGGAGGTGGAAGAGCTTCGAGAGGGCTACAGGCGCGCGGCGGTTTGGTGGGGTTCGGTGGCGCAGATCGGCGGCGGCGGCGGTTTGAAGGTCGGAAGTTTGGAAGGGGATATCTCGACGTAGAGGCGACGATAGGGGGAGCTCCTTATATGGATTTGAAGAGGGGAGGGAGAACTACAAAAAGTTGAACTGGGGGAGGAGCTAATTCGAGCTGTGGCGATCGGAAATCGACAGGTAAGGGGAAAAAGGGTTTCCGCCGTCGAAGTCGGGGTCGGGGGGGGGGGGGGGGTTTCTGATTTTTTTATTATTATTTATGAATGGAGAAATATGATTGGCCGAGGACTATATTAAATTTTTAAATAGTGTTTTCTCAAACGAACTCCTTTCTAAACCCAACGACTGTCGCCCCTAGCTAAATACCCCCATTCCGGACACAATGGGATATGTTTCGTAGGCCAATTCGACTGTTACAGTCAGTTATTTTTCAAATTAAAGTATAAAACATTTAATTTTTAACTCTGAACGCACATTTCAATTTGCCAGGGCCGCAAACTGATTCGAAAAATTCCAGAAAAATAAATCTAGGTATGTTTTGACGCTACGGTCCCAACAAAACTAGTTTCGTCGAATTCTGAGGTCGTTTGAAAAATGGCCATTTTCTGGTCGATCCAATTTAACAGAAATCGACCAAACACATTTTCTTTTGCCACGCTCACATACTAGCTTCAAAAATTATGAAATTTGAAACCTAGCAATAGTTTGACATCCCGGACCCAACAAAAGTGGTTTCGTCGAATTTCGAGGTCGTATGCAAAATATCAATTTTCCAGGGCTATATTCTATATACCGACTCTTCTGAAAATTCATTCGGCCATAACTTTTGATTCCCGTTATGAAACTTCGATTTTTCAGATTCGTTAGAAAGGTATTGACTAACAGATTTACATATTTTTGGTTTTGCTAAAACCCGTTATATTTTCCACCCTGCATAGTCAGTCAAAGTTTGAATTCAAAATTTCAAACTGACTCACTATTTCTAATTCACTATTTTATTGAAATATTCTATTTCAATGGTTCAAATTCCTCTGAAATAATCAATTTAAAAATTTTAAATTGGCTCGTAATTTCCGGGTTATTACAAACATGGATTTGGGGTATAAACCAAAATGTAAATAAAGACAATAATTTGGGGAATATAGTACATGGTGAATATGACTTGGAAAAGGGGCACAAAAACCTATAATGAAATAGGAATAACTGTTAAAGAATGAATATGCCAAGACATACAGTAATCAGAAACTCTAACGGCGTTTAGACACGAGGTTAGATTACACTTAGGTAGAAGTCAGCCTGGAACCGCCCGACATATCCAGGGTCCACAATTGGTAAATCTAATGTGAGGGGTCTAAGTGTGTATACACGTAACGTGCTAAGGCATGAGGTTAAGTCCGACTTATAGGAGAAGTCTGCCCGGACCCAACAGGGATATCCAACATCCACAAGTGGTAGACAAAATGTGAGAGGTCTAGTGCATTATAACCATAACTGAATGAATGGTGATAAACTTGTAATACTTAATCTTTTTGAATCCATATGGATTACATGAACTAGTTAAAAATCATTAGGAGGGTTAAGTAAATCTTGTGGCAGTGGGTAATATTTATATAGGCCCACAAAGTTAACCTGTTGGGTTTATGAAATCTTGTTAACTAGTAGGAATAACCTGTGGAAATCCTAGTAGCAGAGATGCAAGCCTAGGGGGAAGCTCATATCACGTGGAATGTAGGACCCATATCAGTCAGTAACCTATATCGATATCAAACGGGAAACCATGAACTAGGTCGGGGTTAGGGCATGCTTATTGAGCAGGTTGTAAGAGGTCGCTTGAGAGAGGGGAGGGGCATTCCGACGGGGTCATGCGTGTGCATGGGTCCGGACCAGGGAGGATTAAGACGTCATGACACCTGTAGATATGGTTCGTGCACATCATGTAAACATACAGTTGCCACTTTAGAAAGTGATACATCCTACTGTGTAGCCAGCACTAGGTTTCTACGAGGGATAGGGAGCCAATTGATTAAGGGTAGTAATTAGGGTACATCTAGTCTCGCTTGTTTAGGAGCCCGTTATTATTGTTTGGGGGTAAAATCCATCAATTCGGTTGGCTACCTTTTATTGTATGGGGTAAAACCTCTCACTAGAAGTACACCTAAGTCTACCATCTTGTACTGGTTGGGATCATCTTGTTCTTGTTGTACTAGTATTGGTGTAGAGAAAAGTATTAGAGAAGCTAGTGCATGTTCTGTTCTGTTTATCCTGTTTACCCTATTACAACTGCCTTATGACACTGTTATCCCTCTCTCTAACTTATATGCCTTCCATGATGCTTTTACTTATTTATATGTTAAAGTAACTGGACTCGCCAGACTTTATGTATGGCCCATTTTGTTTCCTCTTCTTTCTCTTCCGTTCTCCCTCTAGGTTAACAACGTGGGAATACTCAAGCTTGATCAGGATTCTTCTTTCATTCTGCTTGAAGCTGCTTAGATGTACTGCTTGATTTCATATCTTCTCTACTATGGCTATATTTGGGGGATTATGCTGTTTTATATATTATTGTATTGATGATGTTTTTTTGTACAAGACAGAAGTTTTATGTTTTCTGTATTTCAAACTTATGATGTAACCATGTTTTGGACCACGATGTTTTCAATTTAATAAAGTTTTAAATTCCGCTGCTATTTTATATCTGTCTTGTAATGTTTCTGTTTTTGTTTACCTATAACGCTTCACAAAACTTAATGCATTCTGATAAAGAGTGACATTAACAGATATGGGGTGTCACATTTGGTATCAGAGCGAGGTTACCTGATCGGATAAAAGGGTTTTGAAAATTGTTTTCAAAAAGGTTCTAAAAGAAATCTTTTTCAAAAGAAAAGTCTATTTTGAAAAACATATTCCCCAAAACATTATAAATCATCTATTTATTCTCTTTGAATCCCTTCTTCCTTTTCGTTTCAGTATGCCTGGGGAATCGATTATTCCTAAGGGTTTTCAAGTACCAGACTGGTTCCTAGGTATCTTAAGGCTATGGCACCTACCGGGAGCCAAGGATACATCCCTCCCCTATTTGCAGCTGTTGTTCCTCCACCATCGCGAGCAGGTAATTCCTCTAAGAAATGTCATGGTTGTAAGTGCTTGGGTCATTTGGTCAAAGATTTCTGAAAAAGGAAGAACGCTTGCTTCAACTGTGGTGAAGTTGGACACTATAAGAGGAAATGCTCGAAGAAGCAAGGACAAGTCAAAGGGAAGGATCTTCGAGAAAGCAGGTGCATGCTCACGTAGCTGGTGCACCAGATATAGGTAGTAAAATTTCCGTTGAAGGTTTGATTTATCTTTCCAATTATCTAGTTAGAACTCTGTTTGGTTCGGGCGCTTCGCATTCTTTTATATCTGATTCCGTGGTTGAGTCCCTGCACCTTAGTACTTGTATAGTTTTGGATCCCGTTGTTGTCTCAAACCCCACTAGGGGTACGACTCATCTGTCTATGATTTGTTAGAGTTTGAGAATTTCTGTGTTAGGCGTTGAGTTTGAGTACGATGCATATGTTCTTACCTTCATGGGCAATGGTTTAATTCTAGGGATGGATTGGCTAGCCATGCATGGTGTCATTCTGGATTGTGAGAGGAGGGTCGTTAGACTTTTGACTTGTTATGGGAGGACCATCGAGATTTCTTGTGACCCTAAGGGGTCTGTCATGCTTAGTTTACAAGATTCGCTTGATGCATCTATCGATGATCTATGATCTGTACTAGTAGTCTATGAGTATTATGATGTTTTCGAGGAGGTTCGGGGATTACCTCCTAGGCGCGAGAGTGATTTTCATATATACTTGGTGGACAATGCAAAGCCAGTTGCATTTCCTGTGCGCCATATGGCTTCAGGAGAAAGGATGGAGCTTAGCAAGAAAGTAGGGGAGCTACTTGAGAAAGTATTTATTAGGAGAAGCATATCTGAACGGGGCACTCCAGTGGTATTTGTCACTAAGTCGGATGGTTCGCTTTGCTTATGTGTAGATTATAGGGAGTTGAATAAACTCACTAAGAAGAATAGGCACCCACTTCCGAGGATACCTGGTTTGTTTGACCAGCTTGTTGGCGCATCTGTTTTCTCTCAGTTAGACTTGGCCATGGGGTTTCATCAGTTGAGAGTGGCCGAGGACAGTATAGACAAGCTTTTAGATTTCCAGATGGTTTCTTTGAGTGGCTTGTCATGCATTTTAGTTGATTAATGCACCCGCCTATTTTGTTGATCTGATGAGTAGGTGTTTCGGGAGTATCTAAATAAGTTCATTGTGGTCTTCGTTGATAACATCTTGATTTTCTCGAAGAAAAGAGGAAGGGCATGCCCTATATTTGAGAGTGGTTATGAAAAGTCTTCGTGCACACCAGCTTAAGACGAAATTCTCCAAATATTATTTTTGAAGAAAGGAAGTAAGATTTTTAGGGCATGTGGTCTCTAAAGATGGGATGGCAGTAGATCCCGCGAAGGTAGTTGCATTTCAAGATTGGAAGATCCCAAAGAATACAACGGAGGTGAGAAGTTTTCTTGGATTAGCAGGCTATTATAGGAAGTTCATTAAGGACTTCGCAAAGATTTCAGCCCCACTCACCAGGCTGACGAAGAAGAATCTGACATTTTCTTGGGATATAGATTGTGATTATGCTTTTCAGCGATTGAAGAGGGCTCTGACAACAGCCCCAGTTTTGACCTTGCCCAATGGAAACAAATTGTTCACAGTATATACTGACGCATGTGGTACAGGGCTTGGTGTGCTTTTGATGCAAGAGGGAAGGAGGTATGTTATGGAGGTAGACAGCTAAGAGTTCATGATAAGAAATACCCTATCCATGACTTGGAGTAAGCTACCATAGTATTTGCGCTCAAGACTTGGTGCCATTATCAACCAGGGGAGAAGTTCGAGTTGCACACCGATCATAAATCTCTCAGGTACTTGTTCTCGCAGAAGGACCTTAATTTAAGGCAACAAAGATGGATGGAGTTCCTAGCATCGTATGACTTTGAGATTGCTTATACCCCTGGCAAGGGTAATGTGGTAGCAGATGCATTGAGTAGGCAAAGGATGACCTTGATTCCTCTTTTTGTAGAGAGGAAAATCTTGAAGTTTATATCGACTTTTGATTTTAGAACCTCCACCAAATTTACACCTGGTTTATTGGCATCGTTAGAGGTGCGACCTATCTATTGGATCAGATAGGGACTTCCCAGCGAGTGGACCCGCAGCAAGTAGATATTTTGGATAGACTAGGTAAAGGGGAGACTTCTAGTCACCTTAGTAAATATTCCACGATAGAGGATGGTTGCGACGAGATGGAAGGCTTTGTATTCCCCGAGTTGGGAGTCTGTCTAAGACAGTCCTTATGGAAGCCCATCATTCTAGGATGACTATTCACCCAAGTGGTGATAAAATGTATAAAGATATGAAGAGGGTTTTCTTTTGGGCTGGGATGAAGAAAGATGTGGCAGAGTTTGTTTCTCGATGTTTGATTTGCCAGCAAGTCAAAGCTGAGCATAAGAAGCCCAGTGATTTGCTTCATCCTTTGGAAGTCCCATAGTGGAAGTTGGAGAGTGTCTCTGTGGATTTCATGGATGGTTTGCCTAGATCGAGGAAATACAACACCAGTATTTAGGTTATAGTGGACAGGCTTACTAAGAGTCCCCATTTCATTCCCGTTAAGAGAAAAAGGACAACATCATGGCTGGTAGTAGTTTATTTTTGTGAGATAGTCCGTTTGCATGGAGTACCTTCCAGTATTGTGAGTGATCGCGACCTCATATTCACCAGTGAGTTTTGGAATAGCTTGCAAGAGGCATTAGGTACACAGTTGTGTTTGAGCACCGCTTATCACCCACAGATAGATGGACAGATAGAAAGGGTAAATAAAGTCCTTGAGGATCTTTTAAGACTATGTATCCTAGACTTCGGAGGACTTGGGAAGAGCATCTTCCTTTAGTGGAGTTCGCCTACAACAACAGTTATCAGGTTACCATTGGCATGGCACCCTTCGAAGCATTGTATGGACGACCCTGTAGATCACCAAATTGTTGGTGGGAATCTACAGAAAGGCTTCTACTTGAACCTAAGATGTTTAGAGAAACTTTAGAGAAGATTGTTCTTATCCGTAGGCGCATGAAAACAGCTCAGGACAGGCAGATGTCCTACGCAAATAGGAGAAGGACCGATATTGAGTTTGAGGTGGGAGACATGGTTTTCATCAAGGTATCACCTTTGAGGAACGTAGTTTGTTTTGGAACCATAGTGGAATTGGAACCAAGGATTGTAGGACCATTTCCTGTAACAGAAAGGATTGGCCAAATGGCCTATAGAGTAAAGCTACCAGAGAGGTTGTTAGGTGTCCATGATGTTTTCCACGATTCTCATTTATGGAAGTGTTTACATGATACCGTAGATGTAACACCCCGTATTTCCTGTGAATATTAAAGTAACGAATTAAAGAATACTTAATTTTAAAAGTAAGAATTATGGGAAACGGTTTACGCCATTGCGTTCGCCTCGGAATTTTGCTTGAGATAGAGTCCGAGTTTGCGTGAATCGAACTCCGTATGAAGAAGTTATAGAGTTTAGAAGATTTCATGTTTAAACAGAAAATATAAATAATAATTAAACTCGAAAATCAGCCAAAGGGAAGTGGGCGGGAAAATTCCCGCTCAACAGGTATCAACCCCCCCAAGTGGGAGTCGACATAGGTATCGACCCCCCTTAAGGGGAGTCGACATAAGAGTTGACCCCCCTTATAGGGGAATCGACATAGGTGTCGACCCCCTTATAGGGTGTCGACCCCTTTTTCTAGATCTCAACGAAATTTCTGGACGACGTGTTTTAGCTGATGTGTCGCTCCCTGATTCACTGTGTGATGTATTTTTCTGCTATGAATGATTCTAATGACTTCTAGACTAATCTGAAGGCTCTAAATCTCCCTATACACCTATAAAAAAAACCCTAAACCTATTGTTTTCTCCATAAAAATTCATAAGCGTTTATATGCTGCTAAAACCTGAAGTGACCTAGCTTCCACCTTAATCAATCAAATTAGAGTTTTCAAGTTAACAATCAAAGTCTACATCAAAGGAGTAGCTAATCAAATTTAGAAATCAGTTCCCAGAATTCAAGACCGTTCTGTAATTTGTAAGTTCATGTTACTTTCAGAAATAAAAGTTAATTGTGATTCTGACATTGTAATAAATCTGAATCTGAGATTATGCCTATTTCTTTCTGTCTTTCTATATCCATTGGAAATATCTCATTGATAATATTATGACCATTCTTCGTCTGTTCTTTCTTTCTTCCCTTTTTGTTTCTATAGCCAGGCTACTGCGAGCCTGAGCAAAATCTCATAAGAGATGAACATACGTTGGAAATAAAATTGGGCATAATATATGACTTGGACATGACCGATGCTAAAATTGGGCATAATATATGATTTGGACTTGACCAGCGCTGAAATTGGGCATAATATATTATTTGAACATGACCAACGCTAAAATTGGAAAAGTATTAAATTATGAATAATTGGGTATAACTGATTTGTAACGGATTTGAGGACATAACAATTGTTGTATTTAAAACATAAAGTGGATCGAACATTTGATTTGAAAAAAATTGAGGCATAAAGTATATTGGACATATGACTCGGGGTTTGGGGCGTAAATTGAACTGGAAACATGTAAGTCATAGTACATGTCGTGGTTTAAGACCTAAAAATTGGGGCATATTATATATAATAGTTTAAGACTTGGAAGAAGGAGATTATTACCTTGAAAACCTATAGTAAGATAGGGATAACTGTTAAATGTGAACACGCCTAAATTGGCATTTTGGGTAAATTGGCATGCATTATAATTAAAGGCTATAATTTGGCATAGTTTATACTATGAATCATGATTGGGGGTTTTTGGAGAATATTTTTGTACGGTGCAATAAGACTAAACCTTAGGGTATGTGTTGTATTGTGAATTATGACCATGATTTTGGGCATGTAAGTTTATAAGCTTAATTTATGATTAGGCGAGATATGTTAATAGAACTTTAAGTGAGGTTTAATTTGTTAAACTAATATGCTGAAATCTGTTGAAAGTGAATTTGTGGGGCATAACTTGAAATTAGCTTTGTTGAGGTATAACTTGAGAATTGGAACATGACTAGTTTTTTGAATTTGGGATAATTAGTAAATAAAATCTAGATTTGGACATGTATGGTAAATATGCTAAAAGATAAACATGCCTAACCCGAGGTTAGATTGAGTTGCGGTGTAAAACTGCCCGGAACCACCCGGCACTTCTAGTAACCGCGACAACACCTATCTAATGTGAGAGGTTAGTGCATCATGCCCAATAAAAACCAGAGGTTAGATTGAGTTGTGGTGTAAAACTGCCCAGAACCGCCCGACACATCCAGTAACCGCAATAACATAGATCTAATGTGAGAGGTTGGTGCATTAATTAATCAATTAATGCTAATGAACAAGACGTGATACAAATGGTAGGGTTAAGATAACTAAGACAACACTTAACCATTATAACATGTTAATAGGCAAGAAGATGGGGTTAAGTAAATTTAGAACAGTTAACCATTATAATATGTTAATTAGAAAAGTGAGAAGGGTTAAGTTAATAAGAAACACTTAACCAATATGACATGATGAATGGGTAGGGTTAAGTTAAAACAAGAGAGCAATACTTAACCAATATAACAGGATGCGTGGAAAGGTTAAGTTAACACAAGAAGGCAACACTTAACCAATGTAATACGAAAAGTGGTTGGGTTAAGTTAACTTGGATTGATTGATGACGCTTAACCAATACAGCATGATGAACGCGTGGAGTTAAGTCAATAAGATACACTTAACCAATGTAACATGATGAACGAATGGGGTTAAGTTAATGGGAAATACTTAACCAATATAACATGATGAATGAACGGGGTTAAGTTAATAGGAAACACTTAACCAATCCAACATGACGAGTGAGAAGGATTAATAAGAAACACTTAACCAACATAGCAGGTGGGTTAAGTTGACGTGGATGGACAACAGTTAACCAATATGACATAATGTGTGGAAGGGTTAAGTACATATCGGGTTGGTGGGTAATATTAGTAAACATAGGCCCACAAACTTAACTATTAAGTAAACATGTTTGAATCAGTAGGAGGGTTAAGTACATATCGGGTTGGTGGGTAATATTAGTAAATATAGGCCCACAAACTTAACCAGTAAGAAACCCTAGTAACGGGGAACTATTTCAGTAGTAACCCACATGGATGTATCAAGGTACCCTGAAACTAGGCAGGGTGGGGCACGATTACTGGGTTGATTATAAGCGGTCAAAATAGCGGCAGAGGGTACGTCAGTGTAGGTTCCGACGGATAACGGGCGTGCACGTACTCTGGAGTGGGAAAAAATAGGCACAGGGCACCAGTAGTTACACATTGTGCATCTTGAATCGTGTTGGGTTGCTATATTAAGGATTGATACACCTTATGGTGGGACCAACACAGGGTATCTACACGCAAGAGAGGGCCAATTGACACAGACACATGGAACATTAATACAAGTAGGGAACCAATCGATAGGGTAGTAAGGGTACATCTAACATATTCATGGCAATTAGGCAAATTGAGGTGGAATCCTCACAAATGATGTACACCTGAAGGCTACCACGATGGCGGGGATTGGGATCACATTATCATATAAACATTTTATAGAGATTACTAGTTGGGAAACTAGCTAGGCGGTGCAGAGATATAAAAATCAGAATAATAAGGTAGTAGCGAAGCAGAGAAAGAGTAGAAGCGCATTCAGTTTACCTTGCCTTATCATATCTATGTTATCCTTGTTCTCACGGTATTGTCTTATATTCAGTTTATTCATGTCATGATGCTTTTGACTATTTACATGCTGAAAGTCACTGGACTTACCAGACTTATGTCTGACCTAGTTTGTTTCGCCTCTTTTCTTCCGTTCCCCCTCCCCCTCAGGTTCACATGGAGGAAATGTTACCACTTAGCTCAGTTTTCTTTCCAGGAACGGAGATAGTCGATGAATTGCTTTGGGCACTCTCTTCCACTGCTATGGCTAGTTCATGCTTTATTGCGGAATATCATTGTTATTTTTATGCTTCTTTTATACTTAGAAGTTTTTGAATCAAGACAGAAGTTCTATGTATTATTTTTAAGTATGATTGAGACAATTGTTGTTAAAAGTTTGACTAAACCACATTGTTTATAAAATTACTTTATTTGTCTGTTTTGTAATTTATCTGCATCTTTTACCTAAAACGCTCCACCAAAGTTAAGGCATTCCCTTTGTAAGTGACCTTAATGGAGGTGGGGTGTTTCAGTAGAAGTAGTTGAGCCTAGTATTCTTGAGGAAATAGAAGTGGAATAGGAGGCGAAAGTTAGACAAGTTCCTACCTGTATTCTTGGATCAGAGGTCAAGAAGCTACGCAATCGAGAGGTCAAGTTGATGAAATTTTAGTGGGGAAATGACCAAGAGGATGCAACTTAGGAGACTGGAGATAAGATTTGCGCTTCTTACCCTTTTCTTTTCAAGGGTATGTTCTTAACTTCTTTTTCCAAAACTTTTATTCATGCTTGTTCTCATCATTTAAGTATATCCTATCAATCGAATCTTCGACCTTTAGGTAGGAAATCCATGGATGTAAACATTTGTTTGAGACATGTTATGTGTGATGGATGCAAGTGGTTGCTAGTGGTTGTGCGTGGATGCATATACACACACACTAGGCACTAGATCGGCTCAGTCACTCTCATAATGCATATGGATGTGTGTGCTTTTTTTCTTTTATGGATGAAAATGGTTGTATCATCATATGGATGTTGCATTTGGGATTTCGCACACGTATAGAACTTACATGTTATAATAGGGTTATTTGCATACATACTGGATTCATGGTACTAACATACATTGCATTAAGAAGGTCAACTGAATCAGTAGACCGCCTGCGCATTAGTATAGGGACATATACACACACCTTTGCATATGTTCATATAAGCATTAGAAATCTTTTAAGGAAAATGGATGCATGTGATTGATGTATGAGTAGATGGGTGATGGATGTTAGGAAATACATTCTTCTTAACTTGGAGATTTCAGGGATGAAATCCTTTAAGTAGGGGAGAATGTAACACCCCGTAATTCTAACGACACTATAATGATAAATTACAAATCTTAATTAAATATTGGGAAATGAGTAAAAGGACTATGCCATTGCGTTCGCCTCAGAATTCTGCTTAAGGTAAACACCAAGTTTGCGTAAAACGAACAACGTATGAAGGAGTTATTAAGGTTAGATGTTTGTGTACGCATAAGATATATATATATATATATATTTGCTTATTTATATGAATAACTAAGTCAAGACTGTTCAATATAATTCAAAAACAGAAGCGAAAAGTATGGAGGGGAAATCGACATGTTGGGGGTTGACCCACCCTAGGGGTGTCGACCAATGGTTCGACACCATAACAGGGGTGCTGACACCCATGTCAACACCACCCAGATCTGAGGCAAATCAGTTCTCCGTATGTGGACTTGTTTTCTAACCAGATTCATTGACCTTAGGCTATAAATAGGACCCTATATCCATTGTTTTATTCATCTAATTCAATGGTGACAACGAGGTGTATCTCCAATATAGTTTGATCTAGCCTACTTCAACAAACAAGTTATACATATTCAAGGATATGTGATTCAACATCTGCAATCATTCTTCTATTTCTTAGATCCAATCACAGTGACTCTATGTTATTTTTAGATATAAACACTTAAAATACAATCTTGGCATGCCTATAAGTTAAAGCCTGTGCCTGTTAGAAACTTGGATCACAACAGATCTTCCATTACCTATACACCTGATCCATTGATTTATGCTTATGTGCCTATTCATGCCATCCCTATCATCCTAGTTTGCCTAGTCATGTCACCTTTTGCCTATATGCTAGTTAGCCTAATGATGTCACCTTATGCCTATCATGTAAGTCTGCTTAATATTTTCATTATATGCCAGTTTTATTTACTATGCCTATTCTTGTTCTCTTCTCTCCCTTCTTCCCTTTTTTTTATAGCAAGGCTACCTTCGAGACTAGGCCTATCGCTGAAACACGCGAACGCACGAAATTGGGAACGAGGGGAAACGTTAAAATTTGGGGCATAACTTATATTAGTAAATTGGGGCATAACTTGAATTGAAAACATGAATATGGATTTGGGGCATAAACCAAACTATGATTAAAGACCTTAACTTGGGGCATATGGTACATGATGAATATGACTTGGAAAAGGGGTATGAAAACCTATAATGAAATAGGAATAATTGTTAAAGAATTAATATGCCAAGACTTACAGTAATCAGAAACTCTAACGGCGCTTAGACACGAGGTTAGATTACATTTGTGGTAGAAGTCTACCTGGAACCGCCCGACATATCCAGCGTCCACAAGTGGTAAATCTAATGTGAGGGGTCTAAGTGTATAAACACGTAACGTGCTAAGACACGAGATTATGTTCGACTTGTGGGAGAAGTCTTCCCGGACCCAGCCGACATATCTAGTATCCACAAGTAGTAGACTTAATGTGAGAGGTCTAGCGCATTATAACCATAAATAATGAATGATGATAAACTTGTAATACTAAACATGTTTGAATCCATAAGGATTACGTGAACCAATTAACCTAAGTAGGGGTTAAGTAAACTTGCTTGAATCAGAGGGAGGGTAAAGTAAATCTTATGACGTTGGGTAATATTTATATAGGCCCACAAACTCAACCTGTTGGAGTTATGCAATCTTACTAAACCGGTAGGCATATCCTATGGAAATCCTAGTAGCTTGGATGCAAGCCAAGGGAAAGCTTGTATCATATGGAATGTGGGACCCATGTCAGTTAGTAACCTATATCATTATCAAATGGGAAACCCTGAACTTGGTTAGGGTCAGGGCACGCTTACTGAGTTGGTTGTAAGAGGTCACTTGAGAGAGGTGTCGGCGACGCATTCTAACGGGGTCATGTGCTGCATGGGTCTGGACTAGGGAGGATTAAGACAACGTGACACCTGTAGATATGGTCTATGCACATCTTGTAAACATAGGGTTGCCACTTTAGGAAGTGATACATCCTACAGTGGGGTCAGCACAGGGTATCTACGAGGGATAGGGAGCCAATCGATTGGGGGTAATAATTAGTGCACATCTAGTCTTGCTTGTTTAGGAGCCCGTTGTTATCGTTTGGGGGTAACACCCGTCAGTTCTGTTGGGCTACCTGTTTTGTATGGGGTAAAACCTCTCACTAAAAGTACACCTAAGTATACCATCTTGTACTGGTTGGGAGCATCTTGTTCTTGTTATACTAGTATTGGTGTAGAGGAAAGTATTAGAGAAGCGCAATGCATGTTCTATTCTGTTTATCCTGTTTACCTTGTTACACCTGCCTTATGACACTGTTATCTCTCTCTCCAACTTACATGCATGCCTGATACTTTTACTTATATATATGCTAAAAGTAACTGGACTCGCCAGATTTTATGTCTGCCCCATTTTGTTTCCTCTTCTTTCTCTTTCGTTTTCCCCCCAGGCTCTCAAGGTGGGAATACTCAAGTTTGATTAAGATTCTTCTTTCATTCTACTTGGAGCTGCTTACTGCTTGATTCATATCTTCTCTACTATGGCTATATTTTGGGGATTATGCTCTTTTATGTATTATTGTACTCTGATGATGATTTTTGTACAAGACAAAAGTTTTATTTTTTCAGTATTTCAGACTTTTGATGTAATCATGCTTTGGACCATGATATTTTCTATTCAATAAAGTTTTGAATTTCGCTGCTATTTTATATCTGTCTTGTAATGTTTCTATTTCTGTTTACCTATAAAGCTTCACGAAACTTAATGCATTCTGACAAAGAGTGACACAAACGGATGTGGGTGTCACAATTCTTCTTCTCCATCTTCATCTCCTTTCATTACGCCATTATTCTTTCTCATTTTTATGATTTCTACACTTATACTCTTCCGAATTCAATTTTGTTTTCATTAAACTTACTCTCTTTACACTCTCTACTCATTAGTTTTTGAATCAAGTGTTATAGATTATGGGGCAGTTTGTAATTGTTTGGGTTGTGTAAGTAATCGGTGGTATCCCTTGTAGCCGTAAAATCAAGAATAGTTAATCGGTGGTATTCCTTATAGTCATGAAATCAAGGAGGTTAGAATCGGTGGTATCCCTTGTAGCCGTGAAATCAAGGAGCTTGTAATGGATATTGTTATAGTAATAAAACTCTGCACAATCCAGCACTATGCGGGACTGGACATAAGAGTAATCCGAATCAGTATAAAATTCAGTGTGTTCTTTCCTTTTTTGCACTATATTATTTTCATCTTTGTATTGGTGTTTGATTTTGTGTTTGTGATTATTTTTGTGGTGATTGATTCATACAGTTTATCACACAAGTTTTAGAATTTGTTTAAATTCTCAAAAACACTATTCACCCCCCTTAAGTGTTTGTTTTTCCTTAACAATCCATTCCGCAATCCCTAACAATGAGGAGATAGGCGATTGGCCAAAGGGATAGGATGGAAGGAAGACCAAGTCCCAAATTGAATAATAATATGATAAGGTCGTCAAGGATGGTTTGAGTGGGAATATCAATTAGGAAAAATGGGAAAGTTTGGCATGGTTTGTAGTGGGTCAATAGGGTTAGCTAGTGAGGAGGAAGAGGGTGGGATCATAAGTAAAAGGGGTGGACCAAGTGGAAGGAAGAGAGGTGCAGTCGTGGCGGGGAGGGAAAGGAAATTAGAGGAGAGGAGAGAATGGAAAGATGAAGAGAAGGCTAGGGCTTTAAGCATTGAACTATTGTGATAAATAAATAATTTTTTATTTACATTCTCGATATATAATTAAATGGTACTATTTAATTTTTTGTCGGTCATTTATATTCTTTAGTACTGCACCTTTTCTCCTAAAGGTTCAATATTCTATTTTCTTTAGAAATGCACTTTTCTCTTTAATGTATATGTATCCTTATGCAAGAATGACATTTTTATTCAAAAATTATTCCAATTTTTTTATAGAACTTTGTTCGAGATGCCCAATAGACTCCAAAGATCATTTTTTAATTGCAATAAAGTTGGATCCTATCCACATAGGTAAACATTCACTGGTATGATTGGTGAATGAATCTTTACCTTAATTTATGTTCGATGAGACTCATCATATCTTATTTCCTAAGCCTAAACCTTTATCTAAATCAAGGTTGTATAAATTTCCAAGCGGAAGATAGGCATTAAGCATAGACAAGATATACATCATTTAGGCGTTGATTAATCGAAGTAAGGCTTTTTTGATACTTATGTATTTCAGTAAATTTCAATATTTGTTAGTACTAATTGTTCCAACGTGAAAATGAAAAAGACTGGATGAGATTAGGAATAACCAATAAGGTAAAAACCACTTGAAACTAGCATGTACGTGTTTAAACGGGACATCAAGACTCAACTGGTACCTAAAGAGGGCTATTATGCCGATTTAAGAGTTTAGGTAATCCGATATACCTCGTCTAGGTAGACCTAAGTAGGAAGACAAGCAACTGGAATTTTTACAACAAAGCCTAAAAGTCATCTCTGAACTTCTCTATGCACTCTTTGCACCATTTGTAAGGTCCTGTAACATTAAAAACTTCTTTGAAATGATTAATCTCACGTTACTTATTATCATCTTTCAATATGAATTCTTGACTTCCAATCAACATTAAGAAGTTTTTAATTGGTACTAACCTCACAATCATTTAGGCGAATTTCTCAATTTCGTTGTTATTAATTATACCCAGTTGGTTCACCAAAAGAAGCATCTTTTCCTGTAGATTAACATTCTCAATATTGAAACACTCTATTGTTTCCCTTATGTCATTTTACCATAGTTAGACAGTATTTCTCTTTCTACCCTTACATCTCCAACCTTATCATAAGCGTTATGCAGAGCATTCTGCTTTCGCCTGTAAACACGATGGTCGATGATGGATATTGCGATTTTCGGTAAAGATGATCACTTTGAAAAATTATTATAGTGCCTGAATAATATGGTGCATTAAAATCTCTTTAATCATAAGGATGCCTCGACTACCAAAGGATTCTCTTTAAATTTCTTAAGGCTGTTAAATTTGTATGACCACCCGATGTCAATTAAAGTATGTGGTCAAAATATTTTTGTCTGAGTCCGTTCGATTTTCAATTAGAACATGAATTTGGATAACATAATTGTGAATGCAAAAATCTTGTTTGGTATGTGTTCGTTTGAACTTGTCATGATTCAGTATGTCCATTATACTCTTCAAAATATTTACGACAATTGTTTAGTTGGTAAATTGAGTAAATATTTATAAAAAAATTATATTTCAGCACATACCGGTAAAAATAATATAATTGATGGTTGCTTCATTAAAAAGCATAAAATTTGATGCAAACTGCAATTTTCACCTGTTTTCATTCGAGTTTGTACCTGTAAAATGTCAGTTGGTGATTGTTCGATTTTATTTAGGATTTGAATTAGGACAACGTAATTTACATGAGCAAAATTTTCATTTAGTTCATGTCTCGTTTGATTTCAGTTAAAACTGAAACTGAACATACTTCTATCCTTATTAGTTCAATCGATTTACACTCCTAGAAGTTACCCTCATTGGGTAACCTTTGGATTACTGGTTTTGGTGCTTCTTTGGATCACTTGGGTCGGAAAGAACCGATTCTTTCTATTTGCCTTTCTCTTAGAGGTGAGCATTATTTGGTTAAATCAAACAAACCAACCAAACCAATTTAATTTGGTCTGTTTGGTTAGGTTTTCACATTATATCGGTTTGTAATCGATTCGGAAAAATATTTAATTTGGTTATCGGTTTAACAAAATTAGCCGAACTTTTATTATATTTTCATAATTATCGATATTGTGATAAATATTTTACGTTAGAATAGTTATCCAAAGAAATTTTAATCATCACATATGTGTCAAAGTTCTTTTTGAAAGCATAAGAATCATGAATAATAATATTCTAATCATATATTTATGATTGTACACACATAAGTCTAAAATATATTTAGTTCGGTTAAATCGAACAACCAACCAATTTGGTTGATTTGGTTTGGCTTTCGTTTTTATCGGTTTTAGTTTGGCTTGACGACAATTTTCGTCATGGGATAAACCAAACCAACCAAATGCTCACCCGTACTTTAACTAAATTATGCATCTCACAAGGAGAGGATGAGACATTTATAACAACTTTATTGACTTTCCTCTTAACAACTATGCTTCACCTCTATAGTAACTCCCTCAATAGCGTGCTCAGTTGATTTTGTTTATAGTCAAAGGCAAAGGCGGATCTGGTCCTGGGCAGGCCGAGGCCGCAACCCAGGGTCAAAATAAAACATCTGCACAAGAAATAAATTTGTTTTTTAATTTCCAACTACGTGACTCTTCCCCTTTTATCATTTTGCTTTCCAACTTAGAATCTATGTGGTTTATGAAATCAAATTTAATGGAAACCCTTCTACTTTAAATCAAAACTATGTCAATCTCTGCTATAAGTTCAATCCCATATTCATTAAAAACTCAAAACAGTCACAAGGCGAGTTTTGGTCATCGAAGTTCAGCTCTGACGGTGTTGTTGTGACGGTGCACTTTCTGGCTGCGTAATTGTTCGAAACTGGCAAAGTACAATTCAATTCCTTCCATTCTCAATTTTTTAGTGGAACTGGCGGATCTTGCTTTGTGTAGATGTGCAGGCTCGGATCCAATTCTCACGAATTTATATTAATCGGGTAGGCACATCCAATTTTATCTTACGTTACTCGTCGACCAATTTTATCCTAATTTTGTTAAGTAAAAATGCATCTACTTCAAAGCTTAGGATTTACCGCAAATTTATCACAATCGATTGGTTGTTTGTGGATCTAAAGGACAACGTAGGTTGAGTAGAAACACTGCAGTAAAGCAATTAAATTGATATTTTTTTTAGTAGATATTCCGGTGGTGTTTACCATATTGGAAAATTCAATTTTTTTTATGACCTTGAGTAGATTATTGTAAATTGATGTTGCTCCTTGCTGCAAATTACGCAAACTTTGGTTAGACGACATTACTAATTGCTTTACTATAATTTATTTGGATAAATTAGGCAAACTTTGGCTAGATGAAATTGCTCCTCGCTTCACTGTGAACTTTGTTTGAGTAAATTAGATGACATTGCTCTTTGCTTTAATATAAAATTTGTTTACGTAAATTAGACAAAATGTAAATGTTGAATTTAAATAGTCATCATTATCCAAGAATGCTATTTACTCAATGTCAAAATTACAAATGTATTTTTGTCAAAATGTAAATTAGGCAAACTGTAAACCAGCACACCCCTTTGTTAATTCCTGGATCCGCCCTTAGTCATTAGGAATTTGATTTCAATGGCTTTTATTTTCAAATGTCAACGGTCTCCTTTTTCAAAGCAAGATTACTTAAGTTAAAGCTCCTTAATTTTTTGTTCTAGTTTTTATTCTAAAGCGTAATCTCTAAAATTAGATCGATTATCATAAATAATTCCCAAAAGTTAAAAAGAAGGAAAGCTATGAATATAGATTAACATCGGGAATAAAATAACACTATGTTTTTTCTAGGAAATTTACCTTTACACTAGGAGATTGAATTAAATTAGTGGATTATTGATTATGGCATTTATATATTCTATATATAGCTAATCTATAGCCACTAGACATTCTTCTCGAATATCCACTACCATAACAACATTTACTTGTACTTCGCCCATATTAATACCATTCTTGCAATCCACCAGTTGGTTACACCGCCTATAACCATTCCATATGTGTTGAGTGCGATGAAGAAAAGTACCTAATCGAAGAAGAATACAAGAGAGAATGTCAACTTGGGCAACATTTCACACCCGACTCCCTTGTACACACGTTTGAGAAGAAGGCCTTCCAAAGCCACTCACATCCAACTTACAACCAAACCGAGGATAGAAACCCAATAGTCCATGACGATGGAGCTGTAATCTTTCGAACTACCCGACACTTTATAACCAAAATGAGTAAGTATTGATTTTGTCAAATTTACATTATGCTATGAATTTTTAAACAGAATAGGTCCAGTTAGAAAAAATTATAATAGGCGAGTTCATTCTCCCCTAACACGGTGTGCCAAGCATATTCTGTAGACTAGATAATAACACACTACACACACATTACTTATGACCACACATTACTTCTGAACATAGTCATAACTACTTTCTTTCATTTGTTTTTCACAGGAATGGATCTATACAAGTTCTATGGAAGTCTCTTTATGGAAGTCGATAGGCAATGATCTGTCTCTTTACCCAAGAGCTTCTATCTTCATCGTGTATGTGAGTGATCCAGGGTTGACTGTGTATAATTGCAGAGGGAGCAGATGCTGCAGAAAAATAAAGGGGATTGATATGATCATGATTACCATAAGCATTCATGCTCCTCATGTTAAAAGTTCTTAGTATTTTATGTATTCATCTACACTGCCTCACCCTGATGATTCTCGTTCAAACAGGAGCATTGCTCTCTATTAGATCAAAATTTGGACCTAACACCCAAATTGTTATGAACTGTAGAGAATTTTAAATGAGGAACGAGGAAAAAGAAAATAACACTCAGAATTTATAGTGGTTCGGCGTTAACGAGCCTACGTCCACTTTATATCTCATTGATTATGCTTTAAAAGCTAGTACAACAATGATTTCTCTCAATATTTCAGTGGTTTGACAACAATGGCGGATTCAGTACTCAATATTGCCAAAAAGATCCCGAAAAATTCCAAGCTCTGGGCTATTTATAGCTGATTTTGTCAGGCGGATCGTGGACACGTGGCACGAATCCCGAGAGCATCGGATCGCATCGGCACCATTGAAGAAATAGTCAAACTAGCCGTTGTGAACAGGTGTCGTGATTTGCTTGAAAATCGGATCGTGCAGATGGGGAGAATTGGTCCAGATGACGGTTAGGAACACGTGTCGCCAGATCCGTGCGTTTCGGATCGCTGAAGACCAGCTCGTGATTGAATGGGTCAGAGGGTTCGGTGCGCACCAAGGGATCGGATCGGTTCGCTCTGGGCAATGATATAAGTTTGGATCGGATCGCCTGGATGCATCGTTCGTTGATGAGATGAGGGCGAGACGATGGCACGCGATCCGACGGTGGGCGAGACGATGGAGTGCGATCCGACGGTGGGCGAGACGGTGGAGTGCGATCCATTCCTTCACATTATTGGAGAACGTGGTTTCCTGCTTTCCTTTTATGAATGATCCTGGGTGGCTTGGTCAAAAAGCGAGCCAACATTTTGCCCCCTCGAAGTATGTTTTATCGATGATGGAACATGCTTCGAAGATTCCAATCTACCTTTTCCTGATGGGATGTAAATCAACAGTCGCATTGGTTCAAATCAACGCATGCATAAATCGGATCGCCATAAAGCGTCACGGTCCGAGTGTTCACGTGCTCGTCTCGAGCTGAGTATCCAGGCCTCTGTACGAAACGAGGCGGACTTTCCTTCGAGTCGTGTCGGGCTTTGAGTTTGGTGGGCCATCGTTTGAAGCGGTCCGTGGGCTTCTATGCGATACAAGCTTTGAATCGTGGCCTTCATGACGTTTCGTGGACCGAATAGGACAAAGGAAGGGAGATAAACGGTCACCCTCTTTGCCTATATAAGCCGACCCTCTCCTCCTCATTCTCCTTCTTCTTTCTCTCTGCCGAATCGTCTCGCGTTATCAAAGAACAAACCCAAATTTTCCAAACCTTCAAGAATCCGAGCATTCTCTCAATTTTTAGAAAGGTAACTCCACAGAAAACATTCTCATTTGTAAATGCAGCACCTTCCCGAATTTTTAAGACTGATTCGAGGAAGAAACGATGGGAATCCGAAATTTTCTGAAGAAATCACCAAGTCGCCATGGCCATCGGGCGCAGAGCTCAGAATTTGAGGATGGGAAGGAGAGGAGGAAAACGAAGGAGGCAGAAGGAGAAGGCAAACCGTCTCGGATCGTGGTCAAGGATAGAAGACGAAAGCGAATGGCGAGACGATAGATCGAGGTGGCGGCAAAGGGACGTATCGTGGGGGTCGCAACGGTTCGTGAAGGAGCGATCCCTTCGCCCGGCGATTCGATGGGGGTGATCCTCCTGTCCTGCGATCCGAAAAGGGGCGATCCCTCTGCTTCGCGATCCGACTCATAACTGACGATACGGAGGAATTTCAGACTTTAATCAACGCCTTGTCACTATAAAACTCTGAACAGTTAGGATAGAGCCCTGATATTGGACTTTCTGGACTAAATGACCTCATAATTTGACGGCATACGACGATTAATGCTTTGATGATCTTGACTGCTTTCACGCTTTATTTTTAATGTACACACGAGTACACACACCGGCACTTGCACACACGGGGGTCGGGTAGTGTTAATCTTATTGTTCACATTTTCTCGTCCCAGCAGCGATGTCGAACGATAACTCTTCTCTAAGATCCGTAGCAGAAGCAGAATCCGAGACTCCTGAACAGTACAATCCCGAAATTCATCCAATCAATCCGGGAGGTGAGGATTCTGGATCTGAGTATGAAGCTACAGAATCAGATCCGACAGAAAGTACTTCATCCAGTAACAACTCCGAGTCTGACGAGCGAGCTCCAGACGAAATTCCAGGCGCAGTCGGGATAGATAAATTCTCTGATTCTTTAGCGTCCAAGCTTGAAGAGATAAAACTCAAGAGAATCTGCTTAAGACACGGCATTCCTTGGGACGATGTCTTGACACCTGGAAGCGAAGATAGACCCCATCTAGCACCGGAAGGGTACATGTCGATCAGTCGAACAATGTGTCTAGTAGGAGCTATTCCTCCGTTCCCTCCGATTGCCATTGAAACTCTAAGACGACTAGGCATTGCTCCGATGCAGCTTCATCCAAACGCCTACGCATCTCTATACTCTTTATATGTTGCTTATGCGGAGATCTTGCATGCCGAACTTAAATTCAGAGATCTGGTGTTCTTCTTTCTCTTCAAGCACCGTTCTTCTGCAACTCCAAACTTTTCCTTTTTTGAATTAGTGGCGAACAGGAAAGTTCTGTACGACGGATACAGCAACATCGGGGATCCTAAGTCCGACTGGTTTTACATAAGAAAACAGGCTGGATGCTCACGGAGATGGCTCAAATCAAGTAAACTTTGATCGCCTAGTCGAATATCTTGCTTAAGGAGTCCAAGTAATAACATTCTTCCGCTTTTTCCTTTGTCTTAAACAGATCATGTCTTCCCGAAAACAGAGGGTGCATTATACAACAACCGGTTGTCAATTCTTTTGCAAAGCAGATCCGACTTTTTAAGGATTAAAAAATGCATTACTGATGACAACCTTCATAAGCATCGCCTTCTGGATAGAAAATTTGGACTTGGTACCCGCGGCAAACCTTATAAATATGTGCCCCCAACGGAAGGAGAGGGAACTTCACAAGCGGTGGAAACAACTAAATTTCGCAAAAGTCCATCTCCGATAGTCATCCAAAACGACGAAGACTTGAATATATACAGAGGGGATGAGTCCCGCGGTGATGTGTCGAAGGAAATCCCTACCTCTGCTCCAATGGAAACTGTTGGTGATGACGACTTGACAGAAGAACAGTTATTCGACGAGCTGAATAAAATCCCTCTGCCCGACATTGAATACACAGAAAAATACTTCGGCGAGGAGCCTTTCTTTTCTGCTCCCGAAGAGGTGACTGATTCAACAAGGGGACGAGAAACGGGTCAGATGAGCCTGTCTCCAGGCCCAGGTCTGTTAGGGAGAATTATATGGGATGCACACCTCACACACACTGTCTGACCTTGCACTCTAACTTTGCGGGTATTCAAAGTTTTAATATATTCTTTTCTCTTTTTGCAGGAACGATGTCGCGCAGGAAATCTTATTCGTACCGTTCTCTTCGCGAAGGCACCCCCAGCCTTCGTCCGGGTACTGAGCGCCCTCGCGGTCCCCCTCATAGGCCGAGCTCTTCGCAACCTCGATCTCCACCCAAATCAACCTCTACCAGGCCTTCGAGTCATCCGACAATTCCGACCGGGGGAAAGACACTTCCAAAAGAGTTGACTCCTCCAAAGAGTGCGCCTTCCCACAGTCGGTCGTCCAAAAGGCGTCACGAATCCAAAGATGGGGACAGAGATTCATCCAAATAAACTGAGCAAGAGAGAAGTAACATTGTCCCCACCAGCCAACCAGAGTTAGCTGCCTCCGGTTCACGGGATTACGTTCACGGTCCCGAGATCCAAGGTAGGCTAGAAAAGCTACGGGAACAATTTCCAGGAATGTTCTTTGATAGGATGGTCTTTGTTCCTGCCTTGGAACCGGTCCCTAAAAATTGGGATGATGAAGTTATCGAGCGCATCCAGCACGCAGCCAGACAATACGAGATGATGAAAAAACACGCAGTCAATCTTTCGGAAGTCGTCCGAAAACTCGAAGTAGAAGCACATAGGTCTAAAGCAAAACTTGAAAACAACGAGAGGGCTAGGACAAAATTGGTGAAGGACCTGGAAGACGCTCAAGCCCAGCTCATTTTGGCACAGAGAGACGCTGCAAACTATAAGACTGAATTAGAGAATGCCAAACAGCGATTTCATTCTGAACTGGACTCCAATGGCTAAGAAAAAATGGTTTTAAAGAAGGAGGTGGAAGATCTAAAAATGGCCAACGCCGAGTTGAAAACAGTGCAAGGCCATTTTGAAGCTGAGAGAGCTGCCTGGGAGGCGGAAAAAGCGAGTCTAAAAGAAAGTTTGGCTCTGGCAGAAACAGAAAAGGTGATTTTGAATGACCAGGTTGCAGACGCGGAGAGACGGGCAGCTCTTGCCGAAAAGAACGTTGATAGTGCCATTGAAATGGCCACTGCCTCCAACAACAAACTCCTTGAAAGAGAGAAAGAAATCGAGGGGTTTGAGGAGATGATTTTTGATTTCCTTGGCCAGGTTCTCAAAACTCGCAATATCTCATGGATCCCGGATTATCATGTTACTTTGGCCAACTTATGGGATGCCATCGTGGAGGGCGAAAAACATAGACTGGGGGTCGAAGAGATCAATGAAGATGAATTGATGAAGAGCATCCTAAGAGACAACGAGCCTGAGGACCTGGCAGAGGGTCGTCGCTTAATCCTGGCGGAAATGGAGAAGGAGAGAACCATGGCTAAAGGTAAAAGCAAAATTGATGAAGGTTCCATCTCCGCCGCGAAGTCTAAAACCTCCGAAGTTGAGGAGTACCATCCTGACGATCCGCTAATCCCCTTAGGTCTAACTCCCGTGGTTGTTGGAGCATCCGGATCTACTCAAGAGGGAGCATCTGCTGAAGGTATCTCTCTCTTTTCCCCGCAATTTGCTAAAGCGATTGCAAATTGTTGTCGTCTAGCAGGACAACCCATTGAATTAGTAATGCGTGTCTCTCGTAATGCAGGTGGTGAGCCCGTCGACAAGGGCGCTGGAAAAGAGAGAGAAGTGGAGGGGGAGACTGCCCTGCCGGGTGCTGATATCGATGTTTCAGAGCGAGTCGAGGTCACAACAGCAGAAGGAAGCATCCCGGTGCCTAGCGCCGATGTACCCAAAGATGCTGAGACTATCGAAGCTTTAAAAGACTTGGATGGTCGTCATGTGGATGACGAAGAGGATATTACCGGCACCAAAAAGGTCGACGATGATGATGATGATGAAGAGCCCCTGGCCAGCCAGAAAGCCAGACAAGAGAAAGGGTTGGCTTCAAAGAAGGTGGGGGATGAGGCTTTGGACATAGTCCCTCTTGCAGAATTCGATCCCAAAACTGGGATGATTGTGAAAATCCAGTCCAAGTCCATCAGCCGGGAGCTTCACTTCGCAAACCCCGATGACTTCCCGGCTTCCCTCTCCAGTAGAGGCAAGAGAAAAGAAGGGAAAGAGGAGACCTCAGAGGAGTCAGTTGCTCCCCTTGTGGACAAGTGGAAGAGGAAGAAGGGGGATCCATCTGAAGCCGACAAGGAGAGGCTGGAGAGGCAGAAGCAAGAGAAGAAATCAAAGCATAAATAGGATGTTTGTTGATATTTTGTCTTTAGGTTTCCCACTGGCCAGGAAGTGTAGTTGTGAGACTGGTCCTCACTTTTGTTTCTAGATTGTTTTCACTTTGTTGATTCGCAGTACATAAACAAGGATTTGTTTCTCCTTACATCATTGTGTACCTGTATTCATAGAAACTTTCCACGTTTAGTCGTTAGCCAACTATTAATAATTATAAGTCAGTCAATCAATAGGAAGAAGAATGTTCATGCTATGTTACACTGTTATATCAAAGTTTAGTGTTTGCATAGGAGTGCCTGGTGCCCCCCAATCAGTTGTTAGAGTTTTACGCTTGGCGATTCATTCGCTCCCCGATCCTTCAGCGGGGAAGGAGCTATTTCTCAGCGCTCAATCGGAGACGCCTTTATACTCTCTCTCTCTGGAGAGTTAGAGTTCGAGCTCAGCGATTCATTCGCTCCCCGATCCTTCAGTGGGAAAGGATCTCTTTCTCAGCGCTCAATCGGAGACGCCTTTATACTCTCTCTCGACTCTGGAGAGTTAGAGTTCGAGCTCAGCGATTCATTCGCTCCCCGATCCTTCAGCGGGGAAGGAGCTCTTTCTCAGCGCTCAACCGGAGATGCCTTTATACTCTCTCTCTCTGGAGAGTTAGAGTTGGGACTCAGCAGTTCCACTGCTCCCCGATTCTTTAGCAGGATAAGAGTCCTTTCTCAGCGCCAAATCATGGACGCTTTTATACTCTCTCTCGACTCTGGAGAGTTAGGGTTGGGACTCAGCAGTCTGCAATCATGCACGCTCATCAAACTCGTCTTAGGTTTACATTTTAATCCAAGCTCCGAGGATTAAAACCAGTCGGACAAGCAGTTGGAGCATTTGCCAAGGCTTTGGGTTCCTCTGATTAGTTTACGAGATGAACTGTTGGCACCGGACTTCGGGTACCTGCATTATTCACACTGATTTTCATAGGCAAATAAATAAAGATGCAATAAAGGTAAATGACACACAGTATTTTTATAGTGGTTCGGTCGAATCATGACCTACGTCCACTTTATAATCTCTTGCTTTAAGGAATCAGACTGTTCTAGGCAAGTCATGCCCTGTACATAGTTTTTTTTTTAACAAAGCAAAAGAATAAATTTGAAACTTCTCATGTTAAATATGGCCGTAGATGTTGGGCATTCCACACTCTGGGGATTTCCTTTCCATCTACGGTTGCCAGCTTGAAGGTTCCATTATCAAGCTTGCTGAGAATAGAGTACGGTCCTTCCCACTTCGCTCCCATGTGAGTTGGGGGTGGAAAGACACGTTTCAGAACCAAGTCTCCGGGTTCCCAGGTTCGGGCTCGGACCTTTTTGTTGTAATATCGGGCGACCTGTTGTTTGCATCTTAGGGCACGCAGGTCTGCTTCATCCCTCTTTTCTTCGATCATATCCAGGGACTCAAGGAGCAATTCATTATTGGTCATTGGATCATAATAGGTCACCCGATGGGAAGGTACCTTTATCTCAATCGGGATGACTGCTTCCGTTCCAAAAGCGAGGGAGAACGGGGTATGTCCTGTCGCTGATTTATATGTCGTCCTGTAAGCCCATAGCGCCAAAGGCAATTCATCAGCCCACATGGCTCTAGCCCGCTTCATTCTTCTTTTCAGAATAGACTTAATTACTTTATTTGCAGCTTCGACTTGCCCGTTTGATTGTGGGTGTGCCACGGAGGTGTACCGATTCTCAATGTGGTATTTTTGGCAGAAGTTTCTGAATTCAGCACTATCAAATTGAGTTCCGTTGTCTGTTATCACAATCTTTGGAATCCCAAATCGACAGATGATGTTTCTCACGATGAAGTTGATCACCCGTTTAGTTGTGATTGTAGTTAGTGGTTCTGCCTCGACCCACTTAGTGAAATAATCTACGGCCACAATAGCGAACTTTGCTCCGCCCCTCGCTATGGGGAGACTTCCTATGATATCAATTACCCACATAGCAAAAGGCCATGGACTCATCATTATTTTTTAACTGACTTGGAGGTGCTCTAGGTATCTTTGAAAATCTCTAGCACGCATCACATCGTCGCGCATATCTTACTGCATCCTTGTTTATGGTAGGCCAGAAATAACCATGCCGTATTACCTTTTTTGCCAAAGTTTGCCCTCCTGTGTGGTCGCCACATTCGCCTTCGTGGACTTCTTGCAGCACACGTTTGATGTCATCGTGGGCTATACACCGAAGGAGGGGCATTGAAAACCCTTGTCTATAAAGGACTCCACCATGTAGTACGTATCGGGCGGCTTTACGAATCACTTTACGCCTATCGCTTTTCTTGGTCGGAAGCGCTCCATCCATTAGGAAATTCTTTATAAGGGTCATCCACGACTCCCTTTCTGGTTCCATCTCTAGTACTAGGTCGATTTCCATCTGATCAATGCTGGGGGACCGAAGTACTTCAACGGGGGCTAGCCCTATCACTTCAGGATCGTTAGAACTAGCCATCTTTGCCAACTTGTCTGCCTGCTGATTTTCTGACCGCGGAATATGAGATATGCTGTAGTGATCAAACTCATTCAGCAGTTCTTTCACTTTCTTTAAGTATAGAATCAATCTTGCACTTTTAGCTTGGAATCTTCCAGTAACTTGATTCACAACTAACTTGGAGTCGCAGAAGATGTTCAGCTTTGTGACTTCTAGTTCCTTTGCAATCTTTAATCCGGCTATCAGAGCTTCATATTCGGAATCGTTGTTAGTGGCCTGAAACTCCATTCGGATGGCATAGGTTATCAATCGTTTCTCGGGGGTTTCAAGCACTATTCCAGCGCCGGACCTTTCGTCGTTCCTAGCACCATCAGTATATAATCTCCAGACGTTAGGGTCGAAAAGTAACTTTGAGGGTTCCACTTCTTCGTTTGTTATATCTTCTTCAGGAACAGTGAATTCGGCTATGAAGTCGGCTATCACTTGCCCCCGAATTGACCGTCTAGGCTGAAAGTTCAAGTCAAATTGGCTTAACTCTATGTTCCATTTGAGTTACCTTCCAGATGCCTCCGGTCTCTGTAAAACTTGCTTGAGTGGATGATCAGTATATATGGTAATAGGATGTGCCTAAAAGTAGTGCCGAAGTTTTCTGGAGGCAATCAGTAAACTATACGCCAGTTTTTCTATCCATGGATAATTACGCTCTGCTGCTGTCAATTTTTTGCTCACATAATACACAGGTCTTTGGACCTTTTCCTCTTCCCTTACCAACGCTGAGCTGATTGCATGAGATGATACTGCCAAATACACGAATAAATCCTCGTGGTCTATTGGTTTAGATAGAATTGGAGGTTTCTCCAAGTGTCTGAGCAAATTCTGAAACGCTTCTACGCAATCAGGTGTCCATTTAAAGTGGCGTTTTCCTCGCTTTATTAATTCGAAGAATGGGATGCACTTATCCGTAGCCCTGGAGATAAATCTGCTTAGTGCGGCCACTTTTCCGGCAAGGCTTTGCACATCCCTAATTTGCCTCGGTTCCTGAATGTTTCTGATTGCCGCGATCTGGTCTAGATTAATCTCGATACCGCGTGAACTGACAATGAATCCCAAGAATTTTCCCGAAGCAACACCGAATGAACATTTGGTTGGATTGAGTTTCATTCCATACTTTCGAAGAATGCCGAACATCTCTGCCAAGTCAGTAGTGTGTTGAGAGGATTGCTTGGATTTAACCAACATATCGTCGACGTATACTTCCATTGTTTTCCCGATTTGGTTATAAAACATTCTGTTGACCAAACGTTGGTACGTAGCGCCCGCGTTCTTCAAACCAAAGGGCATTACTACGTAACAATATAATCCCAGATCAGTGATGAAACTAGTATGCTCTTGATCTGGAATATGCATTGGAATTTGGTTGTATCCTGAATAAGCATCCATGAATGAGAGAAGCTCATGACCTGCCGTCGAGTCTACCAACTGGTCAATTCGAGGTAATGGGAAACTATCTTTTGGACAAGCTTTGTTCAAATCCGAGAAGTCGATACACGTTCGCCACTTCCCGTTGGCCTTCTTTACCAGGACTGGATTTGAAATCCAGTCCGGGTAGGTTGAATCTCTGATAAACCCGTTACTTTTTAGCTTTCCAACCTCTTCTTTCAAGGCAGCGGACCTCTCCGGGCCCAACATTCGCCTTTTTTGCTTTACTGGAGGATGTTTGGGGTTAATGCTTAAAGAATGGCTCATGATTGATGGGGATATCCCGCACATGTCTGCATGGGTCCAAGCAAATACATCCAAGTTGTTCTTTAAGAAATTCGTCAATTCTTCAGCAAGATTTGGACTTAACTGGGATCCAATCTTAAGGACCTTCTCCGGGTCACTGTCATCGATTGGTACATCCACAGTTGCCTCGTTGGGAGTCGTCGTTCTGCCCCCGGGTTCTTGATCCTCTCTGGGATCTATATCCTCGGGCACCACTCTAGGCAACTCTCCAACAATTATCCTCTTTGGTTGCTATAAGGTTTCCGCCCCCAAAGGGGGAGGGGTGCCTTTAGTTTCGATATCCCTGCCGTTGCGAAGCAACTTTAGTTCGGCAACGTAACACGCTCGCGCAGCAACTTGATCCCCTCTGACGATACCAATGCCAGCTTCTGTGGGGAACTTCAATAGCAAGCACCAGGGGGCTATACAGGCTCTGAACTTTGCGAGGGCCGGTCGGCCCAAGAAGGCATTGTATGGCGATTCGACATCCAAAACCACAAAGGGGAGGATTCTCACTCTCTGGCGTTCTCCTTCCCCAAGTGTGACTGGCAATTCTACATAACCCATAGGTGCGGTGGATGCTCCGTTGAATCCACGGATCCATCCTTGGCAGGGCTTCAAGTCTTTTATCTCAAGATTCATCTGGTCAAAGGCCTTTTTGAAAAGGATATTAACGGAACTCCCGTTGTCCACCAGGACCTTATGAACAGTGGCTGGCCCAATGGGTATCGTAATTACAAGTGGATCTTCAGTTGGAGCATGGACTCCGATGCTTTCTCGTTCTCGGAAAACAACGTCATCAGTCATCATCTTCTGCTGCTTCACCGGGATAATGTCCTCGGGGTTGCTACATTCCCCCACTTCGAGGTGTTGTTTGGCTGCATTGACGTATTGATCTAAAGCTTTGGAACTGTGCCCAGCAAGATAAAGCCCACCGATCACGGTATTGATAACAATATTCTTTCCCTTTTGCTGAGTAGTTGGCCTAGTAGCAAGTTGATTTTGATTCTGATTCGGGGCCTGCACTGCTTGCCCCCTGTCCCTAGGCGTTACTCTGTATTCATCTAGCTTCCCTTCTCGAAGCAGCCTTTCGACTACGTCCCTCAGGTGACGGCATTCATTCGTCGAATGGCCGTGGATTTGATGAAAGAGACAAAACTTCCCTGTCTCACGCTCTTTCTCTGTTGACTCTCTAGGAGGTGGCCTCTTATTCTGGAGGACTTCATACGCATCCATGAAGATATTTTCCAGAGTATCACTTATGGGTGTATAACTTTCAAAGGCCCTGGGACGAGTCCTTCTCTGTGAGTCGTTCCCTCGGCCCCTCTTCCGGTTGTTGCCGTTAGCATTGTTATTGTTGTTACCTGGCTGGCGACCACCCTGATTCTGATTTCCGACGTTAACTTCAACTTTCCCTGAGCTGTCTCCAGTTTGTTTGATGGCGACATTGCTCTGAATTTCCTCCTTATCAGTTGTTTTAACCTTTCGGTTTGCGTATACCTCTTCCCGGCGTAGATGTACATTGGCTTTCTCATAGAATAACTCTCTGGTGTGGGGTGGTTTGCCTGCCAAGTACCTCCCGAATTCAGTGTCCTTATCCACTCCATCAATTAGTGCTGCGACAATGGTCGGCTCATGAGGATCTTTAACCTCAGTGGCGGCCAAATTGAAACGATCCAGGTACATCTTTAGACTTTCGCCTGGTCGCTGTTTGACAAGGAATAAATCGATCACGCTTTTCGTCTTCTGTGCGTAGATACGGAATTGTTCTACGAACTTCTCGCTTAGTTCCCTGAAGCTAGAAATCGATCTCGCCGGCAGGCGAGTAAACCATAGCAAAGCCACGTCTTCCAGGAATATGGGAAACGCTTTACACTTAACCGCGTCAGAAGCGGCAGCAGCAGTCATCGACCAAGAGTATCTCATTAGGTGCTGAACAGGATCAGATCTTCCTGCATACCGGTTCATTTGCGGCATGTTGAAACGCCTTGGAAAGGTTGCATCCAAAATATCGTCAGTAAAAGGGGTATGACTGCGGTCAATCCCCCAATCTTCGTTCTGCTGTCCACGGCTGTCGGCCAAAATCTGGTGAACCATGGCTGCAACGTTTGCACTAGTCAAAGGAGGTTCAGGGTCAGTGCCTCTGGCCCGACGAGGTTGTCTGATCTCTCTTCGGGGAGTAGCCACAAAATCTGGGGCTCGGACGGGGCTTCGCTGCCCCCTGTTATCATGAGTATGCGTGCGGCGACGGGGCTGAGGTGGTCTGTTATGTACAGGACTGTTCACATTACGGTTTATGGGCCCCGCCCCTAGTTCTTCTTCTTCCTGTGAGGGCAGGGTCCCGAACCGAAGCTGTTCTATGTTTTCGGCTCTCTCATACGGTCGCCGCGGAGGTCTCGGGGATTCTTCAGATGAAGAGGAATATACTGGGGTGAGTGGACGAACCGGCGATGCTCTTTGTCTTGCTAGCTCATCAAGTCTTCTATCCATAGCCGTCAAATTTTGCCGTAGGATGGAACTTTCCTGCCTTTGGGCGGCCAACTCATCAAACAACCGATCCCACATTTCGACGAAGCGAGAGAGATCCCCCTCAGTGACAGGAGCGGCAGGATCATAGTGGTCATCACCACTCTCTCTTATGCGCAGAGAGCTCGAGCCGGGTCGAGCAGAGGTTCCAGGACGATAGGAGTGGGTCATAGGTTCTTTTCCAGGTCGAGTTGTATTCTGACCATTAGTTCGGGTAGCTGCGGTTCGTGGAGGGCGGTTCGCTGCGCCCCCCTGAGATCGACTCGTGGTCGTGGTACGCGGAGGCTGTGAGGTGTTGCCCCTGGATCGAGTTACAACCCCTTCAGTAGCACGGATCGTCTCGTTCTCATCGACTCGGAACGAGGTGTCTTCGCCGGATCGGATCGCCCCCTGCGCTCCGCGATCCAGAGTTTCTCCGTTGCCCAGTTCGTGCACACTCTCCTCAATCGTTTCGTTGGTCTGCGAAACTTTAGATCTTTTTCCAGCCATGATATCCGAATCGCTGGAATCCTCAAAGAAGCAAATAGTGAAACTTTAGGACTGATTTCTCAGTGAAAGCACCAAAAATGTTAGATCGAAATTTGGACCTAACACCCAAATTGTTATGAACTGTAGAGAATTTTAAATGAGGAACGAGGAAAAAGAAAATAACACTCAGAATTTATAGTGGTTCGGCGTTAACGAGCCTACGTCCACTTTATATCTCATTGATTATGCTTTAAAAGCTAGTACAACAGTGATTTCTCTCAATATTTCAGTGGTTTGACAACAATGGCGGATTCAGTACTCAATATTGCCAAAAAGATCCCGAAAAATGCCAAGCTCTGGGCTATTTATAGCTGATTTTGTCAGGCGGATCGTGGACACGTCGCACGAATCCCGAGAGCATCGGATCGCATCGGCACCATTGAAGAAATAGTCAAACTAGCCGTTGTGAACAGGTGTCGTGATTTGCTTGAAAATCGGATCGTGCAGATGGGGAGAATTGGTCCAGATGACGGTTAGGAACACGTGTCGCCAGATCCGTGCGTTTCGGATCGCTGAAGACCAGCTCGTGATTGAATGGGTCAGAGGGTTCGGTGCGCACCAAGGGATCGGATCGGTTCGCTCTGGGCAACGATATAAGTTTGGATCGGATCGCCTGGATGCATCGTTCGTTGATGAGATGAGGGCCAGACGATGGCACGCGATCCGACGGTGGGCGAGACGATGGAGTGCGATCCGACGGTGGGCGAGACGGTGGAGTGCGATCCATTCCTTCACATTATTGGAGAACGTGGTTTCCTGCTTTCCTTTTATGAATGATCCTGGGTGGCTTGGTCAAAAAGCGAGCCAACACTCTCCTTCTCACTACTCACCTTGATGATATTCCCTCGGATGGCTCTTCAACAGTTCTATTCCTGGTCCTTCTCTTGTTCATAGTCATAAGGGAAAAATACTTTTCAGCCCACTAGTTTTGCGTCTTCAGTCAAGAATTAAATAACTCCTCTCATTGCTTTTTATGCCGATCATCCTGCGATGTCATGGTAAAAATATTACTTTTCCAGCCTCATCTGCCAATCTTATTTCCTCCGCATCTACTTCTTTTTTCTAGGAAAACTAGTCGGTGTTATTTATACCTCATTAGTATGAAATTATCCTATAATTTAGATGATTTCTACGTGAACATGGTGAACGTTGCCTACGAGGCGTTGGATACACTTAATGAGCTGTATAAATCTTAACAGAAGGTAGCGAAAATTTAAGTTGGATAGATATTGTCAACCATGTGACAACCCATCTTATTACTGTTGGAAATAAACATGGTTTTTAAGGAAATGCTGATTATGTGACATATTTACCTATTGTATTTAGGAAAGGCCTAGATAAATGGAAATAAATATAGCCTTATCAGAATAAGATTAGAGAAGAATCTAGACTAAACAAATATGCAAAAAAGAAGTAAAGTCTAGAAAAAGAGGAGTCTAGATATTCTCTCTTATATACATTATGAAGTTGTGTGAAGCAATATCAAATAGTGTATTAAACTTATGTATGCAATCAAGTTTGAAGAAAGAAAATAAAATAAGCATTTTCCTCCTCATACATTATTTTTTCGAAAATTCCTCTTCTTCTAAAATTTTCTAACAGTGGTATCGAAGCTAGGTTCAATAATCAAGGAAGATGGCAAATGGAACATCACTATTTTAAGTTCCTTCGTTGCAGAAAGACAATTATGACAATTGGAGCATCCACATAAAGGCGTTGCGTGGATTGCAAGATGCATGGGATATCGTAGAAAATGGGTATGTAGAACCCGCCGATGTTTCCATCTTATCCGAAATTCAAATGGAAAATTTGAAAATTTTGAAGAAGAAGGATCAAAAGGCCGTTGCACTCATTTATCAAAGTTTGGATGACACTATGCTTGAGAAGATAACCAATGCAAAAAACAGTAAGGAAGCATGGGGGATTTTGGAGAATGCTTTTAAAGGAAACGATAAGGTGAAGAAAATCAAACTACAAACTATGTGAGGTGAGTTTGAAGCTTTATATATGAAATCATCAGAATCAATTGATGAATATTTTTCTCGTGTTCTATATATTGTAAATCAAATGAAAAGATACGGAGAAAAATGGAAGATTCTAGAATTCTTGTGAAAATTCTACGATCTTTAGATTCAAAATTCGATTACATAGTTATGGCAATTGAAGAATCTAAAGATATAGAATCCATGACTATTGATCAACTTTTGGGTTCACTTCAAGCCCATGAAGAAAAATTAAAGAAAAAAGTCAAAGAAGAGCCATTGGAGCAAGCACTTCAAACAAAGCTCACCTTGGGAGAAAATGAAACACTTAAAGATGGAAGAAGTCATAGCCAAAGAGGAAGAGGTCGAGGACAAAGCTGTGGAAGAGGTGGTTACAAATCTTTTAATAAAGAGGAGAGAAGCCAAAGTGCATATGCTACAAGAGGTCGAGGAAGAGGAGGAAACATAAGGAGAAATGGAAGGCCAAGGTATGACAAATCACAAGTAAAATGTTATAATTGTGATAAATTTGGACATTTTGCTTTAAAATGTAGATCCACTTTTTACAAAGTTAAAGAGAGAACAAATTATGCCGAAAAAGGTGAAGAGGATTCAGTACTTTTGGTGGCACATAAAGGAGATGAAAGCAGTAACAATCATACATGGTATTTGGACTCGGGAGCAAGCAATCATATGTGTGGAAGGAGAAGCATGTTCACAGAACTTGATGAATCGGTAAATGGAAACATTCTTTTTGGAGATAACTTTAAAATTTCAGTGGAAGGAAAAGGAAATATACAAATTTTCTTAAAGAATGGAAGAATGATTTTATTTCTAATGTTTATTATGTGCCTAAAATGAAGACAAATATTTTGCGTTTGGGGCAACTTTTAGAGAAAGGATATGATATACACATGAAAAATAGAAATCTTTTCATAAGAGATGATAAAGGTGATTTAATTACTGAAGTTGAGATGTCAAAAAACAGAATGTTTCCATTAAATATTTCCAATAATGTTGCAAAATTCCTAAAATCATGCTATAAAGATTTATCATGGCTTTGGCACTTAAGATTTGGACACCTTAATTTTGGGAGCTTATCTTTGTTTAAAAATAAAAACATGGTGAAAGTTTTACCATTAATAAATCATGAAAACAAATTGTGTGAAGGTTGCATATTTGGAAAACAATCAAGAAAGCCTTTTTTCAAAACAATCAACTACAAGAGCCAAAGAACCATTAGAATTGATTCACACTGATATTTGTGACCCCATAAAACCATGCTCACTTGGAAAAAGTAAATATTTTGCACTTTTTATTAATGATTTCAGTAGAAAAACATGGGCTTATTATCTCAAACAAAAATCAGATGTGTTTGATGCTTTTAAGAAATTCAAGGCTTTAGTAGAAAATGAAAGTGCTTAAAAGATCAAAGCCATGAGATCTGATCGAGGGGGAGAACTTACATCAAAAGAATTTGAGAAGTTTTGTGAAGAAAATGGAATTCATCGTCCATTGACAGTCCCATACACTCCACAACAAAATGGAGTTGTAGAAAGAAAAAATAGATCTCTTCTCAACATGGCACGAAGCATGTTAAAGAGCAAAAATTTTCCAAAAGAGTTTTGGGCTGAAGCTATCGAATGCACAGTATATTTAGCAAATCGTTCTCCAACTCGAAGTGTATGGAACAAAACGCCTGAAGAAGCATGGAGTTGTAGAAAGCTTTGTGTTTCTCACTTGAAAGTATTCGGAAGTATTGCATATGCCTACGTGCCAGATCAAAGACGCTCAAAGTTAGATGATAAAAGTGAAAAATACATTTTCATTGGCTATGATTCACGGTCTAAAGGGTATAAATTGTATAATCCTATTAATGAAGAGGTGGTTGTTAGCCGTGATGTGGAGTTTGATGAAGAAAGTGCATGGAATAGGAACGAAAAAGAAGATGATTACAAATTCTTTCCTCTTTATGAAGAGGAGTGCAATGATGTTGTGGAAGAAGAGCCCATTAGTCCAACACCGTCATCTCCTTCAATCATCCATCAAGAATGTTCGCTTGAAGAAAGCTCAAATGAAAGACCATCACGCATGCGTTCCTTACAAGAATTATGTAAGGTAACACCAATTTTTGATGACACTACATTATTTTGTCTTTTTGGAAATTGTGAACCAATAGGTTATGAAGAAGCAAAACAAGACAAAAGATGGAGGGAAGCTACGGATGAAGAAATCAAAGCTATTGTAAAAAACAATACATGGGTGTTGGCTACTTTACCAAAAGGACGTAAAGCAATTGGTGCAAAATGGGTGTACAAAGTGAAGAAGAATGCTAAAGGAGAAGTTGAAAGATTCAAAGCAAGGTTGGTGGTTAAAGGATACAAGCAAAGAGCAGGTATAGATTATGATGAAGTGTTTGCTCATGTTGCCCGCTTGCAGAATGGTAAATTGGAGGAGGAAGTTTATTTGGAGCAAACATCTGGCTATAAAGTTAAAGGACAAGAAGACAAAGTTCTAAGATTGAAGAAGGCGCTGTACGGTTTGAAGCATGCCCCAAGAGCATGGAATAAAAGAATTGATAATTATTTTTTAGAAAATAATTTTATAAAATGCCCCCATGAACATGCTCTTTACATAAGAAAAATGAAAATGGAGATATTTTAATTGTATGTCTATATGTGGATGACTTGATTTTTACAGGAAATAATCCAAAAGATTTTGATGACTTTAAGAAGAAAATGAGTTTAGAATTTAAGATGATGGACGTTGGACTCATGTCATACTATCTTGGAATCCAAGTGATTCAAAGTGAGCATGGTATATTTATTTCTCAGGAATCATATGCAAATGAAATATTGAATAAATTCAACATGGATGGATGCAAACCTGTAAACGCACTAGTAGAATGTGGTACAAAGCTCTCAAAATGTATGCAATAAGAGATGGTGGATCCCACCCTATTCAAGAGCATGGTTGGTTGTTTGAGATATTTAACATGCACAAGGCCAGATATACTCTATGGTGTGGGCCTTATTAGTCGTTACATGGAAGCTCCTACTACATCGCATTTGAAGACGGCGAAAAGAATTCTTCGATTTATTAAAGGTACCGCTAATTTTGGGTTGTTGTATTCACATTCTAATAATTTCAAGTTGATTGGTTACAGTGATAGTGATTGGGCAGGAGATGTTGATGACTGTAAAAGTACAACTGGATTTTCTTTCTTCTTGGGAGAAACGACATTTACTTGGAGCTCAAAAAAGCAACCAATTGTTACATTGTTAACTTGTGAAGCTAAGTATGTTGCTGCATCAGATTGTGTACATCATGCAATTTGGGTTCGAGAATTATTAAAGGAATTGCACGTGTCACAGCATAGTGAAACAGACATATTTATGGATAACAAGTCAGCCATAGCACTTGCCAAGAACCCTGTTTTCCATAATCGAAGTTCACATATTGACACACGATACCATTTTATTCGAGAAAAAATTGCCAAAAAGGAGATACAAGTGAAGTTCATCAATTCAAAAGACCAAGTTGCAGATATTTTCAAAAATCATTAAAACATGATGATTTTAAAAAATTGTGAGACATTCTTGGAGTTCAAAACCAAGTTTACGGGGGGATGTTGGAAATAAACATGGTTTTTAAGGAAATGTTGATTATGTGACAAATTTACTTATTGTATTTAGGAAAGACCTAGATAAATGGAAATAAATATAGCCTTATCAGAATAGGATTAGAGAAGAATCTAGACTAAACAAATATGCAAAAAAGAAGAAAAGTCTAGAAAAAGAAGAGTCTATATATTCTCTCTTATATAAATTATGAAGTTGTGTAAAGCAATATCAAGCATTGTATTAAACTTATGTATGCAATCAAGTTTGAAGAAATAAAATAAAATAAGCGTTTTCCTCCTCATACATTATTGTTTCAAAAATTCCTCTTCTTCTAAAATTTTCTAACAATTACTCCTAAAAACAAAGTAAATACATCCATGATATTATACGCTGATCATTTAAGTGTCTAAATGGTAAAAATTGTTAAGGTATAAAAAATAGCGAATAGACAACAATATCATATGGTGAAAGGTTCATATATAAACAACATATAGTATGTATGATTACTCTCAAAATATTTGGCTTCTCAGAGTTAAAAACATGTACTAATTTTCAGCCCAGAAAATAACAACATGCTCTTATAATTGCTGATACATATGTGCTAATATTGTAGCATATAAAATAGCCCGTATCTTTGAAAGCCTCTTACCATAATCTATCAGCTGCAAAATGTGTGAAACATAAGCTATACTTCTTAGTTTACTCAAATGAGTACACATGACTTTAAAATTAAACTTTAGATCAGACAGGTCCTGAAAGAAGCTCAAAATATATGCATACACATATAACAATACAATTTGAGACCACATTGCATAACGAAACATGTTTCACCCTTCAAAAGAACTAGTTTTTTTAATTATGCTTATGAGAAAACTCAAGTGATACAAATTAATTATGAAAAATAATTGTTCAACAAAAATCGTTAACTCTCAAATAGCAAAAAACAAACTTGTCGACGAAGTCGAAAATAGGTCATTAGTAAACTTAGGTTAGTTAAGAAAACACATGTGTACATCTAGAGCTTTGTCATTAAAGTGGACAAAGGGAAGAAAAAAGGTAATTGGGAGGTAAGCAAATGTTCAAGGGGTCAGAAAGGAGCTTATCGATGAGATCGATAAGGTGATATCGTTCAGGTTGACAAGGTTCTAGTAGGTTTTACGCTTTCAGTAAAGTTGTCGACTAGGTTCACAAAAGGGTAGGTAAAATGAATTGATAAAGACTAGAAGAAGTTGATTGATGAAGCTTGCTGATGCAGTCGAGTTTGGATGATAAAGCTTGCCGATTTGGACGATAAGAGCATCCCCAGTCGGGGGTTGCTCGTGGTCAATTCGAGGAGGTTGACACCCTTAGCCCATTCATACGGGTGCACAAACATGAAGCCTTTCTCTCCCAAACCCTTCCCCTACCTCTTGTTTTTAGCCGCCACTTTCATTTTCCCTTCCACAAGCTCAAACCCACCCAAAATAATGCATCAGTTGAAGGCACCGTTCCTAGTGACGCTCGTCATCCAAGGCCCGTTCGAAGAAGACGGCTTGCTAGAGGCGGTGTTTATGCTACGCTGGACCCGCAGATCGATAATAATTTGGATGGAGACAAAGTACTGACTAATTTTCGCGAATTGCCCGAACGGGAAAAACACGTTATCTTGTCCATGGAGTCGTCGTTACAGGTATAACTTCTTAAACTCATTAGTTTACTAGTCGTTAGTTTAAACAAAACTGTGTCGTACCAAAAATTGATAATTCTTTTTTATGTTAATAGGCTCATCGTGATCGTGGGTTAGTATCGTCCATTTGTAACGATTCGTGTGTATGACACAGACGACATTATTGTGGGATACCTTAGAAGTATTGGATTTGGAGATTTCTTGAGTACGTAATTTTGATGAACCCATATATAATATGTATATTAGAAAACATAATACATTTACTTGATTTTAATATTTTTAATTTGCATATTAGGTGTTGAAAACCTGTTCCATAATGATGTTCAGTTATTTGGTGCATTAGCCGTGTGTTGGTGGAAAAATACACATAGATTTCACTTTAGTTTTGGAGAGATGGGTTTTACACCACTAGATTTTACCATGCTTACTGGCATACCAATTGATCAGGGTGCAACCTTACCTTATGATGAGCAGTATCAGCAGTATGCCCTATTGGCTAGTATATTCCCACATTTGGACTTACGAGGGGGAGACCTAACGAACCATCATCATATCAGATGCTCGTTCATGAAGCAAGCCATAAAGCAATTAGTGCAAGCTCGTCCTGCAGTTCACCACTTAGAGATTCTTAGACTGTTTATATTATATATGATCGGTAATTTATTCTTTATGAATTCATCAAACAAATTGCCATGTAGATATGTAGCTATTGTTGCGGGCTTGTCGTTTGGCAGTAGTCCTATTTTATGTGACTGGGGTACGCTTATTGTAGCTCATTTTTATAGGGGTTTGGACCATCAGTGCACGATTAGGCCTCGTGGGTCGTCGATTACAGGTTTTTGGGAGGTTCTGCGGTATTGGTATTTTGACCACTTTCATAACATGACATGTCCGACATTGGATCCTACACTATCACATTTCTACACTCGAGTGAAAGCTTGGGCACTAGAAAATCGGCGGATTGTACCAGGAGGTGATGCCCGTCAAGTATTTGCAGTGGCTCGTAATCAAATAGAGATAAGGACCACACGAGAGTCAGTTTTATGGCGTCCCTTTGTTGTTCCCCTTTGTTGCTAGGCCCAGCCCATCAGCATGTTATGTTTATGTCAGGTAGACGATTTCCATTGGTGCCATCACCACCCGCTTTAGGATGTTATTGGTATACTATACACTGGCAATGGACAACAATGTCCACCGTATACTATATCACTTTGGACATTGAAAGGTCAACTTTTTCAATGAGAAGATACTCCTATGTTTAAAGCTACAACTGGCAATTCACACACAACTGCCAAACTTAATGGTGAAAAAACAATACCAAGAGAAACAACTTTAACATTTAATTATCTATGTGGGTGCCTCTTCCAAGAGAAACAAATCAATGTTTCGTCTTATCACAAAAATTATTGGTTTGGAAGGATACTAAATAAGTATGCAGTCCAACCACCATGTGTAGGCCCCCCTATACTTTAGTACTTTTTCTTTACTCGTAAATGCTTGAAAGAGAAAATTGTATCCAAAACTAAGATAATGTACATTTTTTCCAACTTGTACCTTGACGGGTCAACATCATCTTAAAGGTTTCGGAAGATATTTAAGTAACCGTAGTGTAGTGCAACTAATTCAATCATTTTTCATTCCTTACAAATTAGTGTTAACACCATGAATGCTTTAAAGCGATTATGGTGCCTCATAAATTCCTCATCATCTTCGTCTGCTACTTCAAATGAAGTCGAAGAAAACTACAACAAACAACAACTGATGTATCAACGAGAAACTTTAAACGTTATGCAACATGATATCGCAGAGAGCTCAAAATCAACCCAAGGAGGAAGCCAAGTAGGTAGAAGAGATATATGCTACGGACATGACTACGCAGGGGGGCACAATCAGTTGATGAAGGATTACTTTGTGTCAAACTCAATATATGGCGATGTGTACTTTCGTCGTAGATTTTGTATGTCAAAGACAATGTTTGCTCGAGTTCTAAACAACGTTTCTGAATCCAATATTGTTAGACCAAAAAGTGGTTCTAACACCCAAATTGACTTAAATTACAATAAAATGAGATCAAAAACAGAAAAGAGACACAGGATTTATAGTGGTTCGGTGTTAGAAAGCCTACGTCCACTTTATATCACTTTGTTTGATGATGTAGATGAAAATACAATGAGATATTCGCTCAATTTCACTCAATTTTCATATACATTCACTCAATTATCTCAAAATATACTTTGAATGATGATTTGAATTACTTGGAGTGCTGGAATTCGGTTCTCACAGGTATTCAAATTCTCAAAGTGCCAAAAGTCCCTTTCAAATGACCCTTGGGGGTCTATTTATAGGTGGAAACTTCTCCAGAATTCGGTTCAGATCGGGTACATGCGTCCTCCATTCCATGACTATCGGGATCGGATGAGTACTGGTGTTGCCAGCACATCAAGTTAGTGGCCATCGTGGGTAGAAAGTGGGAATAACTGCCCCGAATATTCAGGAGATCGTGGGGTGAAGTAGCAGGTTACACTGGGTTCGGTTCGGATAGGCTAGTAAATGGAGCTTGGATCGGATAGGCTTTCAAATGGGGTTCGGATCGGAGCATCCCATCTGAACCGATCCGGCTTGAATTTTGCCTTTCCTCACTTTGTCTTGCTTTACTTTTCTCTGACTACACCCGATCCGATCCGATTTATAGGCAGATTATATTCTAACACTAGATCTTTTAGCTTTGTGTTGCCTATGTTCCTACTCCTGTAATTCAGATCTAAACCGGATGTGTAACAGAGTGCCCTTTTTCCACTTGATCTTCTGACTTCTTGACTTTGTATAGCCTAGTTTACAAAGTAGGCTAACATTTTTCCTCCTCAAAGGATGCTTCTGTTAGGACGAAGCGTGGTTTGATATCATTTACTCATTGATCTTTGAGTTTGAGTCGTTGAAAAGTCGTTTCCATTGACGTATAGGGATATACTGCTTAAGAAAGTTGCATCTCTTGATGTCTATATACACATCACAAAGCATGCAGACTGCTTACTTCATTTTTAAACAAGTTTTAGAATCGGCGATTCCTCCAGGTAATCTTTTTCTTCATTTTTCTTTGAATTTAATTTGCACACCGAGTCGTTGTGCTCAATTCATTCGGTTCGGGCCCGATCCGAAGGGACTCCCTTCGTATTGCTTAATGCTAATCCAACATGCCAGAATGTGTACGTGGGCCTGTATCCCGGTCCGAGCGGGGAGAAGAAAACTGGGAATACGATTAGTCACTAAGAATGCATATATAAACCCATTAATTATTTCCTTCTTCCTCCCTTTCTTTCATTAATCTCGCTCAACAGATCCTACACCGTAACCCTAGCTTTCAGAAAGCTCAAAAACTCTGAAATCCTCTTGTTAGTCTTCAATTTAAACACCTCGGTAGGTTTAAAACTTCAATTATCTTAGTAGGTTCCAATTGAAATTTGCTGTCGATTTGAGTGATTTGAGTGTGGTTATCGCTCGGCTTCGACGCCGTGACTCTCCCCTCCCTCGCCATCGTCATTGGTGGCTCCGCCATCACCTCGAAGTGATGGGAGGTGGAAGACGGTATTTGTTCGGTTCTAACTGGGGTTTTGGAGACGGGATTGAGTTCGGTGTTGGTTGAGGAGGAAGAAGAATATGAAGAGCATGGGGGATCGGTTGGGATGAGGAGGTATGGAAGATGGAGGAGAAGAAAAGGAAGAAAGGTTCAGAAGGCCAGATCAGATCGGAGCAAAAGTTGAAGAGGGAGATAGAGCTCACCTAACCGGATCGGGTCGGACAGTACTCTCGCAACCGGATCGGACCGGAAAGTGATATAAAGGAGGAGAGGGGCATGGTTGCTTAATTCGATCCGGACCATTCGAGGAGTCTACTTCTGAACCGATCCAACTTTGATTCCTGGGTTTCAATGTTTGTCTGAGTCCAAGGCAGGGTTGTGCCCCCGATCGGATCCCAATGAATGCGTCCGAACCGAACTGAAGAGCAGTCCAACTTAATGCATAAGAACTTGTTTAACTGGCCAAATCAACTCTTAGCATAATCTTCAACTTAATGGACAGTTAGGATAGTTCCTCGTGAACATAAACGAACATCAAGAACTGTTCTGAACATCATTGCGTTGCCAAGATTTTGCATTACACTTTTGAGTGTTAACTTTACATCTTCTGCACACACTGTACACATTTTAGTTCATACACATGTACAGGGGGATACGGGCTAATTTACTCTAACTTGTGCTATTGCTTCTTCAATATTTTAGCGACAATGACAGCAAGACATTCATCTAGATTAGAAGAAGAGAAAGAGCTCCCAGAGACATCCAATAAAATCACTCTTGACGACATATCTTCTTCCTCAGACCATGAATGGGGTGACGAGGTATCAGATTATGAAGTGGGGGTGCATAACAGCGGAACGTCTTTCGACAGTGAAGTTTCTCTGGGTTATGAAGAGGAAGGAGGGGTTGGAGATAATCGAGCTCCTGACGAATTTGAGTCTGCCATCATATTGGAATCACCTCAAGATTCTATTGAATCGACGATTGACTACGACAGGCTCCTTCGAATATGCTTAAAGTACGGGATACATAAAAAAGATACCCTGGTGCCATCTAAAACCGACCGTCCTCATAATCCTCCAGAGGGATTTATGGAAATCACTCGATTAATGTGCATGGTCAGAGCTATTCCATCGTTTTCTCCCTTTGTCGTCGACTTTCTAAGACAAATGCGGATTGCCCCCATGCAGCTGTACCCCAACTCCTATGCTTACCTGCATACCTTATATGTAGCATATCGCGAGATCTTAGGCATAGAGCTCACTTTTGATGACGTTCATTTCTTTTATAACTTCAAGCACCGGACTCGAGAAACTCCTTCTTTCTCTTACTTCGAGTCTGTCCCAAAAAGAAAGATAATTTCAGCGCCATTCAGTAGCAAGGCCGGTGACTCCAAACTGGAATGGTTTTATATAAGGCAACAGCCGGGGTGTGCTAGGAGATGGAAAAAATCGAGTAAGGCATCCATTTTCTAAACCTCGATTCTGAATGTCCATGCCACCACACTAATCCGTTTTCTTTTTGTTTGCAGTTGACAATCCAAAACAAATATCGGGTCAAGTGTTCTTTGATCGGATGCACCGGCTCCTTAATGGTGATCAAAAGTTTTTAACTATCGATGATGTCCTTAAGGACGAATATCTTCATCTTCATAGGTTGCTGTCCATTACCCGTAGCATAGGTCACGGGTCAGGTCCATATGTATATATTCGTCCGGTGGATGTAATTCCAGAAATGGGCCAGAGTTCGAAAGGTCCCACCATGCCACTTCGAACTTCACCTTCTCCAAGTTCGACTCAAGATGATGAGTTGGCTAATTTACCTGAAAAGCACCGAGAGGGGTACATCACTCCTAGGGATGTTGTTTCTCCTGAGAAATCACCATCTCCTAAAGAACAGCCAACAGGAACTTCCCAAAGAGATGCCCTTACTATTGATGATCCTACATTTCAGGGCTTGGGAGATCTCCCTCTTCCTGACACTATTTACACTTTCGAGGATTTTGGCACAAATCCTTTAGTTTTTACTTCTTTGGAGGAGGCCACTCCTGTTAAGGCTAAAGAGCCCTCTCGCACTGGCTCGGCTTCAGACTCTGGTTTGTCGGAGGGTGGACACCACTTAGGATGGACTTAACACAATTACACCTCACTACACAGCACTTACATCTTATGAGAATACTGATTCTAAATTCCACTTGCATTATTGTGTAGGTACAATGTCCCGTGCTTACTATGATATCAGTAAACTACGCCGCAGCATGACCAGACCCCTCATGATGTTGAGTATGATCATCGCGAAAGTCGCGGTAGGGAGGATAGAAGGCCCTATGATTCTTATCAGTCGCAGTCCTCGCGCTCTCGCTCTCCCGTTCGGTCAGATACGGAGCGATATAAGGGCTACCAAGGTCGTCGAGAAGATGACAGGCCGCAGTCAAAAGACCCAATTTCTTCTCAAGAGAAGCGCAGTAGGGAAAGGAGCCCGCCGAGAGATATCGACTCGCGAAGCAAGCATAAGGTTCCTGCTAAACGGCCTAGAAGGGATGAGGAGGCCGTTGAACCCTCCACACATAGGGATACCGAGCTGACATTTCCTGCACCTCCATTGTTGGATGCTGAAATTGCAGTTAAGCGGGCGTATCTGGAGGAGCAATTTCCCTATCACTACTTTGAAAACTTGAATTTTTTACCTGCTCTTGAGCCTATTTCCTCGAGGTGGGCAGATGGGGCCAAAGCAAAAATAGACGCGGTCGAGAAACAATATTCATAGATGTTCAAGTATTCGCGCAACCTTTCCAGAATCATCCGAAATCTAATCACAAATACTAACTCGATGCAGAAGACCGCAGAAGATGATGCAAGGGCCTTAAAAAATTTAGGAAAAGACCTCGAGGATACACAGGCTTAACTTGCTATCGCTCAACGGGAGGCTGCTAGCTTCAAGCAACAATTTGAAGATTTACAAAAACGCTATCATGACTTGCTCGAGTCCCATACTCAAGAGTGTTCGGAGCTGAAAAAGCAGGCAGAAGTTGCCATGTTAGTGCTGCCAGAATGCAACTTGCTTATGCAGACCTCGAGCGAGAAAAGGCCGAATTGGCGAAGAAGAACGCTGAATTGGAGAAGAAAAATGATGATTTAGCTTCAAAGTTGATGGAGGCCGAGAACAGGGCTACCCTGGCGGAGGGTAATGTTGAAAGTGTCATTAAATCGGCCGAAGAGTCTCGCAAGCAGCTGGCGGAGGCCTAGGAGGATGTGCAGGGCTTTGGTGAATTACTAATTGAATTTTTTGCACATATAATCCGCCACTGAAACATCTCTTGGATCGATGATTATCCGACTACCTTGGTTCATGGATGGAGCCAAATTGTTGAATGGGAAAAAGAAGAACTCAAGGTAGATTCCATCGACGAGGACAAAGTTATGGAAAAGTATCTAAGAGATGACGAGCCGGCGAGTCTAGCCGAGGGGCGTCGCCTGATTGCTGCCGCTATGGATGAGGAAAAGCGGAAGGCTAAACAAAAGGACATCTTGGAGGCTGGTTCTTCTTCCACTGCCGCTAAAACTCCTGAAGTAGAGGGATACGACCCCGAAAACCCGGCGATCCCTCAGACATCTCTTTTATCTTCTATTCCCGAATCGGCTTCAGTGGCGGCAGCTACTCCAGCTGAGAAATCATCGGAAGGTATTTCTACCTTTTCACCCCAACTCGTTAAAGCTGTCTCCACTTTCCATCGGATAGTCGGACAATCAATGATGGACCCTTTATTTTCTCCCGAGTTTATAACTGTTGCTTCTTATTCCGCAGGTGCTGAACCGTCCGAGAAGGCAGACGTGCCCCAGGAACCACTACTGAAGCAATGTCGGTGGAGAAGGATGAAGGAGACAAGGGTAAGGATGACGCTCCTCACGACGGCGAGATGATAGACGCCTTAAAGGATGACAGTGGCGATGAGGGACATGAGGAAGACCCTGAGGTGGCTATAGTTGGGGAGTCAAAAAGCGCTGATGACATTACTTTAGCTGCATTGAAAGCCGAACAAGACAAATGCATGCAGCTTAAAGTTGAAGACCAAGACCCCGAAAGCCTTAAGCCTCTCGCAGTAATGGATGCTAGATCAAGGTTAGTTGTTAAGCTTTCGACTAGATCTATTACAGAAGAACTTGCTAAAAAGTCTTCTCTTGATTCCAGCGTTCCGACTCCCCGGAAAAAATCAACTGATTCCAGCACTTCAGTCTCAGGGAAGAAAAAACCAAGGCGCATCTTAACCAATGCTGAAAGAGAGGCGAAGGATGCTCAGAAGGCTGCTAAGAAATCCAAGGCCACTTCAAAGTCTAAGTGATGAAGTGTTTTGCTTTATTTTAGCATTTGATTGGCCCATAATTGTTGTTGCGAGTGCGGCCCTTGCATCTTCTTTTTGCCTGTTTTCGTGTACAGATTCATTCATTTGTAAATAAAAATAATTCATTTCCTGCAATGCCTATTAGTTGTCAGTTCAGTACTTATGTAAAAATGCAAATGCATGTCCTACTAAAATTGTGTAATGGAGTCATAGTGAGGGGGGATATGTGTGTACATATATGCCCCCAGTCAGTCTTGAAAAACTATTCAAGATTAAGTTAAAAAGTCCGAATGCCCCCGATTCTTTGACGGGGGTCGCATTCCTTTTGTCATTGATGCCAGTTCTTTTCTGGCATCTTTTATACTCTCCTGTCTTATATTCAGGTTAGAGTTCTTGCTGAGGCGGTCTCTCATCTGGGTGCACCTTTACTTCTCAGAGGACGTCGTCTTCCCGTCCTTTATACTCTCTCTCAATTCTTGAGAGTTAGAGTTAAGAATGTCGTCTTCCCATTCTTTTATGTCTTATTGTACAAACAGTCGTTGTGTTTGTTCCTGCATATAGGCCATCTCCAACTTTCCAGATTTTAATTTAACATCTCATATTCCACAGTAACAATAGAATAATAGTTGAAGATATAAATAATGCAGGAAAGTAAATGGCACACGATATTTTTATAGTGGTTTGGCTAATTCGTAGCCTACATCCACTTTATAGTTCTTTGTTCGTATCAACAGACTTTTCTAAGGCAAGCCGTGCCTTTTTACAGAGTTCATAAGAAAAACAAAAGAAAATACAACATCCCTAATTCAAATATCGCATCAAGTGTTGGGAATTCCAAGCCCTAGGCACTTCTTCACCATATACGGTCGTTAACTTGAAGGCTCTTGTCTCAAATTTTCGTTGGATGACGAATGATCCTTCCCACTTTGGACCGAGGTGAGGAAGGGATGGAAAAACTCGCTTTAGCACCAAATCTCCTGGTTCAAAGGTTCTAAAACGAACTTTTTTTTCATAATAGCGTGCCATCTGACATCGATGTCTTGACGCACGTAAGTCTGCCTTGTCCCTTTTCTCTTCGATTTCATCAAGGGACTCGAGGAGGAGTGGCCGATTCGTCAACGGGTCATAATATGTCATCCGGTGAGAGGGAACTTCAAGCTCTACCAGGATTACTGCTTCTGAGCCAAATGAGAGAGAGAAAGGAGTATGACCGGTAGCTATTTTAAACGTTGTCCGATATGCCCACAAGGCCAAGGGCAATTCATCCACCCATTTTTCTTTTGCACGTTCCAATCGCTTCTTGAGGATGGACTTTATGACTTTATTTATTGCTTCTACTTGCCCGTTCGACTGTGGGTGGGCGACTACAGTATACCGCTTATCGATCTTGTATTTCTAGCAGAAATTTCTGAATTCGGCACCATCGAACTGGGTTCCATTATCAGTTATAATGGTCCTTGGAATCCCAAATAGGCATATGATATTTCTAACCGCGAAAATTATCACCTTTCTCGCTGTGATTTTGGTTAAGGGCTCAGCTTCCACCCACTTCGTAAAATAGTCCACGACGACTATTGCATACTTCGCTCCTCCTTTGGCAATCGGTAGAACTCCGACGATGTCAATTCCCCACATGGCAAATGGCCATGGACTCACCATCAATTTGAGCTGGGTCGGTGGTGCTCTGGGGATCTTGGCGAACCTCTGGCATTTGTCACAGCATCGTGACTAATCAGCTGCATCTTTATTAATAGTGGGCCAAAAATACCCATACCGCAATACCTTTTTTGCTAAAGTCTGACCTCCCGTATGATCTCCACACTCACCTTCGTGTACTTCTCTTAGTACTTGATGTCGTCGTGCGCTATACATCGCAACAGGGGCATAGAAAATCCTTGCCGATAAAGGGTATCATCTTGAAGGATGTATCTGGTGGCTTTGTGAACTATGGCTCGCCTCTCACTCTTCTTTGGCAGGAGTACTCCATTTCTAAGGAAATTCTTGATTGGGGTCATCCACAACTCCCTCTCCGGTACTGCTTCGAAAGCTAATTCAATTTCCATTGACTCAAAGCTTGGCGGTCCCAACGTATCAATTGGAACCATTTCGGTTTCCTTCGGATTGTCGGAACTTGCCAGCTTTGCTAGTCGGTCTGCCTTCTGGTTTTCTGCTCTTGGGATATGCGTTATATTATACCATTCCAAGTTTCTCAATAGCTCCTCCATTTTTCCGAGATAGGTAATAAGTCGAGGTCCGCGGGCCACAAACTCCTTTCGCACATGGCAGACGACTATTTTAGAGTCGCAAAATATATCCAATGCCTTTATTCCGAATTCCTTAGAAAGTTTCAGCCCGGCAATCAGGGCTTCATATTCAGAGTCATTATTGGTCGCTGAAAATTCTAGTCGCAGAGCATAATATAACGATCGTCCTTCAGGAGTAACTAAGACAACTCCAGCTCTGGACCTTCGGTTGTTCTTGGCTCCGTCTGTGTACAACTTCCATGGATCTAATTTTAATTCCTCCTCTGACTTGACCACATTGTCGTTGATCATCTCTTCCTCTAGAATTATGAACTCTACTATGAAGTCAGCCAGAGCTTGCCCCCTGATCGATCTTCGTGGCTGAAAATTTAAATCAAACTGACTTAATTCAATATTCCACTTGATCAACCGTCCCGATGCTTCGGTTCTTTGCAACACCTGTCTCAGAGGCTGATCAGTGTACATGGTTATTGGGTGAGCTTGAAAATAGTGGCGAAGTTTTCGAAGGCGATTAGAAGGCTGTAAGCAAGCTTCTCAATCCTTGGGTAGTTTTGCAGCTGCCAATTTCTTACTTACGTAATATACCGGCCTTTGCACTTTGTCTTCTTCCCGGACCAAGGCGGTGCTAACAGCGTGAGCCGATACTGCTAGATAAACAAACAGCTCTTCATGATCCACTGGCTTCGACAAAATCGGTGGTCTCTCTAGTAAGTCCAATAGATTTCGAAAGGCCTCAACACAGTCCGGAGTCCATTCGAAATTTTTCTTTCCCCTTTTTATCAAGTCAAAAAACGAGACGCATTTGTCTATTGCTTTGGAGATAAATCTACTCAACGCAACTACTTTCCCCGCAAGACTTTGGACATCTTTGATTCTCCTTGGTTCCTCAATGTTCCTTATCGCTGTCATTTGACTGGGATTGATTTCAATCCCTCGAGAGCTCACGATGAAACCTAGAAACTTTCCAGATGCTACCCCAAATGAGCACTTCAAAGGATTTAACTTCATCCGATATTTTCGCAGGATACCGAACATCTCTGCCAAATCTTGCGTATGGCTGGAGGACTGTCTTGATTTGACGAGCATATCGTCCACATAAACCTCCATAGTCTCCCCTTTTCGGTTATAAAACATCCTGTTCACCAAGCGTTGGTAGGTCACTCTAGAATTTTTCAACATGAATGGCATGACCACATAGCAATACAACCCCAAATTTGTGATGAAGCTCGTGTGCTCTTGATCGGGCACATGCATGGGAATCTGGTTGTATCCGGAATATGCGTCCATAAAAGAAAGTAGTTCGTGTCCCGCCGTCGAATCCACAAGCTGGTCTATTCTGGGAAGTGGGAAGCTATCTTTCGGGCAGGCTTCGTTCAAGTCTGAAAAATCAATACATGTCTGCCACTTTCCGTTTGACATCTTTACCAAAACAGGATTCGATATCCAGTCGGGATATGTCGAATCTCTAATAAATCCATTCTCTTTCAGCTTCTCAACTTCTTCTTTCAAAGCTGCCGACCTCTCTGGGCCCAGCACACGTCTCTTTTGCTTTACAGGCAGGTGTTTTGGGTTTATACTCAGCGAATGACTCATGATGGATGGTGATATCCCACACATGTCAGCGTGGGTCCAGGAAAACACATCCAGATTTGCCTTCAGAAAATTAGTCAGTTCTTTGGCTTGGTGCGGATCCAATTGGGATCCAATCTTCAAAACTTTTGCTGGATCAGCGTCATCAATGGGTATATCCACTGTTGTTTCGTTAGGAGTTGCCTTTCTATCTTCAGGTTCCTCATCCTCTCTAGGATCTAGGTCTTCAGGCATTCCCTTGGGCAACTCCTTCGGGGCTGATCCCTCTAATTGCTACGCCGAACCATCCTTTGGAGGAGGTGAGGTACCTTTAGTCTCGATATTGAGTCCCTTCATTAGCATCTTTAATTCAGCAATATAACAAGCTCGCCCGGAGACTTGGTCTCCCCTCATTACTCCTGTTCCGGCTTCAGTTGGGAATTTTATCAATAAGCACCATGGTGCGATACAAGCCCTGAACTCTGCAAGGGCAGGCCTTCCCAAAAATGCGTTGTAGGGCGAATCGATATCTAGCACTACGAACTGAAGCATTCGTACTCTTCGACGATCCCCTTGCCCCAATGTTACGGGCAATTCCCCATTGGAGCTGTTGATGCCCCCATTGAAGCCTCGGATCCAACCTTCACAGGGCTTCAAATCTCCAAACTCGAGTTTCATCTGATCAAACGACTTCTTAAACAAAATGTTGACAGAGCTTCCATTGTCCACTAGTACCTTATGAACCAGTGCCGGCCCAATAGTAGTGGTAATAACCAACGGATCTTCGGTAGGTGATTGGATTCTGGTGTCGTCTGTGCTACGGAACACTACATTATTTGTAACACCCCACCTCCGCCAGGGTGGCTCTTGCAAGCACTCTGACTTTGGAGGGGCGTTTGAATCAGGTAAACCTGCATAATGATATATCAAGGCAGAACAAGAACATATGTATATATGTAAACAGAGTAAATAAGATAAATAAAACAGCGGAAGATTTCAAGTTATTTCAAAACAAGTCTGGTACAACATAATGTCAACTTTCCAAATACATAAGTCTAGATAAAAACAACATTTCTGAAAAACTGAAATACATAAGTACTATCCCCAAAATAAGTGATAACCATAGCTAGCTTCATGTCAAGACCGTACATGAGCTAACATCCCACAAGCAAGCGATCAGAAATCCAAGCTAAACTCCAATATTCCCACCCTGAGAACCTGGGGGGGGGGGGGGAACGGAAGAAAAGAGGCGAAAGGAAAACAGGTCAGTCAAAAAGACTGAGTAAGCCCTACTACAATCAATGTAAACTGATAAAGTTAACTGGCATGAGAAGCAGGGATGAACATAAGGATAATTACATACTAGTATGGTGAATATCTAACAGATAGTTCAAAGGAGTCATCACATAATCAAGGTGAAGTTTTTCACCACAGGCGTACCAGCATTCTAACATGTCATGTATAAACAAGAATTTATCCCTTGGCCTAAACTTGGCCCAATATCAGGTGTTGACCTAAGTCAAGATCCAACTTCTTAGTACCAATACTAGTATAACAGGATTAGGTGTTACCCTAATGTCTACATCGAAACAGGACGGAACAGAATGGCCCATAGATAGAGTTCGGGAAAAATGGGCTTTTACCACCCTAACAGATAAAGTACAGAAACGGAATGCTACAATAATGGGCCTTTACCACCCTAACAGATAAAGTACAGAAACGGAATACTACAATTAGGTGTACACTAGTGGTGGGCCTTTACCACCCTAACGGACGGTACCACGCAGAAATAGACGGGTGTTACCACCCAACAAAACAGACGGTACCAACAGAATCAGACAGAGCTAAGTGTACCCTAAATCCTACCCAAGCGATCGACTCCCTAATACATAAATACCCTATGTCGGCCCCACGATAGGGTGTATCACTCCCTAAAGTGGCAACCAATTGGCACAGGCGTATTTACAGATGTCACGGCGTCTTACATCCTCAGAGGCAGACCGGGATCCATGCACGCACATGACCCGGTTGGAACGCACCATCAACACCCATCGCCATTATCAGAATGAACCACTTATAATTAGTTCAGTAAGCGTGCCCGGACCCTACCTACACTTGGGTCAAAGTTTTGATACCAGAAAGGGTTACTGACTAATATGGGTCCCAAACAACAGATGACACAAGTATTCCCCCTTGTGTCCCCAGACTATCAGATTCAGATTAACTTATTAACAGAGTCCAGACATACCAGGTTCAGACGATCAGTTTTCAGACTAACGGATCAGATAACAGATTTACAAACTTGCCTAACTTGGTGTGGGTCCTACAGATCCGCAAAACAGGTTCGTTTAATTTATCAATCAAGTTAGTTTATCCAGACTAGGTATCCAATCGGTTCTCAGCCTTATCAAATTACTGAGTTGGATTGGCTAAGTATAGTTCAACTTAACCCCGTTAAATTACCGAGTTCAGATTGGTTAAGTGTAGGTTAACTTAACCCTAACCACTAGTCGTATTTTTCGGTTAAGTGTCATTAAGAAATCAAGCCTGGTTTCACTTAACCTACCCATTCATGTCAAATTGGTTAAGTGTCATAAATCAAATTTTCTTAACCTTATCATGTAACATTAATTAATTTAATGCACCTTAACCTCTCACATTAGACCTCGTTGTGGTTACTAGTTAAGCCAGGCGGGTCCGGGTAGCTTTACACCACAACTTGGTCTAACCTCGGGTTCAAGGTACAACATGACCAACTTCTCATATTGGGTCCTATTGTTTGTAGCAACTAGTTAAGCCGGTCGGTTCCGGGTAGGTTTACGCTACAAACTCAACCCAACCTCGAGTTGGTCACACTTATCTTTTCTAAGTGTCATGTCCATCATGTTTCCAAAACATGTTACAAATTTTCAAGCAATTGGGTAGACCTAACTTAATAGGTAAATTCCCAATGGGTAGACCTAACTTAATAGGTAAATTCCCAATCTTATGTTTTCATGTTTTTTAAGTTTACCCAACCCCAAACGCAATCCCATCGCTTACATATCGCAATAGCGCATAAAGGATAGAAAGAGGGAACTTGGCATAATCATGACATAAAGGTATTGAAGCCACAAGTTCAACATGGTGGCATATGAAATGTACATGTGTCCATATACTTGCATATTACATTTTTAGGCCTCAAAAGCATGCATAAAACCAAACTTAGCATATTGGTGATACATGGTGACAAATGACATGTAAAAATGGCCATAAGTTCGCATCTAGCCTCACATGCAAGTTATCATAAGAGATATGATAACTTACATGTTGCCCAAAATGCAACCTTTAGCATAAAGCTTGAAGCTTTATGTTCATAAACCCAAGATAAGTTTGCATAACATGATAGCATGAACAAAATGTTCAACCAAACTTGCATAACATAACCTGCATATCATATGACAAACTTGCATATCAAACTTGCATAACATAACACGATAAACTTGCATATCATGAAATGGCATACTTGCATAACATAACTTGATGAACTTGCATATCATAACATGACATACTTGCATATAAACTTGCATATCACAACACGATAAACTTGCATATCATAGCATAGCAAACTTGCATATAAACTTGCACATCATAGCATAACAAACTTGCATATAAACTTGCATATCATACATTTAACTTTAGAGTTTAAGTATGAAAGTAGAATAGGGCTTACAATTCTTATGAAGGCACAAAAGATATGACAAAGCCCTTATGCAATCAAATAGACCCAAAATGCAAGCTCTAACATAAAAACCCTTGAGCCAAAATGATCAAAACTCTCTCTTTATGATGCAAATATAGAAACTTGACTTAAATGCAAGCTAATGATACTCATACAAGCTTGAAAACACTTGTATGCATGGAAAATCTCTCATAGGAACAATTTATAAATTTGATGAAGAGAGTGGAGGCCATGAGAGGTAAAATTTTGCCATAGTTTAGTTGTAGGATTGTTTAATGATGATTTAGGGTTAGGTTAGGGCCTTATTTATAGATTAGGCAAGTGTTTTAGGCCATAGGATTAAACCCTAGTTGCAATCTCAGCCCTTAAAACCGAATCTGGCCCCCAAGTTCAACACAATCTCAAAATGGTGCACCAGGCAGGACTACCCGGCTGAGCCAAGTCGACAGGGCTGTCGACTTGGTCCAACCAAGTCGACTCCCAAGTCGACAGGGCTGTCGACTTGGGTACTCTGGCGGGAACTTTCCCGCCTGGCCCAAACTGGCCCAAATTTTCAAATTCAATCTTGAATTTGAAATCTGTTTTTACTTTGAATTTTCTGAAAACTTCGTTGGGCCTTAATCGGGTCATACGGACTCCGATTTTCGAAAACTCGGACTCTATTTCGCGTATTTTTCCGAGACGAACGCAATGGCATAGCCCGTTTCCCTTGATTCAGAATTTAGAATTAAATTCTGCCTCGATTTACATCATTACAGGTTATTGAAAATACGGGTTGTTACATTCTCCCCTCCTTAAAGGATTTCGTCCCCGAAATCTTCAAGTTAGGAAGAACGTATCCTACCATCCAATCATCCATCTACTCAAAACATCATCCACGAGCAATCATTGTCCTTACAAGATTCTAAATGTTGTATGAACATATGCAAAGGTGTGTGTATATGTACTTATCTAATGCAAATATCATCAATGCAAATTATGTTAGTGAAATGAATCCATATGTATGCAATTCCTAACATAATGTATAACATCTATATGTGTGCACATAACATACATCCATATGCAACATCCATGTGCCAAATTAACCATCTTGCAACCATAAGAATTGAAAATGTACACACGTCCATATGCAATATGAGAGTGTATTTCAAGCCGATCTAGTGCCTAGTGTGTGTTTATGCATCCACGAGCAACCACTAGCAACCACTTGCATCCACTTGCAACCATCAAACATAACATGTCTCAAACACATGTTTACATCCATAGGATTCCTATCTCAACAAGATACAGTCGAGTGATGGAAGCGAGTACAGATAAAACAAAAACTTGGTACATATTCTTACAGACTACTAGTACAGATCAGATTTTTCCCAAATGATTCTTCGGAAACTAAGCATGGTAGAAACCCAGAATGTATTCGTCATAGTCACCCTCATGCCCAACACAGATACTCTCAAACCCCAATTTATCACAAACAGATGAGTTATAACTCTCAGGGAGTTTGAGACTATTACCAGATCAGAAGCAAGACTAGCATTAAAGTACCGAGTTTCTATTACATAATCAAAATACCAGAAAAAGAGTTTCAAACTGAAAATCAGACAAGGAAAGTTAAACATCCTACAGACAAATTATTCTAGCCCTAATCTATTCACTCGCCATGCGAGTATTCACTGTTCCTTCTGATGTAGTCCCTTTCTTCTTCGGGCAGTCCCTAGTGAAGTGTCCCATCTCTCCACAGTTAAAGCAAGTACCCTTCCTCTTTCTGCAATCCTTGTTTAGATGAGTTGAGCTTCCACAAGTAAAGCACTTCTTTTCCTTCTTATCTTCAGACTTCTCCTCCTTCTTTTGCATTTCCTTTTTGGGCCCCGTTTTCTTGTTTTGAGACTCATTCACCTTGACCTCCTTCTTTGCACTCTTGTTCTCTTCATTGAGTAGGGCCATATCTACCAAACTCTCAAACGTGGCCCCCATGGGCACATGAGACATAGCTAACTCCTGTAATGGCTCATTCAATCCTCTAGCAAAACGAAGAGCCTTCTTCTGAGTAGTACTCACCATATCCAAGCCAAAACGAGCTAACTGATTGAACTTGTTCACATATTCTTTGACAGACATGTCTCCTTGCTTCAAAGCAATAAACCTCTCCATCTGCAAATTCTCTTCAGCAGAAGACAGAAACTTAAGCCCGAATCTTGTCCTGAAATCGGCCCAAGTCTCAACGGGCCTAGTCGCGGAGGTGATCTCCCACCAATAAGCGGCTTCATCCTTCATAAGCCAAACTGCCAACAAGATCTTTCTCTGATCATCTAATCCAAAGATAGCGAATAAATCCTCGGTCTCTTTCAACCAATTCCGGGCCTCTACAAAAGTCTCGGTACCTAGAAAGTTCTTGCCACCCATTGCTTTGAAGTCCTTGCAAATCTTCGTGAACTCTACTGGAGGATGCTGAGGGGGAGGGGGAGGAGGAACCTCAGCGACAGGAGGAGGAGGAACATTAACCACCGGAGGAGGAGTAACATTTGCGGGGCCGGCTTCGGTCGCCCTAGCCTCCATAAGTCTCCTATACCAAACAGGAACTTGCACTCCCTCTAGGATAACAAAGTTATCTGTCATACTGAAACGAAGGAAAAGACAGATTTAGAACGAGGGAACTAAGAATAGATAACTAAGGATTGTGCTAATGGCTTTTTGGGGAATAGCCTTTAAAATAAACTAGCCTTTTCTTTGGAAAATACTTTATACTTGGTTTTGAAAATAGTTTTCCAAAAGTTTTCTAAAAACCTTTTTGTTCCTTCTCGTAAACCATATGCTCTGATACCAAATGTAACACCCCACCTCCGCCAGGGTGGCTCTTGCAAGCACTCTGACTTTGGAGGGGCGTTTGAATCAGGTAAACATGCATAATGATATATCAAGGCAGAACAAGAACATATGTATATATGTAAACAGAGTAAATAAGATAAATAAAACAGCGGAAGATTTCAAGCTATTTCGAAACAAGTCTGGTACAACATAATGTCAACTTTCTAAATACATAAGTCTAGATAAAAACAACATTTCTGAAAAACTGAAATACACAAGTACTATCCCCAAAATAAGTGATAACCATAGCTAGCTTCATGTCAAGACCGTACATGAGCTAAAATCCCACAAGCAAGCGATCAGAAATCCAAGCTAAGCTCCAATATTCCCACCCTGAGAACCTGGGGGGGGGGGGGGGGGGGGGACGGAAGAAAAGAGGCGAAAGGAAAACAGGTCAGTCAAAAAGACTGAGTAAGCCCTACTACAATCAATGTAAACTGATAAAGTTAACTGGCATGAGAAGCATGGATGAACATAAGGATAATTACATACTAGTATGGTGAATATCTAACAGATAGTTCAAAGGAGTCATCACATAATCAAGATGAAGTTTTTCACCACAGGCGTACCAGCATTCTAACATGTCATGTATAAACAAGAATTTATCCCTTGGCCTAAACTTGGCCCAATATCAGGTGTTGACCTAAGTCAAGATCCAACTTCTTAGTACCAATACTAGTATAACAGGATTAGGTGTTACCTTAATGTCTACATCGAAACAGGACGGAACAGAATGGCCCATAGATAGAGTTCGGGAAAAATGGGCTTTTACCACCCTAACAGATAAAGTACAGAAACGGAATGCTACAATAATGGGCCTTTACCACCCTAACAGATAAAGTACAGAAACGGAATACAACAATTAGGTGTACACTAGTGGTGGGCCTTTACCACCCTAACGGACGGTACCACGCAGAAATAGACGGGTGTTACCACCCAACAAAACGGACGGTACCAACAGAATCAGACAGAGCTAAGTGTACCCTAAATCCTACCCAAGCGATCGACTCCCTAATACATAAATACCCTATGTCGGCCCCACGATAGGGTGTATCACTCCCTAAAGTGGCAACCAATTGGCATAGGCGTATTTACAGATGTCACGGCGTCTTACATCCTCAGAGGCAGACCGGGATCCATGCACGCACATGACCCGGTTGGAACGCACCATCAACACCCATCGCCATTATCAGAATGAACCACTTATAATTAGTTCAGTAAGCGTGCCCGGACCCTACCTACACTTGGGTCAAAGTTTTGATACCAGAAAGGGTTACTGACTAATATGGGTCCTAAACAACAGATGACACAAGTATTCTCCCTTGTGTCCCCAGACTATCAGATTCAGATTAACTTATTAACAGAGTTCAGACATACCAGGTTCAGACGATCAGTTTTCAGACTAACGGATCAGATAACAGATTTACAAACTTGCCTAACTTGGTGTGGGTCCTACAGATCCGCAAAACAGGTTCGTTTAATTTATCAATCAAGTTAGTTTATCCAGACCAGGTATCCAATCGGTTCTCAGCCTTATCAAATTACTGAGTTGGATTGGCTAAGTATAGTTCAACTTAACCCCGTTAAATTACCGAGTTCAGATTGGTTAAGTGTAGGTTAACTTAACCCTAACCACTAGTCGTATTTTTCGGTTAAGTGTCATTAAGAAATCAAGCCCGGTTTCACTTAACCTACCCATTCATGTCAAATTGGTTAAGTGTCATAAATCAAATTTACTTAACCTTATCATGTAACATTAATTAATTTAATGCACCTTAACCTCTCACATTAGACCTCGTTGTGGTTACTAGTTAAGCCAGGCGGGTCCGGGTAGCTTTACACCACAACTTGGTCTAACCTCGGGTTCAAGGTACAACATGACCAACTTCTCATATTGGGTCCTATTGTTTGTAGCAACTAGTTAATCCGGTCGGTTCCGGGTAGGTTTACGCTACAAACTCAACCCAACCTCGAGTTGGTCACACTTATCATTTCTAAGTGTCATGTCCATCATGTTTCCAAAACATGTTACAAATTTTCAAGCAATTGGGTAGACCTAACTTAATAGGTAAATTCCCAATGGGTAGACCTAACTTAATAGATAAATTCCCAATCTTATGTTTTCATGTTTTTTAAGTTTACCCAACCCCAAACGCAATCCCATCGCTTACATATCGCAATAGCGCATAAAGGATAGAAAGAGGGAACCTGGCATAATCATGACATAAAGGTATTGAAGCCACAAGTTCAACATGGTGGCATATGAAATGTACATGAGTCCATATACTTGCATATTACATTTTTAGGCCTCAAAAGCATGCATAAAACCAAACTTAGCATATTGGTGATACATGGTGACAAATGACATGTAAAAATGGCCATAAGTTCGCATCTAGCCTCACATGCAAGTTATCATAAGAGATATGATAACTTACATGTTGCCCAAAATGCAACCTTTAGCATAAAGCTTGAAGCTTTATGTTCATAAACCCAAGATAAGCTTGCATAACATGATAGCATGAACAAAATGTTCAACCCAAACTTGCATAACATAACTTGCATATCATATGACAAACTTGCATATCAAACTTGCATAACATAACACGATAAACTTGCATATCATGACATGACATACTTGCATAACATAACATGATGAACTTGCATATCATAACATGACATACTTGCATATAAACTTGCATATCACAACACGATAAACTTGCATATCATAGCATAGCAAACTTGCATATAAACTTGCACATCATAGCATAACAAACTTGCATATAAACTTGCATTTCATACATTTAACTTTAGAGTTTAAGTATGAAAGTAGAATAGGTCTTAAAATACTTATGAAGGCACAAAAGATATGACAAAGCCCTTATGCAATCAAATAGACCCAAAATGCAAGCTCTAACATAAAAACCCTTGAGCCAAAATGATCAAAACTCTCTCTTTATGATGCAAATATAGAAACTTGACTTGAATGCAAGCTAATGATACTCATACAAGCTTGAAAACACTTGTATGCATGGAAAATCTCTCATAGAAACAATTTAGAAATTTGATGAAGAGAGTGGAGGCCATGAGAGGTAAAATTTTGCCATAGTTTAGTTGTAGGATTGTTTAATGATGATTTAGGGTTAGGTTAGGGCCTTATTTATAGATTAGGCAAGTGTTTTAGGCCATAGGATTAAACCCTAGTTGCAATCTCAGCCCTTAAAACCGAATCTGGCCCCAAGCTCAACACAATCTCAAAATGGTGCACCAGGCAGGACTACCCGGCTGAGCCAAGTCGACAGGGCTGTCGACTTGGTCCAACCAAGTCGACTCCCAAGTCGACAGGGCTGTCGACTTGGGTACTCTGGCGGGAACTTTCCCGCCTGGCCCAAACTGGCCCAAATTTTCAAATTCAATCTTGAATTTGAAATCTGTTTTTACTTTGAATTTTCTGAAAACTTCGTTGGGCCTTAATCGGGTCATACGGACTCCAATTTTCGAAAACTCGGACTCTATTTCGCGTATTTTTCCGAGACGAACGCAATGGCATAGCCCGTTTCCCTTGATTCAGATTTTAGAATTAAATTCTGCCTCGATTTACATTATTACAGGTTATTGAAAATACGGGTTGTTACATTATTGAACATTGTCTTCTGTTGTTTCACAGGGGTGATATCTTCCAAATCATCGCACTCATCCACATCTATGTGCTTAACTGCATTAACGTATTGGTCTATTGCTTTGAAAATGTGGATAGCTGGATGGAGTCCACCTACTATGGTGTTAATGACAATCTCTTTGGCTTTCTATTGCGCTGTAGGCTTGGGAGCGGACTGATTCTGGTTTGGAGCCTATCCTCCTTGCCCCCTGTCCCTTGGGGCAGCCTTATACTCATCCAACTTGCCTTCACGCAACAACTTCTAAACCACTTCTCTCAAGTGTCGACATTCGTTTGTTGAATGTCCGTGAGTTCCGTAAAATAAACAAAATTTTCCGGTAGCGATTTCTTTCTCTGTTGAATCTCGTGGCGACGGTCTTTTGTATTGCAAAACATTATACGTGTCCAAATAAATGTTCTCTAACGTGTCATTCAACGGTGAATTGTTTTTAAACGTCTGGAACCGGGTTTTTTTGTCAGAGTTACTTCCCTGGTTCCTGTTTCTCCTATTACCATTCCCATTACAGTTGTTATTGCCCCCGTTTCCATTATTATTATTTCCATTCTTGTTTCCAGCATTCACTTCGACTTTCCCGGAGCTTTCTCCAGACTGCTTCACGGCAACATTACTCTGAACAGCTTCTTTTGAGGCCGCCCCGGATTTCCTCTTTTTGTTTGCCCTTGCTTCCTCCCATCTTAACTGAATATTGGCCTTCTCATAAAACAACTCTCTTTTGGGAGGCGGTTTACCAGAAAGATAATCTCTAAACTCTGAATCAGAATCAACTCCTTCCATTAAGGCCATCAAGATGGTAAGCTCATGCCGGTCACTGACTTCTGTTACAGCTAAATTGAAGCGGTCTAGATAAGACTTCAAGGACTCACCAGGCGCTTGCTTAATTCTCGATAATTCAATAACATTCTTATACTTTCGGGCGTGAAGTCGGAATTGATTCATAAAACGTTCACTTAGTTCTTTGAAATTCGATATCGATCAAGGAGTAAGTCGGGTAAACCATAGTAATGCTACATCTTCTAAGTAAACCGGGAAAGCCTTACACTTCACAGCGTCAGGGGCAGCGGCAGCATTCATAAGTCATGCGTATCGCATCAAATGTTGTCCCCGGTCGGTTCTCCCGTTATATCTGTCCATTTGCGGTAGATTAAAATGTCAAGGGAACTGAAAGTCGAGAATGTCATCAGTAAAGGGAGTATGGCTTCGCTCAATACCATAATCTTCATTGGTGTAATTTCGACTCTCATACATGATTTAGCGTACCATAGCCCATACGTCAGCATTGGTCAAGGGCCGTTCAGGCTTCCTCTGGGCTCCTGATCAGGGGAGACCCTCCTTCTTCTAGCGACTTCTGCTCTGCTTTGCTCCCTACGTTCACGGTCGATCTCGGGAGGAAGGGGCTGAAGCATTTGTCCCTGAGTGGGATTGGTGAGGTTAGGGTCTTTAGGCCAAACATGGGATCCTCGCATTGGTAATAGCATAGGCTCTCTCTAGCTCGGATCATTGGGTCCTAGTACACGAGCAGCGTCCTCGCGGGATCTCAGAGATCCGAAAGTCATTTGTTCCAAATTTTGAGGTCGTTCGAGCGGCGTTCTTTCACGAGGCCGTTCTTCCTTAGAAGAAGACTGTTCCATTGTAGTGTGGTGAACTGGAGAAGGGGTTCACTGCCTGCGGAGTTCGCCAATTTCCCTACTCATGATTCTCATATTCTCTTGCATCATAAGATTGGTGCGCTCGTGGATTCTCATAGCCTCCCTAGTGCTCTCAAGCATGTCAAGAAGGCGCAAAAAATCTCCTTGGGTGACAGGCGCAGATGGATTGATCTGGTCATTGATCCTGGTGGCTGGAGTCGGAGCATTTGGAGGGGCTCGAGTAGAGGTTCCAGCATCACCTAATGTTGGATCGTATCAGAGCAAGGTACCCTGGCCGGATCGGTTCGGGTTGGGGGAGTGCACATCTTCAATGTCTTTTACTCGGTTCGGATCGGAGCTCTCTCTATGTGATCTATTCGGATTTCCTGAACCTATCTGATCCGCTCCTGAACTCTGCCCACGAGACCTCGTCACGACCGGATTTTGTTGATCTTCACCAACTTCGTTCCCTCGACTAGTTTGAACTTCCTTGCCTTTTCCTTTGGCCATAATTCTTCAGCAATCAACCAACAAGTATTTAAAAGCGTCGAAAATTGGGGATTAACTTCTTTGAACTCAACGGTCCAAAAAGTAGAACGATAATCCAGAAAAACAGATAATTCAAATTGCTCTCAATGAAAGAACCAAAAAGTTAGACCAAAAAGTGGTTCTAACACCCAAATTGACTGAAATTACAATAAAATGAGATCAAAAACAGAAAAGAGACATAGGATTTATAGTGGTTCGGCGTTAGAAAGCCTACGTCCACTTTATATCACTTTGTTTGATGATGTAGATTAAAATACAATGAGATATTCGCTCAATTTCACTCACTTTTTATATACATTCACTCAATTATCTCAAAATATACTTTGAATGATGATTTGAATTGCTTGGAGTGCTGGAATTCGGTTCTCACAGGTATTCAAATTCTCAAAGTGCCAAAAGTCCCTTTCAAATGATCCTTGGGGGTCTATTTATAGGTGGAAACTTCTCCAGAATTCGGGTCGGGTCGGGTACACGCGTCCTCCATTCCATGACTATCGGGATCGGATGAGTTATGGTGTTGCCAGCACATCAAGTTAGTGGCAATCGTGGGTAGAAAGTGGGAATAACTGCCCCGAATATTCAGGAGATCGTGGGGTGAAGTAGCAGGGTACACTGGGTTCGGTTCGGATAGGCTAGTAAATGGAGCTCGGATCGGATAGGCTTGCAAATGGGGTTCGAATCGAAGCATCCCATCCGATCCGATCCGGCTTGAATTTTGCCTTTCCTCATTTTGTCTTGCTTTACTTTTCTCTGACTACACCCAATCCGATCCGATTTATAGGCAGATTATATTCTAACACTAGATCTTTTAGCTTTGTGTTGCCTTTGTTCCTACTCCTCTAATTCCGATCCGAACCGGATGTGTAACAGAGTGTCCTTTGTCCACTTGATCTTCTGACTTCTTGACTTTGTATAGCCAAGTTTACAAAGTAGGCTAACAAATATATTTTTTACCCACAGAAGAAATGGAATCAACGAACTAGGAGTTTCACCACTACAAAAAGTGACCATGACACTTCGTATGATTTCGTATGGAAGTTCAGCTGATTCATTAGATGACAAATTACAGATTGGTGAATCAACGTCGGTTTTGTGCTTAAAAGAATTCTGCAAAACAGTTGTTTTACCCACCGCATGCGACACAAAACGATTGTTAACAATGGGAGATCAACATGGTTTCCTAGGTTTGTTGGTGAGCTTAGATTGTATGCATTGGACGTGGAAAAACTGTCCAATAGAACTACAAAGGCCAATACAAATGACACACAAATAAAGCTACGTTGGTGTTAGAAGCCGTAGCTTCATCCGATTTCTACATATGGCATGCCTTTTTTGGTGTTCCCGGATCACTAAATGATATTAATGTCCTACGACAATCATACTTGTTTTCTGATTTGTACAACGATCTGTCCCCGCCATGCAACTATAAAATTGGTGATATTGACCATTATGTTGGTTATTATTCGGTAAACGGAATTTATCCTAAATGGACACCACTTGTGCAGGCATTCAAAAAACCAAACAATGCCAAAGAAGCCAAGTTTACACAACAGCAAGAGAGTTTGAGAAAAGACGTAGAAAGAGCATTTGGAGTTCTACAGGGACGGTTTCATATTTGAAGAAAAGAGGTGCACTATCATGAACAAACAATTATATCAGATATTATGTTTTGTTATATTATACTACATAATATGATAGTTGAAGAAGAAAGGGGAGGATTTGGACTGCAACTTAGGAACTATCCGGATATAGCAATGGCGTTTACAAGTAAGCCGTACAAGAATTTGAATACTTTTGCACAGTACTTGCAACGTATCCAGGATGTTAGAGATCCCCAAGCACATCTAGAATTAAGGAATGAATTAGTCTAACATTATTGGGAGCATACAGGAAACCATTAGGAAGTGGATTAACTTATCTAATGATTCAAGTTAAATTACTTAAGTTTGGTTCGTAATATGTATGCTTTTATGCTTTTATGTATCATTGAATGCTAGTGTTGCGAAATATTACGTTACTGTTCTCTTATTACATGTTTATACTAGCAATAGTTCTAGTAACAGTGCTAGCAACAACTTAAAAGCCAAATTTAATTGAGGAACTGGTACAACACTAACAAGTACTACCAAACTAAGGACACTTACATCCATGACTACTATATCAATTGTACTTAATAATTAGAAATAACATAATGACATAACAAAAAACAACTACAACTAAACGATGAAAACATAAATGCATCCCATCCTATGTGTCTTTGGCGGCACGCTTCTAGTTCCTACTCCAGTAATAAGCATTGCATTGGGTTTAATGTATCAAGGTTGACAATCATAAGTGCCCTGTCATCAGCACGTTCGAGTCAAGCTAATTCATGCTCCTTAACATCCAACTCATGCTCTCTTGATATTTAAAGTTCTTCATGTCTTAGCTATTTTTCCTGGGCTCTGGCAGAGCACTTAGCTTCCTTGGCTTCCGCCAAAAGACGATTAGATTCTTCAGAAGCTACCATTCGACTATTTAGTTGTTCGTAGTATGAACTATAATCTATGATGTTTTTTGGCCTTACTCTATGATTATAGCGAGGGGAAGGCGTAATCGTCTTGATCAGTTAAGAGGGTCACCATTGTGTTTCCTATTTCTCTACATGTTTTTGCGACCTATCTTGAGTTACACATTGGAGAATTCGGGAAGGGGAACTAAATGCTAAAAATCGAATTTCTTTCTGTATTTTCTTTTTTAATGCGAGAGATCAGGATAAACGAGTAGCTTGTTGAAGCCCACCATTGAACCGGGATCATGGAGCAGGTACATAAAGAGACAACTCAGAATTGTTTACCTTTGAATTTACCAGGAAGCCTACCACGGGAACTTGTAGAAAAAGGGGTGTTTTCTTGAGGATCAGGACTTCCTGGGCTTGATTCCTCTATTGGCCTTCTTGGCATAAATCGCGATGCTCAATGTGCTTAGCGTATGTTGCTCCATTTTTCTTCCTTAGACAAAATGGTGTAACAATTATGTAAGTTGAATGGTTGGTTTTTGTGATCTGCCATATACACTTCATTCGCTTTGTTTAGATGTGTGGATTGAACTAGTGTAAGTTGCTATAATTATACAGTATATTAATGTAATAATAATTTATGTAAATGATAAGTACCAAGTCCATATTGTTGGCACCACTTTGTTGTTTACTTTCTAGTCCGGCGATAATCTCCTTCCAACACTGACAGTTAACGTTGATTCTCTTCCATGACTGTTTCAAGGAGTTTATTGTTCTCGATGGATTTTTTGGACTACAGACGTTGAATAATCTCGCAACAAAACTCAAAAATGAGTTATTCGTCTGACTAGTTTCTTTACCATTATCTCTTGAGCATTCGACCTAATAAAAAGCTAGTTATTTTTTTTCTTCTGGAGACCATTTCACTATTTTGTTTAATCTTCTCACTTGTGTTCACATACATATCTGGAATTTCAGTAACTTCGACTTCTGTTTCTTTATTTATGTCGCTATTGTCTCCAAAAAAATAATTCAAATTTCATGATAGATTTGGAGAAGTTTCAGGCGAGACTAACCGTTGTTGGCTACTTGGCGCAGTGATGATCAGTGTAATTTTGCTTAGAAGTTGCGTTTTGTCCAGAGCCAGAATTTTGAGTATTCTGGTAATGATTCGAGTTTTGCTGGGATTGTTAGAAAATCCGGTTTTGTTGAGGATAATAACAGTTTGGAACATTCGGGAAGTTACCATAATTGGAATTTTGATTCTGCTAGTACGGCGATGCATAGGAAACTGATTGTAGTCGGATGGATAATTGTGTTGATTTTGAGCAAATTTGGAGGCAGACTTCTTTGCTTTGACATTTTCGGACATTGCAAATAACTTGAATAGAAAATGAAGAAGGAAGAGAAGTGTGTTATGATGTAAAAATGTATGTTGCATATATAAGCATTAATCAAACGGTAAGAAAATGAGAAATGGTCTAAAAACAACGGTAAAACACAATGGCATGAAAATGCAACAGCTAAATAGCCTTACACGGCTTTGTTAAAGCCGGCGTAGGGGGAGAATTTTAAAAATTCTCCCCTTGGGTGGCTTTAACAAAGCTAGCTAAGGGGGGACAGAGAAAGTCCCCCACTTAGCCGGCTTTGTTAAAGCCGGCGTTGCTTAGCCGGCTTTAACAAAGTCGTGCAAGCACTGGTTATTGGAGCAACCATTTGGTTATTCCAAAAATCTCCATTGTTGCTGAAGAAACCTTGGCCTCCTGTCTGACCTCATTTAGGGGGTCGGTTGAAAAGCAACCGACCCCGCATTGGGGTTGCTCTAAGGATCATATGCATACCAATATTGATAAGGTTTTTTTGTAGTAAGTACAATAGCTTGTCAAACTTAGCTATATTGTATTATTGTCCAAGTAGATAATATTAAGGGTGCAACTCAAAAGAAGAAATGTTTAAATAAGTTGTCACGGATTATTACATAATTATTCATTTACGTCTAATTTTAGAAAGGAGCCAATGAAATTACTTTTACCCAAATTGATTTAGGGTTTACAAATTAGGGTTTACAAAGGACGCCTCTATTTATAGAGAATCTAGGAATTGTCTCACTTGTCCTCGCCTTTCTAATTGATAAGCCTCCATTGTGACATGACTCTTGCTGGTTGCCAATGGAGGTACAAGATTGAAAGTGATAAGACTTTAGGGATGAATGTGACAACTATCCATGCAGTAGGATCCATCTTCATCTCATGCGATATTCTTAGGAAGTTCATTCCTAAGGCTTGGAGGTGATCCCATCAATCATATCGACAATCCATCTTGTTGTTGTCGTTGACACGGTTCTTTAGTGGTAATAAGGCTTTAATGCCTGTAGCCTTTTTGCTGGGAAGCTTACTTATCGACCAAGTCGATAAGCTTGGTCTTTGATCAAATGGTTGTCAATGACACTTCCTTATCGACTGAGTCAATAAGCTCTGGTAGATGCTAAGTCATTTCCTTTCAAAAATGTCGACAGGGGACAGTCTTATCGTCATTAAGTGAATTTGATAAATAAAATCCTTTATTTTTTTTGGATCATGCCAAGCCTCAACAATGTCCTCATTGTCCAAGTGGAGAACAACTCTAGAGTAATTATGATGTAGCACTAGTCCTCTTTCATAAATGCTTGTTGACCTTTAAGTCAAAATGCTGCATTTCATCTTTATCGGAGCTAACTTGAGATGTTGATTTAGGTGGAGATATTTTGGCTTCCAAATCCAACTTATAAATACAGCTATATGCTTTCAAATTTACGAACCCTGCAATTGCAACTTACACAAGCTTTGCTTTTCTCAAATATTTAAATTAACCATCAATCAGGTTTGAATCTATGCTTATTTGAATTTATTAAATCATGCTCTGATTCGTCACATCATAAATTCCTCATATAAATTTGTAATTATTGTCTATGTAGCCGTGTATTTCTGGTTATGCTCACCATCTATTAGTATAAATACCTCACAAATCAATACTATTTAAATGCATTAATCTATAGGGGTAAGGGGACATACCGACTAGGTCGATATGAATTAATTTTTTATGCAAGATGTCTTATTGACAAAGTCTATACATTTTATTGGTTTTGTTGATGAATTGAGCTATCAACCATGTTCGCAGGAGGAGTTAACATTAACATAGACAATATTTAAATCGATAAGTGGTCCCAATCGACTATGACGACAAAGGATGTAAATAAATTGAGGCTTGTATCAACTATGTAAATAAAGGATGAATCGACAAGAGAACTTTATCAATTATGTAGATAAAAGTTAGTTCAAATTGGTGTGCATGATACATCACAATTATTACTCAGTTAGGTAATATTGTTAATTTCATAGGTCTTAGGATATTAGAATAATTTAAAATTTAAGAAGTTAATATGGGAAACAACCATTTCAATATGGTACAATATTACCACTTTGCGCTATGTTGACACTGCTTATCAATTTTGATCACTCTAGTTAGTTATTAGGTTTATTTTACATGGGATAAGCCTTATCATTTTAAGTGTAAATTGTTATGGTGTTAATACCAACTCAGTCAACATATTATGGATGATTTTGTCTAGTTGTCGACTTAGTCGACAATTTTTAAAGCTATCTACAAAATCGACATAGCTTCCTCGTAATAATATCGAATCAACTAGGTCAGTATACTTATTTATTTTGTTGTGGTTAAATGCCATAAAGTGTTGTTGTCGACTTAGTTGGTACTACATATGCTACTAATATAAACTTGAGTATGAGTGTCCATGATATTATTGATTGAAATAATATCACCTTGAAATGAAATGGAGTCCACTTTTAAAGTTTCAACCCAGGAAATAGGAGTCAAATCTCAAGAGATAGTCCCTAAACGTTGACCGCACTCATTTTCCTTTTTCCATCACTAATAGATGTAAATTCATTTCTTAATCAGTTTGGAATTTATGATATTGGAATTTCGAGCACGCTCAGGCGGTTCTATATTCCCACCATCTTTGGGGTACTTTGTGTTCATTCTCATCTATATTTGGCATGGTGGTTTCTTAATCTTTTCTTCACTCATTCGGAATTATTTGGAATACATCGAGGTTTCACCTGTTCAGATTTTTGCTAATGTTTATACTTGTACTTGTCTAACATGTTTGAAAGTCTTGGCTTGCATGTCGAAATTCTCCTCTTTGACCCTACTATCTTTCATTACATGATAAGGCTCACCAAGAGTACTGAGAATAAGATCCAAGTAGTAAAATGATACAATTCCTATCCTTAAGACCTCATTTTGATATGATCAACAAGGCCAGAAAATAGGAGACTCAATATTTCTTTGTTAAGCGACCTAGCAACAAGTGGGAAAAATTTAGAATTATTGGTCATCCTTTATTTCCCAACTATTATTGACCTAAATATATCCCTTAATCAAGACAAACCAATTTCTAAAAATTGCAGTGTCCCCTGCGAAGATTCTCAATTCCTAATAATATAACTTCTAAATCCATCAGGAAGAAGAGCATTCTTATTAATCTATCCATGTTATTTTAGTACTTCAAAATTTTTGCGGAACCTCCAACAATCAAACATAGATTTAAAGGAGTTCTTGCTACTACGGTAGAAAGAATGTCACCATCCACTCAATATTCAACCTTCTCTGAAGAGCCATCAGGAAATTAATGTCTTAAATCACTCATCTCATTAATGACCATGTATAAAATCCAAATTATTTTAGCTCTTATGGGACCTTTTATAGAAAAAGATTATGCCAATACTTCTTTAAAGGAGGTAGTCCTTGAATCTGCTATAAATAAAGGCCTCGCTACACTAGTGGAAAATTGTTTAAGTCATTCAAGACTCTAAAAATCAAATTTCAAACTACATCTAGTTCTAAATCACCAACTTTGACGAAGAAGAGGACCATTGAAGTTTTTTATACAGTTATTGTAGAAGACATTAGTGATATCAATATTCATCAGGACTCAAAATCAATTGATATTGACCCTTTATTCGAGCGAATTACAAAAACCATGTATGTACCTCTTTCGAGTGACCATGGTCACAAAGGTTCGTCCTTGAAGATGCCAAGCAACTTGGCTCAAATAGAAAAAGATTTTCGGTTGATAACTTCTTCTCATAGAAAATCGACGTTTATATCTCCTATAGCTACCCCTTTTGATATTTTTCATGAGATTATGGAGTCCGTTTTACAATCTCCTTCGTTTTCCTAAGAACCATCTTATAATACTCCTTCAACTTCTGAGCAACAATTTCACATTCTCTAATGCCTTCTCGTCGTATATTACTTCCTTTGAGATCAATTCATCTTTTCTTTTCTTAATTATATATTAAAATTTTGCTCTTACTCTTGTTCTAGGCTTCCAAGCGGGCTTTTGGTTCAGCAAGCAACACCTTTGGTTTGAGTGAGGAGCTGACAAAGCTTAAATCATAAGTTACCTCATTCAAAACCCAAACGAGTGATATTTCAGCTATAAGGGAAAGTCTAGAGAAAGAAAAGGAGAAAGAGAATGAGGAATTAGCCGCTGCAGTCAAGGCAATTCAAATTTCTTTAGAAGAGGAAAAAAGAGCAAGGCTGAACTTGAGGAAATAGTTGAGAAGCTGGTCTTTAAAATGCATTCAATCCAATTGCACCATTTAAGGGGGAAGCCTCTATGTTTCATCAGCTGTAGAATGAAGTCCCAGTTAACAGAATCAAAAGCTTTAGAGAAATCTAATTTAAGAATAACACCTGGAGTAGATGTATTGTGAAAGAAAGAAATAATCTCTTGTGTAGCTACAATACAATCGAGAATGTTGCGTCCATGAATGAAAGCTAATTGCTCAAAACCGATGAGAGGAGTGATGACATATTGAAGACAATTCGCAATAACCTTGGTTATGATTTTGAAGGTGGTGTTTAGCAAACCGATAGGACGAAAAGAGGACAGAGTGCTACCTCCCGTAGATTTAGGAAGCAGAACGATGTTAGCGTAATTTAATTCGGAAATAAGATTAGGGTTATCATAAAATTCCATGCACATTTCCATAATGTCATTCTTAACAGTAGCCCAAAATTATTTGAAAAATGAAGGCTCAAATCCATTTAGGCTGGGGGCTTTGTCATCATCCATTTCTATAAGGGCAGCCCAAATTTCATTTTCAGAAAATGGTGTTGATCAATGGAAATTAAAGAGGGGTTAGGGTATAAAGAATGCCAATCAATAACTGGAAGAATTGAAGGAGCACTACCAAGGATCGAACGATAGAATTTGGAGAAAAGATGAAGAATATCCTCCTGACTGGTGTATGGTTGGCCATTATGAATAATTTCTATGATGTTGGTTGCTCTTCGTCTTCCATTTGCTAATCGATGAAAGTAAGTTGTATTTCGATCATCTTCATTAATCCACTTGGCTATTGATCTTTGTTTCCAACCAATTTCTTCCTGTTTAAACAACCTATCCAACTCAGATTCAAGCTCCTTTAATGTTACTCTCATCACATTTAAAGTGTGAGATTCCCCTTGTAATAACCCGGAAAATACGAGCCAATTTAAAATTTTTAAATTGATGATTTCATAGGGATTTGAACAATTGAAATAGAATATTTCAATAAAATAGTGAATTAGGAATAGTGAGTCAGTTTGAAAATTTGAAATCAAACTTTGACTGACTGTGCAGGGTGGAAAATATAACGGATTTTGGTGAAACCAAAAATATTTAAATCTGTTAGTCAATACCTTTCTAACGAATCTGAAAAATCGAAGTTTCATAATGGGAATCAAAAGTTATGGCCGAATGAATTTTTAGAAAGATCGGTATATAGAATATATAGCCCTGGAAAATTGATATTTTGCATACGACCTCGGAATTCGACGAAACCACTTTTGTTGGGTCCAGGATGTCAAACTATTGCTAGGTTTCAAATTTCATAATTTTTGAAGCTAGTATGTGAGCGTGGAAAAAGAAAATGTGTTCAGTCAATTTCTGTTAAATTGGATCGACCAGAAAATGACCATTTTTCAGACGACCTCAGAATTCGACGAAACCAGTTTTGTTGGGACCGTAGCGTCAAAACATAGCTAGATTTATTTTTCTGAAATTTTTCGAATCAGTTTGTGGCCCTGGCAAATTGAAATGTGCGTTCAAAGTTAAAATTTAAATGTTTTATACTTTAATTTGAAAAATAACTGACTGTAACATTCGAATTGGCCTACGAAATATATCCCATTGTGTCCGGAATGGGGGTATTTAGCTAGGGGCGACAGTCGTTGGGTTTAAAAAGGAGTTCGTTTGAGAAAACACTATTTAAAAATTTAATATAGTCCTCGGCCAATCAGAATTTTCCATTCATAAATTTTAAAAATAAAAAAAAAAGAAACCCCCCCGATCAACGGCGAAACCCGCTCCTGACCTTCACTCCTCCGCCGCCGCCGCCACAGTCGCTTCCAGACTTCGCCACCGCCACCATTCGACGCGCCTCAGCCCCCTCTTCAAATCCGACCCCAGCATCGCCACCCTCGTCGCCTCCTCCGCCTGAATCGAGGCCAGGAAGTCCCGACCTTCCCAGCGCCGCCGCCGCCGATCTAGACCACCGAACGCCACCAAACCACCACCGACTTGAAGCCCTCTCTTCCCTCATCCACGTCAGCACCCCCGATCGACCCCACGCGCCACTAATTTCGCGAAAACTATAAACCTAGTTTTGAAGCTTCGTGAAAGTGAGTTTTTCTTTGATCTTTACACTTTGAAAAATCATATCTTTTTGGTGTGTTGACGAAATTCGATGAAACAGGAAACATCGGGACCGCAAGGAAGCTCTCTACCCAATAGAAGAAGCCGCGGATTTTTCTGACATCGTATCGATTTTTAGCGCTCCGAAAACCAATGTGAGAAATCTAAATTAACGTGAAATTGAATGGAAAATGTCGTGTATAATTTATATTACCGAAATATAAATTACATACGTGTTGTATACCTCATGTACATACGTAGTGTAAGCTATATAAGCGAAGTATGAATTTTACATGCATAGAATAATTGACATATGTGTTGAAATGCAAGTAAAATATAGCAAATATATATATATATATATATATATATATATATATATACTCCCCTCGTCCACAAACCATGGACGATATTTATTGTTGTGAATTGTTGTGAAATATTGGATGAAAAATACGAATGGTTGAATAATTGTTTGTGGTTGATATTGTTTGATTGTGGTTGAAAAATACCCATTGGTGATTGAAATGAATTGAAAATATTTGTGGAAATAAAAATAAACATGCCGCCTGCGTGCGAATTAGATGCATGAATCCCTATTGTCAAAAACCGCGAGGTTTTAAGGTAGAGCGAGGAGCCGTACTAGGGACGGTGCCGGTTTTAACTACCCTGCCGTTATGCTGCCGAAATTTTGAATAATCTTTGTGTGTTAGAATTATTTGCATATGTTGAAATTATTTTCATGCGTTGAAATTAAAGCCATATGTTGAAACTATATCCATGTGTGGAAATGTTTGTGTGATGAAAAGTGTTGTGTGAAAATTAAATTCATTTGTGAATGAACGAAGTGCGTTAACAATAAAAATCACATTTATATATATATATGAAGTATGAAAAATATTCGCCTTATATAAATAGTTTCAACAATAAAAATCCCATCTTTCCAATATGAACAACATAAATAAAATGTCCATGTGTGGAAATGCTCATTTGTTGAGAAGTGTGTGTAGTGGAAAAGTTCATGAGTTGAATAAAAAGATCGAACAATAAAAATTACATTTTTTTTGAAACTATGAAGTGTTGAAACCATCCATTTGTTGAATAAATATTTTGAACGATAAAAATATCATTTTTATCATATTTGTGATATGCTAAAGATATGCGGACGTTGAAATAAATATTTGTGGTAGAAATATTATTTTTAACATGCATAGGAACTAAATAAAATAGTCATGTGTTGAAATCTATTTTAGTTCGCCAAAATTATCATCTTCGAAATGTGAAGTGTTATAAATAGCCACTTGTTCAAATAAACGTGCATGAGTTGAAATATACATTAATTAGCTAATGATATGATTTTAGCCTATGCATGCAACATCAGAATGAATGGTGTTTTTTTTTAAACCAAAGCAAATCAAATATGAAATTGAATGGAAAAATGATAAGTGTTAGAAATTGTATACATGTACATGCATATCTATTGAACAGGTTAAAGCAAAGGGGCTAGAGAAGAGAAATAAAATTTTGTGCCCGACAAATAGGTACACATTTACTGCTTTGTTTGGGTGATGATTTTATGAGCCTGTTGGCTAGCCGCTTGGCTTTTTCTTTTTCTTTTTGATATGAGACGCCCGTGTGGCTATTTGGGAATTTTCCCAGACCCTCCCGTACAAAGGAGGTTATGGCGAAATTTTCCGAAATTTAAAGGCGTTAGTGAAATAATTGAAGTGGAAACGATATAGGAATTTTTGAAAGAACTATATTTATATAACTATAAATATAAATAGAATTAAAACAAAACGTGGCCGTGTAGTTCGTGTTTTGAAACCGTGATTTCAAACGACTAGTGCGGGAAATCCGACCATTGGATTTTCCCGAAACCGCAACCATTGGGTTCGCCTTGGAAATATCTTTCCAACGGCACCAACTTTGTGAAGATCCGACGGTTGGATTGTCTGGAATGTTTAATTCAAAATTGATGAAAAACAGCGCCAGAAACGATTATATTTATATATATATATATAAATGTAATTAAATTAAATCGAATAATGACGCTGCAGTTCGTAAATTGAAATCGTAACTTCAAATGGCTAGTGTGGAAGATCCGACCGTCGGATTTTCCTAAAACTGAAACTGTTGGACTCGTTTTGAAATGACCTTCCTAATGATGTAAAATTTGTGAAGATCCAACGGTTAGATTTTCAGATATGTGTAAAAGAAATTAGTGAAAAGCAGCGCCAGTGCATCGACACGACCCGAAACGTCGTTTAATTAAATATGGCCATTTTAAATTAAATAAAAATGGCGATATATCGTTATAAAATACTATAGACGATATAGAGTGGAAATAAACCAATTTTGTTGTGTTTGCTTGATATGTGATGGTTGAATGTATATGACATGAAAATTATAACTAAATAACTAAAATGTGAATGTTGAATAGTCCAACCATGTGATTAACTGATTTGAAAATCTAAATACATGTGGGTTATTTGAAAAGGCCGAGTTTATCTCATTTCAAATAATCGATCGACGTTGAGAAGTCGAAGAGTCGAAGACAGCTGAAGACCGACGATCTCCACATTGGATGGATGGGCGCTACTGATGCTCGTGATTGGAGTAGCTATCATGAAGGAATTGAAGTAGTAGCCGTCCAAACATACTGTTGATTGTACGGATATGCGAGGAATTGGTGCCTCCGGTTTCGTTCAGACCCAGAACGGACTTGTAAATGGACTGTGTGTGTCTGACATTAGATTTTGTTCTGTGTTGATTGATCTCTGTTAAATATATATCTGTTTGGCGGCGGAGAATTTATTCTCTTGTTTAGCGCCCTTCTCTGAGACGTACGAGCTCAGAGGTTATGTATTGAGAGAAATCAGTCGCATGGAGTGGATTGCCTGTGTGGCACGCCTAAGTGGCATATGATCAAGGCTTCTGTTGCAAAGCAAAGTCTTGTGGTTGACGATCAAAGCATGGTCTGTGTGACGTAGCTTTGTGTATAACGTGAATTCGCGAGCCTCACACCTCGGTATGAGTCAAAAACGGGAGACGGACCGCTGGAGTGCACGGCGTTTCTTTCTAGCTATGGTGGTGTCAGTGACCTACCAGCCCTGACATTATATATACTTTTCACCTGTGTGGTTGTTGGAATGCGAGGCGCCTCGATTATAGGTCTGTAAGGACCGGGAAACGTGTGTTCAGGAATAACTAATCCTCAAAAGTAAGAGAGGACCGGCCCAGCCGATTCCAAGGATCATAGTGGGGTCCTGGGACATTTGCTAGAGTGTCTCGAACGGAGAGGAGCTTGCCCCTTGCCTCGACTCATGAAGGAATCCAATTTCCAATACGAAATATGCAGACGTGATTGTATTACTAGTATGGCGACATAGTAGATGGTAGCTATGCCGCCTAGGATTGATATTTATGATTGAATTTGCTTTTGAAACATATATGCACTAGTAATAATATCAAACACTTTTGTTTTATACGTATGAAACATTTTTGGCCATTATAAGGGAAAACTCTATCCTCCGGCTTGCGTTGCATTGTGTGATGGGACCTGAGTATTATAATGGCTTCATTTTATAAAAAGCATTGCGTTGATTTAATTATTTATTTTATTTCATGCACTAGCACTCATTGGAGTAAACCCGTTCCGCGAAAGTGGCGTGGTCCTTTGATTTGCCTTATTATTGTTGTTAATAAGTAGAGTAATTCTCTCATACCAGTCCCATGACTGACTCGTAGTTTGTTTCACCTTGCAAACTCGGGTGCCCTCATTTTCACATGGGCAGCCTAGTTATAGGTTTCTGACGCACCTTTTGGCTCATGGCGAGGCTTGACTACACTGTACTGACTTGGATTTTCTCCGCCATTATTGTATCTATTTTATGATTCCGCCATTGGCGATGTAGACTGGTATTCCTTTTGTGTACCCTTTATGTATGATTCCGCCTCAGGCGATGGTGACTGATTATGTATCATTATGCACTAAGTTGTATCCTATACTGTGCTTCTCTGATGTGATGATATTTATATGATTCCGCTGTCATATGTGTGTAAATTATTCTGTTTTCTGTTTATGCTATTATCTGTGATCTGCTAATGATGATTAATGTGTTATATTCCAATGATTATCCTTAACACCGTGTCACGGGGTTTTGGGATCGTCACAGCTGGTATCAGAGCTTTGGTTAACCTTAGTTCTGGAGTCTAACACATTAAACACTTCGTCAAAATAGAATCAGTAGTATTCTAAGGCGAGTCGCTCATTAGAGATAGGACTAGTAAAGTCCTAGAATGAGCCGAGCAGAATAGCAAAAACAATTGATCAGTCCATCATTATCTTCCGTAAAATTTTCTGCTTAATTATGCAATAGACTATCATTTCTGTTAGCTGACTTTTTCGTTGCTTATACAGAATTTGAAAAATGGCTACCAGAGCAGCCACCGCTAGAGGAGGCCGTGCCGGCCGAGGCCGAGGAAGGGGAGAAGTCCCAGCTCAAGAAGGACCTTTGATACAACCTCCGGCAGCTCAATACTTCGAGCTTGACCGTGTAGCTAAGAGATATAAGAACTTAGGAGGCAAGACCTTCTCGGGAACTGGCACCGTAATAGAGGCCCTTGCATGGCTCAAAACATGCGAGAAAATTCTTGAAGGCCTAAGGCTAGGAGACGAAGAAAAAGCTATTATGGGCGCCTGGCTTATGCAGGAACAAGCTGAATTATGGTGGGAATCTCTTACCGCCGGGAATAGAGAAGCGGGAAGAACATGGAATGGATTCAAAGAACTCTTCAAGGAGAAATATGTCCCAGAACAAGCTCTAGAAAGAATGCACGATGACTTCGCCAATCTCCAGCAAGGGGATCTTTCCGTGCAAGATTATCTGAATAAATTTACAATGTTGTCGCCCTATGCTCCAGAACTCGTTGCCACTGCGAAATCCAAAAATAAGAGGTTTATCCTTGGGCTAAGACGACAATATCATGACAGAGCCATTAAAGATTGTTGGCAAAGAAACTAGAGAACTCAGAAGCAAAAAGGTTCATTTAGTTAAAGTGCAATGGAGCAGTGATCCTAGAGACTGTACTTGGGAAACTGAGGAAAGCATTAAGCAAGCTTACCCCAAATGCAGAGTGGATATTACTGACTAACTCCGGTGCAAGGTACCTTTACAATACTTTGCATTTACATTTTATTTCCTACTCTACTGTTGTTTCCTTTTCGAGGACGAAAAGTTTTAAGTGGGGGAGATTGTAATAACCCGGAAAATACGAGCCAATTTAAAATTTTTAAATTGATGATTTCATAGGGATTTGAACAATTGAAATAGAATATTTCAATAAAATAGTGAATTAGGAATAGTGAGTCAGTTTGAAAATTTGAAATCAAGCTTTGACTGACTGTGCAGGGTGGAAAATATAACTGATTTTGGCGAAACCAAAAATATTTAATTCTGTTAGTCAATACCTTTCTAACGAATCTGAAAAATCGAAGTTTCATAACGGGAATCAAAAGTTATGGCCGAATGAATTTTCAGAAAGATCGGTATATAGAATATATAGCCTTGGAAAATTGATATTTTGCATACGACCTCGGAATTCGACGAAACCACTTTTGCTGGGTCCGGGATGTCAAACTATTGCTAGGTTTCAAATTTCATAATTTTTGAAGCTAGTATGTGAGCGTGGCAAAAGAAAATATGTTCGGTCAATTTTTGTTAAATTGGATCGACCAGAAAATGACCATTTTTCAGACGACCTCAGAATTCGACGAAACTAGTTTTGTTGGGACCGTAGCGTCAAAACATAGCTAGATTTATTTTTCTGAAATTTTTCGAATCAGTTTGTGGCCCTGGCAAATTGAAATGTGTGTTCAAAGTTAAAAATTAAATGTTTTATACTTTAATTTGAAAAATAACTGACTGTAACAGTCGAATTGGCCTACGAAATATATCCCATTGTGTCCGGAATGGGGGTATTTAGCTAGAGGCGACAGGCGTTGGGTTTAAAAAGGAGTTCGTTTGAGAAAAGCACTATTTAAAAATTTAATATAGTCCTCGGCCAATCAGAATTTTCCATTCATAAATTTTAAAAATTAAAAAAAAAGAAACCCCCCCGATCAACGGCGAAACCCGCTCCTGACCTTCTCTCCTCCGCCGCCACCGCCACAGTCGCTTCCAGACTTCGCCACCGCCACCATTTGACGCGCCTCAGCCCCCTCTTCAAATCCGACCCCAGCATCGCCACCCTCGTCGCCTCCTCCGCCTGAATCGAGGCCAGGAAGTCCCGACCTTCCCAGCGCCACCGCCGCCGATCTAGACCACCGAACGCCACCAAACCACCACCGACTTGAAGCCCTCTCTTCCCTCTTCCACGTTAGCACCCCCGATCGACCCCACGTGCCACTGATTTCGCGAAAACTGTAAACCTAGTTTTGAAGCTTCATGAAAGTGAGTTTTTCTTTGATCTTTACACTTTGAAAAATCATATCTTTTTGGTGTGTTGACGAAATTCGATGAAACAGGAAACATCGGGACCGCAAGGAAGCTCTCTACCCAATAGAAGAAGCCCCGGATTTTTCTGACATCGTATCGATTTTTAGCGCTCCGAAAACCAATGTGAGAAATCTAAATTAACGTGAAATTGAATGGAAAATGTCGTGTATAATTTATATTAGCGAAATATAAATTACATACGTGTTGTATACCTCATGTACATACGTAGTGTAATCTATATAAGCGAAGTATGAATTTTACATGCATAGAATAATTGACATATGTGTTGAAATGCAAGTAAAATATAGCAAATATTTATATATATATATATATATATATATATATATATATATATATACTCCCCTCGTCCACAAACCATGGACAATATTTATTGTTGTGAATTGTTGTGAAATATTGGATGAAAAATAAGAATGGTTGAATAATTGTTTGTGGTTGATATTGTTTGATTGTGGTTGAAAAATACCCATTGGTGATTGAAATGAATTGGAAATATTTGTGGAAATAAAAATAAACATGTTGCCTGCGTGCGAATTAGATGCATGAATCCCCATTGTCAAAAACCGCGAGGTTTTAAGGTAGAGCGGGGAGCCGTACTAGGGACGGTGCCGGTTTTAACTACCCTGCCATTATGCTGTCGAAATTTTGAATAATCTTTGTGTGTTAGAATTATTTGCATATGTTGAAATTATTTTCATGCGTTGAAATTAAAGCCATATGTTGAAACTATATCCATGTGTGGAAATGTTTGTGTGATGAAAAGTGTTGTGTGAAAATTAAATTCATTTGTGAATGAACGAAGTGCGTTAACAATAAAAATCACATTTATATATATATATATATATATATATATATGAAGTATGAAGAATATTCGCCTTATATAAATAGTTTCAACAATAAAAATCCCATCTTTCCAATATGAACAACATAAATAAAATGTCCATGTGTGGAAATGCTCATTTGTTGAGAAGTGTGTGTAGTGGAAAAGTTCATGTGTTGAATAAAAAGATCGAACAATAAAAATTACATTTTTTTTGAAACTATGAAGTGTTGAAACCATCCATTTGTTGAATAAATATTTTGAACGATAAAAATATCATTTTTATCATATTTGTGATATGCTAAAGATATGCGGACGTTGAAATAAATATTTGTGGTAGAAATATTATTTTTAACATGCATAGGAACTAAATAAAATAGTCATGTGTTGAAATCTATTTTAGTTCGCCAAAATTATCATCTTCGAAATGTGAAGTGTTATAAATAGCCACTTGTTCAAATAAACGTGCATGAGTTGAAATATACATTAATTAGCTAATGATATGATTTTAGCCTATGCATGCAACATCAGAATGAATGGTGTTTTTTTTTAAACCAAAGCAAATCAAATATGAAATTGAATGGAAAAATGATAAGTGTTAGAAATTGTATACATGTACATGCATATCTATTGAACAGGTTAAAGCAAAGGGGCTAGAGAAGAGAAATAAAATTTTGTGCCCGACAAATAGGTACACATTTACTGCTTTGTTTGGGTGATGATTTTATGAGCCTGTTGGCTAGCCGCTTGGCTAGCCGCTTGACTTTTTCTTTTTCTTTTTGATATGAGACGCCCGTGTGGCTATTTGGGAATTTTCCCAGACCCTCCCGTACAAAGGAGGTTATGGCGAAATTTTCCGAAATTTAAAGGCGTTAGTGAAATAATTGAAGTGGAAACGATATAGGAATTTTTGAAAGAACTATATTTATATAACTATAAATATAAATAGAATTAAAACGAAACGTGGCCATGTAGTTCGTGTTTTGAAACCGTGATTTCAAACGACTAGTGCGGGAAATCCGACCATTGGATTTTCCCGAAACCGCAACCGTTGGGTTCGCCTTGGAAATATCTTTCCAACGGCACCAACTTTGTGAAGATCCGACGGTTGGATTGTCTGGAATGTTTAATTCAAAATTGGTGAAAAACAACCCCAGAAACGATTATATTTATATATATATATAAATAATTAAATTAAATCGAATAACGACGCTGCAGTTCGTAAATTGAAATCGTAACTTCAAATGGCTAGTGTGGAAGATCCGACCGTTGGATTTTCCCAAAACTGAAACCGTTGGATTCATTTTGAAATGACCTTCCTAATGATGTAAAATTTGTGAAGATCCAACTGTTAGATTTTCAGATATGTGTAAAACAAAATTAGTGAAAAGCAGCGCCAGTGCATCGACACGACCCGAAACGTCGTTTAATTAAATATGGTCGTTTTAAATTAAATAAAAATGGTGATATATCGTTATAAAATACTATAGACGATATATAGTGGAAATAAACCAATTTTGTTGTGTTTGCTTGATATGTGATGGTTGAATGTATTTGACACGAAAATTATAACTAAATAACTAAAATGTGAATGTTGAATAGTCTAACCATGTGATTAACTAATTTGAAAATCTAAATACACGTGGGTTATTTGAAAAGGCCGAGTTTATCTCATTTCAAATAATCGATCGACGTTGAGAAGTCGAAGACGGCTGGAGACCGACGATCTCCACATTGGATGGATGGGCGCTACTGATGCTCGTGATTGGAGTAGCTACCATCAAGGAATTGAAGTAGTAGCCGTCCAAACAAACTGTTGATTGTATGGATATGCGAGGAATTGGTGCCTCCGGTTTCGTTCAGACCCAGAACGGACTTGTAAATGGACTGTGTGTCTGACATTGGATTTTGTTCTGTGTTGATTGATCTCTGTTAAATATATATCTGTTTGGCGGCGGAGAATTTATTCTCTTGCTTAACGCCCTTCTCTGAGGCGTACGAGCTCAGAGGTTATGTATTGACAGAAATCAGTCGCATGGAGTGGATTGCCTGTGTGGCACGCCTAAGTGGCATATGATCAAGGCTTCTGTTGCAAAGAAAAGTCTTGTGGTTGACGATCAAAGCATGGTCTGTGTGACGTAGCTTTGTGTATAACGTGAATTCGCGAGCCTCACACCTCGGTATGAGTCAAAAACGGGAGACGGACCGCTGGGAGTGCACGACGTTTCTTTCTAGCTATGGTGGTGTCAGTGACCTACCAGCCCTGACATTATATATACTTTTCACCTGTGTGGTTGTTGGAATGCAAGGCACCTCGATTATAGGTCTGTAAGGACCGGGAAACGTGTGTTCAGGAATAACTAATCCTCAAAAGTAAGAGAGGACCGGCCCAGCCGATTCCAAGGATCATAGTGGGGTCCTGGGACATTTGCTAGAGTGTCTCGAACGGAGAGGAGCTTGCCCCTTGCCTCGACTCATGAAGGAATCCAATTTCCAATACGAAATATGCGGACGTGATTGTATTACTAGTATGGAGACATAGTAGATGGTAGCTATGCCGCCTAGGATTGATATTTATGATTGAATTTGCTTTTGAAACATATATGCACTAGTAATAATATCAAACACTTTTGTTTTATACGTATGAAGCATTTTTGGCCATTATAAGGGAAAACTCTATCCTCCGGCTTGCGTTGCATTGTGTGATGGGACCTGAGTCTTATAATGGCTTCATTTTATAAAAAGCATTGCGTTGATTTAATTATTTATTTTATTTCATGCACTAGCACTCATTGGAGTAAACCCGTTCCGCGAAAGTGGCGTGGTCCTTTGATTTGCCTTATTATTGTTGTTAATAAGTAGAGTAGATTTCTCATACCAGTCCCATGACTGACTCGTAGTTTGTTTCACCTTGCAAACTCGGGTGCCCTCATTTTCACACGGGCAGCCTAGTTACAGGTTTCTGACGCACCTTTTGGCTCATGGTGAGGCTTGACTACACTGTGCTGACTTGGATTTTCTCCGCCATTATTGTATCTATATTATGATTCCGCCATTGGCGATGTAGACTGATATTCCTTTTGTGTACCCTTTATGTATGATTCCGCCTCAGGCGATGGTGACTGATTATGTATCATTATGCACTAAGTTGTATCATGTACTGTGCTTCTCTGATGTGATGATATCTATATGATTCCGCTGTCATATGTGTGTAAATTATTCTGTTTTCTGTTTATGCTATTATCTGTGATCTGCTAATGATGATTAATGTGTTATATTCCAATGATTATCCTTAACACCGTGTCACGGGGTTTTGGGATCGTCACACCCCTAGAATGTTGAGATCTAAAATAACATCTTGTAAATTAGATATACGTGTGGGGATGGACCCCTAGATGGATTTAGCCCATGGTTTAATCAATCTTCTTAATGATCTCAATTTCAATACAATTCTATGGGTTGCGGATTGATATTGAATAGGTTGCACCCAATTGTTCTGAAAATTCCGCAAAGGATGGTTCATGAAGCCATAAACGTTCAAATTTAAAAGGCCTCTTAGAGTTAGGAAGAGAACCAGAATCAAGTAGAATGGGACAGTGATCAGAAATAATTGTGGCTAACCTTGAATAGAAGATAATGGATGTTGCTCCTCCTAGGCAGCATTGAAAAGGAAGCGATCAAGTTTAGCAATGGATGGATCAGGTCTATGGTTAGACCAGGTAAAAGAACAATTGCTAATAGGAGTATCAAGCAAGCAACAATCAAAGATAAATGAATTGAAAGCATCAGAATCAATCGAGATATTGCCTGAATTTCCTTCATACACATTTCTTGTGGTATTAAAATCACCTCCGCTAAACATGGTCTAGTAAAGGTATTGACCAGTTGTTTGCAATGTTCCCATAGATTCATTCTCTCATGTGCATCTTGAGGTCCACAAATATTAGAGAAGAAATAGATGGTATTAGAGGCAATGTGTCTAAGAGCAACATGTAATGCAGATTGATTAGAGAAAGATTGATGAAGGGACCAAACCGATTCATTCCAAGCAGTAATAAGGCCCCCACTAGTTTTTAAATCATTAACATGAGCCCAGCCAGTCAAAAAAGAACCACCTATAAGTCTAAAGTGATAACAAGATGGGTCACAAAGTTTGGTTTCTTGCAACAAAAGGATGTCTAAATTAAGTGGGGACAAAACAAGATTAATAACATGATATTTTGAAAGATCCCCCAAACCTCGTACATTCCATATGACTATTTCCATTGATGCTTATTAATACGCTCTTGCTCTAAAGCTTGCATGGCTTTGTAGTGTGATTCATGTAAGCTCACACCCATGCAACTTTAAATTCTTTTATTTAAACGCTTGTTAGTAGAAGAAAAAATGACAGGAGTTAAGAAACTACCAGTGACATCAGGATTATTATGTCTGCTTCTTCTACGGACAAAGATAGGTGAGAGATATTGCAGTCAGTCCTGATCATCAGTCGAGGGTTGTTGTGGTGGTGATTGTACTGGAGGGAGATCAAGCGGAAAAGACATAATAGGGATCATGGCAAGATCAAGAGAAGGAAAATGATTGCTTTGAGATATGGAAATGATATGGTTCAACGATGTACTCATGTCAGCACGCATTTCCTAGTTTGCTTCATTTGAGTCTGATTGCTCCACCTCCTGGTTTTCTGGTATGGGGGGTTAATATTCATGTCTTCTTCCTAGAAAATAGGTGGTAAAGGGGGTAATATTGCAGCCTCATCCATCATAGCATCAAACCTATCCTATGAGTTCATTTCTTGTAAATTGTCATGAAGGCACGGGACAACTTGTTCATCATCATTTCCAATAAATAACATTTCCGGTTTTGTATCAGGATGAGCATGAATAGTACGTTGTACTTTGATGATATATACTGCATTATTGAATCGCGCAGCAAAAGCACTTCTGGACCCTATTCCCTTATAAAACTGCAGCTTAACGAAGAATTCTCTATAATTAAAGTGGCACCAATCACAATCATCGATTGCTAAAACATGTCCCATGGGCTTCAAAATTTCCTTCACAACATTATTACTAGTCTTCAAGAATTCAGGAAAGCCTTCAACTTTGGCCCAAGTTTCAGTCTCCAGAGCAGGCTGTGGTTCTCTATCTTCAGCTTCCTAAGTTTCTAGATAAATCACTACACCTGATTTTGTCATTATTTTCAGCAATAAGGCGTGATCCCTTTTTCAATAAAGAGGGAAATAAACAAGGAATGAATTGTTTGAAATAATCGCCATCGGCCAGCAGTCATGCTCGAGATTTACTTATAGGGCAAAATGTAGAAACTCTACACTCCATTTTCCAGTAAGTGTTTTTGCAAATGTACACTTCGAAGAATCCGCCATTGTAAATAACTAGGAGCTTTGGTTTTAGGGGATAAAAATGAAGAAGAATGATAATTAGGGTCAGGAGAATACTATAATTTGAATTTTCGTGGTAATTGTGGTGACGGGCGACTTCATGAAACGATGCATAGTGTGATGTTTCTGCAAATAGAAAAGATTTTTTGAAGACCCACTTTACTTTTTTTCCAAAATACTTAATGTCGGCTGGTGCAGAAGCCAAAGCATTCGAGTTCCTATTAGTTGTTTGACAATGTATCACTGAGTGTCCATAGAAACCACATTTATAACATATTTTTGGATCCCCAAAGTTTTTCGCCACGTGTCCCTTGCTTGCACATTGTAGACATCATTTTTCATTTTTCAAAAAGGTGACGGTTTGGAAAATGGATTTGAAAGTTGGTAAAGGGTTTCTTAGCTTTTTTGGAGGGGGTTTTGGAGGTGAAGGAGGAGGAGCGGCAAAGACCTGAGTGTATGATTTAACTATTGGTTCAACAGGAAAGTCAAATAGGATAGAGAAACGATTAGAGGGAGAGAGAAAGGAAGATCGAGAATGATTTGGACGAGAAGAATTAGAGTCCGATTCAGATCAGGCACGATGACCAAGAGGGATAGAAGAAGATGAGTGTTCAGGCAAAGAGGGAGAGAGTGCGAGAATGAGGGTGATGATAAGATGAGAGTTACTATGAAAAGAAGGATGATGAGCATGAAGTTGAGGAACAAAACGCAAATGAGAGGAAGAAGAAGGTGATGGAAATGATCGAGGGAGGAGGAAAGGTTTGTATTTGGCTGGAAAGCGAGAAAGAAAAGGTGGAGTTGATGGTAAACGGACGCCATTAGAGGTACACAAGAGAAACCCGAGCAACTAAAAGCTTGTTTTCATTCATTTTTAATTAATATTATAATATTATTTAATTATTAAAGTATTATTATGTTTTAAAATTAATATTTTAAAATCCAACTTTGTAGAAATCAATTTAATTAATATATAATCCATATGAAATAATTAGTTTGAGTCAAAACACTTTCTGTATAGTCAAACTGAACTTCAATTTCAAAGTCAACTTCAATTTTAATCGATTAACTTAGACACCTCATTTAACAAAATTTCAACCTTTATAACAAATTCTCAAAACCATTTCAATTCCATTTCTGTCCAATTTTGGATAACAAATTCTAGCTTTGATTTTTTATCTATATTTAAATGAATAAAATATTCATTAATCTTACCCGATAAGCATGAGACTTAACAAATACCAAAATATTTCTGTATGGGTGAGTGCATTAACATACAAACAATACTTACAATCATATAAACATCCATTACAATCATCAACAATATCTTTAACATATGTCACTAACTACGTGCAATCGTTAGGGTAATCAATGTTTATCGGTGTAAAGTTTTATTAACTATGCATTCATTCATCCAACATCAAACATATATATTTAACATCCATAATTAAATATATAAATAAATAAGTGTAAAGAGTTCTCACCGACATATCCATTCCGTCAAATCTTATTATAGGACCTTAATCGTACTGATAGACATCGTAACCGCGTACCGTGCTCTAACTTTTCTAACTCCGAAAATAGGCCAACTTTCCTTGGGTTTTCAGACTATCCACTCTTTGAATTCGAAAAAGTGCTCAACTACAAAGTTATAGGATTTCTTTTCTTTTTTAGTCTGAAAAAAGAATTTCCCGATTTTGATCATTTTTTAGGGAGTTATGGTCAAAATAATGGAGGTATTTTTGGGTTAAATAAAACACAGCCAAAAAATATGGTCATCAAAGATGTGGATTTTTAGGATAGCTAGGCTCAAAATTAGAAAAGGTTCTCAACATGAAAATTGTATCCACTGAAAAATAACATAGGATAAATAAAATAATTGCATGATCTAGATCAGTTTACAGGATGTTATAGCCTCGAGAAGTTGCTGGTCGTGGGTTGAGGCGGAGGCTGAGAAGAATTTAGTGGTAGTGCATGTAGGTGGTGATGCGAGGGTGTTTGGCCGAGGTAGGTGGAGGACATTGGGCTGTGGTTAGTAGAGGAGAAAGTGTGGAGGTGGTTGGTGTGATTTGTTGGTGGAAATGAGGTGTAGGTCGTGAAAATGGGAAGGAGAAATGAGTGTTTTGGTCGGATTTTAAGGAGGAAAAGGGCGGTGGAAATGATAGTGGAGGAGGAAAAAGAAAGAAGGGGAAGAATTTTTTTATGTTTTGTAAGCATGGCTACCAAGATTTAAGAAGGAGGAAGTGAGTAAAATGAATGGTGTGAATGGAAAACAAAGGGAGTGCTTTCCTTATATAGAAAAAGAGAGTAAAGGAGGTGATGACACCTAATTATATGCTTGTCCTTATCATGCTTAATCCCACCAAAACCACATGATTTTGTAAGTGAAAACCATGTACTAAAGAAGCATGATTTCTACCTAACACTTAGCCAAATCTTTTTAACACTTTTAAAGTGTTTCTACTTTGTAACGCTTATAAATGTGGTAATATTTCAATGTACACTTCACCAGTTAAAATCAAAAGCTAGTATATTTTAACAAAATCCTTCCCAACTATATTTTACAATTCTAAACAACCTATTTTTATTTATTTAAAGAAATTAAAAAGTAATTTTGTTTAATACATAAATTTATCTAAATTAATTATTTAACCGATCAAAAATTTCAGATCGTTACATATATGGCACTGACTTATAATATAATTCAACTCCTTTTTTTGTTTCCTTATTCGTAAAAGACAGTATAATGTAACTGTATGGGCAAATGTTATTTCTATTGCTTAATTTTTGTTTCCTTCACTACAAAAAATTGAACAATTACAACGGTGGAAAAAAGTTGTAAAATACTTTTTACAACGGTGGGGACACCGTCGTCTATTAAGAAGTTGTAATAGAGTAAAATCATTTACAACTTTTTCACGGTTGCGACATCGTTGTGAAATGTATATTTTACAACTGTTTTCCACGGTTGTAGTAATATATATTACAACATTTTTACACTGTTGTAGTAATACATATTACAACTTTTTCACCGTTGTAGTAATTCCTACTATAATTGTTATACATTGTCAAGGCAGTATAATTTTTACAAATATTTCTGTCAGTTATAATACACTTTACTACAACTATAGTTGAATACATTTTGCAAATGCACCATGAGCTAGATAAACAAAAAACAAATTAATATAAATTCAAAGCATCGATTCCATTTATATAAAAAAATGTTACAACTTTATATTCAAAATACAAAACTAAGGAATCATACATAATCCATACTGAACCACATTCAATAATTTCAATGCCTCATCCCTTGCGTTTCATTCAATGATTGTTCATGTACCGCATCACGCAATTCAACTCATTCCCCATCTACAACTATTATCCCATCGGCTGCTTTGCCACTCCATCTTCACCAACACAAGATCCACCATCTCACACACAAACAAGCACCGCACATTTTTCATCAACCATCCATCCATCAGTAGCAAAACAGAAGAAGTAACTATAAGCATGTCATTAGGGACTCTAGTCGCATAAAACAAGTCACTAAGAGTCCATGCCCCTCCCACATCAGCCTCCGTTTCGCACAAAATTTTCTTTTTTAGATAAAATACAATCAGAGAAATCAAGAGTGATAATTCTAATCCATAGCCAACAAAGAACCTGTTACCCAACACATTTACGACATTAATTAGTCACATATGAAATGATATTAAAATTAGTGACTCGGGCAATTCTAGCCTTTATCAAACCAAAGCTATTATTATGTAAATAAAATCTAAACTTTACATGTAGATGCATTGCAAATATTACCACATAATCAAAAATTTTAACAAGTAGACATTATAGTTATCGCAAAATATTACCACAAACTTTACATGCATATGCATTTCAAACTATCGCACTACCCCTTCCCATGTTGAATGTCAACATTATACACTCAAGTGAGGCCAAAAATCAAGAAAAAAAACTGCAAAGTCAAACCATTCATACCTTTTTATCTCGTCGGCATTGTTTTAATTATGAACTAATACGAAACACTAATAAACAAGTCTTGATTAGGGAATTTCAGTTAATGTGGAAGGCTATCACCAAAAAAATATTGCATATACTATACGAAGAAATGGATCCTCATGTCTGAAAAGAAAATCATAAAAGCCCTATCAAGGCAGTATCACCACAGCACAAAAGGCACAAAACCATGACAAACAGAGGCTCAGTCAGCAACGCCTTTATAGGATGATAAGAAATCCACTGCAAAACAAAGACAAAGAAGATACAAGCTTTCAAGTAAAACTCATTAGCAAGGCTATCATAGAGTTTGTTGAATGCAGTCAACACACAGAAAATCGCGACCATTACGATCTAAGAAACTCCACCAAACAATAGACAGCAAAACTATAAGCAAGCGGAACAAAACCCAAGCCTTCGGGAGAAGCGAACCACAAAAGGACTAGACAGGCACACAGAAACAAAATAGAAAGATATTGATGTGTTCCGTGCTTCAACAATAGATCTAGGCAGAAGTAGTTCATCGAGATCATATGATTGAGAAAAGAAGACGATTTGCAAAATAGATCTGAGATAGGTTAGGGGTTGAGAGGAGAGTTTTCTGCAAGAACCAGGCGTAGCGAATATTAGATTTGAAGAGATGGGTGAGGTAGAGAAACGATAGGTTGGAAAAGAAGGAAGTGATGAGTGAAAAGAAGAAGGATCGAGTTTTGGGGAAGAAGAAGGAACTGATGATTAGGATTTTTTTTCATTGCAAGCTTGGACGATCGGATCTAGACATGTAGCGGAAAGAAAGAATATAACAATGTTTTATTTATAATGTTGGCCTGGGGAAGTGGAAAGAACGAATGGACTGGGCAATAAAATATAATCCTGGTTGAAGGTAGACTAAAGCGAAAACATGTAGCGGGAAAACTTTCAATGTGGAGGGAATTTTGAATTGAAGCCAAAATTTTAAGCTAGATAAAACGTTGGGCTATGCTCCTTAAATTGGAAGGAAACAAGTACGTACTAATTAAAAAGTAGTAGTAAAGAAACCTCGAAATGAATATAGAAGCAATAATTTGTAACATAATTTTCATATTTGAATTTTTTAACGTTTATGAGTTTTCTTAAATTTAAAGATCCAGTTTAGTTTAAATTTATAAAAAGTTTTAGTTTCTTTTCGATTTTATGAAAGTTTATTTCAAAATTTATTTACGCAAATCTTAGAATTTCTAAAATACAAAATATAATTATCAACTATAATTAGTAAATAATAAATAAGAAACTAGAATTAACAAGCAAAAATTAATTACTAATTATTGCCTATTTGCAATTAATTACTAATTATTACATCTTAGTTATAATTTATTTAATATTAGCTTCTGATAGTTAATTAAATTTTTAATATTAATTTATTTGTTTATTATTTCTTATTATTTATTAAATATTATTTGCTAATTAAACATTAATTATTACATATGCATCTATTACAACTGACACCAAAGAAAAGTTGTACTAGGATCCTTTTACAACATGCAAAATAAAAGAGTTGTTGAAAAGAAGTTTATTACAACTTTTCGGAAAAAACAGTTGTAATAAACCTTTATTACAACGGTCATTTTATGATCGTTGTAAAATTACAGTTGTAATAGACTACTTTTGTTGTAGTGCTTTCTTATCTCTTTTTTTGCATCTTTCAAAAATTGCAAATTTATTCTACTGGACCTTGTATGCTGCCTAATTTGTTTCATATAAAATTAAACATATGATAATATACTTCCCGTTAATAAAAAGAAGAAAACAATAGCCGTTAAGCGATTATTATCAAGGCATGATCCATTTTTCAGGATTGACTGTTATATTGTAGTTTTAATTATTAATCAGATAAACATTCTAATTTTATGTTTCATCAATCAATTATTTTCAATGTACAAGCACGGCCCATATCATCTTTTTTAGATGGCTATGTAATTTATCAGTTCATTATATATAAAATGTAATATCCATTTTTAATAATATCTATAATAGTTGACATTTAAACATGCACACTGTTTTTATTTCTGTTATGATCATTTGTAATACACATGTGCAAAGCATAAATTAACACTTGTATACATACGAAATATAATACTTTTATGAGCTTAGATTGGATATGGACATAAATTTAAAAGTAGAGAGAGAATGACAACTGTAACGACCCGGAAATTTGCGATCTTGATAATCCAATATACAACACATATCGAACATCAAGAGTCGAAAATACTAGATGGTTAATGAAAGAAACTAGAGCGTGAGAATAGATAAGATAGAAACTTAGAATAGAATAAGAAGAAGAACACAACATCAGAGTAACACGAACCTCACAACGGAATGAATAACATATAATACATATAACATAACTTGAAATATACATCTGTACTTGAATATACATCATTATCCAAGTACAACACTTACAACACAGCGGAAATAAACTATAGCTATATGATCCTGAAACCTCCTGCTCCAGCTCTTCAGGTATATCTGTAAATCCCGACTACTTGACTGCCCGTACAAAATTGGGCACCCAAGAGTTTAGGGAAAACAAAACAAAATAAACTTCGGGTTAGTCATGAGACTGGTGTGAGTAAAACAGTTTAAAACAATTGAACAAGTAACTGATATCTCATAAGACCACGCCGTATAATGGAACGGGTTTTTCCCTTATGAGAATCCAAAATATCTTTATATCAAAAACCCTTTGATATTATAATAATGTCTATCAACCACAATATAATAATCATCTAGCAGAAACGCTTTCATCTCACATCCTACATATATAGTATACACTCAAAAACTGCAAGCACGTATTGGGTAATGGATTTTCAACTATGACAAGGTATGGAACCACCTTTCGCTAGTGTACCTCTAGAAGGAATACACTGGGTTCAACAAGAACATCTTGCAACCCGGCCACACATGACCGACCACTCATTTTACTTGAGTGTATCGAATGTATATCACCAACGGTTGGGATCAGAAACCGTTTCCCGAATGGGACAGTATCAACAATAGATTTTTAGAAGTAAATGAAACTCTAGATCAGGTGATTATACACCCTAATAGGTGCGACCTACATAGCCATGCTGCTTGCCCGATTTCTGTCATTTACCGGATGTGAGGCTAGAATGTAACGACCCAGATTTTTGAACAGTTTATTTTAAATATTTAGTATGGGTTTAAATATTGAATTTAAAATATAAATGGTATTTTATTGGGTTATTGTTTAAATAATCGAAATACGATTTAATTTGATAATTATCGAAATACGAGAACTAAACAATTTAATTCAAAGGTAAAATTGAATCGAAATAGTTTAGATGATCAATGTATATATACGATTTAAATATAAATAATGATAATTGAAATTTATTTTTAGATTTATTTGTTTTGAATTTAAAATGAATTAATATGGCTATTTTAAATATACGTTCAAAATAAATTGTATAATCTATTTCATTGAATTCAGAATAGTGAATAACGTTGGAAATATCGGTCGTCACGGTTGGATAGTGGTCCGGGACTTTGAGTTAAGAAACCACAAAATATTTTAAACAAAATTAAATTAAATTAAATTAAATCAATTTATTTTCAAATCCTATGGTTTCATTTCAGCCGACCTCATTAGACAGACCTACTTCCCTCGAGCACAAAATCCTGTCTTCCTCTTTCGAAATCTGAAAAACAGTGTTTTAATGACCTCGTACCTTATGTCCCCTTACTCTTCTATAAATTCGCGACCCTCTCCCTTTTCCTTCACATTTTTCTTTCACCCGTTCTCATTCCCTCAGAACCAAATCGAAAGCTTCATATTGAAGCCGCAAACGAGGGTCGGGGAAATCGTTTTCGAATTATTAAGGGGTGCGATACGAGGAGAGTTCGACGATCAAAGTCGGGTTCACCTGGGTCGCAGCTATGGTCGGAGTTGGGCATCTCGAGGTTGGCATCAGCTGACAGGGGCTTTCGATTTAGGGGATTTGGTGGCTGCGATGCATTTCGAGATGGGATTAATGGAACTCGCAATTTCCTGTAGTCAAAAATGGAAGGGGTCAGCAGACCCGTGATTTTGATGTCGCGGTTTCTGGAGGCGACGGGGGGGGGGGGGGGGCCATTCGAACTCGCTGATGAGCGAGCTGTGATGGTGCGAGGTAGAAAAGGGTGCGGCTTCCTCTGTAGGAGTCAACGCTGGTTCAGGTATGATGGTAATAGGGAGTCTGAACTGATGGTGAGTAGATTGAACGCGAGATGTTCGTTGAAATGCTATAATGAATGCTGGCTGTGTTTGGGGCTGATCACAGTAGAAATGATTCAACATTTCTTGAGTTAGCTTTGCGAATGGTCGAAGTAGCAAGGTATTCGTTTTTCCGAAATTTAAAATACTTAGGATAATTTATTTATTCATCGTTAGTAGCAAAGTTAAATCAATAATCATTGATCGTTAAATTAAATAAATAATCGTAGGGGCTTGGTAAATTCATGCGAGACGAGACGAGTAGGTTTGTAGCTACGCGGTATGGGATTAAGCTGGATATTCAGAAAATAGAAATCTGGTGAGTAGATCTCACTCACCTTTATTTATGATTATTTTTATTTCGTTAAAAATAATGGTTGTTGTGCTCGTTTGGATTTTTCTGCTTGTTTTATATATATTAGTTATTAAGGCTATATATATATATTGGGTTGATTGGTTGGTTGGATTCCCGCAGTCTCATTAGCGGATGCCCGCAGTTTCATAGCGGATGATTACCCTATACGCCCCACGCTATGATTAGTGGATGACCTTCTATACCGCGATATTCTGCCACGAAGCAGAATGGGTATTATTTATGTGCTAACATCTGTGGATGCAGGAAAACAGGTTGGAGGAATCCAACTGGATTCCTCAAAAATATATTATCTGTTTGTTTATTTGTTTGCATATATATTTTTATATATGATGTGTTAGAAAAATAAATAATTCGTTGCTTTGTGTGTGTTTAAATATCACTGGGCTTAAGTAATGATATTTAAAATATCGTAAAAAGGATATTGGAGATTTAAAAAGGAAAAATTCTATTTTTAAATAGAAATTTGAATTTTAAATGGAAATAAAAATATAAACTTGTTTTGAAAAATAAAACAAGTAGTTTCTTTATAGACGAAGTTTATAAATAGTTCTTTATAACGAAGTTATAAATGAAGTGAAAAGAATTATCATTTGATAATTCAGAAATGGAAATATAAGCGTGAAATTGGGATTTGAGATGAAATTTCAAAACAGGATGTGAAATTTTTAAATATATGTATATATAACTCAAATGAAATTTGAGTATAACATTTGAATTTTTTAAAAAAGGAGTTAAAATATTTGAATTTTAAAAGGGGATTGAATATTAGAAATTCAAATAAGAAGTTCAAATAGAATTTGAATAAACGAGATTAGAATGAAAGATAGAATTTTTATTCAAGGAATTAAAATAAAGTTTGAATTCAAAGGAATTCAAATAAAGAAATTTGAAAGGGAATTTGAATTAGAATTTCCAAATAGAATTTGAAATAGAACTTCAAAATAGAATTTTCAAAAGAGAATTTGAAATAGACTTTGAAAATAGAATTTCAAAAATAGAATTGCAAGGTAGAATCGTAATGAAATTTGAAATATAGAATTTCAAAGAAGAATTCAAATGTGAAATTTGAATAGAGATTTGAATAGAAATTCAAGTATTGAATTTGAGCAGGGAATTGAATTAGAAAATTCAAATAGAGATTTGAATATGAAATTTCAAAATAGAATTTGGGATAAAACTTTGAAAAATAGGATTTCAAAGTAGAATTGAAATAGGATTTTCAAACTAGGAAATCCAAATAGTTTTGAAATGGGATTTGAATTCAAAGAAGTTCAAATGAATTTGAAATGAGGAAAATTCAAATGGGATTTAAATAATGGGTTTTAATAAAGAGGATTTAAATATAAGAATTTAAATAGTAATTCAAATGGTGTTAAAAATAAGTTTGAATATAGAAATTCAAATGGTGTTAAAAATAAGTTTGAATATAGAAATTCAAATGGTGTTAAAAATAAGTTTGAATATAGAAATTCAAATGGTGTTAAAAATAAGTTTGAATATAGAAATTCAAATGGTGTTAAAAATAAATTTGAATATTAAGATTCAAATGAAAAGGGAAAATGAAATTTGAATATAAGAAATTCAAATTGAGTTCAAATAAGGATTTAATCTAGGAGATTTGAATATAGAAATTCAAATGAAGTTTTGAAAATAGATTGAATATAGAAATTTAAAGGGAGTTTTGAAACTAGATTTGAAATAGAATTCAAATAAGAGGATTTGAATGATAGAATTAAAAAGGGGTGGAATATTTGAAATTTCAAAAATAGAATTAAATCGGAGATTGGATATTGGAAATTCAAATAGAATAAATATAGAATTTGAATTCGAAGAGAATAGGGAATTTGAATGTAGAATTCAAAAAGGAATTTAAATGGAATTTAAATTATAGAATTTGAATATAGCATTCAAATGGAATTTTAAACTATGAGATTTAGCTATATAATTCAAATGGAATTTGAAATATGGAATTCGAATATAGGATTCAATAGAAGTGAAATTTGAATTTGAATATAGAGTTCAAATAAAAGTGGAAGTGAAATTTGAAGGGAGTTGAATTTATATAAACGAAGTTTTAAAAGTTTATATATATATAAATATAATTAAAACGAACTCGCCGCAGCGCTGCAGTTCGTAAATTGGCGATTCGAACTTCAATCGAATATACAGGACTCAATTGAAGTCGGAATTCTTCGGAACAAGAAACGTCAGGACCGGTTTGATAATAGTTTTCTAATGAAAGAGAAAAATCTGGATTTCGTCGTATAGATTTTGAGTTATGTCAAAATCAAATTTTCAGAAAAGCAGCGCCAGAATCGTTTTAAAACCATTATGGTTTATTTAATATTATAAAAGGATTTTAAGCAAGAAAATCCGAAGTTTCTATTTAGGAAATTCCAGAGCCGAGTTGTAAAATATATGCGAATTCAAGCTGTGTAAATGAATATGATTTTTGAAACAGAAATCAGATTTTTGATTATTGAATAGAATTAACTAATTCGAATGGTAATTAGTTAATGAGATTTTGAATTAATATTGGGCTTTGAATAAGTGAATTCGATTTGAAAATTTATCTTCGAAATCGAAAAGGAAAACTAGAATTGAAATTGAAATTCGATTTGGTTATGAACGAGTTAAATATTTTGTTCGAACATGTTATGTTCAACAAAGAAGTGAAATAGGCAAAAAGGCTAATTTGAGAATAAATGGGCGAAACTGAATTCAAACGATTTGATGGTATTGAATTGAATTGCAAACAGGTGAATATGTGTTAAGCAGGTTTGGGATGAAGTATATGAAATTATAAATGTAGTGCTCGACAAAAAGGTACATGTTTAATTCATATATGAGGTTTTATGCGCCTTATCGGCTAGCCGCTTGGCTTCTTCTTTTTCTTTTGAGATTAGAAGATACCGGGATGCCATTTGAAATTTCCCGATGCTCCCGATACAGGGGAGGTTATGGCGAATTTTTCCGGAAATTTAAGGAGTTAGAATATTTTTAAGATATTTTGATAATTTGAAATCATTGTATCGACGTATTGAATTCGATAGGAAAGTGAATATAAAAATCGAATGTTGTAAAAGGGGATAGAGATAAGTGATTGGAATTGTTTCCAATTGCGAATAGAGATTTTTCTAATATATAGAAAATAAAAGAAGTCGATATTGGGAAATGTTTTCCAAATAGCGTAAAGAGGAAAGATGGGTATTGAAAATATTTGATTAACAAATATTGATAAGAGGATATAGAAGAGATTTAATTAATGAAATATTAATTAAAGAGCCAGTGATTTGTTTGATAGGTTGGATGAACACTTGTTTTTATTCGATAGTTAAATCACAGAATATCGAAGTTTTGACCATCGTTGTCAATATGGAGAGACCGGTTGGATTATTATCCGAAGAACCACTCTGTATCGGCATTAGCGTTGCGAACCAAGTATGCTGAATATATTGAAGACGGAGTAAAGTGCAAGGGCTTTTCTAGTAATAGAAATTGTGCCTTCGGTTTCGTTCAATCCCAGAATGAACGTAAATGGACGAATGTCTGACAGAGTATTTCCAATGATCAAATGGGTTGGTTTGTATGAGTATATATGGTTGCAACGGATTTATCCCTTAGCATAATATCCAGAATATTTGTGCAAACTCAACTAGTGATTAACGGATCTGACAATGTGGCATTCAAAGTGATTGTGTTATCGATGAATGGTAAGTATTCGTAGCCTCAGGCCTCAACAACCGGGAAAGGACAAAAATCGGACAGGCAGCATGGCTATGTGGGTCGCACCCATTAGGGTGTATAATCACCTATCTAGAGAAATTCCTTTTGTTTCTAAATCTATCGATTCTGCCCATTCGGGAAACGGTGGTTTGAGTCCAACCGTTGGTGATATACATTCGATACACTCAAGCGAAATGAGTGGTCGGTCATGTGTGGGCCGGGTTGCAAGACGTTCTTGTTGAACCCAGGTGTATTCGCCTCTAGAGATGCACTGTCGGAAGGTGGTTCCATACCTTGTCATGTTGGAAATCCAATCTCCAATAAGCGCCATGCGGTTTTTGATTTTATAATATATATGTGGAGCGTGAGATGCAAGCGTTCTGCTATTTGGTTATTTACTTGGTGTAGACATTATTATAATATCACTGGATTTGATATCAAAGTGTTTTGGGTTATAGTAAGATAAAAACCCGTCCGTGTTTATGTGTGGGCTGGTCTTACTATTATCTTTTCTTTTGAAAGGATTTTTAAAGTTAAACAAGTGATTGGAGTTTACTCACACCAGTCCCATGACTGACCCAGAGTTTATTTTGTTTTGTTTTTCCTAAACTCTTGGGTGCCCAAATTTGTACGGGCAGTCAAGTGTTTCAGGCTTTTACAGATACACTTGGAGGAGCTTGAAGCAGGAGGCTTCAATGTTAGATATTTAGAGTTACTTCCGCTGAATCAAATGTTATGTGTACTCTGATGATGGTATGTATATATGTACCAAACAGATTTGTATTTCAAAAGTTATGTTATAGAATATATTTTATTCGTTCCGCTGTGAGCTGTGATCTTCGTTTTTCTTCTATTCTAATATTTCTTTCCTTCTATTTCTCACCCTCTATCTTCTTTCTAATAATGAGTCGTATTTCTGTGTTATTTGGATTAGACGCGTGTTGTGTTTAGTCAACTCAGATAGCACGAATTTGCGGGCCATTACAGTGGTATCAGAGCTTAGGTTGAGCGAATACCTAGGCTTGTGTGGAGTTGTGCTCATTAGAGATAGGGTCAGTAGTACCCTAGAATGAGTTGAGCGTATATATACGAGAGAGCGTATTTGTAATTTGATATAAAAAATTGTTTTATATTGTGTTGACTTGTCTGTTGAGTGGTTTATGAATTCTGATCGAATAGTGGGACGCCACAAAGTCGATAGGAATTTCTAAACACTTGAACAGAAAATACGACATGATATTGTTTTAAGTGGGTAAATGAAATAATTTTACCCGAAATTTCTATTTTTGATATAGAAAGAATAATTTCTAGAATCATTATTATATGGATGTATTGGATGTGTTGAATGTTAACATTATAATCAGATAAGATTATAAAATTAGAATGGTTATTTATAACCAAATAGAATTTGTATAGGGATTAAATATACAAATGAGATGAATTAGAATCAAATTCAAACCAGAATTAAGAATTCAAAATCCTGGGAAGTTGGAAATATTTTTCAAAGTATATTAAAGTAATATAGCTTTGTTTTAAAAGGATTTGAAAGAAAATCATTTTTGATGGATTTTGAAATAATAAAGCACTGAACTCACTTCAGTGGCTGGGAAATAATTCTGATGATGATTGCAACATCATCAGTGTTCATTTTCGAGTTTTTAAGTGATGCATTGCTACCTTAGTTTTTGATGGAAATTTGGTTTGAAAAAAAACAAGTAGATTGAAAACTCAAATGTTTTGAATTTGAGATGGAAATAAATATATTTATGGGATTTCAAAAGAATTTGAAAAGAAAACCCAGGTATTTGAATTCTGGAATTAAAAATTTAACTTAAACAAGTTAAATGGGTCGAAGTGAATAAATTGATCAGAATCAATTTGAATAGGTTTATTGGAATATAGATTTGATATAAATGGATTGATCGTGGATCATTCGAATTAAATGTGTGAAGACCAAAAGTTTTGGTTGGAGTTAATTTATTGAAATATGAGAAGTTGAGTTTCAACATAAGTGAGATGTGGGAAAGAAATGGATTTGTACCCTTTTTCCTACTTTAGCAATTTCGAGGACGAAATTATTTTAAGGGGGGAAGAATGTAACGACCTAGATTTTTGAACAGTTTATTTTAAATATTTAGTATGGGTTTAAATATTGAATTTAAAATATAAATGGTATTTTATTGGGTTATTGTTTAAATAATCGAAATACGATTTAATTTGATAATTATCGAAATACGAGAACTAAACAATTTAATTCAAAGGTAAAATTGAATCGAAATAGTTTAGATGATCAATGTATATATACGATTTAAATATAAATAATGATAATTGAAATTTATTTTTAGATTTATTTGTTTTGAATTTAAAATGAATTAATATGGCTATTTTAAATATACGTTCAAAATAAATTGTATAATCTATTTCATTGAATTCAGAATAGTGAATAACGTTGGAAATATCGGTCGTCACGGTTGGATAGTGGTCCGGGACTTTGAGTTAAGAAACCACAAAATATTTTAAACAAAATTAAATTAAATTAAATTAAATCAATTTATTTTCAAATCCTATGGTTTCATTTCAGCCGACCTCATTAGACAGACCTACTTCCCTCGAGCACAAAATCCTGTCTTCCTCTTTCGAAATCTGAAAAACAGTGTTTTAATGACCTCGTACCTTATGTCCCCTTACTCTTCTATAAATTCGCGACCCTCTCCCTTTTCCTTCACATTTTTCTTTCACCCGTTCTCATTCCCTCAGAACCAAATCGAAAGCTTCATATTGAAGCCGCAAACGAGGGTCGGGGAAATCGTTTTCGAATTATTAAGGGGTGCGATACGAGGAGAGTTCGACGATCAAAGTCGGGTTCACCTGGGTCGCAGCTATGGTCGGAGTTGGGCATCTCGAGGTTGGCATCAGTTGACAGGGGCTTTCGATTTAGGGGATTTGGTGGCTGCGATGCATTTCGAGATGGGATTAATGGAACTCGCAATTTCCTGTAGTCAAAAATGGAAGGGGTCAGCAGACCCGTGATTTTGATGTCGCGGTTTCTGGAGGCGACGGGGGGGGGGGGGGGGGGGCATTCGAACTCGCTGATGAGCGAGCTGTGATGGTGCGAGGTAGAAAAGGGTGCGGCTTCCTCTGTAGGAGTCAACGCTGGTTCAGGTATGATGGTAATAGGGAGTCTGAACTGATGGTGAGTAGATTGAACGCGAGATGTTCGTTGAAATGCTATAATGAATGCTGGCTGTGTTTGGGGCTGATCACAGTAGAAATGATTCAACATTTCTTGAGTTAGCTTTGCGAATGGTCGAAGTAGCAAGGTATTCGTTTTTCCGAAATTTAAAATACTTAGGATAATTTATTTATTCATCGTTAGTAGCAAAGTTAAATCAATAATCATTGATCGTTAAATTAAATAAATAATCGTAGGGGCTTGGTAAATTCATGCGAGACGAGACGAGTAGGTTTGTAGCTACGCGGTATGGGATTAAGCTGGATATTCAGAAAATAGAAATCTGGTGAGTAGATCTCACTCACCTTTATTTATGATTATTTTTATTTCGTTAAAAATAATGGTTGTTGTGCTCGTTTGGATTTTTCTGCTTGTTTTATATATATTAGTTATTAAGGCTATATATATATATTGGGTTGATTGGTTGGTTGGATTCCCGCAGTCTCATTAGCGGATGCCCGCAGTTTCATAGCGGATGATTACCCTATACGCCCCACGCTATGATTAGTGGATGACCTTCTATACCGCGATATTCTGCCACGAAGCAGAATGGGTATTATTTATGTGCTAACATCTGTGGATGCAGGAAAACAGGTTGGAGGAATCCAACTGGATTCCTCAAAAATATATTATCTGTTTGTTTATTTGTTTGCATATATATTTTTATATATGATGTGTTAGAAAAATAAATAATTCGTTGCTTTGTGTGTGTTTAAATATCACTGGGCTTAAGTAATGATATTTAAAATATCGTAAAAAGGATATTGGAGATTTAAAAAGGAAAAATTCTATTTTTAAATAGAAATTTGAATTTTAAATGGAAATAAAAATATAAACTTGTTTTGAAAAATAAAACAAGTAGTTTCTTTATAGACGAAGTTTATAAATAGTTCTTTATAACGAAGTTATAAATGAAGTGAAAAGAATTATCATTTGATAATTCAGAAATGGAAATATAAGCGTGAAATTGGGATTTGAGATGAAATTTCAAAACAGGATGTGAAATTTTTAAATATATGTATATATAACTCAAATGAAATTTGAGTATAACATTTGAATTTTTAAAAAAGGAGTTAAAATATTTGAATTTTAAAAGGGGATTGAATATTAGAAATTCAAATAAGAAGTTCAAATAGAATTTGAATAAACGAGATTAGAATGAAAGATAGAATTTTTATTCAAGGAATTAAAATAAAGTTTGAATTCAAAGGAATTCAAATAAAGAAATTTGAAAGGGAATTTGAATTAGAATTTCCAAATAGAATTTGAAATAGAACTTCAAAATAGAATTTTCAAAAGAGAATTTGAAATAGACTTTGAAAATAGAATTTCAAAAATAGAATTGCAAGGTAGAATCGTAATGAAATTTGAAATATAGAATTTCAAAGAAGAATTCAAATGTGAAATTTGAATAGAGATTTGAATAGAAATTCAAGTATTGAATTTGAGCAGGGAATTGAATTAGAAAATTCAAATAGAGATTTGAATATGAAATTTCAAAATAGAATTTGGGATAAAACTTTGAAAAATAGGATTTCAAAGTAGAATTGAAATAGGATTTTCAAACTAGGAAATCCAAATAGTTTTGAAATGGGATTTGAATTCAAAGAAGTTCAAATGAATTTGAAATGAGGAAAATTCAAATGGGATTTAAATAATGGGTTTTAATAAAGAGGATTTAAATATAAGAATTTAAATAGTAATTCAAATGGTGTTAAAAATAAGTTTGAATATAGAAATTCAAATGGTGTTAAAAATAAGTTTGAATATAGAAATTCAAATGGTGTTAAAAATAAGTTTGAATATAGAAATTCAAATGGTGTTAAAAATAAGTTTGAATATAGAAATTCAAATGGTGTTAAAAATAAGTTTGAATATAGAAATTCAAATGGTGTTAAAAATAAATTTGAATATTAAGATTCAAATGAAAAGGGAAAATGAAATTTGAATATAAGAAATTCAAATTGAGTTCAAATAAGGATTTAATCTAGGAGATTTGAATATAGAAATTCAAATGAAGTTTTGAAAATAGATTGAATATAGAAATTTAAAGGGAGTTTTGAAACTAGATTTGAAATAGAATTCAAATAAGAGGATTTGAATGATAGAATTAAAAAGGGGTGGAATATTTGAAATTTCAAAAATAGAATTAAATCGGAGATTGGATATTGGAAATTCAAATAGAATAAATATAGAATTTGAATTCGAAGAGAATAGGGAATTTGAATGTAGAATTCAAAAAGGAATTTAAATGGAATTTAAATTATAGAATTTGAATATAGCATTCAAATGGAATTTTAAACTATGAGATTTAGCTATATAATTCAAATGGAATTTGAAATATGGAATTCGAATATAGGATTCAATAGAAGTGAAATTTGAATTTGAATATAGAGTTCAAATAAAAGTGGAAGTGAAGTTTGAAGGGAGTTGAATTTATATAAACGAAGTTTTAAAAGTTTATATATATATAAATATAATTAAAACGAACTCGCCGCAGCGCTGCAGTTCGTAAATTGGCGATTCGAACTTCAATCGAATATACAGGACTCAATTGAAGTCGGAATTCTTCGGAACAAGAAACGTCAGGACCGGTTTGATAATAGTTTTCTAATGAAAGAGAAAAATCTGGATTTCGTCGTATAGATTTTGAGTTATGTCAAAATCAAATTTTCAGAAAAGCAGCGCCAGAATCGTTTTAAAACCATTATGGTTTATTTAATATTATAAAAGGATTTTAAGCAAGAAAATCCGAAGTTTCTATTTAGGAAATTCCAGAGCCGAGTTGTAAAATATATGCGAATTCAAGCTGTGTAAATGAATATGATTTTTGAAACAGAAATCAGATTTTTGATTATTGAATAGAATTAACTAATTCGAATGGTAATTAGTTAATGAGATTTTGAATTAATATTGGGCTTTGAATAAGTGAATTCGATTTGAAAATTTATCTTCGAAATCGAAAAGGAAAACTAGAATTGAAATTGAAATTCGATTTGGTTATGAACGAGTTAAATATTTTGTTCGAACATGTTATGTTCAACAAAGAAGTGAAATAGGCAAAAAGGCTAATTTGAGAATAAATGGGCGAAACTGAATTCAAACGATTTGATGGTATTGAATTGAATTGCAAACAGGTGAATATGTGTTAAGCAGGTTTGGGATGAAGTATATGAAATTATAAATGTAGTGCTCGACAAAAAGGTACATGTTTAATTCATATATGAGGTTTTATGCGCCTTATCGGCTAGCCGCTTGGCTTCTTCTTTTTCTTTTGAGATTAGAAGATACCGGGATGCCATTTGAAATTTCCCGATGCTCCCGATACAGGGGAGGTTATGGCGAATTTTTCCGGAAATTTAAGGAGTTAGAATATTTTTAAGATATTTTGATAATTTGAAATCATTGTATCGACGTATTGAATTCGATAGGAAAGTGAATATAAAAATCGAATGTTGTAAAAGGGGATAGAGATAAGTGATTGGAATTGTTTCCAATTGCGAATAGAGATTTTTCTAATATATAGAAAATAAAAGAAGTCGATATTGGGAAATGTTTTCCAAATAGCGTAAAGAGGAAAGATGGGTATTGAAAATATTTGATTAACAAATATTGATAAGAGGATATAGAAGAGATTTAATTAATGAAATATTAATTAAAGAGCCAGTGATTTGTTTGATAGGTTGGATGAACACTTGTTTTTATTCGATAGTTAAATCACAGAATATCGAAGTTTTGACCATCGTTGTCAATATGGAGAGACCGGTTGGATTATTATCCGAAGAACCACTCTGTATCGGCATTAGCGTTGCGAACCAAGTATGCTGAATATATTGAAGACGGAGTAAAGTGCAAGGGCTTTTCTAGTAATAGAAATTGTGCCTTCGGTTTCGTTCAATCCCAGAATGAACGTAAATGGACGAATGTCTGACAGAGTATTTCCAATGATCAAATGGGTTGGTTTGTATGAGTATATATGGTTGCAACGGATTTATCCCTTAGCATAATATCCAGAATATTTGTGCAAACTCAACTAGTGATTAACGGATCTGACAATGTGGCATTCAAAGTGATTGTGTTATCGATGAATGGTAAGTATTCGTAGCCTCAGGCCTCAACAACCGGGAAAGGACAAAAATCGGACAGGCAGCATGGCTATGTGGGTCGCACCCATTAGGGTGTATAATCACCTATCTAGAGAAATTCCTTTTGTTTCTAAATCTATCGATTCTGCCCATTCGGGAAACGGTGGTTTGAGTCCAACCGTTGGTGATATACATTCGATACACTCAAGCGAAATGAGTGGTCGGTCATGTGTGGGCCGGGTTGCAAGACGTTCTTGTTGAACCCAGGTGTATTCGCCTCTAGAGATGCACTGTCGGAAGGTGGTTCCATACCTTGTCATGTTGGAAATCCAATCTCCAATAAGCGCCATGCGGTTTTTGATTTTATAATATATATGTGGAGCGTGAGATGCAAGCGTTCTGCTATTTGGTTATTTACTTGGTGTAGACATTATTATAATATCACTGGATTTGATATCAAAGTGTTTTGGGTTATAGTAAGATAAAAACCCGTCCGTGTTTATGTGTGGGCTGGTCTTACTATTATCTTTTCTTTTGAAAGGATTTTTAAAGTTAAACAAGTGATTGGAGTTTACTCACACCAGTCCCATGACTGACCCAGAGTTTATTTTGTTTTGTTTTTCCTAAACTCTTGGGTGCCCAAATTTGTACGGGCAGTCAAGTGTTTCAGGCTTTTACAGATACACTTGGAGGAGCTTGAAGCAGGAGGCTTCAATGTTAGATATTTAGAGTTACTTCCGCTGAATCAAATGTTATGTGTACTCTGATGATGGTATGTATATATGTACCAAACAGATTTGTATTTCAAAAGTTATGTTATAGAATATATTTTATTCGTTCCGCTGTGAGCTGTGATCTTCGTTTTTCTTCTATTCTAATATTTCTTTCCTTCTATTTCTCACCCTCTATCTTCTTTCTAATAATGAGTCGTATTTCTGTGTTATTTGGGTTAGACGCGTGTTGTGTTTAGTCAACTCAGATAGCACGAATTTGCGGGCCATTACATAGAATCTACGCTTTATCATCGCACCAGATTCACTTTGAATGCTACATCGTCAAATCCATCAAATCACTGATTGACGTCCTCAACAATACATTATGTGTTAGCTAAAAGAAGTTTCCTTCTCCACTTCCACTCTTGGTACGGTTGGAGAAATCAATATACGTGATCGTCTGGAAATACTCTGTCAGACATCCGTCCTTACAAGTCATCCAGGAACAGGATGAACCGGAGGCACTATTCAATACATCCATCTTAGACACTGTTATCTAAGATTTATACAACAGCCCTTGCACTTTACTCCATCTTCAATTATCTTTGGCATATATGATTCGCAACGCTTATGCCAATACAGAGTGGTTCTTTGGATAATAATCCAACCGGACTCTCCATATTAACAACGTTAAAATGGTCAAAAACTTCGATAGTCGGTGAGTTAACTATCGAAGAAAAACAAGGGTGCAAACAACGATATTATTTCCAGACGGAAATGCTATCGATCAATCATCAATCATATATAGATCAATATATATATATTCATATTTCCTTATTTCAGTATTTGATTACATTTCTGATTTTCTTTGGAAAACATTTCCAAATCTTCTTTACTTGGATTTAAACAGATGTTTAAATCAACATCGCGACGACAACTCAAACCACTATACTTATTTACTAAATTCACTTAACCACTTTCACTCTCGAACCTTAACCATTTCTAAATTAAAAACGAAGTTAATCAAGTTGGGGTATAACTACCTCTTAGACCTTAACTGAACAACATTTTAAATCTTGAAATAGGTTAAGTTCATCTTTTAACTCTTTAACACTTCTCCTTACTTAACTCCGTTAACTCTATTCGAATAAACTATATTCGATTAACTCCTTTAATTCTATCCGAATAAACTATATTCGATTAACTCCTTTGATTTAACTCTAATCGATTAACTCTATTGCATTACTCTATCGATTAACTCTATTGCATTCACTTTAATCGATTAGATCTACTGCATTCACTTTAATCAATTAACCCTATTCGATTTATTCTTTTCGATTAACTCCTTTAATTCTATTTATTCTAACAAGTAAATATCTCCTTTGTACTCTATTTATTTTAACAAATAAATATCTCCTTCGATTTCTATTTATCTTAACAAATAAATATCTCCTTCGATTTCTATTTATCTTAACAAATAAATATCTCCTTTGATTTCTATTTATTCTTAACAAATAAATATCGCTTTGATTTCTATTTATTCTTAACAAATAAATATCGCTTTGATTTCTATTTATTCTTAACAAATAAATATCTCCTTTGATTTCTATTTATCTTAACAAATAAATATCTCCTTTTATAATCCTATTTATATCCTAAATAAATACTCCTTTATTCTATTCTATTCGTTTTATCAACATTTTTCCCTTTTATAAAACTCTATTCGTTTTATAAACATTTTCCTTTTATTTACTTTCGAAAAATTTCCTTTTTATAAAATCTCCTTTGATTGTTATAAATATTATCTCTTTTATAAAATCCTTTGATTTTATAAATAATCTATTTTCAATATTCATTTTGAAAATTCCCTTTCCTTCATTTCGGTATGTTATGGTATTTAACACATCAAATCACGATGACCAATATCGTCCATACACACACAATCACCAACAGGTTATAATTCACATTATATATCAAACTATATGAAAAACAATAAAATAACTGTTGAGGAATCCAATCGGATTCCTCCAACCTGTTTCCCTGCATCCACAGATGTTACACAATAAAATCAACATCACTTTCAGTTCCATATGATATATTCTGTTAAACAGAATCAATATAGAAATTCAACTAACTGTCTAGCAGTTCAATCAAATAGTCAACACACAGTCAATCAACCAATATTTAATAGTTCTAAAAATACAACATGAAATTATAAACTGTTCAGAGTTAGTGAGATTTACACACATTGGCGGTTTATCGTTAAATATCGATAACCATTGTCAATTCAACAAACTTCCAGTCAGTTCCATCATGTAGTATCCGTCCATACGATACCAACGCAACTTACGGTTCGTGATTCTGATATCGTACGAAGTAGATATTTACTTTACAAGTTATACGAGTAGTTTAAATCAAATAAAACTAAATTTTTAAAATATGATTGGGCTTACTTTTAAAACCAGGCCCAAACCATTCCCTAACAACCCCAGTCCCCTTAAAACCGAACCCGCAATGTCCTTCTTCCCAAAACTTAGAATCACGCTTCAGGAGAACCCGTCCACCATAGCCGTAACTTCATCCATCCCGTCCTGCTCTTCCTCTTCATTGAAATGCAAACAGATTCCACCCAACTTCCTCTCTACTCAAGCTCAGTCCACTCATTCCGACCTTATCCCACTCGAAATTGCACCACATTTTCCGACGTCGAGGTGCTACAGTAACAACCCATCACTGTTCATGATCGAATGGCCTAGATTTTGGCCAGAACGTGCGATTCCTCATGCCAAACCCAAATACTACAACAAAATGACAAATCGATGCTTATACACTTCATGATTCTCAACCATAGCTCCTGGAAATAGACGCTGTAGAAAAGTGGTGCCACTGAATAACTGTCACACCCACCAAAAGACCTACCCGATTGAAGAGGAGCATCCCAAAATCAATAATATGTTTATATCATGATTTATGAGAATTTGTTTCTATTTCTTTTATTTTTTTTATCTCATGATTTTTGTCTGTGTTGAGAAAATTTGGTGGCGGCCTGGGAATTTGATTTTATAGAGGATCATAGTTGTGTGTGCGGTTGAAACGATGACTAGGTGGCTAGTTTTTGTTCACACATACTTAGATATTTTAGTTTTAAATATCATTTTATATTCATTTCTGACTTCTAAAAATTTGTGTGGTCACACATGATACCCAAAAATCACAAAACTAGACATGTAGCCAGAGTTCGACATTACGGTCCCAACGAAACTGGTTTCGTCGAACTCCGACTCCGTATGCTCACACGGCGTATTTTTAACTGTCAAAATACTGACTGTTTTCACTCTAAAAATCCGTACGACCACACAGTGACTCTAAAAATCACGAAACTTGAAATCTAGCAATAATTTAATATTGCGGATCCAACAAAATTAGTTTCGTCGAATTCTGAGGTCGTATGAAAAACTGGCTATTTTTAAAGCTCTGAATGACCCATTTAAATATATAAATATAATTAAATTTAATATTTAAAAATAAATATTATCGTCTATATTCACAGTGGAATACCGTACAGTTTCAGAATATTCCTATATGAATTTCTAACTTGATATTTCAAATCTGGGTCAACCCGATATTCGATTTATATTGAAATTCCTTTTTAAATTATAAATAATTCCTTTATAAATTATAAAGGGATTCCACAACGACTTTTCTCAAATTTGATTTGGACGTAAATCAAAATCTTCACGACGAAATCCCGATTTTTCTCTTCCACTAGAAAGATATACTCCACCAGCTCCACACGTTTCTTGTTTCACAGAAATCCGACTTAAAACGAATCCTGTACATTTAGTTGAAGTTCAAATCGCCAAATTACGAACTGCATCGCCATTTCAAGCTCAATTATAATTATATTATAATTATACGTTCAAACTGTCGTTAAAATAATATATTCGTTATTCTAATTCAATTCTGAACTGAATTAAATATCACAGATGATCCAGTTCACACCATATCACCATTTCAGCCAATTCTGGTTATTTCAGAATTAAATATATTATTTAATTTATTATTTTAATTAAATATTCACCATTATTTAATTCCATGACCATTAAATTCACTATATCACTATTTATATAATTAAATTAATTAATTATAATACCTCTGCCAATGCGGGTCATTACAATCTTCCCCAATTAAAATAATTTCAACCTCGAAATTGCTAGAAGGTAGAGGATGACCCTATCGACTGGTTAGAACACATTTGTTCACTTCTTAACTTCAGTTTCCAACTGGAGCAATTTAATTTCAATTAAAATATTAATTAATTCTTATCAAAGAAAATTTCCAAAAATCCTGAAAATTTTCTAACGCCTTAACTCTTTGAAAAATTTCGCCAGCACCTCCTTTGTACTGGTCAATACGTCAAACTCCAACTCGCCTCCCTGGGCCATCTCCAACCCAAAAGAAAATCAAACAGCCAAGCGGCTTGCCAATTCGGCTCATCAAAATCTCATACCATATGAAATATAAACTTGTACCATTTTTTTGGGCATATCAACTCTTTCACTTCCATATGCTATCAACTCAGCATATACCAATGTTATCCCACTCAAATTCTGAAATCAATTCATCTCCAACACAACCATTCTCCTTTTTACCAAGCCAAATATCATTTTAACTCGAGTTTCTTCTCGATTCCCAACTCTTAACTTGATTATCACATTACACTTCAAATTTGAATCTCACAATCCAATTTGTCTTGATATCATTCTAATTCAATCTCAGTTACCACTTTACTGGCTTTACTTTAATTCAAATTTGCTTTCAAAAATTTCTGTTAAATTTGTTTTTAATTCAAACAGTCTTTCCCTGGGAGTTTTTTAAACAGTTTACTCTTTTCAAAAATCAAATTTTCCTTTTGAACATGTTACTGAGCCCTTAATTAATATTCCATTAGTTAAATCAATTCTCTATTTCTTTATCAATATTTGTTAACCAAATATATTCAATAACCATATTGGGCTTTTATGTTATTTGGAAAACATTTCCGAATATCGCCTTCCTTTATTTTCTAAACTTTAGAAAATATATGCTATTTATAATTGGAAAATATTCCAATTACTTATCTCTTTTCCGATCTCGTTTAATTCTATACTTAGGAAATATTCTTTATTATATTTCCAATCTTACACTTATTTGGGTTAAAACGGATGTTGTGTAAAACATCGTTACGACAACCCAAATACTATATTCAACTAACTCTTATTCAACATTGATCTTCGAGCCTGAAATCTTTCTATTTATTTGTTAATAATGAAATCAATCAAGTTGGGGTATAACTACCTCTCAGACCTTGACTGAATAACATTTATAACGTCAAAACAGATATGACTACTTACTCGAATAATCAATACCATACAACTACTTATTCACTTTTAAACACGTATGCTTCCTCTTTCTATTTTTACTTAATTTTATTCTTAGTCTTCCTTTTTGATTTTACTATTCTATTTCTAAGTTCGTTTCTTTATCGGCTTATATATATATATATATATATATATATATATATATATATATATATATCGATACGTTGATTTCTAACTATCAAATTATCTTAAAAATATTCTAACTCCTTAAATTCCTGGAAAAATTCGCCATAACCTCCTTTGTACCAGGAGCATCGGGATATTTCAAATAGCCTCCCATGGCCCTCACCAATCCAAAAGAAAGAGAAAAAGCCAAGCGGCTAGCCGATACGGCGCATAAAATCTCATATATGAATTAATTACATACCTTTTCGTCGAGCATTCTATTTATATACCTTCATTATCCTTATCCCATACCTGTCTCATGTATATCCATACATTTCTACTTCATTTCAACTTAATCCAATCGTTTTAACTTAGTTCATTAATTGATTTGTTAATTAACTCTTTAGTCTATTTCACTTTTATATTTGAACATGACATGTTCAAATATATTTTAACTTGCTTATTAACTAATTTGAATCCAAATTTCAAATTTAAGTTCTATATTCGATTTCGAATATCCATTTACAAATCCAATTCACCTTTCAAAGTTCAACTTCAAATTCAAAACTCGATTAACTAATTCCTCTTCGACTTAGTTAATTCTATTCAATTTCTATTCAAATTATATATATTCAAATTCTATATTCGAATCAATTTCAAATTCTATATTCAAATTCTATATTCAAATCTATTTCAAATTCTATATTCAACTTCCATATTCAAATCTATTTCAAATTCTATATTCAAATTCCATATTCAAATCTATATTATAAATCCCATTTTGAAATTCAACATAACTTGTCTTTCCCAAAAAAAATTCAAAACAGTATCTCTGGTAGTAATTCATCACTTACAACTCGAAAATGAGTACTGATGATGCAGCTGTCATCCTCAGAATCTATTTCCCAGCGATCGAAGTGAGTTCAATATTATAAAACCATTTCTAAACATTTTCATTTTGAAATTCATTTCAAAATATAATTCACACTGCTTGTAAAATAATTTAAAATCTCCCAAGATCTTAAATTTTCCTTATTTTTAATCCAAATCCATTTACAAACACTTATCCAATTCTCCGGAGTTTCAATTTCAATTCTAATTTAAATTTTAGATTTAATTCAATTCATTATACTTATCTGAATTCTGATTGGTTATTTACATAACCATTTCACATTTTTATAATCTTATTTGATTATAATATAAACCAATTTATCCAATATGTATCAAAATATACTTTGGGTAAAAAAATTCATTTACCCTCTTTCTAAACATATCGTGCTGGTTTATCGTATTCAAGTGTTTATCAACTCCTACCGATACTGTGGATCAAACTGATCGATCAAAACCCATAAACAACTCAACCAATGAATCTCAACAATATAAAACCACTTTATATCAAATTACAAATACGCACTCGTATATATACACTCAAACTCAGTCTAGGGTATTATTAACCCAATCTCTACCGAGTCACGCCACAGAGCCAAGGTAATAACTTAACCTTAAGCTCTAATACCAACTGTAACGACTCGGAAATTTGCGATCTTGATTATCCGATATACAACACATATCGAACATCAAGAGTCGAAAATACCAGGTGGTTAATGAAAGAAACTAGAGCGCGAGAATAGATAAGATAGAAACTTAGAATAGAAGAAGAAGAAGAACACAACATCAGAGTAACACGAACCTCACGGCGGAACGAATAACATATAATATATATAACATAACTTGAAATATACATCTGTACTTGAATATACATCATTATCAAAGTACAACACTTACAACACAGCGGAAATAAACTATAGCTATATGATCCTGAAGCCTCCTGTCCAGCTCTTCAGATATATCTGTAAATCCCGACTACTTGACTGCCCGTACAAAATTGGGCACCCAAGAGTTTAGGGAAAACAAAACAAAATAAACTCCGGGTCAGTCATGGGACTGGTGTGAGTAAAACAGTTTAAAACAGTTGAACAAGTAACCGATATCTCATAAGACCATGCCGTATAACGGAACGGGTTTTTCCCTTATGAGAATCCAAAATATCTTTATATAACAAACCCTTTGATATTATAATAATGTCTATCAACCACAATATAATAATCATCTAGCAGAAATGCTTTCATCTCACGTTATACATATATAGTATACAATCAAAACCGCAAGCACGTATTCGGTAATGGATTTCTAACTATGACAAGGTATGGAACCACCTTTCACTAGCGTACCTCTAGAAGGAATACACTGGGTTCAACAAGAACATCTTGCAACCCGGCCACACATGACCGACCACTCATTTTGCTTGAGTGTATCGAATGTATATCATCAACGGTTGGGATCCGCAACCGTTTCCCGAATGGGACAGTATCAATAATAGATTTTTAGAAGTAAATGAAACTCTAGATCAGGTGATTATACACCCTAATAGGTGCGACCTACATAGCCATGCTGCTTGCCCGATTTCTGTCATTTACCGGATGTAAGGCTTGAAGCTACACTTTATCATCACACCAGATTCACTTTGAATGCCACATCGTCAAATCCATCAAATCACCGATTGACGTCCTCAACCATACATTATGTGTTAGCTAAAAGAAGTTTCCTTCTCCGCTTCCACTCTTGGTACGGTTGGAGAAATCAATATACGTGATCGTCTGGAAATACTCTGTCAGACATCCGTCCATACAAGTCATCCAGGAACAGGATGAACCGAAGGCACTATTTAATACATCCATCTTAGACACTATTATCTAAGACTTATACAATAGCCCTTGAACTTTACTCCGTCTTCAATTATCTTTGGCATATATGATTCGCAGCGCTTATACCAATACAGAGTGGTTCTTTGGATATTAATCCAACCGTTCTCTCCATATTAACAACGTTAAAATGGTCAAAAACTTCGATAGTCGGTGAGTTAACTATCAAAGAAAAACAGGTGTGCAAACAACGATATTATTTCCAGATGGAAATTCTATCGATCAATCATCAATCATATATATATCTATGTATATATATATATATATATTCATATTTCCTTATTTCAGTATTTGATTACGTTTCTGATTTTCTTTGGAAAACATTTCCAAATCTTCTTTACTTGGATTTAAACAGATGTTTAAATCAACATCGCGATGACAACTCAAACCACTATACTTATTTACTAAATTCACTTAACCACTTTCACTCTCAAACCTTAACCATTTCTAAATTAAAAACGAAGTCAATCAAGTTGGGGTATAATTACCTCTCAGACCTTAACCGAACAACATTTCAAATCTCAAAATAGGGTAAGTTCATCTTTTAACTCTTCTCCTTACTTAACTCCTTTAACTCTATTCGAATAAACTATATTCGATTAACTCCTTTAATTCTATCCGAATAAACTATATTCGATTAACTCCTTTGATTTAACTCTAATCGATTAACTCTATTGCATTACTCTATCGATCAACTCTATTGCATTACTCTATCGATTAACTCTATTGCATTCACTTTAATCGATTAACTCTATCGCATTCACTTTAATCGATTAACTCTATTCGATTTATTCTTTTCAATTAACTCCTTTAATTCTATTTATTCGAAAAAGTAAATATCTCCTTTGTACTCTATTTATTTTAACAAATAAATATCTCCTTTGATTTCTATTTATCTTAACAAATAAATATCTCCTTTGATTTCTATTTATCTTAATAAATAAATATCTCCTTTGATTTCTATTTATTCTTAACAAATAAATCTCCTTTGATTTCTATTTATTCTTAACAAATAAATATCTCCTTTGATTTCTGTTTATCTTAACAAATAAATATCTCCTTTTATAATCCTATTTATTTCCTAAATAAATACTCCTTTATTCTATTCTATTCGTTTTATCAACATTTTTCCCTTATATAAAACTCTATTCGTTTTATAAACATTTTCCTTTTATTTACTTTTGAAAAATTTCCTTTTTATAAAATCTCCTTTGATTGTTATAAATATTATCTCTTTTATAAAATCCTTTGATTTTATAAATAATCTATTTTCAATATTTATTTTGAAAATTCCCTTTCCTTCATTTCGTTATGTTATGGTGTTTAACACATCAAATCATGATGACCAATATCGTCCATACACACACAATCACCAACAGGTTATAATTCACATTATATATCAAAATATATGAAAAACAATAAAATAACTGTTGAGGAATCTAGTCGGATTCCTCCAACCTGTTTCCCTGCATTGTAACGACCTAGAAAATCTGAACCAATTTAAAAATTTTAAATTGGCAAAAATAATGAATTTTAAATATTTAAAATAAATATTTTAAATAATAGAGATGAAAAGAGAGTTTGAATCGATAATTGAAAACGAATATAATTAATAATAATTATAAACAAGGCCTGAAATGGCGCTGCAGTTTCAAAAATTGAATTCAAACTTTGTCGGACTGTACCGGGTGCAAAACAGAACGGATTTTAGTGAAACCAAAAATATTTAAATCTGTTAGTGAATACCTTTCTAACGAATCTGAAAAATCAAATTTTCATAGCGGAAAGCAAAAGTCATGGCCGAATGAATTTTCAGAAAGGTCGCTATGGAATTTTTATAGCCCGTGAAATTGGCCATTTTGCATACGACCTCGGAATTCGACGAAACCACTTTTGTTGGATCCGAGATGTGGAGTTATTGCTAGATTTCAAATGTCATAATTTTTGGAGCTAGTATGGGAGTGTGGCAAAGGAAAATGTGTTTTGGTCAATTACAGTTAAATTGGATCGACCAAAAATGGGCCTTTTTGCAAACGGTCTAAGAATTCGACGAAACTAGTTTTGTTGGGACCGTATCGTCAAAACATAGCTAGATTTATTTTTCTGGAATTTTTCGAATCAGTTTGTGGCCCTTTTAAATTGAAATGTACGTTCAAATTAAATATTGAATGTTATATATTTTAATTTGAAGGAAAACTGGCTGAAACAGTCGAATGGCCTACGAAACATATCCCATTGTGTTCGGAATGGGGATAAAACGCTAGGGACGACAGTCATTGGGTTTGAATTGGTGTTCGTGTGTGAAAGAGGGTATTTTCGGATTTTTAAAAATATATAAATAAACAAAAAAAATCATTGGCCAGAAATTCTATTTTCTCTCTCCCTGAAGTTCGACCGAAGGCGGAAAACGTTCGATTCCTTCTCTCTTCATTTTCTCCATCTACAAGCAAAATCAGTCCCTCCTCCAGTTAAAGATTTTGTAGAGCTAGGAGAGATCTTCAAATCCATATAAGGTTTGGATTTTTTCATTGCGTGGTTTGGGAGAACGGACGTCGGGAAGTTAGCGCGTTAAAGCCGCCGCCGCCGCCTCAGATGATCGAACGCCACCGCATCCCCCTGCGCTGAAAGCTCTCTCCTTCCCCTTCGACACTGCGTAGGCCGATCGAGCTATCGATTCACGGATTTCACGAAATCGCGTGACCTAGTTTTGAACATTTCAGAAAGGTATACGGCTTGTTTTATTTTCAGCTGTTTTAACAGCTTTAAACCGTTGCAAACTTTGAAAAATCATATCTTTTTGCTGTGTTAACGAAATTCGATGAAACAGGAAACATCGTGACCGAGTGGACGTCTTCTATATTTTAGAAGAGACCGCGTATTTTTTTGAGCCTTCTGCTATTTTTTGGTGGAGTGGAACCCAATGTGAGATTTCTAATTTATAAACAATATGGAAAATGACGATGTATAAATTATATAGTCGATGTATGAGTTATATAAGCGTTGTACACCTCTTGTATAAGCGTTGTATAAGTCGTATGTTCGATGTATAAGTTATATATGCGTTGTAAAAATTATATATGTGTTGAAATAGAAGTGAATTGCAATATATATATATATATATATATATATATATATATATATATATATATACGCCCCTCGTCCACAAAACCATGGAAGATATTTATTGGTTGTGATTGGTGTGAAAATTGATTGATAGCGAATGGTTGTTTAGGATTGTTTGTGGTTGATATTGATTGATTATGGTTGAAAAATACCCATTTGTAGTTGAGAAATATTTGGTTGAAACAACATAGGATTAGTTTGTAGAAACGAAATAAATATATACATGCCGCCTGCATGCGAACTAGATGCATGATCCCCATTATCAAAAACTGCGAGGTTTTAAGGTAGAGCGAGGAGTCGTACTAGGGACGGTCCCGGTTTTAACTACCCTGCCGTTATGCTGCCGAAATTTTGAATAATATTCATGTGTTGAATGGTATTCGTGTTTTAAATATAAAAATCACATTTTTATCTATATATAGAAACTATAGAAAACCTTCATGTGTTGAATTAATATTCATTCGTTGATTAGAAATTCATGTGTTGAATGGTATTCGTGTTTTAAATATAAAAATTACCTTTTTATCTATTTTTATAAACTATAGAAAACCTTCATGTGTTGAATCGATATTCATTCGTTGATTAGAAATTCATGTGTTGAATGGTATTCATATTTTGAAAGAAATTGTTTTATCATAAAAATCCCATTTTTAACATCAATATGAAATGTATAAAATAATCTTGTTTCGAAAGAAATTGTTTTATAATAAAAATCTTATTTCTACTACCTATGTAAACTATATAAAATAATAGTGTTTTGAAATGAATTGTTTTACAATAAAAATCACCTTTTTTTTATGCATGAATTGTAAAATAATAGTGTTGAAATAGAAGACAGTTAGATAAAAATATAATTTTTATCAAATGTATGAAAAGGATGTAGCTTTGAAATCAAAGAATCGATATATATATATATTTATAAATAGAATTAAAATATATTTAATCGAATAAAAACGCTGCAGTTCGTATTTTGAAATCGAAAATTCAAACGATTGTACCGGGAGATCCGACCATCGGATTTTCCTGAAATCGCAACCGTTGGGTTCGCCTTGGAAACATCTTTCGAACAGCACCAACTTTGTAAAAATCCAACGGTTGGATTGTCTGGAATGTTTAATTCAAATCTGGAGAAAAACAACACCAGAAACGATTATATATATATATATATATATATATATATAAATATATTTAATCGAATAACAACGCTGCAGTTCGTATTTTGATATCGAAAATTCAAACGATTGTACCGGGAGATCCGACCATCAGATTTTCCCGAAACTGGAACCGTTGGATTCGTTTTGAAAAGATCTTTCTATTGATGTAAATTTTGTAAATATCCAACGGTTAGATTTTCAGTTATGTTTAATTCAAATCTGAAGAAAAACAGCGCCACGGCCGCGCTATGGCCCGAAGCGTCGTTTTGAATAAATTGGCTATTCTAAAATAAATAAAAATACCGATAAATCGTTATAAAATATCATAAACGATATGGAATGGAAATAAACTGAATTTGCTCGATTTATGTGGTATTTGATGGTTGAATGTGTTTGGTGTGAAAATTACATTAAAGAATAAAATTGGTGTTGTCGAATGATTTAACCATTGAAATAAATTGATTTGAAATTCTAAATACGTGAATTATTTGAAAAGACCGAGTTAATTCTCATTTCAAATAATTGACCGACGATTGAAAGTCGAAGATGAAGACAGTGGTCGAAGACCGGAGATCTTCACCTCGTTTGGATGGTAACCGAGGTCCTGATTGGGAGGCATCCCAAAATATGGATAATGAGTGGTGATCGTCTAGACGTACGTGGTGATCGATGGGTTTGCGAGGTATTTAGTGCCTCCGGTTTCGTTCAGAACCAGAACGGACTTGTAAATGGACTGTTTGTCTGACATTGGATTTTATTCTGTGTTGATTGATCTCTGTTAAATATACATCTGTTTGGCGGTGGAGAATTTATTCTTTTGCTTAACGCCCTTCTCTGAAACGCACGAGCTCAGAGGTTGTATATCGATGGACATCAGTCGCATGGCATGAATTGCCTGTGTGGCATGCTAAGATGCAGTGATCAGGGCTTCTGTTGAAAAGCAAAGTCCTGTGGAGATGATCAAAGCTCTGCCTATGTGGCGTAGCTTTGTGTATAACGTGAATTTGCGAGCCTCACACCCCGGTATGAACCAGAAACGGGAGAAGGTCCTCAGGGAGGGCATGCGTTTCTTTCTAGCTAGGGTGGTGTCAGTGACTTACCAGCCCTGACATTTATATATTTTTCACCTGTGTGGTTGTTGCTGTTGCGAGGCGCCTCGGTTTGATCGGACGATCCGGGTCTGATGGAGTCATTCGTTGGCTCGTTTACGCCCCCAAAGGGCGTGGAAACGTATTGTTCAGGCACTATAATCCACATCGGTGGACCGGCCCTGTCGCTCCAAGGGGCAGTTGCGGCTGTTCCGGAGGCTCGGGCTAGAGAGTCTCGAAGTCGGTAATGACTATCTTTTGCCTTGGTTCATGACGGAAATCCAATTTCCAAATACGTGACTGTGCGGTTTTGATTGTATATATATATGGCGACATGATATATGGTACCCATGCCGTCTATGATTGATAGTTATGATTTGAAATTGTTTTCAAAACATATAAACACTAGCAATAATATCAATTGCCTTTGTTTTATTCGTATCAAGCATATTTTGGCCATTATAAGGTAAAACTCTATCCTCCGGTTTGCGTTGCATTGTGTGATGGGAACTGAGTCTTATAATGGCTTCATTTTTATAAAAAGCATTGCGATGTTTAAAAGAAAGATTTGTTTTAAAGCACTGGCAATCCGATGGAGTAAACCCGTTCCACGAAAGTGGCATGGTCCTGTGATTAGCCAAATTATATATATGTGTTGAGTAGATTTCTCATACCAGTCCCATGACTGACTCGTAGTTTGTTTCACTTTCAAACTCGGGTGCCCCTTTTTCTACACGGGCAGCCTTGTATTCAGGTTTAGCTGGTTCTTTTTGGATAGCTGGAGATGAAGATGGATTCTATTATTTATCTCTTTTTATGTTGTTCAGCTCCTATTGTACATATTTTGTTTATTTCCGCTGTGGACATTTATGTATAGCTGAACTGTATTTGTACTAAGTAAGATCCTATATACTGTGTAACTCTGATGATTACTTTTATCCAGTATATTCTATTGTTCATTATCTGGTGTATTTAATTATTCTGTTCTGCTATTATCCGTTTCTGTGTTATATTCCAAAGATAACCCTTGTCTCCGTCAGAAACGGGATTTGGGGTCGTCATAGCGTGGTATCAGAGCTTTGGTTAAGCTTAGTTCTGGAATATAACATTTGAACGAACTCGTCAGAAATTGAACCGGTAGTGTTCTAGGACGAGCAACTCATTACAGATAGGATCAGTAATCTCCTAGTATGTGTAGCAGAATGAAATAATACCTTGATAGACACATTTACATTCAAGTATTTGTATCTATATTTTGAAATATCTTTTCTGTTGACCTGACACTTGATCTGCAATTTGCAGAAGAACTAGAAATGAGTGCCAGGAACAGAGGTAGTGATACTGACTCGGATATCGAAGCCCTATATATGAAATATAGAAATCTGGGTGGAAAACCCTTCACGGATGAAGAATCAATTATGAAAACACAAGCTTGGATTCGTTCGGCTGAGAAAATCTTTGAAGCATTAAAGCTGAGGGATGACCAGAAAAGATTACTGGCCTCCTGGGCACTTGAAGACGAAGCTTTGTTCTGGTGGGATTCAGTTACTAAGGGTAATCCAGAAGGTGATATCACCTGGGATAGATTCAAAGTGATTTTCCTGGAAAGATTTACTCCTCCCGAAGCGACTGAGCGCCTATGTGACGAATTTTCTTATCTGATACAAGGTGATATGACCATCCCAGAATATCATAAGAAATTCAACGAACTTTCCCACTTGGCTCCTCATCTAATTCAAAATCCGAAGAGGAGGAATTTGAGATTCATCAATGGGCTTCAAAGGAAATACCAGAATAAAGTATTGGGGCATGTGAAGCTTCCTTTTTCAGAAATGATTTATATGGCTTATCAATACGAGGATCTCGACAAGAAAGGTATGTTACAGTACGATGAGGAGGTCAGCTCTAGTAATAAAATTGAGTATGAAACTGATCGTCCTGAGGCCAGTACAATGTCTGAGGGCAGTAAGAAGCCCAGTGCCAAAAGAAAAAGGGCCAAATCTGAGAAGAAACCCGTAACGACAACTGTATGCTCTAACTGCAATAAGCAAGGACATCTCTCGATAAGTTGCCGATCTCTAAAGAAACAAAGAAAGGAAGGATCTAAGTCTAATAAGGAGTTTCAAGAGACTAGAGAATGCAGCATTTGCCATCGGTTTGGCCATGTAAAACAGGATTGCCGGCGGTTAAAGGCAACTAAGGAGGCTCAGGTAAATGAAGTGGCAGAAACCTCAGCACCCTCAGATAATCAGGGAAGGTCTGATGTTTTAGAAGGCACGCTTAGTGTCAAAAATATTCCAGTTAAAGTACTGTTTGATACAGGCGCGTCTCGAAGTTTCATTTCGAAGGATGCAGCTAAGAAATTGGATTTGAATTTGAAAAAGCTCAACGAACCAATGACTGTCCAGAATCCGGTTGGGGGTTCCATCGATCTCAGTTGGGTTTGTGCAGTACCTGTCTCTTTTTCCTGCTATAAATTCCCTACTATCTCCATCGTCATGAATTTTAAGAAGTTTGATCTTATATTGGGGTTGGATTGGCTAACCAAATATGAAGCAGAGGTTAGGTGCGCCGAGAGAGTGGTTAAAGCAAAGGCCCAATCGGGGAATTATATAACCATACCATGTGAAGGCCCGACTTCAAATAGAAAAGATTTCTGGTCAGCTCTCGATGTTTCTCCAGCCCAAATAGAAAATATCCCTGAAGTCATAGAGAATATTCCTGACCTCATCAAAGATATTCCTGTCGTTAAAAACTATGCGGATGTGTTCGAAGAAGTCGTTCGCTTACCTCCGCAGAGAGAAATAGATTTCAAGATAGCTTTGATTCCGAATGCAAGGCCAGTAGTTCACGCTATTCGAAGAATGCCCTTGAAAGAGAAGGAGGAATTAGACAATCAAACACGACAGCTGGTATGGAAAGGTCTGATTAGGCCTAGTTTCTCTGATTGGGGTGCAGCAGTGGTATTTGTCCCAAAATCTGACGGTACTCTACGGCTATGCGTGGACTATCGTGATCCGAACAAGCAGACAATAAAGAACAAGTATCCATTGCCGCGGATTGATGATTTGTTGGATCGATTAAATGGAGCACAAGTATTCTCAAGAATGGACATAGCTACAGGTTTCCATCAACTTCGAATTGCCAAAGAGTGTGTTCCAATGACAGCATTCAAAGGCTCCGACTTATTCTACGAGTGGTTAGTAATGCCGTTCGGCTTATGTAACGCTCCAGCTTACTTCGTCGATCTAATGAACAGAGTATTCAGAGGAGTATTGAATAAATTTGTTCTGGTTTTTATTGATGATATTCTAATCTTCTCTAAATCAAAGGCCGAACATGAAAAACATCTGGAACAGGTTCTAGAAATTCTGAGACGGAATGTATTAAAAACCAAATTTTCCAAATGTATCTTCTGGCAAGATGAAGTAAAATTTCTAGGCCACGTCGTATCGAAAGAAGGAATCGCTGTGGACCCAAGCAAAATCACAGCAATTCAGAATTGGAAACAGCCCAGTACCCCCACTGAAGTCCGCAGTTTTCTCGGATTGGCTAGCTATTACCGGAAGTTCGTTAAAAACTTTTCGAAGATATCTGGTCATTTAACAAAGCTTACGAAGAAGCACTCTAAATTCAAATGGACTCCAGAAAGTGAGGAGGATTTCAAAGAGCTAAAGTTAAGACTAACGACTGCTCCAGTGTTAACCATCATCGATGGCAACCAGGATTTGAAAGTCTGGACTGATGCGTCTAGAGAAGGCCTTGGCGCAGTGCTAATGCAAAGGGGCCAAGTGATTGCTTATGCTAGCCGTCAACTGAAGCCGCACGAGAAGAACTACGTAACTCATGATCTTGAGTTATTGGCTATAGTATTCGCCTTGAAAATCTGGAGACACTATCTTCTGGGTGAGAGATTTGAACTGTTTACGGATCACCAGTCATTAAAGTATCTATTTACTTAGAAAGACTTGAATCTGAGGCAGCAACGATGGCTGGAGTTTCTAGCAGCATATGACTTTGAAATTATATACACTCCAGGAAAAGCCAATGTCGTGGCCGACGCGTTAAGCCGAAAGAATGAAATGATCGCCAGTTTTATTATCACGACTTCATTGCTAGATAAAATATCTGCTCTTCAAAAGGATGATCACTTCATTCAGAAGATCAGAGAGATAATTCAACAAGGCGAATCCTCGAGTTTCCAAGTTGATAATGATGGGATTCTAAGGCTCAAAGGTCGAATCTGTGTCCCTAACATTCCTGAGCTTCAAAAGGAAGTACTGGATGAATGCCACAAGTATAAGCTCAGTATCCATCCGGGAGTAAGCAAAATGTATAATGACATCAAACGCACTTTCTGGTGGAAGTCGATGAAGAGGGACATTTCCTTATATGTTAGCCGATGCCCTACTTGCTAACTAGTCAAAAGCGACCAACAGAAGCTTGCTGGATTGTTACAACCACTAGAAGTTCCTGGTTGGAGGTGGGAACATATTTCTATGGATTTCATTGATGGTCTTCCCAGGACCAGAAAAGGAAATGACAGTATTTGGGTGATCGTAGATCGCTTCACGAAGACCGCCCATTTCCTACCTGTCAGATCAAACAGAACTGCTCAGAGTCTGGCGCAGATACACTTCAAGGAAATAGTTAGACTACATGGAGTGCCGCTCAGTATAGTCAGTGATAGAGATACAATATTCACTAGCAAATTCTGGGAAGCATTTCAAGTCGAGCTGGGAACGAAGTTGAACTTGAGCACCGCTTATCATCCTCAGACAGACGGTCAGACTGAGAGGGTGAATCGTATTTTAGAAGATCTATTGCGGGCTTGTGTTGTAGATTTCGGTGGATCATAGGAGGACCATCTGCATTTGGCTGAATTCTCTTATAACAACAACTACCAGGCGAGTCTGACAATGTCGCCATTCGAAGCATTGTATGGTAGACCGTGTCGATCCCCTGCTTGTTGGGTCGAACCTGGAAATAGACTTGTGTTAGGGCCAGACATGATTCGAGAAGCTGCCGACAAAGTCGATTTTATTAAGAAGCGATTACTCGCCGCTCAAAGCCGACAAAAGAGCTATGCCGATAGAAGAAGAAGAGATATATCCTTTGCTGTTGGCGACTATGTATATTTGAAAATATCGCCGATGAGAGGAGTTATCCGGTTCGGTAAAACTGGAAAGTTGGCGCCCAAATTCATAGGTCCGTTTCCTATTCTGGAACGGATCGGAACTCTCACTTATAGGGTCAAATTGCCTGACTGGTTGCCTGGAATCCACGATGTATTTCACAAATCTCAACTTCGAAGGCACGTTCATGATCCAGACTTGATCGTGGAGGAAGCAGCTCAGCAAGATATTGAAATTACTCCAGAATTAGCTATGAGAAGAGAGCCGCTAAAGATTATCGGAAAAGAAACCAAAGAGCTGAGGAACAAGAAGGTTCACTTGGTCAAAGTGCAATGGAGCGGAGATCGACGAGATTGTACTTGGGAAACTGAGGAGAGCATTCAGAAAGCCTATCCCAGATGCCGAGTAGATATCTCTGATTGACTCCGGTGCAAGGTACATTTACCATACTTTACATCACCATGTAATTCTCTATTCTATTGTTATTTTCTTTCCATGAATGTGCACTTTTAACTCTATAGCCTGAATGATTTTAAAAGGAGAATAGGAATTAATTTAAATGGTTTTGAAAAGTTAAAAACAAATTGCTTGTTGGTTGTGTTGTGTGATTGTAGATTAGATTAATTAAAATTATTGAAACGATAGTTAATTTAATCAACAATGGAATAATGGTAGGATTTATTCATTTAAATCAAACATCTAAATGATTAGAAAATAGATAGAAATATATATACATGTGCATTATATATGTTTGAGCAGGTAAATGGATTAGCTGTTGAGTAAAGATTTTATTTGCGTGCCCGACAAATAGGTAAACCTTAATGAGTTGGATGCGTAATATTATTATATCAACTCCTGTGAATGCCATTGGATGCGGAGTGCTGGTTTTTCTGTGTGAAATAATAAATGTCGCCATAAGATAGTAACAATTAATTTTGAACTACATTGCATGGCATACTTCAGAAGATAGGCATACTTCATCATATACCACATAAGCATTTGGAGCTTGTGTGACGAGGTGGAAGATTTACCATACGAGCGAAAGGCTTGTATGGCGATGACTATATTTTACAGGTGGAACTGATGACTGATATGGACTATTTAAATTATAACGATTAAATGGCCAGAATAATAAAAACCCCACACGGGTCTAGAGTTGACAATAATCACGTCTCTCTAGTTATTAGATACGGCACATGGACTATTTATTTCCCACACGGGGGCAGGGTGATGAGAATTTATTCTCTGGAGTTATTATCAATACATGCTCCCCTGTAAACACCAAAATATATCACTATAAATATGTGTATTCTTATTAGGATTTATTGGGTACCTAATACGGCCCAATAAATTTCCAAACCCCTCCCCGTACAAAGGAGGTTATGGCGAAATTTTTTCGAAAATTCCGGGTGTTAGCCAAATTTTTGAAGAATTTGAAATTTCTCAGAAATTGAAAAGTTGGAGAATTGAAGCCAGATAGAACGTAGAGTTGATTAATCAAACCACTTTCGACTTTGTTCCTTTTCGGGGATGAAAAGTTTTAAGTGGGGGAGATTGTAACGACCCAGAAAATCTGAACCAATTTAAAATTTATAAATTGGCAAAAATAATGAATTTTAAATATTTATAATAAATATTTTAAATAATAGAGATGAAAAGAGAGTTTGAATCGACAATTGAAAACGAATATAATTAATAATAATTGTAAACAAGGCCTGAAATGGCGCTGTAGTTTCAAAAATTGAATTCAAACTTTGTCGGACTTTAGCGGGTGCAAAACAAAACGGATTTTAGCGAAACCAAAAATATTTAAATCTGTTAGTGAATACCTTTCTAACGAATCTGAAAAATCAAATTTTCATAGCGGAAAGCAAAAGTTATGGCCGAATGAATTTTCAGAAAGGTCGTTATGGAATTTTTATAGCCCGTGAAATTGACCATTTTGCATACGACCTCGGAATTCGACGAAACCACTTTTGTTGGATCCGGGGTGTGAAGTTATTGTAGGTTTCAAATGTCATAATTTTTGGAGCTAGTATGGGAGCGTGGCAAAGGAAAATGTGTTTTGGTCAATTACAGTTAAATTGGATCGACCAAAAATGGGCCTTTTTGCAAACGGTCTCAGAATTCGACGAAACTAGTTTTGTTGGGACCGTATCGTCAAAACATAGCTAGATTTATTTTTCTGGAATTTTTCGAATCAGTTTGTGGCCCTGGTAAATTGAAATGTTTGTTCAAATTAAATATTGAATGTTATATATTTTAATTTGAAGGAAAACTGGCTGAAACATTCGAATGGGCCCACGAAACATATCCCATTGTGTTCGGAATGAGGATAAAACACTAGGGACGACAGTCGTTGGGTTTGAATTGGTGTTCGTGTGTGAAAGAGGGTATTTTTGGATTTTTAAAAATATATAAATAAACAAAAAAAATTCATTGGCCAGAAATTCTATTTTCTCTCTCCCCGAAGTTCGACCAAAGGCGGAAAACGTTCGATTCCTTCTCTCTTCATTTTCTCCCTCTACAAGCAAAATCAGTCCTTCCTCCAGTTGAAGATTTTGTAGAGCTCGGAGAGATCTTCAAATCCATATAAGGATTGGATTTTTTCATTGCGTGGTTTGGGAGAACGGACGTCGGGAAGTTAGCGCGTTCAAGCCGCCGCCGCCGCCTCAGGCGATCGAACGCCACCGCACCCCCTATGCTGAAAGCTCTCTCCTTCCCCTTCGACACTACGTAGGCCGATCGAGCTATCGATTCACGGATTTCACGAAATCGTGTTACCTATTTTTGAACATTTCAGAAAGGTATACAGCTTGTTTTATTTTCAGCAGTTTTAACACATTTAAACCGTTGCAAACTTTGAAAAATCATATCTTTTTGCTGTGTTAACGAAATTCGATGAAACAGGAAACATCGTGACCGAGTGGACATCTTCTACATTTTAGAAGAGACCGCGTATTTTTCTGAGCCTTCTGCTATTTTTTGGTGGAGTGGAACCCAATGTGAGATTTCTAATTTATAAACAATATGGAAAACGACGATGTATAAATTATATAGTCGATGTATGAGTTATATAAGCGTTGTACACCTCTTGTATAAGCGTTGTATAAGTCGTATGTTCGATGTATAAGTTATATATGCGTTGTAAAAATTATGTATGTGTTGAAATAGAAGTGAATTGCTATATATATATATATATATATATATATATATATATATATATATATATATATATATACGCCCCTCGTCCACCAACCATGGACGATATTTATTGGTTGTGATTGGTGTGAAAATTGATTGATAGCGAATGGTTGTTTGGGATTGTTTGTGGTTGATATTGATTGATTGTAGTTGAAAAATACCCATTTGTAGTTGAGAAATATTTTGTTGGAACCACATAGGATTAGTTTGTGGAAATGAAATAAATATATACATGCCGCCTGCGTGCGAACTAGATGCATGATCCCCATTGTCAAAAACCGCGAGGTTTTAAGGTAGAGCGAGGAGCCGTACTAGGGACGGTCCCGGTTTTAACTACCCTGCCGTTATGCTGCTGAAATTTTGAATAATATTCATGTGTTGAATGGTAATCGTGTTTTAAATATAAAAATCACATTTTTATCTATATATAGAAACTATAGAAAACCTTCATGTGTTGAATTAATATTCATTTGTTGATTAGAAATTCATGTGTTGAATGGTATTCGTGTTTTAAATATAAAAATCACCTTTTTATCTATTTATATAAACTATAGAAAACCTCCATGTGTTGAATCGATATTCATTCGTTGATTAAAAATTCATGTGTTGAATGGTATTCATATTTTGAAAGAAATTGTTTTATCATAAAAATCCCATTTTTAACATCAATATGAAATGTATAAAATAATCTTGTTTCGAAAGAAATTGTTTTATAATAAAAATCTTATTTCTACTACCTATATAAACTATATAAAATAATAGTGTTTTGAAATGTTACAATAAAAATCACCTTTTTTTTATGCATGAATTGTAAAATAATAGTGTTGAAATAGAAGATAGTTAGATAAAAATATAATTTTTATCAAATGTATGAAAAGGATGTAGCTTTGAAATCAAAGAATCGATATATATATATTTATAAATAGAATTAAAATATATTTAATCGAATAACAACGCTGCAGTTCATATTTTGAAATCGAAAATTCAAACGATTGTACCGGGAGATCCGACCATCGGATTTTCCTGAAATCGCAACCGTTGGGTTCGCCTTGGAAACATCTTTCCAACGGCACCAACTTTGTAAAAATCCAACGGTTGGATTGTCTGGAATGTTTAATTCAAAACTGGAGAAAAACAACGCCAGAAACGATTATATATATATATATATATATATATATATATAAATATATTTAATCGAATAAAAACGCTACAGTTCGTATTTTGAAATCGAAAATTCAAACGATTGTACCGGGAGATCCGACCGTCGGATTTTCCCGAAACTGGAACCGTTAGATTCGTTTTGAAAAGATCTTTCTAATGATGTAAATTTTGTAAAGATCCAACGGTTAGATTTTCAGATATGTTTAATTCAAATCTGAAGAAAAACAGCGCCACGGCCGCGCTATGGCCCGAAGCGTCGTTTTGAATAAATTGGCTATTCTAAAATAAATAAAAATAGCGATAAATCGTTATAAAATATCATAAACGATATGGAATGGAAATAAACTGAATTTGCTCGATTTATGTGTATTTGATGGTTGAATGTGTTTGGTGTGAAAATTACATTAATGAATAAAATTGGTGTTGTCGAATGATTTAACCATTGAAATAAATTGATTTGAAATTCTAAATACGTGAATTATTTGAAAAGGCAGAGTTAATTCTCATTTCAAATAATTGACCGACGATTGAAAGTCGAAGATGAAGACGGTGGTCGAAGACCGGAGATCTTCACCTCGTTTGGATGGTAACCGAGGTCCTGATTGGGAGGCATCCCGAAATATGGATAATGAGTGGTGATCGTCCAGACGTACGTGGTGATCGATGGGTTTGCGAGGTATTTAGTGCCTCCGGTTTCGTTCAGACCCAGAACGGACTTGTAAATGGACTGTGTGTCTGACATTGGATTTTATTCTGTGTTGATTGATCTTTGTTAAATATGCATCTGTTTGGCGGCAGAGAATTTATTCTTTTGCTTAACGCCCTTCTCTGAAACGCACGAGCTCAGAGGTTGTATATCGATGGACATCAGTCGCATGGCATGAATTGCCTGTGTGGCATGCTAAGATGCAATGATCAGGGCTTCTGTTGAAAAGAAAAGTCCTGTGGTGATGATCAAAGCACCCCCTATGTGGCGCCGCTTTGTGTATAACGTGAATTCACGAGCCTCACACCCCGGTATGAACCAAAAACGGGAGAAGGACCTAAGGGAGGGCATGCGTTTCTTTCTAGCTACGGTGGTGTCAGTGACCTACCAACCTTGACATTTATATTCTTTTCACCTGTGTGGTTGTTGCTGTTGCGAGGCGCCTCGGTTTGATCGGACGATCCGGGTCTGATGGAGTCATTCGTCGGCTCGTTTACGCCATAAAGGGCGGGGAAACGTATTGTTCAGGCACTATAATCCACATCGGTGGACCGGCCCTGTCGCTCCAAGGGGCAGTTGCGGCTGTTCCGGAGGCTCGGGCTAGAGAGTCTCGAAGTCGGTAAGGACTATCTTTTGCCTTGGTTCATGACGGAAATCCAATTTCCAAATACATTACTGTGCGGTTTTGATTGTATATATATATGGCGACATGATATATGGTACCCATGCCGTCTATGATTGATAGTTATGATTTGAAATTGTTTTCAAAACATATAAACACTAGTAATAATATCAACCGCCTTTGTTTTATTCGTATCAAGCATATTTTGGCCATTATAAGGTAAAACTCTATCCTCCAGTTTGCGTTGCATTGTGTGATGGGAACTGAGTCTTATAATGGCTTCATTTTTATAAAAAGCATTGCGATGTTTAAAAGAAAGATTTGTTTTAAAGCACTGGAAATCCGATGGAGTAAACCCGTTCCACGAAAGTGGCGTGGTCCTGTGATTAGCCAAATTATATATATGTGTTGAGTAGATTTCTCATACCAGTCCCATGACTGACTCGTAGTTTGTTTCACTTTCAAACTCGGGTGCCCCTTTTTCTACACGGGCAGCCTTGTATTCAGGTTTAGCTGGCTCTTTCTAGATAGCTGGAGCTGAAGATGGATTCTATTATTTATCTCTTTTTATGCTGTTCAGCTCCTATTGCACATATTTTGTTTCTTTCCGCTGTGGACATTTATGTATAGCTGAACTGTATTTGTACTAAGTAAGATCCTATATGCTGTGTAACTCTGATGATTACTTTTATCCAGTATATTCTATTGTTCATTATCTGGTGTATTTAATTATTATGTTCTATTATTATCCGTTTCTGTGTTATATTCCAAAGATAACCCTTGTCTCCGTCAGAAACGGGATTTGGGGTCGTCATATGCATCCACAGATGTTACACAATAAAATCAACATCTATTTCAATTCCATATGATATATTCTGTTAAACAGAATCAATATAGAAATTCAACTAACTGTCTAGCAGTTCAATCAAACAGTCAACACACAGTTAATCAGCCAATATTTAACAGTTCTAAAATACAACATGAAATTATAAACTGTTCAGAGTTAGTGAGATTTACTCACATTGGCGGTTTATCGTTAAATATCGATAACCGTTGTCGATTCAGATCGGACAAATTATTTTTCCATAAATTGTAACGAGCTCCGATGGACTTCCTGTCAGTTCCATCATGTAGTATCTGTCCATACGATCCCAATGCAACTTACGGTTCGTGATTGTGATATCGTACGAAGTAGATATTTACTTTACAAGTTATACGAGTAGTTTAATTCAAATAAAACTAAAATTTTAAAATATGATTGGGCTTACTTTTAAAACCAGGCCCAAACCATTCCCTAATAACCCCAGCCCCCTTAAAACCGAACCCGCAATGTCCTTCTTCCCAAAACTTAGAATCACGCTTCAGGAGAACCCGTCCACCATAGCCGTAACTTCATCCATCCCGTCCTGCTCTTCCTCTTCATTGAAATGCAAACTGATTCCACCCAACTTCCTCTCTACTCAAGCTTAGTCCACTCATGCCGACCTTATCCCACTCGAAAATGCACCACATTTTCCGACGTCGAGGTGCTACAATAACAACCCGTCACTATTCATGATTGAATGGCCCAGATTTTGGCCAGAACGTGTTATTCCTCTTGCCAAACCCAAATACAACAACAAAATGACAAATTGATGCTTATACCCTTCATGATTCTCAACCCTAGCTCTTGTAAATAGACGCTGTAGAAAAGTGGTACCCCTGAATAGCCGTCGCACACACCAAAAGACCTACCTGATTGAAGAGGAGCATCCCAGAATCAACAATATGTTTATATCTTGATTTATGAGAATTTGTTTCTATTTCTTTGATTTTTTTTATCTCATGATTTTTGTCTGTGTTGAGAAAATTTGGTGGCGGCCTGGGAATTTGATTTTATAGGGGATCATAGTTGTGTGTGTGGTTGAAACGATGACTAGATGGCTAGTTTTTGTTCACACATACTTAGATATTTTAGTTTTAAATATCATTTTATATTCGTTTCTAACTTCTAAAAAATTCATGTGGTCATACATGATACCCAAAAATCACGAAACTGGACATGTAGCTAGAGTTCGACATTACGGTCCCAACGAAACTGGTTCCGTCGAATTCCGACTCCGTATGCTCACACAATGTATTTCTAACTGTTAAAATACTGACTGTTTTTCCCGCTAAAAATCTGTACGACCACACAGTGACTCTAAAAAAAATCACGAAACTTGAAATCTAGCAATAATTTAATATTATGGATCCAACAAAATTAGTTTCGTCGAATTCTGAGGTCATATGAAAAACTGGCTATTTTTAAAGCTCTGAATGACCCATTTAAATATATAAATATATTTAAATATAATTAAATTTAATATATAAAAATAAATATTATCATCTATATTCACAGTGGAATATCGTACAGTTTCAGAATATTCCTATATGAATTTCTAACTTGATATTTCAAATCTGGGTCAACCCGATATTCGATTTATATTGAAATTCCTTTTTAAAATATAAATAATTTCTTTATAAATTATAAAGGAATTCCACAACGACTTTTCTAAAATTTGATTTGGACGTAAATCAAAATCTTCACGAAGAAATCCCGATTTTTCTGTTCCACTAGAAAGATATACTCCACCAGCTCCACACGTTTCTTGTTTCACAGAAATCCGACTTAAAATGAATCATGTTCATTCAATTGAAGTTCAAATCACCAAATTACGAACTGCATCGCCATTTCAAGCTCGATTATAATTATATTATAATTATACGTTCAAACTGTCGTTCAAATAATATATTCGTTATTCTAATTCAATTCTGAACTGAATTAAATATCACAGATGATCCAGTTCACACCATATCGCCATTTCAGCCAATTCTGATTATTTCAGAATTAAATATATTATTTAATTTATTATTTTAATTAAATATTCATTATTATTTAATTCCACGACAATTAAATTCACTATATCACTATTTATATAATTAAATAAATTAATTATAATACCTCTGCCAATGCGGGTCATTACAACAACATAGATTAAAGAGAGAAACTTATTTTGTATTATAATTCAATGATTGTTTATGTACAGTATAAACATCTATGTATACACGTATTGATACAACGTAATAGCACCACCCAAGGATACTCTTCCCAGCACCATTTTATATAAAACCGTTTTATATGAAGCTAACTGTTCACTAATTCCACCATACAACAAAAGTTATGGTTTTTCTTCCTCCTTTTCTCCGCAGCCATTGAAAATCTTTAGAACTGATTTGAGGTGAAAAAAGTTCTTCGAAGAATTTTCCTAGGTCAGAATTTCAATGCACTGGAAATATGATGGAACATGCCTAAATTCTAATTTCCCTTTTCATTTTGTTCTCGAACGAAATGGAGATCTTTTTTGACATGCTTCGTTCATGAATGAAGAACTATGTTGGAATAGAGAGATATAACACCCAAATTATCACACTAGATGATTAGTTACTTCATGGGATAAACCCTAATCTTAGTAAGTAAGGTTCCAATCTAGATGATTTCCGTTGTTGTATTCGCTATGCATTTGAACTCATCTTCTGTGCTTGAGCATGATATAGTAGTCTGCTTCTTTGTACTCCATGAAATAGGGTTTCCTTCAAGACAGCCATAGAAGCCAGAAGTTGATTTTCTATCATCTGGGTCTGGAGCCGAATCGACATCAGCGTTAGCTGTATGTTTAAGTCTTTGTTAGCTTTAATCTGTAATCCATCACTTATAGTTCCTTTTAGATATTGAAGTACGCATTTTACAGCTCTCCAGTGATTATCTAATGGTGTTTGCATGAACTGGCATACTTTATTCACACTGTATCTTAAATTTGGACGTGAAATTGTCATATATTGCAAGGCTCCTATAGTGCTTAGATATTGTTTGACATTTGAATCTGCTTCATCTTTGATGTTGGATAACCGATGATTGCTAGTTTTTGGAGTACGTGATGGTTTTGCCATATCCATTTTTGTTCCCTATAAAATCTCCATAGCATAGTTTCTTTGACTTAAGAATATTTATGATGCATTTTTTTATGATTTCAATAATGAGAAAAAATGATAAGTCACCCAGGCCCTTGATTGGAAAAGATTTGTCTAAATGCGGAATAGTCTCATCAATGTCAGATTGATTGCTTCTCGTTATGATGATATCATCAACATACACTAGCAAATAAACATTCATATCACCAAAAAACTTCATATATAGGGAATTGTCTGATCTAGCTCCGTTGTACCCTAATTTAACAAGAGTTTGTTCTAACTTTTTAGTCCAAACTATGTGTGCCTGCTAGATTGCCTTGGTTAATCTGTATACTAAATTTTCATTCCCTTCATCTATGTATCCTTTAAGTTGTTTCATAAACACTTCTTCAATAAGTTCTACATCCAAGAATGTATTATTGGTATCTAACTATTTAATTTTCCACTTGTTATATACTGCAATGACAAGTATTACCCTTGTAGTAGTGGGTCTAACAACTGGAGAGAAGATTTAGTTAAAATCAAATCCAAATAGCTGTGTGAAATCTTCTGCAACTAGCCTTGCTTTATATTTTGCTATGCTTCCATCTAGACTTTTCTTTAATTTGTAGACCCATTAGCTTCCAATAATATTGTTTATCCTTTGGTTTATGAACCAATTTACATGTTCGGTTTTGAATGAGAGCCTTTATTTCAGCATCCATAACGTGCTTCTAGTAAATATTCTGAATTGCTTCTTCAAAATGGTTGGTTCAATATTGTCTAGATCAGTATTTTATAATTTTGGCTTAAATGCCACTTTTTCCTCTAGTAATCATATGACGCTCTTGTCTTGCAGGTACTTGGATATCCTCATTCATAAGTTGAGTGCATAGTGATTCATGATCATCATGTATTTGATCATTGTTTGAGTTAACTTGATGTTGTGATGGATGACTAGTGTGATTAATGGTATTGTTTGAACCGTGGCTTGATCTATTGATGTACAAACCGAGTTGTGGTTCAAATTCCTCTTGTGTCCCTTCATCCATTGCTATAGCATCCAAGTCTGAATAAACAGGTATTTTAGTATATGAAAATATTGCATTATATATCTTTTGAGTGGTCTTGATTTTCTTATCTGCAAAGGGAAAAGTGTTCTCATCAAGTATAACATGCCTTGAAATGAATATCCTACCACTGTCGCTTAAACATTTATATCCTTTTATCATCTATGTACCAAATGAATGTGCATGGTGTTGATTTAAAATCAATTTTATGAATGTTATAAGGTCTAGTATATGAAAACATGAACACCCGAAAATCTTTAGACTCTTATAGTCAGGTTTGACATTATAAAGTATTTCTGTTGGACTTCTGTATTTTAGCGCACTTTGTTTGGTAGCTATTGATTAATAATACAAAAGTGACAAATGCATCAGGCCAGAATTTAATTGGTAATGATGCTTGAGCTAATAATGTGAATCCTTGTTGAATAATGTGTCTATGTTTTCTTTTAATCGACCCAATTTATTCAGAGGTATATGGCAAGTAGTTCTATGTTTTTCTCCTTTCTTTAGAAAATAATCTTTTAAAGGTGCAACTCCAAACCTTCATCAGACTGAATAAATTTAACATTACTATTGAACTGCCTTTCTACATATGCAATAAACTGAATGAGTACCTGACCCACATATGAATTTTCTTTGAGAGATACATCCAAGTATACCTAGAATATGCATCTATAAAAGAGAAGTAATACCTGTTTCCATAATCTGATGTTATAGGAGTTGGTCCCCATGCATCTGTAGCAATAAGATCAAGTAGACTATTATATACCATATTTGAATCTAGAAAAGGAAACTTATGGCTTTTACCATTGGCAACTTATACAAACATATGGTTTATGCATTTGATCAAAAACAATATTGTTTTCTTTCATAACTTGTTCAATAATTTTAATACCGGGAAGTCCCAGTTTGCAATGCCAAATATCAAAAACATTACTGCCAGTATTCAATTAACATTCTACATTTTTAGACCATTTTATCTTAACAATAGTGTTATCTGAATAGTTATCATTATTTGACCATTTCCCTCAACAATTGAATTATTAGAACTTGCAGTATTGAACTAGTATAGGCCTTTATGTACCCTACCATGTAATAATATGTTCTTGTTTAGTAAGTCTCTAACTAAACAAACTTTAAGGCGAAATTCAAAGTGCACATTGTTATCTCGAGAAAACTGCGAAACACTTATAATATTTTTCCTAATCTTTGGTACTCTCGATAAATTGATTTGGTAAAGTTTTCTTTTACCTTCGATACTGCCATTTCCAACATGTGTGACACTTATTACTTCACCATTAGCCATGTGAATAGGATTAATACTTGAATACTCTTTATTAACACTGAATGTTACTTGTGAGATGGTTGGTTTCTCCGGAATCTAAGTACCAATTTTCATTGTTAATTTCTTGTTGCTTTCCATTGATTTCTCCTTGTTGTTGGTTCATTTAAGCAGCATTAGCATTTGAATTCTTTTGCGCATTCTGCTGTTGGTTTGGTGTGTATTCAGAATTAAATCTGAAATAACACTTGCTTGTTGTACGTCCAAATTTTTCACAAATCACACATCATACGATTGCTTGAGTTCCACATATCACCCTTTCCACTTTGAGGTTAACCAAAATCTCCGACCATATTACCTGCCACTTTGCCCCTTTTTAGGTAATTTGATCTATCCCGGTTTCTTTGTTTTAATGAAGAAGCTAAGTTTGCACAGTAATCAATTTGTTTTGATTTTCTTTGATCAACTCTACCTTCATGTGAAAATAAGACTAATATAACATATTGTTGATTAGGTAGTGCCCTTTTTGAACAAATGATAGTTGTACTGATTCATATTCATCATTTAGTCCATTTAATATTGTCAAGATCTGATATGCTTTAGCAATTTTATGATAGCTATCTCTAATAGGTCATATTAGATTTTGATTTTGATTAAGTATTCTCTCATAGTCATATTCTCCTTTTTCATATTGTGAAGTAACCTTTTGTAATGTACAATCCTTGCATAAGATTAAGACAATATTTGCTCTACTTTGTTACATATTTCTTGAAAAGTTTTGCATCCAACCAGTTGAGTCAAAATCTTTGGACTAACTATGGTTAATAACCAAGATTCTAGTAACTTGTCTTGCTTCTTATACTTAACATGGTCTTTTTCAGAATTAAATTTCCTTGGCTATCAGTAGTATTTGGATCTGGTATTTCTTGATAGCCATACAAATATGCCTCTAAATCATAACCACTAATTGATGTTTCGACTTGATATTTCCACAGTAGGAAATTTTTCTCATCTAGTTGTGCTGTAATTAACTTCCCTTAGTTGTTGACCACAGGATCATTAAGTGGATTAATCAGATCATCAACTACATGAGAGGCAGACAAGGATAATGCATCATTTCCAGGTGTCATCAGGTGAAACTAAATCAAATGGTGGAATAGAAATATATAGTAAAGAAATGGGTTCTTGGATGGCGAAATGTGGTAAGGTCAAATGAAGAAGAACTTTATTTATTTTTCTTAATTATCAGAATCAAATGGTGTAGCCAAAATAATCTCCATGGCGAGGCATTATTACCTTATTAAGTAGTCAAAATTAGATAAATTATGGCAGGTAACACTCTTCTACCTGATCATCACAATAGTGTGCAAACAGATTCACCAGAATGATGATACGTTTTCTAAACAGTGAACTTCTTGGCGAGGCACACTGAGTGGGAGGGTGACGGTCGAATGGATTCTTGAAAAAAGCCGATCTGATGTTCTTCGTTTGAAGATGATCAGAGATGAGATGGATCAAATAATTCTTCTCAATCGAGACAGTGCTCTGATACCAAGACAGAATAACAATAGAAATTGAAGAGAGAATTTGTATGATAATTCGATGATTATTTCAGTACAATGTAGATGTCAATATATAGACTTATTGAAACAAAGTGATAGCACAACCCAAGGACACTCGACCCAATATAGTTTTATGTGAAATTGTTTTATGAGAAGCTGTGCGACGACCCTCAGAACCTCGCCCTTTGAATCGACTATAGACCACACAAATCCAGTCCAAAAAGAATGCACCCACGTGATGCCCTGTAACACCCCGTAATTTTATAACATTAAAATTCACAAATTAAAATATACTTATTTTTTAGAAAAGAATTAAGTGAAATGGGTTGCACAGAGAAATATATATTGATATATATATATATTAAAAATTAAATAAATAAATATGCGAAAAAGTTCAAAACAGCGAATTGGGAGGGGAAATAACCGAACCGGCCCATTTTTGAGGTCGACCCGAGCCTCGCTGGGTCGAGTAGGGGTTAATCCAGGGTGTTTGGCTGTCAACCAGTGGGCCGATTCGCTCAAATGCAGATTTTGCATTTGATTGGTTCTCATGGTTCAGGGTTAATCTAATGGTTCTAAATAACTTCCTACACCTATAAATACATCCTACTGCTAAACATAAACCTAATTAAAATAGAATAGTTATCGTCGCCATGGAAATCAATGGAGCCGCTGCCAACTAAGAAAGAAGAAAAGCAAATTCAATTCTAATTCTCTCAACCCTAAAGCAAAGCAAAACTCTCTCTCTTTTCTTCTCTAAATTGTGAGTATGATGATCTTAACAAGATTATTATCATTTTAATTAGGTTGAGTTATGAATGGATTATGATTAGATGATGTGAATTATCATATATATTGTTGTAAACCCCTTTTGCTATCATGTATATTGTAAATCCAATGTTATGTGATGATGATATCTTATATGTTGTAAATCATGCTATGATGATGTTATGTATGTTGAAAGTTTCTACGCTAAGTTGTGATGAATCATACATGTTAAAAAGGCCATGATGTTACCATATATGCTAGTTAGTTCATAGTAATTAAATCATCATGTTTGGGTTATGTTGATCTATATGACAAGTCACATATACAAGTTAGATTGATTAGAAAAATTATGAACATATGCCAAGACATCTATTATGACATCTAGAATTATGCTATGACATATGTGATATCCTATGCTAGTTCACACCATCATTATGTTGCCTAAAAAACCCATATGCAAGTTTATGTATAGATTTGGGCTATGATCATATCATGTAAATTGAGACATTTAACAAGTTGACACCTTTTGATCCTTAACATGTGTAGTTTATGCAAGTTTCACCCCTATTACGATTAGATTTATTTTAATTGTCTATATGTTGTGATAATTTATCTTTGTGCTAGGTGTTAGACTATACGAATCTAGCCTATATTATGCGTTGAATAAGCGAACGTATAAATGTGGGGTAGGGGTAATATTAAGGATTTAATATTAAAAAGTTGGGGTGCAATTGATATGATTTTGCATGCCATAAGTGGATGGCCATAATTAAGTCAACTATGGACATCATTAAAAAGTTGACTTAATTAATAATTTCAATAGGGAATTATTAAAACTGGGGTAAAAGATTTTAAGTGTTAATCAATGCTTAGGACATGAGGTTGGACTCATTTGTGATGTAAACTTGCCCGGACCCGCCCGGAAAATCCAGTGGTCACAAATGTCAGCCCAATGTGAGAGGTCCTAGGCCTAAACTAAAGCATAACAGTTGTAAAGACACGAGGTTAGACTCTTTTATGGTGTAAGACTGCCCGGACCCGCCCGGCAAATCCGGCTGCCATAAATGCCAGTCTAATGTGAGAGGTCTTTATGAGGTTATGGCCTGAATGAATTAAGAAATACTTAACCAGATAAACATGTAAAGTGGGACATGGGGGTTAAGTAGGTGCCTTGGGTGGCACGTGGAATCTAGGGCGTGCCCTTAGTGGCATGTGAAATACGATTAGTAAGACTTAACCAAACACACATGTAAATGAACATGACTAAGAGGGTTAAGTGGGATATACTAGTGACAAGCTTAGGTGGGTAGCTTGTGTGGGCCCATTTCGACCAGTATCCCAAACGTATCTTTATGGGCTCGACCCAAGTCAAGGACGGGACACGCATGCTGGGTTTGACTGTAAGAGGCCAAAACAGGGAGCGATGGCAACGCAAGTCCAACGGGTTTCATATGGGTGTGTGGACCCGGGCTGGTAGGTAAGACGTTGTTGCATCGTGTAGGTATAAGCCGTGCATTCTCAAGTTGTATCGGGTTGCCACTTTAGGGGAGTGATACACCCCACTGTGGGGCCAGCACGGGTATCTACGAGTAGGGAGCCGATCGAAAGTAGGTAGTGGGGTACACCTAGTGGGGATAGGGCAGACGGCACTTATGTAGTCAGCTAGGGGTACGTAAGGCTATTTATAAAGTTTCTGTGTGAAGCAAGTGGGATCAAACAATAGGGTGACTGGTGTGGTGCAGTGTAGTAATCATTCGTTAGTAATTAGGTGTGCCTTTACCGTTATCTTTAACGTTATCTTAAACGCTATCTTTATCTTCCTAAGAGTTCATAGACATTTACTTGTCTTCCAGCTTATGCCTTAGTCTAGTTATTTTGACAATAGTATTGTTAGAATTATCATACTCGCCAGACTTTATGTCTGACCCCCTCTATTTCTATCCTTTTTCCCCCTCCAGGTCCTCAGGTTGGGCCCAGCTCTAGTAGAGTTTGATTGAATTGCTTCATCTCTCTTTGGAAAGCTTGGACCGTTGAAGTAAAGTCCAGCTTGTTATCTTTTTAATGGCTATTTATTTAATGGGATTATGTATTTTGTTTTTATGAAGATGGATATTGTACTTGGTCTTATGATGTAACAAACATGTTTAATTTCCGCTACAATAAAATGAAGTTTTAGATTTCCAAGTACTATTTATTATCTGTCTTGTTGTAATTTTTCTGTTCTATATTCACTTATAACCTCCATGGAAGTTAATGCATTCCCTTTGTGAGTGACATTAATGGACGTGGGGTGTTACACATGGTATCAGAGCTTAAGATTACCAGAACAGATAAAAATACTTTAGAAAAATAGTTATTTTTGGAAGAAGTGCTTTCAAAAACATGTTTTAATGAGAAATTTAAAGAGAAATGTTTTTAAGAAAAAAACATAGTCCCCAATAGCCCATATCGTTATCTTTCGAATTCTCCATTCTGAATCTTTCCTTTTTCGTTTCAGCATGGCTGAAGATCTTAATCTACCCGACGGTGTAACGATACTAGGATAGTATAGGAGGTTATTAGAGGCTAGGGCCGCGGCAGGTCCAGCCAATGTTCCTCAACCACCAGTTGCACCTGTTCCTCCTCCTCCTCCTCGCGTAGATACTTTTGCAAAGATGTGCAAGGAATTCAAGGCTATGGGTGGAAAACCATTTCAAGGGTCAGAAACGTTTGTGGAAGCTAGAGATTGGCTTAAGGAGGTGGAAGAATTGCTAGAAATATTTGAAGTAGAAGAAGGGAAGAGAGTTCGTTTAGCAGCTTGGTTGATGAAGGGAGAGGCCTCGTTTTGGTGGGAGGTCACTAATGGGGAGCGTCCTGTTGACTCTTGGGCGGATTTCAGACGTAGGTTCGAGGCGAAGTTTCTCTCAAGGGCGGAAGAAAATCTATATATGGAAAGGTTCTTGACATTGAAGCAAGGAAGCTCATCAGTGAAAGAATATGTCAATAAATTTAATCAGTTAGCAAGGTTTGGTTTGGACTTAGTGAACACGTCGGAGAAGAAGGCGCTGAGGTTCGTGAATGGCTTGAATGAACCATTTCAAGGGTTGGCTATGACCCACTTCCCTATGGGGGGCACCTTTGAGAAGTTAGTAGAAATTGCGCTTATGCATGAGGAGAAAAGCGCTAAAGCTGATAAGGCACCCGAGAAGAAGGGGGATCAGAAGAAACCACAACAGCAAAACAAGAAGGGTGGTAAAGACAATAATGGCAAGGGAAAGAAGAAATGTTTTAACTATGGGACACCAGGCCATCTCAGCAAGGATTGCCGAAAGAAAAAGAAGACAGGCTGTTTTCATTGTGGCGATGCGGGACATTTAGTGAAGGACTGCCCAAAGAAGGAGCAGAGGGCAGGAGCTACCTCGGGAGGACAGGTGCAGGCTCTTATGGCACCAGGGCAGGCAAGGGGACAAGTTCAGGCTCTCACGGTCCCACCGCTGCAAGAACGAGGTAGAACCATTTCTATTGAAAGCTTAGTTTTTCTGTTTGATCATCCTGTCTGTACCTTATTCGATTCGGGCGCATCACATTCGTTTATCTCTACATCATTAGTTGAATCACTGCACTTAAACACCAGTTTAGTAGAGGATCCCTTAGTTGTTTCGAATCCAATTGGGGGCTCAGCTTATTTGTCTATGATGTGTTTGGATTTGAAAATTTCCATACTTAGCGTTGAATTTAGATGTGATGCTTATGTGTTGGGCTTCACGGGCTATGGGCTAATTTTAGGAATGGATTGGTTATCCAGAAATAGGGCCATTCTTGATTGTGAAAGGAGTAGTTAGGCTCGTAACTCGCCTTGGCAACACTCTTGAAATCTTTTGTAATCCCATAAATTCAGTTATGCTAAGTTATCTAGAATCGCTTGACGCGTCTGAGGAAAATCTACGATCTGTTAGAGTGGTCCGAGAATATTCGGATGTGTTTGAGGAGGTGAAGGGCTTGCCTCCGAAGCGGGAGATAGATTTTCGAATATATCTTGTGGATAATGCGAAACCAGTATCTTTGCCAGTACGCCACATGGCTCCACGTGAAAGGAGGGAACTCGATAAGCAAGTGAAGGAGTTGCTTGAGAAGGAGTTCATAAGACGAAGTATATCAGAGTGGGGTGCTCCAGTAGTATTTGCCACAAAGGCGGATGGGTCCCTTAGACTTTGTGTGGACTATAGAGAACTTAATAAACTTACTAAGAAGAACAGACACCCAATGCCGAGGATTGACGATCTCTTCGATCAGTTAGTTGGCGCCTCAGTGTTTTCGCAGTTGGACTTAGCCACTGGTTTCAATCAGTTGAGAGTGGCTGAGGATAGCATTGACAAGACTGCCTTTAGGACTCCGGACGGTTTCTATGAATGGCTAGTGATGCCCTTCGGTTTGACAAACGCCCCCGCATACTTTGTTGATTTGATGAGTAGGGTGTTTAGGGAGTACCTTAACAAATTTGTGGTAGTCTTTGTAGATGACATCTTGATCTTTTCTAAGGATGAAGAAGAGCATGCCCTACATCTTAGGGAAGTGTTGGAGACTCTTCGAGCGCATAAGCTTAAAGCTAAATTTTCTAAGTGTCACTTTTGGAGGAAGGAAGTACGGTTCTTAGGACACATGGTTTCCAAAGAAGGAATAGCTGTAGATCCCGCGAAGGTGGTGGCCATCCAAGATTGGAAGGTTCCTAAAAATGCTACCGAAGTGAGAAGTTTCTTGGGGTTGACTGGCTACTATAGGAAGTTTATCAAAGACTTCGCAAAGATATCAGCTCCATTGACATGCTTGACGAAGAAGAACCTAGTTTTCACATGGGACGTAGATTGTGATGATGTGTTCCAACGTTTGAAGAGAGCTTTGACTTCAGCCCCAGTCTTAGTATTGCCAGACGGGAGTAAGTCGTTTACCATTTATATTGACGCTTGTGGGACAGGACTAGGCGCAGTCTTAATGCAAGAGGGCAGGGTAATAGCCTATGGTGGAAGGCAGTTGAGAGTGCATGAGAAGAATTACCCCACATATGACCTAGAGTTGTCCGCTATTGTTTTCGCGCTTAAGTCTTGGCGTCATTATCTTCTTGGCGAGAAATTCGAATTATTCACTGACCACAAGTCTTTAAAATTCCTATTCTCTCAAAAGGACTTGAACTTAAGGCAGCAAAGGTGGATGGATTTCTTAGCGTCCTACGACTTCGAAATAGCCTATACCCCTGGCAAGGGTAACGTGGTGGCAGACGCCTTAAGTAGAAAAAGATTATCCTTAAGTCCTTTGTTTGTTGAGCGGAGAAGTTTAGAATTCATTTCGATGTTTGACTTTAGACCTTCCATTGACTTCGTACCCGGTTTGCTAGCATCCTTAGAGGCCAGACCTACGCTTTTGGGACGGATTGGCGAGGCACAGCGAGACGACCCACAGTTAGTTGAGTTAGTAGAAAAGCTCAAAGGAGGGGAGTCATCAAGCTATCTCCGTAGGTATACCCTAGATGATAAGGGTTGGTTACGTAGGGACGGTAGACTTTGTGTACCAAAAGACGATGACCTAAGGAAGATTATTCTTGACGAAGCACATCATTCGAAGATGACCATTCATCCCGACGGGGACAAGATGTACAAAGACATGAAGAGAGTTTACTTTTGGGCTGGCATGAAGAAAGACGTGGCCGAGTATGTCGCTAGATGCTTGGTATGCCAACAAGTAAAAGAGGAGCAAAAGAAACCCGGTGGGTTGCTTCACCCATTGGAGGTTCCACTATGGAAGTGGGAGAGTGTCTCGATGGATTTTGTGGATGGATTACCGCGATCGAGGAGGGGTAATACGGGGATTTGGGTTATAGTAGATAGACTTACTAAGAGCGCCCATTTCATTCCCGTGAAGAGTAAGAGGACTGCTCCATGGTTAGCTTCTGTATATGTCCGAGAAATAGTTCGTTTGCACGGTGTTCCTTCTAGCATAGTGAGCGACCGCGATCCTATTTTCACTAGCGAATTTTGGAGAAGCTTACAAGAGGCGGTAGGGACTCAGTTATGTTTGAGCACCGCATATCATCCTCAGACGGACGGCCAGACTGAGAGGGTGAATCGCATTCTAGAGGATCTGTTGAGGCTATGTATCCTAGACTTTGGGGGTACATGGGAAGAGCATCTTCAATTGGTTGAGTTCGCATATAATAATAGCTTTCAGTTCAGCATTGGTATGGCACCGTTCGAAGCTCTATATGGTTGACCTTGTCGTTCACCTACATGTTGGTGGGAATCTACGGAGAAGATATTACTTGGGCCCGATATGATTAGGGAGACTTCGAAGAAGATCGACTTGATTCGAAGGAGGATGGAAGCAGCGCAAGATAGGCAGAAATCTTATGCGGATAAGAGGAGGACAGATCTCGAGTTTGAAGTTGGGGACATGGTCTTTGTCAAAGTGTCTCCATTACGAAACGTTGTTCGCTTTGGGTCCGTTGGGAAATTAGCACCAAGGTTTGTAGGGTCGTTTCCTATTAAGGAGAGGATTGGACGGATGGCGTATAGAGTGGAGTTTCCCGAGAGACTTAGTGGTGTACATGACGTATTCCATGTGTCACATTTGAGGAAGTGCTTGCACGAGACCGCGGAAGTGGTAGAGCCGAGCTTGCTTAGAGAGGTGGAGATAGAGCGTGATGCGACAATTCAACGAGCTCATACGCGCATTCTTGGGTCGGAGATCAAGAGGTTGAGGAATCGAGAGGTCAGACTAGTCAAAGTGCAATGGGGAGATGATGAGAGCAACGCTACTTGGGAGACGGAAGAGAAGATGCGTTCACGATACCCTTTTCTTTTTGAGGGTATGTCCTTTAATTTCTCCTTTATCGCTTAGCTTGTACTTATCTTATCTTTAGTATATCCTCTCGCTAGTATCTTTGACCTTTAGTTAGGATAATCCTATGGTTGAAACATGTGTTTGAGACATGTTATGTATGGTGGATGCAAAGTGGATGCAAGTGTTTGCTAGTGGTTACTCGTGAATGCATATACACACACTATTAGGCACCAGATCGGCTCAATCACTTCATATTGCATATTGCATATATATGGATGTATTTAGTAAAATGGATGTATAATGGTTGTATTATCATATAGTTGCTGCATTCGGGTGGATGGTTGTGCACGCATATAGAATTAATATGTATCATTAGGAATCTTTTGCATACATATTGGACGCATGGCACTATCATGAATTGCATTAAGGAGGTCGACTGAATCAGTAGACCGCCTAATTTTGCATTAGATATGGACATATACACACACTGTGCATATAAACATTAAAGCATTAGAAGTCTTTTAAGGACAATGGATGCTGGTGTTTAATGGTTGAGTAAATGGACGATTAGATGGTAGGATATACATTCTTCTTGACTTGGAGATTTCGGGGACGAAATCCTTTAAGGAGGGGAGAATATAACACCCCGTAATTTTATAACATTAAAATTCACAAATTAAAGTATACTTAATTTTTAGAAAAGAATCAAGTGAAATGGGTTGCGCAGAGAAATATATATATATTGATATATATATATATATATATATATTAAAAATTAAATAAATAAATATGCGAAAAAGTTCAAAACAACGAATTGGGAGGGGAAATAACTGAACCGGCCCATTTTTGAGGTCGACCCGAGCCCCGCTGGGTCGACTAGGGGTTAATCCAGGGTGTTTGGCTGTCAACTCGTGGGCCGATTCGCTAAAATGCAGATTTTGCATTTGATTGGTTCTCATGGTTCAGGGTTAATCTAATGGTCCTAAATAACTTCCTACACCTATAAATACATCCTAATGCTAACCCTAAACCTAATTAAAATAGAATAGTTACCGTCGCCATGGAAATCAATGGAGCCGCCGCCAACTAAGAAAGAAGAAAAGCAAATTCAATTCTAATTCTCTCAACCCTAAAGCAAAGCAAAACTCTCTCTCTTTTCTTCTCTAAATTGTGAGTATGATGATCTTAACAAGATTATTATCATTTTAATTAGGTTGAGTTATGAATGGATTATGAGTAGATGATGTGAATTATCATATATGTTGTTGTAAACCCCTTTTGCTATCATGTATATTGTAAATCCAATGTTATGTGATGATGATATCTTATATGTTGTAAATCATGCTATGATGATGTTATGTATGTTGAAAGTTTCTATGCTAAGTTGTGATGAATCATACATGTTAAAATGCCATGATGTTACCATCTATGCTAGTTAGTTCATATTAATTAAATCATCATGTTTGGGTTATGTTGATCTATATGACAAGTCACATATGCAAGTTAGATTGATTAGAAAAGTTATAAACATATGCCAAGACATCTATTATGACATCTGGAATTATGTTATGACATATGTGATATCCTATGCTAGTTCACACCATCATTATGTTGCCTAAAAACCCCATATGCAAGTTTATGTATAGATTTGGGCTATGATCATATCATGTAAATTGAGACATTTAACAAGTTGACACCTTTTGATCCTTAACATGTGTAGTTTATGCAAGTTTCACCCCTATTATGATTAGATTTATTTTAATTGTCTATATGTTGTGATAATTTATCTTTGTGCTAGGTGTTAGACTATACAAGTCTAGTCTATATTATGCGTTGAATAAGCGAACGTATAAACGTGGGGTAGGGGTAATATTAAGGATTTAATATTAAAAAGTTGGGGTGCAATTGATATGATTTTGCATGCCATAAGTGGATGGCCATGATTGAGTCAATTATGGACATCATTAAAAAGTTGACTTAATTAATAATTTGAATGGGGAATTATTAAAACTGGGGTAAAAGATTTTAAGTGTTAATCAATGCTTAGAACACGAGGTTGGACTCGTTTGTGACGTAAACCTGTCCGGACCCGCCCGACAAATCCAATGGTCACAAATGTCAGCCCAATGTGAGAGGTCCTAGGCCTAAACTAAAGCATAACAGTTGTAAAGACACGAGGTTAGGCTCTTTTATGGTGTAAGACTGCCCGGACCCGCCCGACAAATCCAGCTGCCATAAATGCCAGTCTAATGTGAGAGGTCTTTATGAGGTTATGGCCTGAATGAATTAAGAAATACTTAACCAGATAAACATGTAAAGTGGGACATGGGGGTTAAGTAGGTTCCTTGGGTGGCACGAGGAATCTAGGGGGTGCCCTTAGTGGCATGTGAAATACGATTAGTAAGACTTAACTAAACACACATGTAAATGAACATGACTAAGAGGGTTAAGTGGGATATACTAGTGACAAGCTTAGGTGGGTAGCTTGTGGGGGCCCATTTCGACCAGTATCCCAAACGTATCTTTGTGGGCTCGACCAAAGTCGAGGTTGGGACACGCATGCTGAGTTTGACTGTAAGAGGCCAAAACGGGGAGCGGTGGCAACGCAAGTCCAACGGGTTTCATATGCGTGTGTGGACCCGGGCTGGTAGGTAAGACGTTGTTGCATCGTGTAGGTATAAGCCATGCATTCTCAAGTTGTATCGGGTTGCCACTTTAGGGGAGTGATACACCCCACTGTGGGGGCCAGCACGGGTATCTACGAGTAGGGAGCCGATCGAAAGTGGGTAGTGGGGTACACCTAGTGGGGATAGGGGCAGACGACACCTATGTAGTCAGCTAGGGGTACGTAAGGCTATTTATAAAGTTTCTGTGTGAAGCAAGTGGGATCAAACAATAGGGTGACTGGTGTGGTGCAGTGTAGTAATGTGTGGTGCAGTGTAGTAATCATTCGTTAGTAATTAGGTGTGCCTTTACCGTTATCTTTAACGTTATCTTAAACGCTATCTTTATCTTCCTAAGAGTTCATAGACATTTACTTGTCTTCCAGCTTATGCCTTAGTCTAGTTATTTTGATAATAGTATTGTTAGAATTATCATACTCGGCAGACTTTATGTCTGACCCCCTCTATTTCTATCCTTTTTCCCCCTCCAGGTCCTCAGGTTGGGCCCAGCTCTAGTGGAGTTTGATTGAATTGCTTCATCTCTCTTTGGAAAGCTTGGACCGTTGAAGTAAAGTCCAGCTTGTTATCTTTTTAATGGCTATTTATGTAATGGGATTATGTATTTTGTTTTTATGAAGATGGATATTGTACTTGGTTTTATGATGTAACAAACATGTTTAATTTCCGCTGCAATAAAATGAAGTTTTAGATTTCCAAGTACTATTTATTATCTGTCTTGTTGTAATTTTTCTGTTCTATATTCACTTATAACCTCCATGGAAGTTAATGCATTCCCTTTGTGAGTGACATTAATGGACGTGGGGTGTTACATGCCCGGCGATAAACAAAATTTATGATCATTGACAGTCGATACTTAACACATTCATGGTGTTCATGTAACACAAAAATGAATTTCGCAAACTCAATCCATAGGGGTTTTATTAGAGAGAACACAACAAAAGAGAAGAACAAAATCTCACAGCGGAATAGAAAAAAATATAATATTTAATATAACTTTACAGTGGAAAACATGTAAATAACCAGAGTAGGCATACCGTGGATAGTTATAAACACTACCCTCACATAATACAACCATGTCATCGAAGTATAGATAGTAGAATATGCCTTGCTTTCTGACGAAGATCACCAACTCTTCTGAAATTGTCTGGACACTCCTTGAATCCAGTCCAAACCTGAAATACACTCGGATCTGACTCGAGCAAACACAGGCTTGGATTAACTATCTTGAGAACTAGATAATAAGTCATACATATCTCAAACAATTATCAAAAAAGGTTTCAAAACTTCGTTCATGCTTTTTGGAAAATGAAGCTACCATAAGTCCTGCATCCCATTACACAATGCAAACCCACACCATTTGGAGCAAGTTTTACAATAACAAATATGCTTGGTACGCGAAAATAATTTGATATTATCATTATTGTCTATCATTGAAAACCTTTTCAAAATAATTGTATCAATCCTAACAGACATAGGTACCCATATATTACGTCTACACACATAGATTATAACTAAAACTGTAAAGGTTCATATTGGAGGTGGAATTCCAACAATGACCAAGGAAAAGGATCTTTCTTAACCGCGATTTGGGTACACTTCTAGCGGATTGATCCAGGATCAATAAATGCTCGTTTCCTGTAGCGACAAAGATGGTGCACCTATACCAGGTGCAATTAGTGTTTCTCCTGAACATAACATCTCACGGTCGTTACTGACCATTATCCGAGGCGCCTCGATCTATCATCCACTAAGTAAATTGCCTAGGCTCCATACCATTTCATCACTTTCTCAACTAGAAGGAAATGTTAGTCCTTAACTATGTGGTAATTCATCCTGTTTCAGCTAATTACTGGTTGTGAGGCCCAGAGTCACGCTTCCACGCAAAGTTCTACTTTTCAACAAAAGCTTTGATCATCAATAGCTCAGCACTTAACATGCCTTATTGTCAATTTACAACTTAAAATTGGTATCAATTAATTTATAACCCTCTGAGTACATATGTCTCAGAGAATGGTGTTAAGCTAAAAGGATAAATCCTCGCTACCAACTGGTATATCATCAATAGAAACCAATTTATTACGCCGTAAAGTACAACGTCAGACACACATCCATTTACAAGTTTGTTTGGGGTTTTAAACGAAAATGAAGGCATTTTATTCCTCGTCCAATAAAGAAGAGAGGACCTTGCAAATCCGAACAATCCCCAAGTACATTCGGGCCACTGCCACTTATAACGTCGTCTTGGGTGTGCATCCCAATTGAGACATCAACAATTAATCCAAATGATGTGAAGTTCCTTATTCTTCAGCCAGCGTCTTTAGTATCTTTAATACTTGTCGTATAGTTATTAAGAGTGGGTTAAAACCCGGTCTTTTCAAATAACAAGCGCATCTTTTAAACCAATATAGATATACAAAAACACCATGAGTCTCATTCTATCTCGGAATACTCTTTAGCTCAAATAATTCTTTACATTGGGTATAGCCATTTAAATCTCATTCAAAATTTACATATTTTACACTCTTGTTTAAATCTTTCCTTGGAAATCATTTCAAATGATTATAAAATCTCATTTAACAAATTTAACTCAAACCAAGATTTACATGCTTTATCGGGATTATCGAACCACAAAAAGGTAATTTCTCGAATCAATATCTCATTCCCATCATATTCATTCCATGGAACAAAAATGGCAGTACTCCATATCAGTTGCCCTCATATTTTGGTAAGTTTAATAACCTTTATTAATCCCTCTTTTTCTTTTCAAATCTTATTAACTTTTTCATTTATCTTTACGGGGAAACGTATTAACCCAAACCCAACCCATTTATTGATCGTTGATTAGGGTAAGTTACTTTATCTTTTCTTGATCATATCTCTCACCCAAAATCATACTTACGATTTCTTAATCATATCGTTAGAGAAAACCATTCATTAACTAGAATTAGTTCTCGATTGCACAATGCCAGGAGAATAATCTATCAAGTGTATGACCCCGAAGGCCTAAACCAACATCAAATCAAGATCACATAACTTACAATAAAACAATCAAGTTCCAACTTCTTTATCCCAAAATCCTATTTTAGATTCAATCTTATCTTTACGTTAAAAACACGCTAATCTTCTTTTAAGTGATCCTTGAACTTTGTTCTGATTTTCATTTAGTAGGGAAAACTCTTTCATTAAATCATTATATTTGAATTTAATAAATAATACTCTTTGACTTAACATTGGAAAATCATATTTCCTTTAAATGGATTACATAACAAATGTTAGTTAATAAATCGTTCACGACAAACCCCAAAATCATACTTCCATACTAAACAAAATCTTTACGGAAATCATATTAGCTCATAATCGTTATAAATTCCTGTAACGAACCAGAATTTTCTAAATTTAAATATGAATTTCCATAGCACATTTTGAGATTTTCTGAATACATATTTTGGAATTAATAGGATTTAATATTCGAAATTCCCTTTTTATTAGTTTAAATAAATAATTTTATTTTGTATAAGACTTATTTTAAAGATTGTGTATAGAAATGATTTTTGTAATTTTTATTATAATGGTTTTTATATTTATAGGTAATAAAATTTTGTATTAATATATATATAAATGTTTTATAATATGAATTTTTTTAATTGAAAGATTTATTTTAAGAAATATTTAATATATAAAGATTTTAAAAACAATTAGATATGGATTTTATATGGATTTTTAATTTTTAATAGTTGTTTGACTTGAAAATAAATTATAATTAAATATCAGTTAAAAATATTCATCCGATTTCTGCACGCGCTGTTTTAAAATAATTTTTAGAATTTTTCTGTAATTTTTAATTTGAAAAATAAGCAGATAATTTTTCAACATATTTTGGGTATAAATGTGGTCCGTTAGACGCTTTACAGAATTGATCAATCAGACCGGTTTTATTGCTGTTTTTGAATCAGAGCGTGTTGTTGTTTACGATGATGGTCTTATTTCAGTACAACTCGCGGTAAATAACTCTAAAAATAAAAAATTGGAAGTGGAACATAATAATACACTATGTTGGACTTGTATTATGGAAAGTATGGATGGATATGTTAAATGATAAGGTGAACGCATGGATTGTTCTCACGTTGGAAGTGGCAATGTGTCCTTTTGAGGTGTCCTTATGCATGCATGAGTGTTGTAAGAAGAAAGACACATATGCTCATACGTGTAACATTGCATGTAATATGTTTTTTATGAAGGACGTGTGTCCCTTGTTCCAAATACACGTGTGGCATGCAAATGATTATCAAGAGAGGACACGCACCCATATTCCTCTATTTTTCTTTCGCACCAGATGCTCTCGCACCTTCTTCTTCTTCTCCTGTCAACACCTGCGCCTTCCATCCTCCATGCGTCCTCAACATACATTTGGAAAAAAAAAAGTATGCACACCATTCTTCTTCCACAACAGCAACCCACGCATGGCCCTTCCCCATCCACTCGCGCAACCCGTTTTTTTTTTCACTTCCTTCCTACGCAATCAGCTTGCACCCATGTTTTCCGTTCATTCACTTACCGCGTGACTCCCTCTTTCCTCGTTGAACCCATTTGGCCTTCCTTTTTCCTGACAGTCCGCAAACCGTTTATAAAAAAAAAAAAAAAAAAAAAAAAGTAGAGAGGTTTGCATGCGTGTTGAGCGGGTTGCGTGGAGTGGGAAAAGGTGCATTTTGAGAAATGCTTGCTGTGGCGTGCGTTCTCATGGATAGAAAAAAAAAAAAAAGTCCATTTGTTTTGAAGAGTGAAAAAAAAAAATCAATCAATTTATCCCGCTCCCATTTTTTTTGCCACATGAGTTGAAAAGTTTTATACATACAAGTTGGGTAGCTGTGTAGAAGACGGAGTGCGCATAGCGGTGCCAATGTCCGTGAAAGCTTGTACGTGACCGTTCGTAGAATGATTCCAGTTGACGCAGTATCTATTAGCGAAGGATTTTCGGAAAGCTAGTAAGGTGAGAACTCCACTTCAATTATTTTTATTTTGGTAAAAATAATTAGTTATAATTTAGTTATAATTATAATAGTTGATGGAAATCAGTGATTGTGGACGTTTGAAATGTTTGATTGTTTGTCGCTGAGTGATCAATGATGCATATGCTGTGTAAACACCGTAAATCACTGAGCGTTACTGACAATAACGTTCCGTACACACTTGATTTATTTTGTGGTTGTGATGAATGGATGATGCATGTTTGTTTAGTTAAGATATTGCATTTGTTCTGTTTGAGTGAAGTCGTATGCACCGTAGGTTCAGATCTTACGGGTGACCGATTTTAATACTCCTTTTAGTTAAATAAATATTTTTATTTTAATAATGATTTGAAAATTTGTTGAAATCGTTTGAAATCAAAATTTAAGATGAATAAATTTTGGAAAAAATTTCCAATGAATTATTAATCTTTGTTTTGCCTTTAAAATGATCTGAGATTTAGCGTCGATTTTATCGATAATACTAAGAATGATTGTTTAAGTAAAAGAAAAGAGATTTAACGAATTATTTTATCGATATCGGGCGTATAAATATGTTTTAAATATTTGAATTATTTAGATTTAGAATAAATTGGTATTTTAAATTTATCGCATCAAGTAATATATATTCTTGAATATCAATTGTTAATCTTCAAGTAAAGTGTTTTGAAAATAATCTTCAATTCTCATATATTATTAAAAAATTTAAATTTCGAAATTTGGAAATGATTCAAATACGGGTTTAATATGGATTTTGGATGCGAACAAATTTAACGATTATTTGAAATGAAACAAGTTTTGAAAAGCATGAGAATCCATATTTCATTTGAAATGAAGATTTGGGCAATATGAAGTGATTTCAGACAAACTTGATTTTTGAGAAATATAAATTTGGTTTTCAACTAAAGTTATGAAATAAATTTGTTTTGGAAATGGATTGAACAAATCATATAAAACATTTTATAGCGGAATCGAATTCGTTGTTAAGAGACAGTTCAACGATATCGGTTTCGAATTTCAAATAGTTATAACTTGAACATATGAATTCGAATTGACGTGAAACAGAAAACAACGGATTTATAATAATAATGGGTTCGTATAAAAGAGGAATTTTAAATTCCGTCGTAGGGTTTTCTAGTTAGGTTTAAATTTAAATCTGAAAAGGTCGCCGTACATGCCGTTCACCGACCGCAATGAAAATCGAATAGAATGAATTTGTATTATATTATTTAAAGGTGATTTATGGTTTAAATTTGAATTTAGAATGATTTGGATTTATTTGACTTAATAACCTTTTCCCAACGCTTTCAGTAACACTTTAACGTTATTTGAAATCATTTGAATTTGAGAAAGGATTAAAGGGTAACGGTTCCGAGAATTGAATCCAACCGTAATTCAAAATAAAACACAAATATTTGGGAAAGGAGATTTGAATTGAGAAACCCGTTTGATTTGTAACTATTGTTTTAAAGACGTTGTTACTTGGGAAGTCCGGGATCGGATATAGGTCCGAAAACCACTCCAAGTAATATTACGACGTTATGAAGTAATTCAAGATTTGAAATCGATAAATGAAGACCGGAAATGTCCAGATTATTTGGATCGATTGCTGACATCTCGGATCGGGCCGTACACCCGATACGAGGGTGGCAGGAGATCTGAGTATATTTGGAGATTTTCGGATTGTGTTTCGTTCAGACCCAGAACGGACTTGTATGGATGGTGTGTCTGACATTGTAATTGACCACGTAGCACTGATCCGTGTGAATATATATATATGATTTGTGGCAATTGAATATCTCTGTCTCTAAGTTACGTTCTTAGAGAATATGTATTAATTCGAATCAGTGATATGTGGAGATATTGACAATGTGGCATACCCAAGTATGATATGAGCTAATGATGATCAAAGCATGGCTTATCGAAGCGTAGCTTTGTGTATGACGTGACATCGACAAACCTCACACACCGGATGATGAGAAACTGGCGGTTTGGTCTGTATATATATATATGATTTGATGATGAGTGCTGCAGCAGTGGGAAACCACTCGTGAACTGGGGATGGGGTATGTTCGGGGGGCCGCGTCTGGTCGAAAACCGTTGATCTGCCCTGACGATGTGTATTCGGTGTCCGCGTATGGTCGAAAAAGCCGTTGAGGCACTTCGTTTTGTATCCCTGATTGATCTTTCGTGCCAGGAATCATCAAGTTGGAAACCCAAATCCCAATACGAGCCATGCGATTTTGATTTTATTTATAGGGCGACATAGTGGTATGGGACACTCATGCCGTCTAGGATTAATACATTTATTTGTGAACTTGTTTTTCCACACTATATGATAATATTAAAAGAGGATTTTCACGTATGAAATCATGTTTGGTTATCATAAGACAAAACTCGCCCATCTGGTGTGCGCTCGCATTGTGTGATATGGGACGAGCTTATGATAGCTTCATCTTTCGAAAGTCATTGCGTATTTCTATGCACGGGAATTCATATGGAGTAAAACCCGTTCCGCATTAGCGGCGTGGTCCGTTGAATTACCCAACTTTAAAATGAAACCTAAATGATAACTGTTTTGAGTTCTCACACCAGTCCCACGACTGACCTGGAGTTTATTGTTCCTTCCTAAACTCTGGGTGCCCACTAATTTTCACTCGGGCAGCTAGTGTTTAGTTTGCAGTTATGGATTGTGGAGAAGATTCAAAGTGCTTCCGGAGTTCGAGTTCACGCTAGAGTTGGAGCTTCCGCTGTATCAGATAATGTTCTTCCGCTGAGAGTTTTATTTCTTCCGCTGTGTATATTTATCTGTAACTCTAATATTCATGTAACTCTGATGTAATATTGAATTGTTCAATGAAAAGTTCTGTTGTTTTTGTTCAATGTATGTAAGTACCCATAACAATTCGTCTTTATGAACGATTTGAGTCGGTTTAATTACCGGCAAGAACCGAGCAAAAAGGCGGGTCGTTACAGTTGGTATCAGAGCTTTGGTTATACAAAGCTATTGGGTACGTACATATTTGGACAAAAGAATAGGACTCCTCAGAGTTATATTATCTCATTAGAGATAGGGTTAGAAATACCCTAGAATGAGATCTCGGAATATTATGACGAGAGAGCGTATATTTTTGAAACCGATATAAGGCATTTTTGAACAAGTAAATCATTTTGAAACGATGATTATTTGAAAAATAATTTGAAATAAGGATTTCGAGTGTTTATTCGACGTCATGATTGGACTATCGAGTATGTAAGGATTTTTTAATATACATCTGATCAACGTATATAAGAAATCTTATATGTACTAGATAGATATAGGATTCCATTCTAGTCGCTGGAGGATAACTCTGTTGATGATCCGGACATCGTCAGTGATTATTCTCGAGTTTCAAAAATGGGATGACCGTATGATTCTGACTTAAACGTCGAGAATACTTGAAACCATTTTCATAAGTGTTTAAAATTGTTGATGAATTAAAGTGAAAGCCGATATAGTAACTTGAAATAGGAATGAAATATAGGTTATATTTTCTTAAATGAAGAATATAAATGTAATTCACAAATGAACCAAGATGAGTAGGGAATATTTATGAATCTAGAAAATTGGATGAACAACTTGAGTATAAAATTCTTACAATAATAGTTAAGAAAATGTGGGAATACACTGAGACTTAAGTAAATTTCACTAATTCTTTTGTGTAAAATAATGATTTCTGTTGGCTTAATAGGAATTAAGATGACCCAATTTGGACCCTTGACCATTTGTTGATTTTAGGTAAACCCCTTTGCAGATTTTGAGAACTTTGAAAGGAGAAATTTTGGGTATAAGCACTTAATGTGAAGCGTTTTGGTTAAATTAGTGATGAGTAGATTTTGGATGACCCGTAAGCCTTAAAGTTTTAATTTTAAGGTAGTAAACGGCCAGGTGTACGGTAGTATCTTGTTCAGTTCCGACCTAAGGGTAGCGGTAATGGAGAACTCAATCATTTCCAGTAACTGGGGTAACCATAGGATAATTGAGATTCCATCAAACTCCAACCTGATTTAGGATCAGACCAAGTGCCCCAGTAGTAACATGAACTGTAGATCTGATCATTATCCTGTCATGTTAGGAAGAAGGCCCAACCCTGCAGTAGGATGACCCTGTAATAAGGTATGAGTATGGTCTAGGACCCGTGATTATTAACTTGATGATATGGGATAAGGCAGCAACCTACTTTGGATTTAATGTCCCCCATAGATTTATAATGATGCATTAGAGTTTTGGGTAGTAGATCCTAGACCAGAGCAATCAAGAGTTGTTAGGAAACGCCACACTAGCACAGGCTGCACCAGAAGACATTAATTGGCCTATAGATCCTGTATTTGTTGAGCAGTTAGAAATGTTGATGCATGAAATGGGATAACCAGCAGTTATAGCTGAAGACGACCCACTCCTAGAAGCGGGAAATGATGGATTTGACGATGTTATAGAAAAGAGTGGAGAAACCCCAACATGGTGATGATGTCGGGGTAGACGATAATAAGGCTGTAGCCGATGAGGGTAATTTTGAATAACCTACATTCGAGGATGACCTACTTCCAGAAATGGGAGATGATGAGTTGATGAGAAAATGGAGGATATGGACCAGCTCTTGGACAAGGCTGGTGAAGATGGATTTATGGGTAATGAGCACGATAAATTTATCATGGGAATAGATGACGATGGCTTTATGGTAGACGATGAAGAGCCGTTAGCTAATGAGGAACCCAAGGAAATTGGTTTAACCGATCCATCCGATGATGGGTCAGATACAACCGAGATTTAGTTGCGATGAGTCTGGACCTTGTATATATAGTGTTTATATGTTATCTTAAGTACCAGATGCATTAAGTTGTTTTGGGCTAGTATGGTTTTGAGGACTAGTAACAGATAGCTAGGTGCACCCTTTGATGACTGTATTTTTGACTGCCCAAGTGCGTAGTATGTGCTCAGGAAAGGTTAGATACGTTTTGTATGCTGACTTGAGAGACCGATATGACATGATCTGTTAGATTAACTATGATATGCGTGTCCCACTATTTAATTTAAATCTGTTTGTTTTGAATATTTATAAAACCTGTTCCAAACCATATAGAAAAATTGATTTATAGTTCATATTGAGGTTTAAAATTTCACTATCTTCCTTTTCGAGGACGAAAAGTCTTAAGGGGGGAAGAATGTAACGAACCAGAATTTTCTAAATTTAAATATGAATTTCCATAGCACATTTTGAGATTTTCTGAATACATATTTTGGAATTAATAGGATTTAATATTCGAAATTCCCTTTTTATTAGTTTAAATAAATAATTTTATTTTGTATAAGACTTATTTTAAAGATTGTGTATAGAAATGATTTTTGTAATTTTTATTATAATGGTTTTTATATTTATAGGTAATAAAATTTTGTATTAATATATATATAAATGTTTTATAATATGAATTTTTTTAATTGAAAGATTTATTTTAAGAAATATTTAATATATAAAGATTTTAAAAACAATTAGATATGGATTTTATATGGATTTTTAATTTTTAATAGTTGTTTGACTTGAAAATAAATTATAATTAAATATCAGTTAAAAATATTCATCCGATTTCTGCACGCGCTGTTTTAAAATAATTTTTAGAATTTTTCTGTAATTTTTAATTTGAAAAATAAGCAGATAATTTTTCAACATATTTTGGGTATAAATGTGGTCCGTTAGACGCTTTACAGAATTGATCAATCAGACCGGTTTTATTGCTGTTTTTGAATCAGAGCGTGTTGTTGTTTACGATGATGGTCTTATTTCAGTACAACTCGCGGTAAATAACTCTAAAAATAAAAAATTGGAAGTGGAACATAATAATACACTATGTTGGACTTGTATTATGGAAAGTATGGATGGATATGTTAAATGATAAGGTGAACGCATGGATTGTTCTCACGTTGGAAGTGGCAATGTGTCCTTTTGAGGTGTCCTTATGCATGCATGAGTGTTGTAAGAAGAAAGACACATATGCTCATACGTGTAACATTGCATGTAATATGTTTTTTATGAAGGACGTGTGTCCCTTGTTCCAAATACACGTGTGGCATGCAAATGATTATCAAGAGAGGACACGCACCCATATTCCTCTATTTTTCTTTCGCACCAGATGCTCTCGCACCTTCTTCTTCTTCTCCTGTCAACACCTGCGCCTTCCATCCTCCATGCGTCCTCAACATACATTTGGAAGAAAAAAAAAGTATGCACACCATTCTTCTTCCACAACAGCAACCCACGCATGGCCCTTCCCCATCCACTCGCGCAACCCGTTTTTTTTTCCACTTCCTTCCTACGCAATCAGCTTGCACCCATGTTTTCCGTTCATTCACTTACCGCGTGACTCCCTCTTTCCTCGTTGAACCCATTTGGCCTTCCTTTTTCCTGACAGTCCGCAAACCGTTTATAAAAAAAAAAAAAAAAAAAAAGTAGAGAGGTTTGCATGCGTGTTGAGCGGATTGCGTGGAGTGGGAAAAGATGAAAAGGTGCATTTTGAGAAATGCTTGCTGTGGCGTGCGTTCTCATGGATAGAAAAAAAAAAAAGTCCATTTGTTTTGAAGAGTGAAAAAAAAAAAATCAATCAATTTATCCCGCTCCCATTTTTTTTGCCACATGAGTTGAAAAGTTTTATACATACAAGTTGGGTAGCTGTGTAGAAGACGGAGTGCGCATAGCGGTGCCAATGTCCGTGAAAGCTTGTACGTGACCGTTCGTAGAATGATTCCAGTTGACGCAGTATCTATTAGCGAAGGATTTTCGGAAAGCTAGTAAGGTGAGAACTCCACTTCAATTATTTTTATTTTGGTAAAAATAATTAGTTATAATTTAGTTATAATTATAATAGTTGATGGAAATCAGTGATTGTGGACGTTTGAAATGTTTGATTGTTTGTCGCTGAGTGATCAATGATGCATATGCTGTGTAAACACCGTAAATCACTGAGCGTTACTGACAATAACGCTCCGTACACACTTGATTTATTTTGTGGTTGTGATGAATGGATGATGCATGTTTGTTTAGTTAAGATATTGCATTTGTTCTGTTTGAGTGAAGTCGTATGCACCGTAGGTTCAGATCTTACGGGTGACCGATTTTAATACTCCTTTTAGTTAAATAAATATTTTTATTTTAATAATGATTTGAAAATTTGTTGAAATCGTTTGAAATCAAAATTTAAGATGAATAAATTTTGGAAAAAAATTCCAATGAATTATTAATCTTTGTTTTGCCTTTAAAATGATCTGAGATTTAGCGTCGATTTTATCGATAATACTAAGAATGATTGTTTAAGTAAAAGAAAAGAGATTTAACGAATTATTTTATCGATATCGGGCGTATAAATATGTTTTAAATATTTGAATTATTTAGATTTAGAATAAATTGGTATTTTAAATTTATCGCATCAAGTAATATATATTCTTGAATATCAATTGTTAATCTTCAAGTAAAGTGTTTTGAAAATAATCTTCAATTCTCATATATTATTAAAAAATTTAAATTTCGAAATTTGGAAATGATTCAAATACGGGTTTAATATGGATTTTGGATGCGAACAAATTTAACGATTATTTGAAATGAAACAAGTTTTGAAAAGCATGAGAATCCATATTTCATTTGAAATGAAGATTTGGGCAATATGAAGTGATTTCAGACAAACTTGATTTTTGAGAAATATAAATTTGGTTTTCAACTAAAGTTATGAAATAAATTTGTTTTGGAAATGGATTGAACAAATCATATAAAACATTTTATAGCGGAATCGAATTCGTTGTTAAGAGACAGTTCAACGATATCGGTTTCGAATTTCAAATAGTTATAACTTGAACATATGAATTCGAATTGACGTGAAACAGAAAACAACGGATTTATAATAATAATGGGTTCGTATAAAAGAGGAATTTTAAATTCCGTCGTAGGGTTTTCTAGTTAGGTTTAAATTTAAATCTGAAAAGGTCGCCGTACATGCCGTTCACCGACCGCAATGAAAATCGAATAGAATGAATTTGTATTATATTATTTAAAGGTGATTTATGGTTTAAATTTGAATTTAGAATGATTTGGATTTATTTGACTTAATAACCTTTTCCCAACGCTTTCAGTAACACTTTAACGTTATTTGAAATCATTTGAATTTGAGAAAGGATTAAAGGGTAACGGTTCCGAGAATTGAATCCAACCGTAATTCAAAATAAAACACAAATATTTGGGAAAGGAGATTTGAATTGAGAAACCCGTTTGATTTGTAACTATTGTTTTAAAGACGTTGTTACTTGGGAAGTCCGGGATCGGATATAGGTCCGAAAACCACTCCAAGTAATATTACGACGTTATGAAGTAATTCAAGATTTGAAATCGATAAATGAAGACCGGAAATGTCCAGATTATTTGGATCGATTGCTGACATCTCGGATCGGGCCGTACACCCGATACGAGGGTGGCAGGAGATCTGAGTATATTTGGAGATTTTCGGATTGTGTTTCGTTCAGACCCAGAACGGACTTGTATGGATGGTGTGTCTGACATTGTAATTGACCACGTAGCACTGATCCGTGTGAATATATATATATGATTTGTGGCAATTGAATATATCTGTCTCTAAGTTACGTTCTTAGAGAATATGTATTAATTCGAATCAGTGATATGTGGAGATATTGACAATGTGGCATACCCAAGTATGATATGAGCTAATGATGATCAAAGCATGGCTTATCGAAGCGTAGCTTTGTGTATGACGTGACATCGACAAACCTCACACACCGGATGATGAGAAACTGGCGGTTTGGTCTGTATATATATATATGATTTGATGATGAGTGCTGCAGCAGTGGGAAACCACTCGTGAACTGGGGATGGGGTATGTTCGGGGGGCCGCGTCTGGTCGAAAACCGTTGATCTGCCCTGACGATGTGTATTCGGTGTCCGCGTATGGTCGAAAAAGCCGTTGAGGCACTTCGTTTTGTATCCCTGATTGATCTTTCGTGCCAGGAATCATCAAGTTGGAAACCCAAATCCCAATACGAGCCATGCGATTTTGATTTTATTTATAGGGCGACATAGTGGTATGGGACACTCATGCCGTCTAGGATTAATACATTTATTTGTGAACTTGTTTTTCCACACTATATGATAATATTAAAAGAGGATTTTCACGTATGAAATCATGTTTGGTTATCATAAGACAAAACTCGCCCATCTGGTGTGCGCTCGCATTGTGTGATATGGGACGAGCTTATGATAGCTTCATCTTTCGAAAGTCATTGCGTATTTCTATGCACGGGAATTCATATGGAGTAAAACCCGTTCCGCATTAGCGGCGTGGTCCGTTGAATTACCCAACTTTAAAATGAAACCTAAATGATAACTGTTTTGAGTTCTCACACCAGTCCCACGACTGACCTGGAGTTTATTGTTCCTTCCTAAACTCTGGGTGCCCACTAATTTTCACTCGGGCAGCTAGTGTTTAGTTTGCAGTTATGGATTGTGGAGAAGATTCAAAGTGCTTCCGGAGTTCGAGTTCACGCTAGAGTTGGAGCTTCCGCTGTATCAGATAATGTTCTTCCGCTGAGAGTTTTATTTCTTCCGCTGTGTATATTTATCTGTAACTCTGATATTCATGTAACTCTGATGTAATATTGAATTATTCAATGAAAAGTTCTGTTGTTTTTGTTCAATGTATGTAAGTACCCATAACAATTCGTCTTTATGAACGATTTGAGTCGGTTTAATTACCGGCAAGAACCGAGCAAAAAGGCGGGTTGTTACAATTCCCATATCGGACTAATGCTATAAGCGGAATAGCAGAAAAGCTTATTAAATTCCTTAAATAGTAAAGGTCTTCATCCGCAGGGACTTATCCCACCTATCTCCAAATCAGTTCCCATTCAATTCCAGTTTAATTCGTTAATTAAAAAACTTGAATTTTTTACATCCCTTTGAAATTCTAAAATAATTAAAATCCTTATCAAAATCCTTTATATATGTTTGCAAAACCTTGGGATATCATTGGTTGTATCAAAACCTATTATTTCAACTCGTTCCAAAAACCCGTTGAAAATAACGTTGCTAAAACGTCTCATTTTCATAAAATAGCTTTTTATCTCTTCAAAACTTGGTATATTCAATCCAAATCACTTTCAAACAATTTATTATGATTTATCATAATTTATCTCAAATTTTATAATTTAAAAATTGCTCATTCCAATAAAATCCAATTTCAGATCCAAAATTACACTAGTATTGTTTTTATTTAAATTTGATTTTAACTTATTCAAAAATCAAACCATTGGATTATAAAAATTTCCTTTGAATTTGAAAACTCTTTTCATTTCGAACCAAACGTTTTTCGTTTTCGGAAAATCCGATGGTCTGTTCTCTCGATACTTCAATTTAAAGTCAATATTCGAAATTTGTGAACTATCGTTGCGCGACTAGTCCTATTCAGTCCAAACTTTGACTTATATTTAAAATCGAGTAGAATTTCTTTCAAAATAATTTATCAATTATATAAAATGTATATAACAACTTTTTGATACTATATTTCCACTGTTTAACTTTAAATTCAAATATTCCATTATTTAAATATTATAATATTATTTAAATCATTAAAATAATATTATTTTTCAAACTTCATCTTTTGAAATCCAAACTTTTTTCAATCCCATAATAAGAATAAATAAGATAGTTTGGACAATAAAATCTAATTTAAACGCGTTTTAGATATCCAAACCTAACTTCACTTTTTATGGTTACTATTCATTTTCAAATTCAGATTTAAAAGATGCCTTAATTACTTGAAAACTTGTTCAAATAAATATTCCACCTTTACGAAAACTATTCGTAATTACTTAAACTATCTTTCCAAATCATTTCGGATTTAAAATTCAAACGTTTAGTTTTCACTTATTATTTAACTATTAAAATATTTAATTAAATTCCTATTTGGAGTAAAACTCAATCAATCACCATATAATCCCACTTATATGGGTTTGACACATCATTAACATCCATTAAAAATCACAACCACCATTAACATCCAATTAACACAAAATGGCTTCATTAACATAAGCGTTAATGTCATTAACACTTAATTACTATATCAAATTACTTTAACTAAGTTATTAACCATTGTTAATAATTTGTTTGCTATCATTAGCAAATCCAATCATGTCAAATTAATATCAACACACATCACATCAAGTTGTTAATCAATGTCACATCAGTATTGATTAATGTAACTATTCATCCATTAACAATCCATTCATAACAACCACGTTATCAACTAAATTAACCGATTATTTATTTCTGTTTTAACTATATAACCAATAGGGTATTCACTTTAATTACTAAACTACTAAGTAATTAACTTTTCTAAATTACACTAACATCATTAAACCTAAAATTACTCAACATATAAGAAATTATTAAATATAGCATAATTAACTATACTAATTACAATAATTAACCAAACGTGAGAAAAATTAGCTCACCATTGCTTTCCACTCCGCCAAACTTTAAGTGTAGGACTCTTCAAATTTACTACAACCCCAAACTTCACTTAGCAACCAAGTTACTAACTTTTCCAACTAAAACTCTTCACGAACTCAAGTTATATAATTATATATATTACTTTGCATTTAAGAGAAGAAATGTGAGATCTTTAAGGGTTTTAGGCTTGGTTATGGTGTGTGGGACCCACGGCTAAACGGGAGGGGCTGTTGGGTGGTGTGTGCACTAGTGTAGGGTCCTAGGGAGGTGCAGTAGTGGTTTAAAGGAGGTGAAGGTGCTTATCTGGTGTAAAATGAAGTAAAAGGTGGTGTTTTAGGGTTTAAAGTAAAAAAGGAGGGAGCTTTGGCAAAAGGGACCTACGTTGGCAGGGTGAAGGGTTGCGCTTGGCCATTGGGGTCGGTGGTGTTGCGGATGGGGTGGTGGCGAGCATTATAGGAGAGGAGGAAGAAGAAGAAATAAAAGAAAAATGAGAATGAAAAACAAAAGCAAATGAACTGATTTAACCCACATGCTAAGTTGCTTTAAAGGGTGGCAACATGGAAGAAATTGGCATGTAGAGGGGAGAAGGTGTAAGGTATCAAAGAAAGGGGAGGGTTTGGAATTAGCCTATTAAGTTGATTTTGATTTGTTTAATCTTGAATTTAATTTAACGATCTTTACCCTTTTTCAACTCGCACAACCAAACCGTAAGTCTAATCGATACAAAATTTGAAAGCCTACTGTATTTCAACGTTCTGGATTCAATGAAAGTGGTTATGTCGTATGCCGAGATCGTTTGCAAAATGGCTAATTTTAGGCTATTGAAATAATATCAAATTATCGAATTTTAATTATATTTACTTTTAAATCAATTTTAAAAGTTCACTAACCTTATTTTAAATCAATTGTTTTTAGATACAAATCCATAGACCATTTAAAATCCTAAAAAATCAATTTAAAATTCATATTTCAAATTGACTAAAAATATTGGTCGTTACAATCTCCTCCACTTAAAAAGGTTTCGTCCTCGAAATCTAAGACGGAACGAAAGGTTGTTTACTTAACCTACAAAGCAATACCAATCAAACTTAACTCCATAAATTATATATTGATCATCGATAGCGAATATCTGTTTTGATTCATATTCAAATATACAACTTATCTCCAAACTAGTATAAATTCCTCGATCCCGTAGTACGGACATTGATTAGACCCTTGATCAGCAAACTCTAGGTTTCCTTACATATCTCATAACTAAGATAGAAAACACAAGCAACTAACCATAAAACATCATCCAGGTTCGTCTTCAAACATCGAGTGATAAATCCTTTCCCGAATCGGTGTAAATACACCTCTACGTTCTGCATTCGAATAGTATCTATTTGAGGAAAAGATCTACATAAACTCACATAGTTATTCCAACACTTTTTCCTTCTTTATCCCACCTAAATATTTCATCTATAATTTAAACATATTTTAGAATTTATCGACTGTGCAAAATTGTGGAAAATTCAGATTTCTTACCTTAACCCAATTGGTTTATAACTTAACTTAAGTTTTTCAGCTTTTTTAGTTTCCTGAAAATTTCCCATTTCTTGAACTTCTCAAACACATTAAATTTTCGAAAAAAATCGCCACAACAACCTTTGCAAGGCTGAATCGATACAACCTCAAAACACCTCTATAGGCAATCACCAATCAAAAAGAAAATCGAAAATCCAAGAGGCATGCCAAATAGGCTTATAAAATAATCAAACCCAATTAATACATATACATGTTCCTTTTGGACGAGCATTCAATTTTATCCCTTAGATGAGCTTCCATTCAATAACCTATTCAATATATACATCCAATTCCAACTTATTTCCAAATCAATTCAACGCTAACATTCAATTGGTTGATTAACTTTTCGAATGCATCTTTTTATGTTGTCAAAACATATACCTTTTTATATATTAGATACATTGTCAAAAACCAAAAATCATTATCATATGAAAATCACAAATACGTCTCTCATATGTAATAATCTAACTCATCCTAAGGTATTACTAACCCTATGTCTAATGAGTTACTCATCCTAGGATACTGCCGATCCCATCTATGACGAGTCTTTACTCGATTGAGCCATGGTTTATTGCTAAACCAAAGCTCTAATACCACATGTGACGACCCATAGACCCTCTCCCTTTGAACTGACTATAAACCACACAAGTCCAATCCAAAATGTAAGCATCCACATTATGTCCTGTGATACACCGAATTATCGATCTTTGATAATCGATATTTAACACATCCACGGTGTTCAAGTACCGCAACACTGAATCTCGCAAACTCAATCCATTGGGGTTTTATCAAAGAAAACACACCAGAACAAAACAAAAGTGAAAAATAAAATCTCATAGCGGAATAGAAAAAATATAATATTCAATATATCTTTACAGCTGAAAACATTTAAACAATCAGAGTAGGCAGACCATGTATAGTTATAAACACTATCCTCACGTAATATAACCACGACATCCAAGTATATATAGTAAAATACGCCCTTCCTTCTGACGAATATCACCAACTCTTATAAAATTGTCTCGACACTCCTCGAATCCTATCTAAAGTTGAAATACACTCGATCTGACCCGAGTGCCAAACGCTCGAGTCAGGCATGGATTAACCAGCTTGAGAACTAGATAACAAGTCATACATATCTCAAATAATTATCAAAAAGGATTTCAAAACTTTGTGCATGCTTTTCGAAAAATGAAGCTACCGTAAGAGTCGCATCTCATCACACAATGAAAACACACACCATTTGGAGCAAGTTTTACCTTATGATAACCAAATATGCTTGGTACACGAAAATCATTTGATGTTATCATTAATGTCTATCTTTGAAAACCTTTTCAAAATAAATGTATCAATCCTAGCAGACGTTGGTGCCCATATATCACGTCTACGTACATAGACTACAACTAAAACCGTAAAGGTTCATATTGGAGGTTGGATTCCAACAATGACCAAGGCAAAGGATCTTCCTTAACCGCAATTCGGGTACACCTCTAGCGGGATAATCCAGGATCAACAAATGCTCCTTTCCTATAGCAGCAAAGCCGGCCCATCTATACCAGGTATAGTTCGAGTTTATCTTGAACATAACGTCCCCCGGTCATTGCCGATCATTATCCGAAGCGCCTCGATCTATCATCCACTAAGTAAATTGCCTGGGCTCTATATCATAGCATCACTTTCTCTACTAGAAGGAAACGTTAGTCCTTATCTCCATGGCACTTCATCTGTTTCGTCTCATTACTGGTTGTAAGGCTACATAGTCATGCTTCCACACAAAGCTCTGCTTTTCAGCAAAAGCTTTTATCATCAATAGATCAACACTTAGAATGTCGCATTATCAACTCACAACATATAGTCGGTATCAATTAAAATATAAACCTTTGGGTACATATGTCCCAAAGGAGGGTGTTAATCTAAAAGGGTAAATCCTCCGCTGTCAACTGGTATATCATTAATGAAAACCAATTTATTATGTCGTAAAGTACAACGTCCGACAAACATTCATTTACAAGTTCATTCTGGGTTGTGAACGAAACCGAAGGCATCTTATTCGTCATCCAATAAAGGAGAGAGACCCTTGCAAATCCGGACAATCACCAAGTACGTCCGTACCACTGTCACTTATAACCTCGTCTTGGGTGTATATCCTAATAGAGACATCAACAATTAATCCAAACAATATGAAGATACCCGATCTTTAACCATCATCTTCAGCATCTTCAATAGTTTTCGTATATTTATTCAAAATGGTTGGAACCCGGTCTTTTCGAATAACCAGCGCATCTTTAAAACCAATATAGATATACAAAAATATCATGAGTCTAATTCCTTCTCGGAATATTCTTTTACTCAAATCAATTTTTATATTGGGTATACCCATTTAAATCACATTCAAGATTTACATACTTTAAATTCTTGTTTAAATCATTCCCTGGAAATATTTCAAATGATTATAAAATCTCATTTCATAAATTTAACTCAAACTAAGTTTTCTACACTTTATCGGGATTATCGAACCTCACAAAAAGGTAATTTCTCAAATCATTATCTTATTATCATCCTAATCTTCCCATGGAGCAAAACTGGCAGTACTCCATATCTAGTTGCCCTTGTATTTTGACAAGTTTAATTACCTTTATTAATTCCCTTCTTTTATTTCAAATCTGATTAAAGATTTCATTTATCTTTATGGGAAAACATATTAACCCAAACCCAACCATTAATTAATCATTGATTAGGGAAAATTACTTTATCTTTCCTTAATCGTATATCTTGCCTAAAATCGTACTTACAATGTCTTAATCATATCATTAGAGAAAACTATTTATTAACCAGAATTAGTTCTCAATTGTACAATGCAAAGCGAATAATCTATCAAGTGTATAACCCTGAAGGCGTAAACTGTTACGGGTAAAAATCATCAACACCTAGTCTAAGGTTTGTCAATGTATATATGACGGAATTTAGAGAATAATCGATCTAAAGGATGGTAAATGATAATTCAGCCTCAACAAGCTCAGCTTATTTTGTCGTTTCCTTGATATCAAGACCATAAGTCTGAAGATTAGTTACTCTTCCTTCGAGAGGTGAGTATCACGCTTGCAAGACTTAAGAATCAATAGTTACCTTAGGATAAGGACATTATAGGCTTAAGAAGGTTGAGAACCTCATTAACACAATGAACCTCAGATTCTGGATAGAATAGTATACATTATGAAGAGAAGAAACTAGTAAATGCACAACAACAATAGGTTTATTGACATATCGTAATCCATTTTGACTAAAACGATAGTTCCACATCGAACCAGCCTATAAGGAGGCCTTGGATGTGTTAGTAATCATGTCATAAAGTTACAATAGGCCCTTTCACTATGTTGTTTTACAATAATCTTATAGTGAAAGGTTTGAGACACGTGTTAGAGTCATAAGGATGAATTCATTGAGTTTATTCATTGAATTTCCCTTTTCGGACATATTAATGTCTCAAATCTTCTATGAAAAGAGGTTACTGATAACTCCAAGTTCAATCGGCATAGACACAACATGATTACCAATAGAGAAAAGATTAAGTCTCAATTACCTCTCTTTGTTTTATTCAATATGATTTCATTATAATAATTGTGGAAACCCCCAATTTGATTTGAGAAATTAGGGTTTGCTCTCTAAGGAAAGATTACAATATTTTAGAATGAGGAAAAGTCCCCCAAAACAACCCTTAGGTTCTTATTTATAGAAAAATTGGGCCCTATTTTGGTATCAATTTAGCAGAAGCCCGGTTGGAGTGCTTTCGGCTTTGGAAATGTGGAAAGAGTTTGGTACCAGCCGCTCCTTTGGATTTCGGTGTCGGTTATTGAGTTTAGGCATCCCAAATTCTGGACATTGTTATTGGCTTCTGGTCTCGGTAATAATATCCAGTTTCGATAGCCAACTTTGGACTTTATCTTGCTTTCATGACTATTGATTTCGGTATCGACGCTAAGCATGTTAGTGTGGATGACCCTTCCTTTCGTTGCCCTTGACATGCTATAACCATATTCTAGAAGTTATATTTAGATTTCGACTTTCGGTACCAGCTTTCTTTCCTTGTTATCGGGTCTCCTTGGCTTTTGGAACTCGTGTTTTGATCCTTGGTTACTCGTAACTTAAGTACTGCTTTCAATTGTGTACCAATACTAAGTAAATTGATATGGATAGCTTCGATAGCGAGTCTTTCTTCAATAGCTTTTGAATGCTTCCTGTTGTTGGTATCGGTACTAATTGAATTTGTATTGATAGCTCCTTTCATTTTACCCTGGCTTAGTTTCATATTCTGATGTCGAATCACCTATTTTTGGCCATCTCACATTTTTTGCTTCCGGGGGCAAAGACGGGTTAACCTCTTTCGGTATTGCTCTCTTTTGGTGTTGGAATAGGTGCTTTCGGCTTTCGTTCACGATCTAGCCAACACTTTTATTTTTCTTTCCTTTTCACCTATTCTAAGCCTTTTCTTCTTTTTCCTTGGTGTTGGGACAAAGTTGTCTATCTTTCATTTGTGTATCAACACCAAGTTAAGTGCTCTTAACATGTTGGTACCGATAGTAATCTTTCATTATGCATGATTTGGTGCTAACACTAAGTATTTGGCCTTTGGTTGACATTGATAAATCTGATAATACTCTCGCTTTCGGCCATCTACTTCTTTCGAACATTAGTCACTGTTTACGGCATTGATTCCTGCTTTCGATCATCATACTCTACTTTCGGTGATTAGCCTCTGCCTTTGGCCTTGGCTTCGCTCAATACCCCTACACCTTGACTTGCTTTTGGTGGTGAACTTTGGTAGTAACATAAACCAACATCAGATAAACATCCAGAAGACCACCTAACTCAATGATAAAACAATCAAGTTCCAACTTCTTTCTTTACCCTCAAAATCTTATTTAAGATTTGATCTTATCTTTACACAAAAAACACGCTTATCTTCTTTTAAGCGACCCTTAAACATTGTTCCCATTATCCTTTGCTAGGGGAAGCTCTTTCATTAATTCTTTATATTCAAATTTAATAAAGATTAGTCTTCGACTTAGCCTTGGTAAATTATCTTTCCTTTAAATGGGTTACAGAACAAATGTTATTTAAGACATCGTTCACGATAAACCCCAAAATCATATTTTTATTCTAAATGAAATCTTCATGGAAATCATATTACCTTATAATCGATATAAATTCCCATACCAGACTAATATTATAAGAGGAATAACAGCAAAGCCATTTAAATTCCTTGAATAGTAAAGTTCTTCTTCCATTGGGAATTATCCCAACTATCTCCAAATCGATTCTTATTCGATTCCAACTTAATTCATTAATTAGAAAGCTTAACATTTTTACATGCCTTTCAAATCCCAAAAATCTTAAAATCCTTATCTTAATCTTTTAGATATGTTTGGAACCCCTTTGGATCTCATTGGTTGTATTAAAACCTTTTGTTTCAACTCGTCCCGAAATCCCGTTGCAAATAACGTTGCTAAAACGATTTATTTTCATAAAATAGCTTTTTATATTTTCGAAACTTGGTATATTCAGTTCAAATGACTTTCAAATCATTTATTATGGTTTATCATCATTTATCTCTACTTTTAATAATTTAAAAATAACTCATTTCAATAAATTCCAATTTTGGGTCCCAAACTACACTAGTACTATTTTTATTCAAATTGGGTTCGAACTTATTTCAATGTCCAATAGTTGGATTATAAAACTTTACTTTTCATTTCGAACCAAACGATTTTCGTTTCAGGAAAATTCGATGGTCAGGTCTGCTGGTACGTTAATTTAAAGTTAACTGTTGAAATTCGCGAACTATCGCTGTGCGATTAGTCCTATTCAGACCAAATTTTGACTTATATTTAAAATCGAATCGAACTACGTTCAAAATAATTTTTTTACTATTATAATATGTGTATAATAACCTGTTGAAATTGTATTTCCAATATTTAACTTTAAATTCGAATATTCGGTCAGGTCTGCTGGTACGTCAATTTAAAGTTAACGGTTGAAATTCACGAACTATCGCTGCGCGATTAGTCCTATTCAGACCAAATTTTGACTTATATTTAAAATCGAATCGAATTGCTTTCAAAATAATTTTTTACTATTATAATAAGTGTATAATAACCTTTTGAAATTGTATTTCCAATATTTGACTTTAAATTCAAATATTCCATTATTTAAATATTTAAATATTATTTAAACCATTAAAATAATATTATTTTCAAACTTCATCTTTTAAAATCCAAACTTTTCTAAAACCCATAATAAAAATAAATAAGATATTTTGGATAATAAAATCTAAGTTAAAACACGTTCTAGATATTCAAACTGGACTTCACTTTTCAAGGTTACTATTCATTTTCAAATTCAAATTAAAAAAAATGTCTTAATTGCTTGAAAACTTACTCAAATAAATTTTCCACCTTTACGAAAACTATGTGTAATTACTTAAACTATCTTCCCAAATCATTTTGGATTTAAAATTCGAACTTTTATTTTTCTCTTATTATTTAATTAATAAAAATATCCAGTTAAATTCCGATTTGGAATAAAACTCAATCAATCAACATATAATCCAACTTATATGAGTTTAGCACATCATTAACATCCATTAACAATCATTAACCACCATTAACATTCAATTGTCACACAATGACATCATTAACATAAGCATTAAGGTCATTAACACTTAATTACTGTTTTAAATTACTTTAACTAAGTTATAAAATATTGTTAATAATTTGTTTGCTATTATTAGCAAGTCCAATCATATCAAATTAATGCCAATACACATCACATGAAATTGTCAATCAATGTCACATCAGTATTGATTAATGTAACTATTCATCCATTAACAATCCATTCATAACAATCACGTTATCAACCAAATTAACCGATCATTTATTTCCGATTTAACTTCATAACTATTAGGGTATTCACTTTAATTTCTAAACTACTAAGTAATAATTTTTTCTAACTTCCATTAACATCATTAACCCTAAAATTACTCAACATATTAGTAATTATTAAACATAGTATAATTAACTATACTAACTAAAATAGTTAACAAAACGTGAGTAAAATTACCTCACCATTGCTTTCCACTCCGCCAAACTTTGAGTGTATGACTCTTCTAACTATACTACAACTCCAAACTTTACTTACCGACTAAGTTACTAACTTTTCCAACTCAAATTCTTCACGAACTCAAGCTATGTAAGTGTGTGTCTATGTGTGTGTGCATATATATATATATATATATATATATATATATATTACTTTATATTAATGAGAAGAAAGATGTTATCTTTAAGGATTTTATGCTCGTTATAGAGTGTGATCCCCACGACTTAGGGGGATGGCACGTGCACTGGTGTGGGGTCCGAGGGAGGTGCAGTGGTGGTAGAAAGGAGGTGTAGGTTCATAGGTGGTGTAAACAGAAGTAAAAAGTAGTGGTTTTTTGGGTTTAAAGGAAGAAAAGAGGGAGCTTCGGCAAGGAGGGCCCACGTGGGGAGGGGGAAGGACTGCGTTGAGAGGTCAGGGACTAGTGGTGTTGTGCATGGGGCATGAGGTAGTGGCGACCACTAGAGTAGAGGAGGAAGGAGAGGAAGGGGAAGAAGTAAAAGAAAATAAAAAATGAAAATGAAAAACAAAAGGAAATGAAATGATTTAACCCGCATGTTAAGTTGCTTCAAAGGGTGGCAACATGGAAGGAATTGACATGTGGATGGGAGAGTGTGTGAGGTGTCAAAGGAAGGGGAGGGTTTAGAATTTGTGTATTAAGTTGATTTTGATTTGTTTAGTCTTGAATTTAATTAAACGATCTCTACACGTTTTCAACTCGCACGACCAAACCGTAAGTTCGGTCGGTACAAAAACTGATATCCTACTATACTTTAATGTTTTGAATCCAGGGAAACCAGTTTTGTCGAGATCGTTTGCAAAATGACTACTTTTAGGTTATAAAATGATATTAAACTATCAAATTTAATATATTTACTTTTAAATCAATTTTAAAAGTTCACTAAATTTATTTTAACTTTAGTAAAATATAAAATAAAATTAGAACTCATTTTCAATTTTGTTCAGGTCCAAATCCAGTATTTGACCATTTCTACTAAAAATCAATTTAAAATTTATATTTCAAATTGACTAAAATTATGAGTCATTACATGCCTACTATTCACTAATTAGAAGGAAGAAACTTAATAGGAAAGAATAAATATTTTCAAATGGACCAAGTGATTCTAAAGTATATTTATAAAATCTGGATTTAGAGTTGTGTGGTTTAGATAAATGTAAAACAATAAAAAAGTTGACAGCATACAGTATATTAAATATGCCAATGATTTGGTTTTTGGGTCTTGAACTTATGACATTGCTAAGAGCATATCAAATCAAAAAAAATCGGTTATTATAATTTTAAAATTACAAGGAAAAAAAGACCTTTAGTCAAATCCAACTATAAGATATGTTAGAGCGAATTGATGGCCTGGTAATAATCAAGGTTTGAACTTCCATCCAGCACGTCAAAATCTCGGTGGTTCTGTTATGAGTCTGGCATGAACCGAAATGGAATTTGGGAAAATTTCGTTTCGGGATCTAGGGCACAAAAAAAGGAAGAGGAGGACGAGAGAGAGAGAGAAAGAAAATTTGGACCATCAAACTAGAGGAGAATTTTCAATTTAGCCTTCATCAGCGAAGATTGACATCAATCTTTATGTTTCTTGGTATGGAGACACAAGAGGTTTTTTCATTACTTCATGGTTTGCTGAAGCCAACCCATGTATGCGTTGATTCGGTAAAGAGAAAGGATCGGGATATTTGGGCAATTGATAACAATGTGCTCTAAAGTTTTGTAATCAACAATTACAGTTAAGTAATAATGGTCTCCAAAATTTTGCGACTATAATTAATTAATTATGTACTATATAAATTTATAATTATTGACTATATAAATTTTGTTCGCAGTTACCGATCATATACAGAATATAGGATAAATTTTCAAAATAGACTTGCTTTTAAAACTAATAGCAAATTTAGGCTAGTTTTAAAACTATTTGAAGAAATAAGCTTGTTTTGGCCACCTCAGCACTGAGTTGGTTAGTGCTTAAAAAAATACACGGGGTCGCCCTTGGGAAGTGCACCCTTTCAAAAATACATGGGTGCACTTCACAAGTGCTCCCATGAAATTATAAATAGGCACACCTGCAAGATGTGCCTGCTTTAATCTGCATGTTCTATTGTTAAAAAAAATTTAGTGTCATCAGAAGTAGATGGCGTGTTCTATGTAAATATGGAACCCTTAATAATGTATATATTGCATGTACTATTTTTGGTCTTGTTGCATTTATAAAATGGTATGTGGCAACTTTTGGTTGAATCGCTCCAGTTTTGGTTAGGGGCTTCATCGTGGAATGGTCATGTCCCACATGTGTAATGGGTAACTTCACTACTTTATTATAGATGGTGGGGGTATTAGCAACATGATGATGTGTTAGGAATATATTAGTATATATTTGTTTCCACTAGTTTATTATATGTTTCCAAGTATAGAAAATTATATTTGTTTCCATTAGTTTATTATATGTATCCCAGTATAGAAGATTATATTTGTTTCCATTTGTCTAAGATATGTTTACTGGGAAACATAAACTCATTTTTCTATAAATTTGTATCATCTACACAGTTTTGAATAAGAAGAATTATTTTCCTACATGGTATCAGAGCCTAAAAACCCTAGCCTCCTCTATCTTTGAACCTTGCGCCATCAATCATGGCCAATGAACATAGTTCTGATGAATCTGCCAACCGTAGAACCTCTCTGAACCCCTTGACCTCTTCACCTCATGACCCAAACAAATATCCCTCTTCCCCGTATTATCTATCTTCCCATGATAACCCTGGGAATATTATTACCCCTATCGTACCTCATGGTGGACTGCTGTCTGGTGGCGGACAACAGCGTATTTCTACAACAGGCCATCGCACCAGTCTAGGTTCAGCAGTAGGGGCATTGAACGCTACTTTCTCCGGACAGCCATCAATCCTTGGTACTCCGACATGTGCGGCAAGTTCCAACGGGACAGTCCCCTCATTGACTGCTTCAAAGTATCAACGTCTCATGAGTTTGATTGGTAATTCTGATGCTCCTCCCATGTTCGATCGTTTGATGAGTAAGTTTTCCGGTATCCCATGAATTGTCAATACAGGTGCTACCGTACATGTGACGGGTTGTTTAGATTATTTGGTTGACCGATTTGAAAGTTCTTCTTTTCCTGTGACCTTACTGGATGGTGCAGTGATTGCATCTAATTTGTATGGCCGAGTTGTTTTATCTGCTGAGTTGGAGCTCAACAATGTTCTTTATGTTCTAGATCACATTGCAACTTAATTTCTGTGTTGCGTTTAATTGATGATACTCAATGTGATGTACTCTTTACTCATGCATCATGTATTATTCAGGGCCGAAGTACAAGGATCTTGATTGGAGCGGGTGAACGGTGGGGTCGACTTTACTATTTTTGTGATGCTCCAAAGGTTATACATTCAGCTATTTTTACAATACAAAGTGGAGATTTGGAGTTGTGGCATAGAAGACTTGATCACCAGGCTGAGAAAGTGATGAAGCATTTACCTTTTATTAGTAGTTCTTTGCATTTAAATAAAGCATGTGATGTTTTCCACAAAGCTAAACAAACAAGGGATAGTTTTTCAGATAGTAATAATAGAGCTTTTAAGTGCTTTGAACTCATTCATTGTGATTTGTGGGGACCATATCGTTGTGTTTCTTCATGTGGTGCTAAGTATTTTTTGACTATAGTTGATGATTTTTCTAGAGCAGTATGGGTTATTTTGTTAATAGATAAAACTGAGGTATATTCGATGTTTATGAAATTCATTGCAATGGTTAAACGTCTGTTTAATAGTAATATTTGTCTTGTTCGTAGTGATAACGGTAATGAGTTTAATTGCTTGAAAGATTATTTTTCAAGCCAGGGTATTCTGTTCAATTGCTTGATAGTAATATCCAATGCATACTTCCTCTGACATAAGGAAATACCAGCTACACTGCGAGCTACCTCAATACCCAGAAAATATTTTAAGACTCCCAAGTCCTTCATATGAAAACAAGAACTAAGATATTTCTTAAATTTGTCGACTGCCTCTGAATCATTACCAGAAATGATCAAATCATCAACATAAACAAGAACATGAATTTGTATATCTCCACTCCGGTAGGAAAACAAAGAATAATCGGATAGAGAATGGGAGAAACCATAAGCAGTCAAAGAAGTAGCAATTTTAGCAAACCAACAATGTGATGCTTGTTTCAGACCATAGAGAGACTTACACAAACGACATACTTTGTTGGGTTCGCTATGCTAAAAACCTGGGGGAAGCTTCATATACACCTCCTCATGCAAATCACCATGAAGGAAAGCATTATGAACATCCATCTGGTGCAAGATCCAACCTTTGACTGCTGCTACAGCCAGGAATGTGCGAACCATATACATCTTGGCTACTGGCGCAAATGTCTCTGAATAGTCAATTCCCTCCACCTGGTGATTGGCAAAAACAACTAGTCTGGACTTCAATCGCTCAGTAGAACCATCAGAATTATACACTCAGCGACTTCCCAATACCTTCTTACCAGGAGGCAAATCCACCAAACTCCATGTCCCATTATTTTCTAACGCTTGTATCTCATTCTGCATGGCATATTTCCATCCAACATCCCTCGAGGCCTGACGATAAGAGGTAGGCTCAATACCTGTAGTAATCGCTGCATGAAAATCTCTGTGTCGCGTAAAAAATATTTTATAGCTCATGTAATGTGCAAGGGGATACGGAGAACCTAAGGGAGGATGGGTGCTAGGTGAAACAATATGGGGGGCTGGATTGATGAGACTTGTCACATATTCCTGAAGATGAGCAGGACGAGACTTTAGACGCTTACCACGACCAAGATCGCTACTATGTTTAACAATTGGGACTTGGGCTGCATCCGGGACAACATCCAACGCTGAAGCACGCACCGAATCTAAAGCAGGCGCCGAATCTGAAGCAGGCGCTGCTCCTAGCTCATTTCCCTCCTCTTCATTCGAGACCACAATAGTGGATGGCGTTGTGTATTGAACTACAACAGTAGTCCCTGTTGGGGCAACTTTATCTCCACAAACTGAGGGACAACACCCTCCCTCAAAGTCAGACCTTGTACTATTTTTATTCTCAATAATCGGAGAAGCATAAGGGAATTCCGTCTCATAGAAAAAACATCACGGGAAATAAAATACTGATGCGGAGACAAATCAAATAATTTCCACCCTTTCTTATCAGCGGGATACCCAACAAATATGTATCTACGACTACGACTAGAAAATTTGTCTTTTTCAGAGTGTATGTCATAAGCAAAACAAAGACACCCAAACACTCGAATATTCTCATACAAAGGAGGAGTACCGTATAAAATCTCATAAGCAGACTTATAATTTTACAATCGAGAGGGAATTCGATTAATTAAATAGCTAGCACTAAGAATGCACTCACATCAAAACTCAATAGGTAAAGACCCCTGAAACCTCGAAGCTCGAGCTACATTGAGAATATGTTGATGTTCTCTTTCCACTCTCCTGTTCTGCTGGGGGTTCCAATGCAAGAGGTCTGAAACAAGCACCACGTTGTTGGTTTGCTAAACTTACTACTTCTTTGAATGCTTATGGTTTCTCCCAGTCTCTTTCCGATTATTCTTTGTTTTCCTACAGGAGTGGAGATATACATATTCATATTCTTGTTTATTTTACTGATTTGATCATTTCTGGTAATGATTCAGAGGCAGTTGACAAATTTAAGAAATATCTTAGTTCTTGTTTATCATATGAAGGACTTAGGAGTCTTAAAATATTTTCTGGGTATTGAGGTAGCTTGCAGTGCAGCTGGTATTTTCTTATGTCAAAGGAAGTATGGATTGGATATTATTGCAGAGTGCGGAATCATAGGTAGTAGACCGATGACTTTTCCTATGGAGCCGAACCACAATTTTGGGTCCTCTACCAGCCCACCTCTTGAGGAGGGGGAGAAATATCGATGTCTAGTTGGTGGATTGATCTATCATTCTTTTACTTGTCCTGATCTAGCATATGCAGTACATATTTTGTCCCAGTTCTTGTAGAAACCAAGACATGATCATTGGGATGCAACACGGGTTGTGCGCTATCTAAAGAATTCCCCGGGCCAGAGAATTCTCTTGAGAGTTGATTCAGAATTGACTCTATCTGACTAGTGTGATTCTGATTGGGCAAGTTTTCCCCTTACACGGCGTTCTATTATAGGATGGTTGGTTTTTCTTGGTGGTTCCCCTGTCTCTTGGAAAACCAAGAAACAGAAGACAGTATCATTATCTTCCGCTGAGGCTGAGTATCGTTCACTGACAGCCTTGACATGTGAGTTGAAGTCGCTGAAAGAATTGCTAACATGTTTGGGTGTTCAACATATTTCTTCTATTCCGGTTTACTGTGATAGTCAGTCCGCGTTGCATCTAGCACAGAGTCTCGTGTTTCATGAACGCTCCAAACACATTGAAGTAGATATGCACTTCATTCGTGATGCTATTCAGGATGGGACGATCATTACGTCATATGTACATACTTCTTCACAGCTTGCTGATATCTTCACCAAGCCACTCAGGAAGCAGCAGTTTGTTTCTTTGTTGCGCAAGTTGGGCATTTGTGATCTGCATGCTCCAACTTGAGAGGGGGTGTTAGGAATATATTTGTATATATTTGTTTCCATTTGTTTGTTATATGTTTCCCAGTATAGAAAATTATATTTGTTTCCATTAGTTTATTATATATATCCCAGTATAAAAGATTATATTTGTTTCTGTTTGTCTAAGATATGTTTACTGGGAAACATAAACTCATTTTTCTATAAATTTGTATCGTCAACACAGTTTTGAATAAGAAGAATTATTTTCCTACATGATGCCACCGGCTAAAATAGTCGGCAACCTTTATCAGCTTTCTTACCCTTGTAAAATGAAAATTGTATAATTTCAACCGCTATTGACCATCTGAATACAAAATTAAGAGGTTGTTATCGTAATAAATGATTCAAACCTAGCGAGTTAGTTTTGTATATGGTGCATAAGCTCAAGATTTATACCCATCACCATAGTATCATTTAAGCATTCATGCACATACACAGCATGACAGAAATATTCTTCATACGCATGAGCGAAGCAACTTGTTAGCGGAGAACGAACATATGTTCGCATCATTTGTATTATATATGTACATTTTCTCTGTTTTGAATACCGCAAAAATACATGCTTAAAGAGAATACATACAAAAGAAGCTTCCATGAGATGAGATTTTTTTTTTTTTTTTTTTTTTTTTTTTTTTTTTTTTGAGACCCCAAATGCAAGCAATTAGCACCAAATTTACGTTCTTGTGTCAATGTAGTGTTAACTGTGACGATATGTAGTTGGACATTGTTGAAAATGCAATCAGCAGTTTTCTGAGTTTGCAAATTATAGCAGGCGCAACTTGCAGGTGCGCCTATTTAAAATTTCATTAGCGCACTTGTGAAATACACTCATGTATTTTTGCAACGGCGCATTTACTAAGTGCGCTCTTATATCTTTATAAAGGGTGCACTTCACAAGTTTTTTTTTAAGCACATGCTACCTCAGCGCTGAAGTAACAAAAACAAGTTTATTTCTGTAAATAATTTCAAAACTAGCTTAAATCTGCTATTAATTTTAAAAATAAGCCTATTTTGAAAATTTGTTCAAAAATATATAAACCGGCTAGTACATAATTTGTTTGTCATATTGATCGGTAATATTATTGCATATTGGACTGTATTAAAAAAAAAAAAACCGGAACAAAACTAAAAGGGGATCTTTTGAAAAATCAGAACGGAACCAAAATTTTAGAATTTGCGGATGATGAGAACGGAAAACGGAATTTTGAACCTTGTAAACCATACGTATTCCGGTTACATAAGGATATAATATTTCACCGAACCCTGTTCACATAACCAGAAAACCACAACCTTGGCAGTATCATGATCAGTTTTGCAGTCCGGTACCTTTGAACTTGTTCAGAGTTATATCATCAAGTCTCCTAGCCATTTCTGGTGGAAGATAATTCACCCAATCCCCAACTTTTCCACGCCTGAACAGTAAGCTGTTATCAATACCTGCAATGCTTGTAGACCCTGTCTTATTCACATCCAGGTTACTCAAATTCTTAAATGAACACAGATCAATGATTTCCTCTACCACATTTTGTTTATTCTCTTCCAAAGTAAAGGGACATCCTATGAACTCAGCCATTTTTCTTAAGCTGTTCACCGTGTCTTCCATAAATTCCTCATATGTCATAAACATCACCTGACCAGGCTTCTCCTGAGTTGCTTTCCAATAATCCAGTGCATGATCCCAGAAAGATCCGGGATAGCAAATCCCATTACAGAACTGGTCTAGCGCGAGTTCAAGTGGAATCATATCTTTACCTGTATTTATGTTTATTTTGTTGAAAAAGTGCCACCAAGAGGTAAATATATCTTTCATGTTACGACAGAGGTATACTATTTTACATCCAGAATGAATTATGGAGTCTGGAAGCATGTCAAAAGTTACATGGGTTGAGAATATCCTTGGATCAGGCATTGAGTTCAAATCTGGGATTTGATCTTCGGTGTAGACATGCATTTCGAGGTATGGCACACAATCATGGGCACTGAGTGATGTTAGATGCTGTGTAGGATCGTTGGAGGAAGAGTTGCGATTCACTGTTGCAAAGATAAGTGCTTTGAGCCATGTTGTGCCTATATTAAAAATAAAAAGACCCTATAAAATAAATACAATGGTAATTATGCTTTTTTCCAAGAAAAAAACAAACATGATACATGACTCAAGCAAGGCGTTCATTTTAATTATTGATGGTTGTTTTTTCCCCCTCTCTTTAGTTCATCATATTTACAGATCATTGCAAAAGATTTCCTTTTTTCATTCAGTGATGACAAAACGTACTTACATATCATAGAAACTATTATATATTTCTTCATTCAGTAATAAAAACATGCAGAGTTATAAATCGTTAATTAATATGTACCTAGTTGTTTGTGCATGATCATTTCATTCCTGGTAGAGAAAAGTTAAGTGATAAAATTGGACAACAGATAAATACCCAAAAATCTTAGAGATCAGTAGAAGAGCCCAAATCTTTTGTATTACCTAGCAGCACCAGAGATCTATATTTTCTTCTATAAACTCATACATTTTTCTATATATGTGTGTATGCGAGAAAGGATCCCATCCCAACGTTATTCCTTTTCAGAATTGTACTCATCAAAATTAATAACTAATTAACACAAGTATGACACACGCATCATGTACATCACTGTTGCGGAGAATAACATCATTCCAATAATATTTGAACACTAAACTTAATCATGCAATGTATTTTATATTTAAAATACTAAATGCTTCTAAAGTATTAATTTTAAAATGGGCTAGGGTATCAAAATATTGTAATGTGATTTTTATGATTTGTAGACATTTCGTGCAAAAAAATTGTAAAACTGTAATGATCATCGATGCTAAAATCAAGTTGGTCACAATTTGGAAATATACCAACATACTGGGATTTGTAAAATAAATGATGCTATACCAGATTTTGGAAGGGTTACAAGAATGATGTCTGAAAATTTAGCCTGAAAGAGTTGTTTTGCAACCATGGCACTGACCATGAAATCCAGAGGAGCATACAAGCTTTTGAATTGATAAAAGCTTTGCCCTCCCGGCGCCTCCGTTACTGGTAAACTCAAGACATATTCCTTATACCGTCTGTATAAAAGTTTATTTTCCCTTTCATCTTCTTCTGTTTGGGTTGTAAGAGCTAGGCACCGGGAAATGTGTGATTCAGCCATAAATATTGTATTTATTTTGGAGCAGATGATATGGTCGGGTTGGGCTTCTATGATCTTTCTCCCTATTTCATTTCAGGTTTGGATATAATTTTAGTTCTACAGAGACATTAAATTCTAGTATTTGTAAGCTTGATTCCTTTCAAACACATATCCTGTATTCTAGAGAAGTAAGCAGTATAAGCGTCCCAAACGTCACATATTTGTGGGAATAGCTACTGCTAACTGAACGTAACGTATAGTAATATTTTTGTGTTTTCTAAAAGCAAATGTGATATCATTAAAAGCATTTAGGATTTGTGACAGTGAACTACTTTCAGAATATTATTCCCCTAAGATTATGTGTAGTTGAAGCCTTCTTTCCTTTTGTTATTTTTTGTTGTAGCTCTTTTACTTTCATAGGTTAATCTCACAAATGACTTTGATCCTTCACACATTAGAGTGTGAGCGGTTCCTCAAGTTGATTTATTTTCTTTTGATTTCTAGACCGCAGAAGAAGATTAAAAACACTTTCTAATTTTGAAAATTGCTCTTAACCTATTAGTTATCGCATTCTATACGATCGAAGAGCACATGGACTCTAGTTTGGTAAAATTGAACAGAAACGTCTATGCACAAGAAGAATCGTCTTATAATAGAAATTTGGTCAGAACTGAATAAAGAATGCTAACCATATTCCGTTTCCATCTCCATTACCATATGATAGGTAACAAAATTTGTCCGAACTTCAATGTCCAGAACGGGGTACTGATGGGCAAATAAACACTTTGTTTTGCAGCATCCCAAAAACCTCTTAGTTTGTGCCATGGGTTTTCATTTAAATAATAGTTGTGTGATTCTATTCACACCCCACTGCCCTCTTTCGACTACCACCTCGTTCGGTTGCAAAACGCCAAATGGCGATTATTTCAAAATTTATACTGTCGGTCGGTCCTTCATGGCCGACAAACGTGAAGCTGGTTCGGCCGCTTACAGCCGAATGAAATTATGTGGTGATCGGAAGAGGAAAGTGGGGTGTCAATAGCAGGACACTAATAGTTTGAGGGGATAAAGAGTTAGCGGAGGAAAAGAAAAGTGAATTTGCCATGTAAATCCGCGTTCTTTTGAGGGAGTTGCGCTATGTGTTGGTAATTTGTATATACCCGTTTGTTATCGTATTGACCTTTTCTAACATTCGTCTGGGGAATATCAAATACTTTGTTTACCTTTTACGTATCTCCTGTGTCTCAATAAAACTCAACTATTCAACATAAGAAATTTGATAAATTGGTGGGATCCACCACATTTATTGCATAGTTGATGAGATCAGATAAGTGGTTGATATTTCTATGGCGCATAGGGACAGTAGGAGAAGGTCAGAGGATGGATTAGTCAAAAGCCTTAATGTTATTTTGACTGGTAGATATAATTTGCTAATAAGCAGAAGAGTACTAGTTTGTTGACACTTGTGTCAACTAACTCCATTCGGTGATTGGAGAAAATCAGGAGGCTCATATGAGTTCCACTGATTTCCTTCAATCAATGGATGAAGTTACTTGACACTAGTGTCAACAAACTTCTACACATAACCAGAATATAAACACAACTTTTTGGTCTGACAATAAAATTCAAAAAAAGCAATTATCATATACAAGAAGTTAAGAGTTTGAATCCCATTGAAAACAATGATCGAAACTATCTTCAAACTAATATCGGTATAAGTTTAATATCCCTTTTTGGTAAAAAATATATATATTATTTTACACTTCATTTTATTTTTCCAAAACTACGTTAAAAAAATAAAGTTTATAAGATTTTTTTATATGCATGGGGCTCTGCTCATACTAATCTCGTAAAGAAGTACTCTAGTGTTTTCTGGTGATGTGAAAACTAGATGAATTGATCTATACCTAAATTGGGTTTTCCCATGTGCCGGATCAATCTTAGCTACTGATTTGCACAAAATCTAATGATTTTGAGTGGATTGAAGGACCCGTTGATTAGATTATTAATAATATGTGTGGTTTATGTGTGGTTGTGATTTGTTGGGCACAGGAGAACACCCTAGTTGGGTACAGAACAATTGCACCCTGTGAAAACTATATAGGCCTCACGTATAACCGCAGGTACAAAAGTTCGAACATTAACTAAAATAATTAATTAGATTAGTCTCCATTGGAAACATGAACACCTAAGTTCCAACCCACAATGAACACTATTTTGAGTAGAGTTATAGTTATAATTAGATCGATTTATGATATGGTAATACCTTTGCTAATTCGTTAAATACTAAAAGCCATATTTTACATATAGGAAATGTTAATTTTCCACGTAAATAATCAGTAATTAAATCAAAAAATAAATTTGCATTATTCAATTAAGTAAATTAGAAATTTTAATTATAATTTATGATGACTTTTAGCATCTTAGTTTTGTTAACTTGGATACTTGAGAAATCAATCAAAATTAACTAATTACTGTTTGATTTTCATTTCTTTTTTAATTTCAATCCGTGTAGATACTTTTTACTTTAGTAGAAACCAAACTAACAAATTCTCATCCAATGTTTGAGTGGTCAGATTTGTATGTGATATAGCAAGTACAAAAGTGTTACTTGTATAGTTTGTGTGTATATATATATACATATATATATATATATGTGTGTGTGTGTATATATATATATATATATATATATATATATATATATATATATATATATATATTTTTATCGTAACAAACCATTTATGCTTATTTATACTTCTTCTGCATGTTTAGTGATGTATAAGTTTTATGGAAGTTTGTTACATTATCTTCTGGAATCAATAAAACACCTATTCAATCAAACTATATAAAGTCGCCTTCAATTTCTAGGATTATCGAAACCAATTATCAAATCATCCTTAAATCAGTAATATTATCATGCGACTTTGTTTCTAATTACTTTTCCGTTATCGCTAGGTAATTCAATTGTTAAAGTAAAAACTAAAGCAAGTCGTCAATGGTAAAGAAATATAAGAGTTTTGATCGAATTAGAGAAGGGATAAACAAATAAAACACTATAGATTTCAACAATTTTTTTTTATGTATGAATGTATGCATACAGAAATGTTTCGAGAGAAAAAATGGACGATGGTTCAATTTTTTACTAAATGTTTGAATTGGAAAAATGTTTTGTAAAAGGATTCTATTATACATGTAAGCAAAGACAATGTGTCATTTTACAAAGATTTCCAATGTGAATAATAATAAACAAACTAATTCAAAAATATTTACAAGAAGAATGAAAATGAACATATTTTCAATGAATTAGCATGTGGCGTATCCTATCTTTGCATCAAAAAAGGAATCAAGAAAATGTTAAAATAGCTTAATGAAGCATTCCAGATCGATGATCTTACTCTGGAAGGCAGTATGAAACAATAGTCAGAGACACAAAAAATATTTGAAAATGAGTGTTTCATAGCTCTAGGATATGATGCTTGAACATGCCAAGATAATGATCACAATTATCATTTGTAGCACTTTGAACATAGATATTTTTCTATGCTCGAAGCTGTGCAATTAAAGCGCTTAGCGGATCCAATGCGACGGAGGTCCAAAAAGTCATAGTGGGGTAAAACGAGGAAATACCAGGATATACCGGATGATTCTAAATTAGCGCATGTAACTTGTTTGTAATGTTTTGATGAATGTAAAAACGATGACTACATAAAAATTTGGCATTCAGTTTAACTATAATTAGTATATTCTTAATTTTAAACAAAAACTTGTGCAAATATACGAAAATAAGCATAAAATTGCTATTTAACGTAATTAAATTTTATAGAATATAGAGTGTTTTTGTTTCTAAAAATATAATAAAAAATTTAATTATAAAACCTAATTTCATAATTTTTATAATGCATAGATGTCATTTTTCAATTCGTTTCTTTCATCAAAGATATAACGGGAATAACTATAAATATAGCGGAAATGACTGGATGTATCGGCAATAGCGGAATGTAGTGGAGCTAAAATCGAAGAGGCTATATCAGAGGCTATTTGGGAAAAGTGTAGCATTGGTAATCCACTACGTAATATAGTGGGGTAATAGCGGGGTAACTACACAGACTCGAAGTGATCACCACGCTCAAGCTCGACATGAAAAATTATTACTCAAGCAAACCAAATCTCATACCACATAACTATTCAAATTTGAATGATCCCCAAAGCATATAAATGTTAAATCTAGATCATATACCATTCAATTTCCACCCTTATGTTTGAACTTGACTTGGAGTATGTTACCACATCATCCATGAGGTATTAAACTCCATAATTGAGTCAAAAAAAAAAAAAAAAAATCGGTACTACCTCCTCTTTTTTATGTGGAAAATTATGAGCATGATATCCTCAAATTTGATCTTGATCCTTAAAATGCTTGAACTTGACTCCTCTAACCGAAATTTAATACGATACCAGAACTACCAATCAATGGAACTATTACCCCACCAATTAGTGTTCAAAGTTGATTAAGGATCTACATACGAACTTCATAAAGATATTTTCGACTATTGAATCCTATGAATGCCATATATCAGCTCTAGAATATCGGATCTATATAAAACATCTTCATACACAACATTTTTTCCATTTTGGACAAGGTCTAGGACACTGGTTCCTTTATTCTGAGTGTACACTCCAATATTTTCTTAAATGAATCATTATAATCCGTATATAATCACTTGTAAATGAATATATAGTGAAGAAAAATTGCAATAGGAGAAGTGGTTTACGCATCGAGTATAGGATGAACCACAAAAAAAAAAAATGGTCACGCTTTTGTAATTTTAATTATAGTCATAAGAAATAATTAGGGGAAAAAATGGATACATGTGCAATGTTTACAAAACGAAGGATGATTAATTGTTACTCATTTTAGATTGGATAGAAGATTAAGATTTGATGAAAATCGATTTCCAAACAGCTTTCCTCTTTGGTTCCCTTAATTATCTTTTTTTCTTTCGCTTGTATTGGTCAGCCCATATGTATTGTGCTTTTAGTCTTGGTAAAACGAAATGGGAATGAAACTATGAAAGAAGGGAGAGGACTTAAGGGGCGGAAAAAGATCTATTTCTATTTTGCCTCTCCTACTCGTTTCTTTCAATGTTTTAAAACAGTCATCTAATTTTTTTGGTTAAGACCTGACCCATTTAAATAGTAAATATCATTTTACCTATTCCAACACACATCATTCTATTTAATTTATCTAATTAATTCACCTGAATGACGTGAAAAAAAATCGAATGTGCTACAGATTCCTCCCTTAAAGAATTTTGTACTCAAAATTACAATAAGGGATATAACAAGCATATAAAACATGCAATGTCGGTAACAAACATCCTAGTATATCATACCAATCATAAAATCTTCATAATAGATATATAACATACAATCAAAAGACCTCAGGCGGTAATAAATAATGTAAGCATGTCATACTAGTTAGAAAGTTTATATAATTGATGTAGAACATACTGTCAAAACAAATCATGATCAGTATCATAATCATATCCTTCATCTCTCAAGTAAAATCTGTCTTATTGCCTATCCACTAGACATTCACTAATCTGAGTATCCTATTCATTGACCTTTCCTCATCTTTAACTATAACTTAACTATTTGAGCAATAGTCATACCTGTTTCCATTAATCAAATTTTCCAATGTAGTCGGAACGATAATGGTCTCTAGATCATGCAGACTTTCTAAAACGAGAAACATGATAAACACTAAGAAATCCTACTAAACTATTTGTTGACTTAACCCACTAAACAGGTTTACAGATCCTTTCTAAGATAAGGAACATATGAACAACCTCGAAGCCAGCTTTCTTGTTCTTTGAAACGATACCGCATCCTTCACTAGTGATACCATAATAAACAAATAGTCTTCAGTTGGGACTCAAGATCATTACATCTCTTATCTGCTTAACTCTTCTGCCTAGAATGGCTTCTTTAATCCTTACTTAGATTAACTCAATCTTTACTATGGCTACTCTCATGAAATTTGGACTAAGAACCAATTTATCTTCGATCCCCATCCAACATGCTAGTGATTTTCACAACCTACCGTACAAAGCATCGAATCTTGCTACTCCATATGTAACAATTCAAAATTTAGAAGGATTTTTAAATTTAAATTTAAAAGAAGTTCGAAACAGAATTTAAGAAACGGATTTTGACTACTGACTAATACGATTTGCCAAATCTATTGAAATGCATTTTTTGCTGAAAATGTCAATTTGGTCAAACTTAGTCAAAACTTGGGTAATTTAAAAGTTTTAAACCTTGAAAATATCTTCTTTTATGATTCTACATTAAATTCTAAGTGATCTAACATTATTTGTTTCATCAAAATCTGATTCTATTTGTTTGGAATTCGCGTTCTACATTGCAAAAAGGTACAAAATGAACAACATTGTTAAGTGTACCTTGTCCCATATCTCATTTGAATTTTACTAGTATGTGCACTAACACGTATTTAACTTGGTATTTCATCCAAAAGAAAACATTTTTTAGTTTAGTTAATAAATTAATTTTATCTCTTAGGGTTTCATTTGACACTTGCTGTATTTATGGGATATCTATTCAATTTCTTCGGTCTTGCTCATATAAAAGAAAGGCAAATTCTATATAGACCATAGAATTTGCTGAGTTCAACCAAGAAAACTTGAAAAAATGGGAGGAACCTAGCATTTTGTTGAGGTGATCCGTGTATGATTGAAAAAGCTATCTTTACCCTTCCTCGTAGAGGCCCTATGAGCTGCCCTGAAGGCACATTGTAAATCCCTTACATGATGCCTTTAGGGCACCTCATAGGGGCTTTACGAGTTATGCAAAAAATAAAATAAAAATATAGCAAAACAGGGTTAGTTTTGTCATTAATTTTACTGGGTGGGCTCGACAAATTCTAGGTTCAAAATTTGCCTAAAAGAAAACACACTACTTTCTTCTTCCTTCTCTCCTATGTTCCTTCTTCAAAATTCTCAGATCAAATTTTTTTTATCTCCTATAGGTTTCAAATTCAAAGGAAAAAAACCAACAAACTTATATAAAAAATCAAAAAAATTCTTCTTCTCCACCTTGTTTCAGCCAAGATTTGCTTCCCTCCACCTGAAGTTCATTCTTCGTCGCCCTCCAATCTTCACCATTGTCGATCACAAGTATAACGACCCGCATTCTACGTATCAAAGGATCGTAGAATATTTATTTTATTTTGATACGAAGTCATATGGTCGTGTAACTTTGGGAAGTGGACATTGATGTCATTTCCCACATTCATGATTTTTGCTAAATTTTAAATGACCGTTTTGCCCCCTGGCGAATCTTGTTTCGCTCATAACTTTTGACTGAAAAAGAGTTTTGACCTGAAACCGCTTCCATTGGATTTAGATGACGGTTTACCTTTCCATAGATTGGACACAGTAATCAAACGGACTTACCGTTTGGGAGATATGACTGAAATAAGATTTGAAGATCGAAAAACAGCCTAATTGGGCTTAATAGGGTGATTAGCAGCAAGGCCCATAACCCATTTCAGGATTAGGTTATGAAAGGGCTGAAAGGAGTTAGAGAATGATTCCTTTTCATTTTTCTAGCCACCACAAATATTTCTCTAACCCTAATAATGGCCTCTATCTTCTAAATCACTCCCTAATCACCTTTTTATCGCTAATTAAGCAAAACTACATCAAATCAAGTCAAATTAGCATCAAATCAGAGATAGAGTTGTTGCTACACATAGGAATCCATGCCAAATCAGTGGAGTTTCCAGATCTATAATTTATTTGTGGCTAAGGTGAGTGATTTGCAAGTTTTTACACTAATTACGGCTAACTAGGGGTGATTAGTGATTATTAGCGAATTAATGGCTCAGAAAAATATAGAAAAATAAGTAAAATTCTGAAATATTATTTTATGTCACCGGTAAAAATTTAGGTTAATTTGGATTAAGTTTGTTAATCCTATTGTTAGATATGATAAAGAGGGCTTTGGGGAAAATCATGGTTTCGGGTATGTTTAATCTAAAATAGCCTATGTGATTGATGTTTTGATCCTTTTGGATTGAACCTATATGTTGTTACTGTTGTTTGGGATGTTTTATGATTTTTTTTAGTAAAGTTAGAATGGTTGAAAACACCGCCGTATGGCGAGAACGGACGATACAAGCTTGTTGGAAGGCTGTAGGGTTTCGGATCGGATCGGAGGGAGAAGGACCGAACCGCATGAGTCTTTATCTCTTGGGAAAAGATATCCTACCCATGATTTTGAATTGGAAGCGATCGTGTTCGCATTAAAGATGTGGAGACATTATCTCTTGGGAGAAAGATTCGAGTTGTTTACGATCTTAAGTCTTTAAAGTATTTTTTCTCTCAAAAGGATTTAGATCTTCGTCAACAGAGATGGTTAGAGTTCCTGGCTTCATATGATTTCAATATCGCATACACACCCGTGAAGGGCAATGCGGTAGCTGATGAATTGAGTAGGAGACATGCCAATTCGGGGGCTATGTTTCTGGAATGGAAGCAACTGGAGTATATCACAGGATATGATTTCAGACCTAAGTGCGAAATGGATCCAGAGATGTTAGCAAGTTTGGCGATCAGACCTACTTTGATTAATCGGATTGGTTCCAGTCAGAGGGACGATCCTAATCTATTGGAAATCATCTCCAAGGTAGAGGTGGGTATCGACGACGAGAGAATGAACAAGTATGGACTTGATCGAGAAGGATGGCTTCGAAACAATGAGAGGCTAGTTGTAACCAACGTAATTGGATTGAGAGATGAAGTGCTCAGAGAGTGTCATCACTCGAAGCTGACTATACATCCTGGTAGTAACGAAATGTATCGAGACATGAAGCAGACATACTACTGGGAAGGGATGAAGAGAGACATCGGGAAGTTTATATCCCAGTGCATGAACTGCCAGTTAATTAAAGCCGAGCAAAAGAAGCCCAGTGGTTTGTTACAACCATTGGAAATCCCCAAATGGAAATGGGAACAAGTCTCAATGGATTCCATTGATGTTTTACCAAAGACTAGATCGGGTCACAATAGTATTTGGGTGATTGTGGATCGATTTACCAAAAGTGCAAGGTTTATACCAGGCAAGTCGAATAGAACGACAGATAAGTTAGCAGAACTGTACATTAAGTGGGTAGTGAGATTTCATGGAGCACCTAAAGGTTTTGTGAGTGACCGGGATCCATTATTTACTAGTCGGTTTTGGAAGAGTTTATAAGAGGCTTTAGAGTCAGAATTACATCTCCGCACCGCGTACCATCCTTAAACCAACGGTCAAACAGAGAGGGTAAATCATGTATTGGAGGATCTCTTGAGAGCATGTATATTGGGTTTTGGAGGTTCATGGGATGACCATTTGCATCTGGTTGAGTTCGCATATAATAATAGTTATCAGTCCAGTATTGGCATGGCTCCATTTGAAGCTTTGTACGGAAGACCGTGCAACTCATCGTTATGTCGTTTGGAAACTGGTGAGAAATTTGTGCTTGGGCTAGATGTAATAAGTGAAACTTCAGATAAGATCAAGGTTATTCAATAGCGAATGAAGGCTGGCCAAGATAGGTAGAAGAGCTATGTTGATAAAAGACAAAGAGATTTGAAATTATCCGTTGGCGACTTGGTATTCGTCAAGATTTCTCCATTAAAGATTGTGATTTGGTTTGGTAGAAGGGGTAAATTAGCACCAAGGTTTGTTGGTTCATTTCCAGTTCTCGAACAAGTTGGGAATTTAGCATATAAATATGGATTACCTGACAAGATGGCGGGAGTGCACAACGTATTTCATGTTTCACAGTTAAGGAAGTTTGTGCACGATTCTGACATGACTATTTCACTAGATCAGTTGGATGACATCGAGATAGGACCCGAGGCAGTTGGAAACCGCGAACCAGTTCGTATTATCGGACACGATACGAGGCAATTTCAGAGGAAGACAGTCAAACTGGTTAAGGTCCAGTGGGGTGATTATGAGAATGACTGTACTTGGGAAACCGAGTAGAACATAAGGAAGTCTTATCCAGAGCTCTTTACCTGGCAAGGTTTCAATCACAATATAGTTACTCCTTGTTAGTAAACTGCATGCTAGGATAGGCTTAATGTGTTATTCTGTATGTTTGATTGTTTGTAAATGGCTGATAGTCATGCGGGGAAACATTGTATGTTTTCTTGGTTAAGGAATTTCGGGGGCGAAATTTCTTAAAGGGGTGGAGGGGGAGGGGAGTGTAACGACCCGCATTCTACGTATCAGAGGATCGTAGAATATTTATTTTATTTTCATACGAAGTCATATGGTCGTGTAACTTTGGGAAGTGACTATTGGTGTCATTTCCCACATTCACGGTTTTTTTTGAATTTTAAATGACCGTTTTGCCCCTAACAAATCTTGTTTCGCCCATAACGTTTGACTGGAAAGGATTTTTGACATAAAACCACTTCCATTGGATTCGGATGATGGTTTACCTTTATGTGGAGTGGTCACATTAATCAAATGGACTTACCGTTTGGGAGATATGGCTGAACTAAGGTTTGAAGATGGAAAAACAGCCTAATCGGGCTTAATAGGTTGATTAGCAGCTAGGCCCATAACCCATTTCGGGGTTAGGGTTATGGGAGGGCTGAAAGAAGTTAGAGAATGGTTCCTTTTCATTTTTCTCGCTGTTACAAACATTTATCCAACCCTAGTAATGACCTCCATCTTTTAAATCACTTCATAATCACCTTTTTATCACTAATTAAGCAAAACTACATCAAGTAAAGTCAAATTAGCATCAAATCGGAGACAGAGCTGCTGCTGTACATCGGAATTCATGCCAAATCAGTGGAGTTTACAGATCTATAATTTATTTGTGGCTAAGGTGAGTGATTTGCATGTTTTTACACTAGTTACAACTAATTAGGGGTAATTAGTGATAATTACCGAATTAATGGCTCAGAAAAATATGTAAAAATTCTGAAATATTATTTTATATCACTAGTAAAAATTTGGGTTAATTTGGATTACGTTTGCTAATCATGTTGTTAGATATGATTAAGGGGAAAATCATGGATTTGGGTATGTTTGATCTAAAATAGCCTACGTGATTGATGTTTTGATCTTTTTGGATTGAACCTATATGTTGTTAGTGTTTTTTTGGGATGTTTTATGATTGTTTAGTAAAGTTAGAATGGTTGAAAACGCCGTCGTATGGCAAGAATGGACAATACAAGCTTGTTGGAAAGCAGTAGGGTTTCGGATCGGATTGGAGGGAGAAGGACCGAATCGAACTGGGCAAGGAAGACCGAACCGAAGCTTGGCACAAGAAAAAGCAAAGGCAAAAAGGAAGGCCACCAAATCGATTTGGAGCAGGGGATCAGATTAGAGGTGGTGGATGGGATCAGTTCGAGACAACCGAACCGAACCAAAATAGCCGAACCGAATCAAATAGTCGAACCGAACAGATGGAGACACATCCGAACCGAACCGAAGGCATACAAACCGAATAGGAGAACCCAACCGAACTTGATCTTCTATGTGATGACTCTTCTGAAGACCAATTCCAATTTGACCAAAACCTAAGATGCAAAGGAAGACCAAATGGGAACCAGATGGGAACCAACGAGTTAACTTCTAGAGTTGGGCTTTGCTGTGGGGCGTGTGCAAAGGGGTTATCGATATCTATAACTTTGGCTCACTATTGAGAGAGGGGGTATAAACTATGGACTAGTGCGGTGGGGTCATAGATTGCATAGGGTCAGACTCCATTAGGGCTCCAAAGGGCAAAGTGGTCGTAGTGATAGTTGTACAGAGTTGGACTCCGTCATGGCCCCAATAGTTCTGGTGATCAAAGTGGGGGATATCATATGCTTCGCGCACTGTGTGAGAGATGTCAGAATGATTGCTAAGTTTTATGTTTGCTATCACTATGACACGCACACTCCTATTTTACACTGTATGTTAGTGTTACCTTAGAGTATTGTACATCTTGTTGGGCTAACTCTTTGGTTGCAGATCCAGGTCAGGTATGATTATTTATACATGTTATTGTGTTTTTTTTGCTGCTATCGCTCATACCAGACATTTGTCTGACCAAGAGTTTTATGTCTCTTCTTATTACTCTGGATGCTCCTAAACGAGCAGACTAGAGATAGATTAGGTGGTTATGCATGAGTAGCTGTCTGGAGACGAGCATGAGGCTTCCACGTACTATTAACATATATTCTCCCTATGTTGTTGCTGGTCACTGCATTGGGCATTAGTAGTGTACATCTTTTATTTCCTTTTTAGGGACAGTATTTTGAAGTTGTAAAAATGGTTTGAATCATAATCTGTATTTTGGATTCCGTTGCTATGATGGTTTAGCTTTCAGCTTATGCACTGTCTCGCCTATTTTGTGTCAAGTTATGTGATTATTATATTTTATTTCATGCACTTTGAGATATACTACAGGTTTTTGGTAGTTCATAGTTTCAAATCCCTTTCTTTTGACGACCGTCCCGTGCTAATCAGGCATTGGCGCAACACATTTCAAGGGAAATGTCTGATGGTGCGGGGAGGTCCGTCACAACAAGTCAACCACCAATGCCTCCACCCATCTCCTCCCCTCGGCCACCCTCCTCTCTTCTCTAATTTAAACCCTAGTCCATCTTTAGAAAAAAGAACTCGACGCCTGCTTGAAACCAGCACCACCTCACCATATTTTTTCCACCTTTAATCAGAGATCCACCACCAAAAAAATGTGGGTCCCTCCATCTCCTATACCAGCCAACAATCCTCCCTCCATAAAATATCCTCCTTTTTTTATCAAACCCGACCCCATCCTCTCTCCATGGCCCATACCACTACCGGCATACCTGAGCCTACCTACTGACCTGCCTACATTGTGTCATGCTTTAGCACATCCCAGATCCACCAAGTATCCTCTAACACCCAGGTTGCGACCCAAAAGGCCTTTCCCTACTTGTTTTCCTCCTCCTCTAAGCCAAGTGGACCACCAACTTCACCACTAGTCGATACTCCATTTAAACTACCTTGATGCACCAGACCGTGACCTCCTCCCCTAGTTTTTCTCCAGGTCGAGTCATATCTAGCCTAGCCATGACCTGCTTTGGTTTGTTTTGCTGAGTTTTATAATTCCTTCTTTGTTAATGTATATAAATAAATGTATGTATATATATTTAAATTCTAGTTATCATTATTGTTTGATTTATAGGTAGCAAATTTCATTTGATTTGTAGTCGTGTTGGGTTCGAGGTCTTTTTCTGATTCAAGTGGGTTTCTTGATTTGGTCGTGCTTGCTTGGGTTTTGTTATGCTTCATGTCCATTCATTTGGTCGTTTCCATGACATCGAAGGTGAGTATAACTCACACTTGATTAACGAACTCATAAAGTGAATAAACACGATTGGATGTTATTGGAATTATAGGAGTGCTTTTGAAGTTTATGATTATCTATTATGAAACTTATGCATATATGACACAGACTTATGACATATATGATACAAAAATTGTGCAAGTGGTTGTTATGACATATTCTAATTCATGTGAGACACTTATAGTGTTATATTTATTTTATCCTCACACTACAACTTCTAAAAGATCTTGGAAAATTACAATGAGTTGAAATGTTACATACTTGAACGACTGTATATATTTCAGCAATTGAAATTGAATTAATGGGATTTGGGTTAAAATGATAAATACCCAAAAAATGAATTTAAATGGATTAAAATGACACATATCTATATTACTTGACCTAAGTAGAAAATTATATACGGACACCATGGTCTATTTTTTTACGTATTTTCTAAAATTTATTAATATACTTTGATTTAATAAATTTTACTTTAGAATTTTAAGTTAAGGCTTTTATTAAAACTTAAAATTTGACCTAATTTAACAAGGGGCTAAAACTAAAATTAAAAATATAACTATATGTTTAAAACTAAATTTATAGGTTAAAAAAAGTTTTTAAAATATAAATATAAGATTTTTGAATTATAGTGTTATTTAGTTTTGCAATATATGAGTTTAAATAATACTTAATAGATTAAATAGTTTAATAAGTAATTCAAATATATATGAATAGATAGATTTTATAAAAGAATAATTTAATAAATGAAATAATTTAATTTTATAATTTAAAAATAGTCTTGAACTATGTATAATTTTACTTTGAATTTTAAATAGAAAGATTTATTTTATAACTTTAATATAATATAAAATGATAAGTCAAATTTAAGATTTATTAAGTTTTATTATTAATCGGCTAAGATATGATATTTTGAAATATACAATTTGATTTTAAAATCAAACTAAATAATTTAGTTTTTGGTTTAAATCAACTAATTAAATTACCATGTTAAACTAATTTCAGGATATATTTGAAGTTAATATTTTAGAATGCATTTGAATGTTACAATTGTAATGAGATTTGTCAAGTTAAGTTAAATGGATTTTTAAAGATATGATATAGAGATTTAATCAGATTGATTAATATGAATTTACCAAGTTAATCCAAAATATAAGTTAAGATAAATATTTTAAAATAGATGAGTAATTTGAGATTTTATTTAAAATATGATTTATGAAACGACTGTAGCATGAAATTAACATTTGGTTGTTAAAGAGAACGAAGTCGGTATTGACATACTCTCTGTAAATACCAATACAACTTTAACAACTATATACGTAGGGGAGAATCCAAAACAATATAGGATGATTTGGCGAATGCTCATGGACGAAGTAAGAGAATAATGATGGATAGCCTTGACCTTCAGGTCATAATTAAAATGACTAAAATAGGGTTTATATCCTAACTAAGTGACGTCGGTCCTCCAACTGGACATGCTCCTTATATACTATATCTCTTACTTTGTGTTTGATTGTGGCCCTTTGATTATAAGAGGGTTGTTCGAGTTAGGCAGTAGTATCCATTATGCATCACGGCCAGCCCAGGTCCACAATCTAGTAGAATCTACCATAGGGTATAGCCATGGTGCCTTGTCATATTTATCCTAATCGAGCCTTTTACGATTTTGATTTGATGTTTTCGTATTTAGGAGCATCCCTACCCACTGACGATTTGCTGGTATTATATATGCAATTTGTATGACAAGGATTATAAACTATGTAAGTGTAACATGGAAATTCCGCTTACACTATTTTCAGTAGTATGTTTACTATAGACACTATTATAATAGGGTATCTCATTATATGTATATAGTGTAACAGATCCTTAAAGGATAATATTCCAAACATCCTTTAAGTTATTATGCCTTTCTGTCATTTCACTTGAGTTAATTTACTTTACATGAGAATGTTAGTCCTGACAAGAGTGTTCTGTTTTTGCTTTATGTTCGGGTCAGCCTAAGTATCATAACTTTCGTTATGCATCTTTCAGAGCATGGAGTCTTGTTGGGATCTTTATCTATCTGTTGCTTTAGTTATTTCCATTTTTATCATTCGTGTATATATTATCGAATCATTTATGTATGTGGGATCTACGTTGTATTTGCTTATGACTTTGGTATTATGTACTTATGTTGGACTATGTATTTGGTAATAACTTCATGTATTACTATGGTTATATTTTCTTCAGTTGCGAGTTATTCTTCTTCTATGTGTATGTGATCTTTTGATCTAATTTGTATTTAAACCAAATTTATTTAATAATATATTATTTTGAATTCAAGTTTAACACGTATGGTTTGTTGTCGATTTGAGTGGCTTGATATAGTGGGTTGTTATGATGTACTAGTCTAATAATTATTATAATAAGAAAACTAGAGTAAGTGCAAATGGTTGTCCCATGACCCTGCAAGGTCTAGTACACAAGCTCTTAACAAGTCTTCAATTATATTGTTAGCTACGTTCATTTGCCCATCAGTGTGTTTATGATAAGTGGTACTCGTTTTTAGATTGGTACCCTTATACTTCCTACAGACTCTTCCAGAGTTCATCAATGAATAAATATCTCTATCACTGACTACACTATTAAAAATCCTATGCGATCCAATGGTATTTTTCACTAAAAACTTTGCTAAGGTAGGTGTTGTCCTTGTCGACTTAACATGAATAAAGTGTGCATTTTTTGTTAATCTATCTACCATAGCCAAAATACTTTCATTTCCCTTATTCAACCCTAGTAACCTATTAATGAAATCTATGGATATAAAATTTCAAATCCAAACTAGTATATCTAATGGTTAATGCAATTCGCTTGACTCTAATATTTGGCTTTTACTTGTTGACAATTAAAAAGAGTATACATCTCCCTTCCTAAATCTCTCTTTATACCACCTAGAATAAACTTCTCTTCATATACTAATCTATTTGAGTTCCTTCTAGACAAATAGTAAAATATGATCAATGACACTCTTTAAGGTTATCCGTCCTTAAATCACAAACATTCTGGATGCATAATAATCCCTTCTACCTCAACCATCATTTCTTATTAGGACTAAATCCTTTGAGTTATCTATTGACACACTTTTTGGAAAAAGCTATCACACATAAAATATCTGGACAGCATCGCGCTCGGGTATGGAATATACCGTCCGAAGACGAGGAGCGGTTTGGTCAAAATCGCAACATCAACGTATAATGGCCCGAAACTCCTATCAGATGACCTCTTTTGGGCCCGAAAACAGCAATTACAGAGCTAAGCTTCGTAACTCTTGTAGCCCTCTGAATTAGCTTCAGGTAGAGCTTTCGTTTGGCTCAATCGGACTTACGGTTTGGAAGTTATTCCCGTTTCCGTAAACTGGTATAATCTGGCAATCGCTTGGATGAAATGAAAAAACATCAGAAAGTTCAGAATATGGATCAGCTCGTGGGACCCACCTTGGCTCGTGGGATCCACATCGACTCGTGAGCAGGAACCCGACTCATCAACTCTGCTCGCCCCTCATCGGATCGACCTCTCTTTCCACTCGTGAAGACCCCCCGGCTCGTGGTGTTCCCATCAATCACGACCCACTCGTGGTACCCCCCTATGCCACGACTCACTCCAGCTCGCGACCAGACGTCGGCTCGTGAAACCCACATCACGACCCGACCCCATGACCACGAACCAATCCCTGCATCTGCTGATACATGCGTAGATCTTGACCTGTTCTCAAGGCCACTTCCGCTCCTACTTTCCCTGATCGGGTGCCACGTACCCCATCACGAACCGGTCTTCCCGGAAGCTCTCCTACAGCTATAAATACACCATTTGGAGGATTTTCAAAGGACTTTTGGCCATTCTTCTTCACGGCTTCCACGATCAACAACACGAGGACTTCGTGTGCTAAAGAAGGCCAACTCAACTCGGTTTAACACGAGGATTTCGTGCATAAAATCATTCTCTTCTCTCCTCCTCTTCCCTGAAATACGAGGATTTTGTATGAAAACGGATCTCACTGATTGTGAGACAGCATTATAGCTGTAATTTCTTAGGATTTAAGGAATTATAAAGTGGACTTAGGCTTGATTTGAGTCGAACCACTATAAAATATCATGTGTTCCCCATTTTTACTACTTTTTCTGCTTTCTATGATCTGTGATCTGCATTTGGGTGTTAGGTCCAGATTTTGGTCTAACATTATCAATCTCGATATTATCTCTAAATCTTCATTTTGATTTAGGTAATAATTGGTCATCATTCTGCTTAGAGGGAATCCTTTTGAACATATTGCTCGAACTTCCAAATATGACAACTTGGAAGATTTCATACTTGTAACACCCCACACTTTTCTATGCCCAAATTTCGACAAAAATCGAACACTACAACAAAAATACTATTTTATAACATTGATTTTGCAATAATTCATCAAAGTGTTGTAAAAAAGGTTTCACAACATTTGTTAAGAAAAACGTTATAATAGATTCTTTTAAAGTATGTTCTACGTACAAAAGTTGTAAAGAACAAATTTCTATAATGTCTGTCTAAACTGTTATAGATGATTATTTTTAACAATGAATTTTTTACATTGTATTATATTTGTTTTTTATATCATATTTGTCATATTTGAAATATGTAAATGAGCAACGTTTTTTAAACATTGTAAATTTACAATTTTGAAAATATTTATCAAATGTTTCAAAGCGGAAGTTAAATATCAACAAAATATTTTTGTAGATTTGATTTATTTTTTACTTTACAACATCAACAAAATGTTAACAAAATTCATACTTAGGGCAATGTTTATTTTACAATGTTAATAACATTATATTCAATAACTTTTATTATTATTGCTAATGCTCGTATTTCAATATTATATTATTAGCATTATCATTAGTACGTCCTATTACTGTTACATTGTATTTTTAAAGATTTTAATAAATCAACAAATTGTAAATATTATAAAAACAATATTGTTGACAGTGTACTTAGTGTAATATTTCCTTAATGGTATAGGTCTATCTCGAAATGACTTAGTTGGCATCTTTATTCTTCTTGATTCTTTACAGGGATGTTGGAAACATATTGAAGAAATTAGTGTATTAGTAACAATATAACATAATTAGCGAGCATGAAAAATTTTCAGTATAACTGAATGATATTGTTTGCTATTATCTTTTCACTAGCAACAAGCAAAACCCGGAGTACACAAAACTATACTCGGTCAACATTTCCATTTGCTCGCATTGTCAGGTAATAGATTTCGTCTTTGTATCAGGAGCATTTCATACCCTTAACTGCAACATGTACCCATACAAGCCTTATATAAGCTGCAGTATCTCAACTCAATTTCAGAAAGGTTTTTCAAGTCTATTATTATGCTCAATAGCATGCAAGTTTCACCAACATGCCACTACAGTTTGTACAAATCAGAACTATGTTAGCATACAGACCTATCAAATGGGTTGGGTTATAAATGAGCTGGATCTAGTTTGACCCAACCCATTCATGACCCTTTTTTTGATCCATTTATGACCTAACACATTTACGACTAACCCGTTCAATAAGCGAGCTACCCGTTTAACCCATCAAATGCGATCTGATTAATACAAAACAATTATATATAAAATAATTCTAATTTTTACATTTTAAATTTCAATAAAAACAAATTTTAGAATTATTTTTCATCAAAATTTCAAATTTCAAGATTTAAAATTTTAAACTTCAAATTTCAAATTTCAACATTCAAATTTCAAAATTTATTTGAAATTTTGAAATTTCATCAAATTTCATGATTTCAAATTTAAAAATTTTAACTTTCAAATTTAAAAATTTCATATTTAATTTTTTTGAAATTTAAAAATTTTAAACTTGAGTTATAATATTTTAAATTTTAAATTTGAAAATTTGGAAGTTGCAAATTTGAAAAGTTTAAATTTTAAGTTTGAATTTTGAAATTTTGGAATTTAAAATTTTGAAATTTGAATTTTTTGAACTTTTCAAATTTGAAATGTTGAATTTCTGAAAAATAGAAATTAGAAATTTTGAATTTTGTATATCTAAAATTTGAAATTTTGAATTTTGAAAATATATTTTTTGAAATTTGAACTTTCTATTTTGGAAATTTTAAAATTTGAAATTTAAAATATTGACACTTTAAATTTTGATATTTGAAATTTAAAATTTGAAATCTCAAATTTTGAATTTTGAAGTTTTAAACTTTTGAAATCTTGAATTTTGAAAATAAAAAATTTGAAATTTATTGAAATTTTATAATTTAAAATTTCGAATTTCTGAAACTTCTAGAAGTTTCGAAAATTTAAAGTTTGACGATTTGAATTTTTAAAAATTTTAAGTGTAAAATTTCGAAATTGAGTCTTCAAATTTTGAATTTTAAAATTTCATAATCTCAAATTTTATGTTTTTAATAAATGGATAAGTAGTTGACCCATTTATAAGCCTTTTAAAAATTGGCCAGTCCAATCCATCAAGATTAACAGCCGAATTAATAGTTGTAAAGAGGACAGTAATTTCATCAAACAGCCTCTTCATCCCCTCTGCCTTTTCTCTAGAAAAACTAGCCATAAACAAATTTATCAAATTTAGAATAAACAAAAATGGAAGTCATGTTTAGGGGTGAGAAAATTGGCCTCCATTCATGTAGACATAAACAGGATACATAATTTAGCAATCTAAAATTGATATTTAATAAAAAATGCTTACCAATACTACTAATTGTTTATTTGTGTTCTAGCCAGAACCAGGTGTGAGCGGCAATCAATAAGGCTGATGTGAGCAGCGAAATGAGACTGATGTGTGGCAAGCCAGATCTAGATGAATTTGGGGATGCGAGTCTAGGCTGTTGCGAGCTTCGAATTGCAAGCACCAAGTCAGATCTAGGTGGTGAATGTGGGGAACGATGCTGAATTTGGAGAGAAGATGAGAAAAAATATACATGATTGAAGCAGGGAGAGAAAACGAGTTCCATTGCTTGGCTTGGGAAATTGAAACAATAGTGAATGGATGCTCTTTCGTATTCTTATTATTTCACTTTCAGCTAGACCTAGATCTGACTTTGTAATTATCGACTTTGGAAACTATAGAATTGAAGAGAGACCATCACCGATCTATATTTATGCCAGTTGACGATTCACTGTTTAGCAAACAATTTGTTCGGTTAAATCGATGCATTCAAATTATTTTTGTTGAAATCAAAGCCAAACCATTAACCAAATTCATTTAAAAATAAAAACCAAATCCAACCAATCAACAAACACAATCGAATTAAGCCGACCAAATTAATTTGGTTCGGTCGGTTAATTCAATTTGAACCGAATTATGCTCACCCCCTAAAAAACATTTCTGGTCCATGTTCATTCGAATTCGTTCGAATTCCTCATAATTAGGTATATAGTTTAAAGAAAGTTTAATAAAAAAACATAAATTTTGATGTAAACAGGCATGTCCGACCGGGTCCAATCGTTTCCGGGTAAAAAACACATGTCCGTGTCCGACCGGATCTGATCGTTTCCAAGTCCGCAAAAACATGTCCGTGTCCGACCGATTCCATTTAGGATACGAGCTAGAATAATAAAAAAATTACGAGAAAAAATTTCGTTCGATCGTTGTTCGATCCAATTTTATTTACAATATAAACTGAACACACATCCGTCCGGTCCGGTCCAACCAATTTACAACCCAATAATGATGTCAATTTCTTTTGATATGCGGTCCATCATACAGAATGAGGTAAAATTAAGATACAACGTTGCGTTTATATTTTCCCCCGTAAATGGTGGCTATAATGGAAAACCCTACCTCATTCACCTCCATTTCCTCAACCCACTTCTCTGTTAATAGCTCACCACGCCAAAGAGTATTTCATTCCCTCCTAAAACGATCAACCACCACGTCGCCTCCACACTATCTCCCAATTCATCATTTAATTTCTATAAGAGTAGAGCCAAATTGGAGAACCATTAGCTCAATAACTCCAATTTATATGTTCGACAAATACATCCAGGTAAATAGGGAAGCTCTGTCAGCATATTTTCTATGACGATAAACTTTTTTAATTTCCAGAATTATTGAACTACTTAGCATTATGTTATTATTTATGACCATAGATCTTTCTTTTCTTATTGTAAAATGTTTTTTGTTTAATATTTTCACTCAGGTCGGATTGGATGATACAGACGGCGTAGCTTCAAATTTAGCAGAGTGACTTCAATTTATGTGGTAAAAATTTATTTTATGGAGTCTGTGTCAGTCGTAGATGTATGTCGGAGTAGTAGGAGATTAAGCCATTGCTGGAATTTCAAAATTGACTTGCTACGTACATCTGTTTTCCATGCATTTAGGTTTTTCCATTGGAAAACGTATAGCATTTATATAATAAATTCACCTGAACTAATATTGCTTCGTTATGAAACCAATATTTTAGTTTTAAATCAATATATGTAGAGAACTGATATAGTAAACTATAGTTTTTAAACAAATAAAGAGATGGTGCTCAAATTATAATAAAAGTATAATGTATATTGATTTAATAACACTATGATAATTCCAAGAACCTGACAGAAGAAAATATTGTAAACACAAGCATCTTAGAGAAAGGTAGTTTCCCTAGAAATGTAGCCTTTTTGCAAATATGGAAGTAAAAAGGACACATAATGCTCATAGAAGAAGAATTTGCCAATTTGGCTATGGAAAATATTCCTTTTTCATCTATTATCTTTCCCTTTACTGCTAGTCTAAGCATATTATTTTTGTAAACTCATTTTCAAATTCAGTTAGCAAATTAAATTGGAAAAGAGTATATATGTTATAATATGTGTCACCAGATATAGCTTTTACTTCAAATCTGTGTTTATTCAGAATACATGTAATGCAATGTTATAATGCCTATGAAAAATTAGTTGGTATTATAACATGAATACAGTTATTAAAATATCTTTTTGATTTATGAATCAATTTATCATTAATATGCAACCATTCTTATCTGTGAATTATCATAATATGTAGTATTTGAAGTTAATGTAGTCAGCTAAACCTATTAGGATTTTGATCATTCATCGGAACTTTCTCTTTAAGGTCATCCTATATAAATACAACCATTGAAGACAAAGACATGAAAATGTAATTAATAAAAACTTGGCCCTTAGCTGTCTAGAAATAATATATTGTCATAAAAATATCAATCCTATAGATCACATTCAACTGTAAGATTGATTAGTTCTAGCTCTGAAATATCTAAAATTTAAACCCTTGCACTGAGATGTTTAGTAGGAATATATGCGTCATTATATTCAGTGATATACTTTTTCCTACACCCTATTATACATGATCATCCTAAAGCTCCGACAGTCTGTATGCTAGTAAGAGAAAGCTTAATTTTCATAATTTGTTTTATCTAAAAGTACCAATCTTGGTTTAGGTTAAGTAAACAAAATAACATGAGCAAACCGAAATAATTATTTGGAATGTTTGATCTTGTAAAGTGGTTCAAGATCAATCTGCAAAATGGATGAAAATTGATTATGGTTTGTACATGGGTTTGCATATTTAAACCAAGGATTTCACAAAATAAACTCATAATTATCAAAAATATTTCATAGAACTCATGTATTGTTGTATTATCATCTTCACCATTTGTAATCATTTCAGTTACGTAAAAATTTGTCCATTATTATTTTATGTTAATATTAAGCATGCACTATTATTTAAATTGTGACCCTGTCAGCCATTATTTCTGACTACACCACTAGTTCTTACCATCTATCTCTGCTCTAGTTCTTCGATTCATTTAGTATAATCTACCCAAGGCAAATCATTAAGAGAGTTGATTTAATTATCAAAATTATTGTTTGAGTTATTTAATTATGTTTGTTGAATTGATGTTGGGCTGTTGATGTTTTTCTTTGAAACATACAATTGTGTACTGGGATAGCTTTGGTATTTAATATATGCTTATTCTACATTCAATCATGGACACTTGATGTTTTTTATCTCCCTATTAGAAATACTTTGCCATTGTTTTTGTAGGGATTTCAATGGTTTTATTTTGGATTAGTCATGTCAGTGCCCACAAAAAAACTGTGTAAATGCCTTTCAAACTGGAACAGGTGGAGTTCTTGGAAAAAACCATCCTTCTACAATATTCCGAAAATGTTAAATTTTATTTGCAAATTTTTTAAACTGTTTGTTATAGGTCACTCGCCTTGGTAAGAAGATAGACCTGATATCTAAAGGATAACGAGTAAGCGATCGTATGCACAAATTATTTGTTAATAATTATTGAGAATATATTTTGTGTGATTTGCAAATAAAATACGACTTTTCTACATTTCTTATACCATTTTTGCAATTCTGAAGATATGAGACTTGATGTTTTACTTTTGCAACTTGCAAAATATACCCTAACTAAGTTTTGTTAATAGATGTAACTACGTGAAGATTGATTCTAGCATTAGACATCTAACTTTTGAAATAAAGTTGTTCACTATCTATGGACGTGTCTATTTGAACTTTTGTAAATAATATCTTTTTGCAACATTAGTGGATTAAGGCTAATTTGAACACTTGCTAGTGCATTATTATAAATATTTGGAAGTGTACTTTTGAGCATAACTTAGTGTTTAGCATGTTATTTAATTAGCCATATGTGATATTAAGCTATTACCTTTGTAGTGTGGGATTCTACCCGCAATATAGGTTCTATGTTATTTAATTGACCTTCGCCGCCAACACTTAACTCTAAACATAGATATTTGAATATTAGGTTTGATTTCCAATCATTGGCAGCAAAGGATTGTCTCAATAGAAATACAAAATTTTCACTTTGGTTGGTCGAAACACTAATTTATATATGTCTCCTGTATACTAAGCTACTACGAGTTACCAATGTACTACAGTTGTACTAATCTATAAGACGGGTGGTTCTTAGTGGCCAATGACAAGAGCAAAAATAATCTAGTCTATTGTACAATCTGCTTCTCCTAGCAAAAATGATAGAGTCTATTGGATCTTGTTTTTAGTTGAATAATTTCAGCAAACATAAGAATCCAAAACAAAAGCTTTTTAGTTGAACCTAATGAAGTTTAATATACCACTAGATTGCATAAACTTGCACGTGTACACGATTGCATAAACTTCCTAAATTAGATCATTATTTCACTAGATTTTTAATTTTAAATAATGCTGATCTGCAGCTTTACCTTTTACTGGACTTATTCTTATGCTTCTCATTTAGTATTTTATAAGAGACGTGTAAGAGTAACAACATAATAAATTAAATTAATTAGATATGAATACATGCAAAATATGAATATAAACGAGTATGAGTGCTCACTAATCAAACTAATTTTGTATGATTTTTTTTAAATAATGCCTGATATATGAAATATATATGTCAGAGAATTATTGATATATGAAATATTTATGCTTGAGAATTGCTAATATACATCTCATATCATGAAGTAGAATTTTGTTTTGTCTTGTGATTTTTTTACATGACATTACTGGTACATATTATGAAGTTGCTCTTTTTTTCTTATATTTTCTATATGAACTGAGTAGATCCCTACTGGATTCTTCTATGGTAGGGAGCTTGATATAGATGTTGATTTTTGTAACAACCCGTATTTTAATAACGTGTTAAAACCATAAATAAAGGCAGAATTAATTTTTAAAATAAGAATCAAGGGAAATGGGTTGTGCCATTGCATTCGTCTCGAAATTCTACTTGAAAACAAGTCTGAGTTTTCGAAAATCGGAGTCCGTATGAGGGAGATATAACCCTCCAAAGTTTCAGAAATTTTCAGAATCAAAAACAGCTCTAAAATTCAAATTCAAATTCAAAACCCAGAACAGGCTGGGCGGGAAATTTCCCGCCCAGGACCAGGTCGACCTGGGGGTCGACCATAGTGTCGACCTCCCAGGGACAAGGTCGACCATAGTGTCGACCTGGGGGTCGACCAGCCTCCCGAACCCAGTTTTTGAACCTGATACATTCTGATGTATCCGATCTTGTTTTCTGTCCAGATTCGTCTGCCTAATCCTATATAAACAGCCTCCTAGCCTCATTCTCTTTACCCCATTCTTCTCTAACCTTATGCTGCACAAACTCTTGATGATCATGGCTTCTTCTTCTTCCTCTAAATTAAATTAAGATAAATTAAATTAAAATGCGAAGATTATTTCTTGAAGACTACGGCTAGGAATTTCATATTGGGGATTTGCTTCTACAATCAAAGCAAGATTCAACGATTCAACAACAAATTTCTAGAGTTGACTTCTGCATCTAAATTTCTTAGACCATGATCTATAAGTTCAAGTTTCTTTTAGATAAAAACTATAAACTTAATATGGACATGTTATAAATTGGAATTGGATCTATGTATGATTCATATCTATTTTTGTTCATCTTGGATCTTGACTTTTGGGAATATTGCTATGAAATCAGTTTGAACCTATTCATGTTGTAAATCAGACTCTTTCATGTCTATAACATTATTATGCCTATGACTGTGAACATAAGACTATGCTTATGCCTATGACTGTGAACATAAGACTATGCCTATGCCTATGACTATGAACATAAGACTATGCCTATGCCTATGACTGTGAACATAAGACTATGCCTATGCCTATGACTGTGAACATAAGACTATTGCCTATGACTATGACAAGGACAATTGTGGCTAATCACCGATGATTCATGACCATGAGATTATTGCCTAGGATTATGACTATGAAATTGGATCTAATCTTGATTTTCTATTCAGACCTATTTTCTTTATTTGTCCTTGGATCTTGATTTTGGGGATTTTTCTATTTAAGTTAGATTTATCCATGTTCTTGAACCTAGATTATTATTCAAACCTTTTCATGTTCATAACGTTATCAGATCTATATGCCTGCGTTGTTTTACTCAATTTATTCAGTTATGTTATGCCTTGGAAATAAATTGATAATAGAAGAACATTTATTATGTTATATGTGAAATTGAATGATATTCTATTTTATTATCATGTTGATTTGGGAATTAATGAATAAGTCTATTCATATGTTTATTGGAGTATAACCTGTTATGACAAGTTGTGTAGTTTATCATGTTATGCAAGTTTTAGGTTGTAAAATCATATCACATATGTGACCACATGTTAGATCCACATGTTTATATGTATATGTTAAACCTATGTCATATTTCAAGATCACACTTATTCATATGCTCGTGATTGATTTGCAAGTTCACATATATGTAAGTTTATTTAGTCTATGTTGCAAATTCACATATATGTATGCTGATTTAGTCTATGTTGCAAGATCACACCTATGATATTCATGTTGATTATTTTGCAAGTACACACATATGGTGTTCATATTGACTATGCCGAGAATGCCAAGTTTACACCTATGTCATGTTTATGTTAATGAATTTCTTTATGCAAATTTTGTGTACATTAAACTAGGCTAAGTTTTAGCCTAATATTATATGTCAAAAATCATGCAGACGGAAAATTAGGGTAAGATTGTTAGCCTAATATTTAGACGGGGTAACGTTGGGAAAAATTGGTAATTATAGGAAACTTGGCATGAAACTCGCCATGAAACTTGACACGAACTTGACATGAATCTTGAACATGGACATGACACTAGAATGAACTTGAAAATGGCCAACTTGAGGTTGGGTTGAGTTTGCAGTGTAATTCTGCCCGGAACCACCCGGCAAATCTAGTTACTGCAAAAAATAGGATCCAATGTGAGTAGTTGGTCATATCGCACTTAAAAACCCGAGGTCAGACTGAGTTGTGGTGTAATTCTGCCCGGAACTGCCTGGCATATCCAGTGACCACAACACCAGGTCTGATGTGAGAGGTTGGGGTGCATTATTGAATTAATGCTGCATGATAGGGTTAAGTCATGAACATGAAAGACAACACATAACCAACTTGACACATGATTCGTAGGGCTAAGTCATGAACTTGAATGACAACACTTAGCCAATTTGACATGACACGTAGGCGGGTTAAGTCACGAACTTGAATGACAATACTTAACCAACTTGATACGCTAGACTGATAAAGGTTAAGTCACGAATTTAAATGACAACACTTAACCTATTGGACGGAAACCCTAGTTACGCGGTCCATTTCAGCAGTAACCCACTAGATGTATCATGGTACCCTGGAACTAGGCAGGGTGGGGCACGATTTCTGGGCTGATTGTAAGTGACCAGAACGACGGTTGTGTTGGTGCGCCAGTGTAGGTTCAGGCGGGCTATGGTCGTGCACGTGGTCCGGAGTTGAAAAAGCAGGCATTGGGCATCAGTAGGTTTATCTGTGCATGCTTGATTCGTGTCGGTGGTTGACACCCTAGGGCTTGATACACCCTACGGTGGACCCAGCACAGGTGACTACATTCGTGATAGGGCCGTATGACACAGACATACAACGAGCTAGAACTTGTAGGGAGTCGATCGATTAGTGGATCGTTCCGTTGGACCTAGTAATGGGTCATTTCATGATATTGGGCTAAGGGATCATTTCATGATTAATATAAGACATGGGTTTGGGATTCTAGTACGGTTGATGCAGAGAACCTTGAATATGTGATGCTATATTTATACTTGATTTATCATGTTATCTTAGTCTATCTTGCCCATCTTGTCATCATCCTTATGTTTACTTTCAGTTTGTACATGTCATGTTACCTTTACCTGTTTTTATGCTGAAAGTCACTAGGACTTACCAGTTTTTATGACTGACCCGTTTTCTTTCACCTCTTTTTATTCCGTTCCCCCCCCCCCAAGGTTCTTAGGGAGGAAACTCTAGCACTTAGATTGGATTTCGCTTGCTTTCGGTTTAGCTTATGTACGGTTTGATCTTGAGCTATGTTATGGCTGCATTTCTGCTACCTTTGGGGAATTAAGCTACTTTTGTTGTTTTAAGATTATGCTTCTTTATTTATACAAGACAGAATTTATTGTAATGGAAAATAATGACTTTGGCTATTTGGTACTTTGGATGTAAAAGGTTTTGACTCTTTTTAAAATTAATGAAATTTATCTTTTGATTCTTCCGCTGTTTTATCTATGTTCTGTCTTGTAATATTTCTGTGTTTGTTTACCTCGATAACGCTCCTCCAAAACTAGTGCATTCCCTTTGTGAGTGACCCTAGTGGAGGTGGGGTGTTACACTTGGTATCAGAGCAGAAGGTTACCAGACTGGGCAAAAGTTTTTAAAACCTTCTGAAATTATTTTCAAAAATGTTTACAAAGATGCATTTTTCAAGAAAAGTCTTGTTTTATTTAAAGGCTATTCCCCAAAAGCCATTAGCACTATCCTTTGTTTCCTCGTTTGAATCTCTTCTTTTTCATTTCAGCATGTCTGGGAATCTTAACTTTCCAGAGGGCGTGCCAATACCCGGCTGGTTCAGTAGGTATTTAGAGGCTAGGGCCAATGATGCAGGCCCAGCAGATATTCCTCCTCCAGCTGCAGCAATTCCTCCTCCTCCGCCCCCTCCTCGTGCAATTGCTTTCTCAAAGATCTGTAAAGATTTTAGGGCCATGGATGGAAAGGATTTCAAGGGAATTGAATCATTCGTAGAAGCGAGGAACTAGCTCAAAGAAACTGAGGATCTGTTCGTTATCTTCTAGGTGGATGATAGGCAGAAGGTATAGTTGGCGATATGGTTGCTCAAAGACGAAGCTTCCTATTGGTGGGAAGTCACTAATGCCGAGAGGCCGGTTGAAACATGGATGGATTTCAAAGTAAGGTTTGAGATGAAATCCCTCTCGCAAGCTGAACGAAGTTTACAGCTGGAGAAATTCTTATCTCTTAAGCAAGGAAGTATGACGGTCAAGGAGTACGTCAATCAATTCAATCAGCTGGCTCGGTTTGGACTAGACTTAGTGAATACTCCTCATAAGAAGGCTCTCCGTTTTGTCAAGGGATTGAATGAGCCGCTTCACATCTTGGCTATGACCCACGTACCTATGGGGCTACTTACAAAAAGTTATTAGACATGGCGCTCTTAAACAAAGAAGACAAGAATGGCAAGAAGGGGGTCAAGGCGAATGAGTCTCAAAACAAGAAGGTAGACTCCAAGAAAGGAGGCAAGACCAACAACAACAATAATGATAACAAGACACGTGAGAAAAGAAAATGCTACTTCTGTGGTATTGAGGGGCTATAGTCCAGGATTGTAGAAAGAAGAAGATGAAGATGGGAGCATGCTTTTAGTGTGGTGATACTGGACATATCAGTAAGAACTGCCCTAAGAAGCAAGGGCAAGCCCCGCAAGCAGGACCTTCTGGGGGTACATTTTTAACTTCTTCTCCTAGATTCTTTGTTTTATCTTGCTTATCTTCTCAATCCTATCTTGAGAACCTTAGGTAGAACCCTTTTGGATGTAAACATGTGATTGAAACATGTTATGGTTGGTGTTTGCAAATGGTTGCAAGTGGTCGCAAGTGGTTGCTCATGGTTGCATAACACACATTTGGCACTAGATCGGCTCAGACACATTTTCATATTGCATATGCATGAGTGTTTATACTTGTTTATGGATGAAATTGAATGTGTCATCATGTGAATGTTGCATATGGATGGATGTTTATGCATCGGTTTTCTTTCTCTCTTCTTTAGTATCAGATTTGTGAGTCCATTGTCATTTGGATTATAGATTCACTTAGGTAGGCTAAGGAATAACAAATCTGCATCGGATTCATGGATTGGAAAGCTATTAGGTGAGTGGATCTATATTATATCATTTTAAATAATGGTATATTTATCATTTTTGTTCTCCATTATATTTAATCTGCTGAACAATTGTAAATTGTGGAACTTGACTAATAAACCTGTAAGAATATGCAGAAAGGATTACTGTGGTATATAGATATTTTCTAATAACCTGTTAATTGGATATTACAAGTCAAGTACAGTGAAATTGCGAATAATTGCAGTAATTAAGATTAAATCTGCTTAGAACACTTATGTTGTATAAGGCCTGTTTCTGCTAGTCATTTGTCCAAATTGGAATTTACTGTAAATGTTGTAATTATGGAATTTACGATGAACATGAATATTTGCTTAAGAATGTTATTATGCCAAAAGATTGTAAATAGAATTACAGCAAAATTTGGAAGAATGGATATGCCTAAATTATATGAAATTTTTATAGTAATTAGGAAACTGTAAATAACCGCATTAAGGCACGAGTTTAAGTTCCACTTGTGGTAGAAGCCTGTTCGGAAATGCCCAGCAAATCTAGCATTAACAAGTGGTCATCTTAATGTGAGGGGCCTGGTGCATAAATATACATGTAGTTGTAAATAACTGTACTAAGACACAAGGTTAAGTTCAACTTGTGGTGTAAGTCTGCCCGAAACCGCCCGACAAATCCAACATCCACAAGTAGTCAACTTAATGTGAGAGGTTTTGTGCCTAAACACACACACACACTCACTCTTATATATATATATATATATGTGTGTGTGTGTGTGTGTGTGTAATGGGAAATAAATCAATGGTAATAATTGTAATGAATGGATGTTACAACAGAATAAGAATTATTATAATTAACTACATTAATGAGAATGGAATATAATAGGCAGGCTTATCCTTGGGACGAGTTGAAATTATAACGTAGGTTATAATAATTGGAAAGAAGCTTATTAATAAACCTTAGTTAAGAGAACTAAGTAAATAAGTAGATAACAGCAAGTGGTTGTATTAAGCCAACTCATGGTTAGTGAATAAGAATGAAGTAGGCTTATTATTAGTAGGCTTATAAATGGGAATTAAGAAGTCTAATAACAGAAAGTAAGAATAAGAGGAACTGCTCAAGCGGCATAAAACTAAACGAAATAAGAAAACTTATGAAATGAAATAAGTTTTACTTGATGATATATATTAAGTAACATGTTAATAGAAAACATGTGGATTAGGATAAGATATACTTAATTATACATTAAATAGAAATGTTATTGTAACCTGTAAACCTGAAATTGGACAATGAATGACAAGATAATAATGTAAGAAGATTGTAGATTTCAGACCTTGAATTACAATCTAAAGAATATGTTATGGGCTTATTAATGAACTTAAATGGGTTAAGTTATACAATTGAAATTAATAAGCGAGAGGGGTCCATTCCTTAGAGATATAAGGGGCTCAAAGAGAACTTGTTAATTTAAATAAAAAGTTAATGTGATTGGGAATAACCAAGTTAACTGAAAAACGGTTGAGGCATAGCAAGCGTATAATTAAACGTTTAGACATAGAGTCTAATAACATGTTAATGCGATGCGCATGGACAAGTACGCACGTATGAAGGTGAAGAACCCAATGAGGTAGATCATCATGGTGTCTAAAGGCATGAGAGGAGCACGTCCGTCGGTAGTCAAAAGGCTAAGGCGGCATGGCATTGGGGTGTTTATACGATTGCCTACAGAGAGGCTTGTTAGGACCAAATAAAGGATAGTAATCGTCGGGTACCTGTCATCGGTAGTCAGTGGGATGTGAAAAGACTAGAGCTAAAACCAAGAAGCAATAAATCTTTCACTATCGAGGTACGGTGGTTGAGGGACATGCCAACTGGATGTTTAGATTGTTTGTTAGGGGCTTATCACGTAGCTCTTGTAGTCTTTATTAGTTGAGGGAAGGGCATGTGTGTGTCCATAGCCATCGTGAAAAGCAGACCATACTGAATATTTATATTTCGAGGTCCTTGAAGGCGGGCCTGTACATATATGGAAAAGCTCCCGAACAAGTTCCATGCGTTGGATGCAACCCTATTACGGGACTCAGGTTACAGTAGACAGTACGTACGGGTGAAGGTCTAGATACATGCATAACTGCTTTGGGTGGTGTATCGTAGACGTTAGGGCATCAGATACGACAAGCGGTACATTTGAGTAAGGGTCTAAATACATGCATGACTGCTTTGGGTGGTGTATCATAGGCGTTAGGGCATTACTTCATGTTAAGACCGAGCTTGGCCGAGGAGTTTGGATGTGGAGATCGATACATCGATCCAGCGTAGGATAAGAGTTGCATGCAGGGCGTTGTTTTATGGAGATCCGTACGTCGCTGTGGCGTAGGATGAGAATTGCATACACATACATGGCATGACGATGTAGACCGAATGAGAAGGATACCATGGGAGGTACCTTGATATTGGGGGTAGCTACATTTATGTTATACTAAGTTAACCTACTGGGAGATAGATGGGTATGACATGTGTATAAAGCCTTGATTGCTATTAACCCAACAACCTAATAAATAAATAATCTAACTGAATGGTATATGTATGGTTATTTTAGATTGTGTAATTTTTTCCAGTCACCAGAACTTGTGTTCGGACCCCCTTCTCATAACACATTCGCAGGTTAGGTTTGTGGAAGATACATTATAGCTTTGGATATTGGTTAGGCAGTATTATTACCCTGGGTAAGGCTATATTTTATTATAGTATATTTTATTCTGTTCCCCTGTGAGATGTTTTCTGAGCTCTGATATATTTTATATCTATTCTTTTCTATAGGATACCAGACAAGCCAACTCGGGTTCCGATAGATTGGGATTTCTGAAAAAAATTGGGTATTTCGGAATTTGGGTTGTTACATCTGGTATCAGAGCTTAGGTTTAGGATTCCTGTATAGATAGTGAGTGAACATATTTGTATTTTTAAGAAATATAAATATATTATATATGTAAACCTAGATCAATGAAGGGACCCAATAAACAGGAAGAGTAGTTGATGCAAAGAGTTGAGATATTGGTTATTTATGCTAAAGGAATGGTTATGGAAATATGAGACCCTTAGGTGTTTTGGGTGAAATTCATGAAATTCAAAGAACTAGGAGGATGGAGAAAATGAGCATTAAGAAACGAAGAAATGAAGTGCATGAAATGGAATTTAGGAAACGAAACGTGTATATTTATAAAATGGGATCTAATAGTGAAATGACCAGAATACCCTTTTAGTACTAGGAAAAGGCTTAAATGGGACGGCTTCCGACACATTCTTTTTGACGGCTTCCGACGGGTCGTCAATGGTCGTCGAAAATTGTGGAAATGTCATAGTATACAGGAATCCGAGCGTCTTCTTCCCCAAACATTTCAGCACAAAAATTATATCCCCAAAACCCATTTCCACTATTTTCAAGCTTCCAACCCAAATTTTGAGCTCTAGGATCTTCCCCAGCACCACATACAACGTCTATATCTCCTTATTGCAGGTATATTCTCTTATTTTGGCTAAAAATCAAGTTTTTTCCATGACCCTTTAATTGCATAAATTGATAGATTAGGGTTACTTAGTGATTGAAATTGTTTCGGTTAACGTAGTAATGGTTTGTAGCATCCTCTTATGTAAAAATTTCACGTGTTAACGTCAAATCTAAAATGTATGTATAATTGTGGTTATCTGTGTATATGTAAGCCATTATACATGTGTGTGTCGCTCCTATCATTGTATTGTGGTTAGTTGGAATAAGATAAACTAAATCCACTAGCTAGGAATATTATATTGTGTGCGACATGACTTATGCAAAAACAAAATTTCATGAGTCTAAAATCTAATTGAATGTATTGGAAAATGACAACAATGTTAAACCAACCTTTAGTTAATGTAATACGTCATCGAACAAATGTGTTAAATTAAAATATATTTTTTGTAAACGTGATTAGTAAAACTGTATTTTTCTCGTAAAATGACACATCTAATTGACTAATGTCCCTTTGGAGGTTTTTTGCCCCGTCCGATGAGCGTTGTACATGATCGTTATATAAATAGTCATTTTGATCAAAAACGACCATGTATATTCATCTAGTACAATGTTTGTTAGATTTCTCCCTGTATTGGACAAGTTATAAACATAGGAAGCATTTATGTTTTGTATACTACTTCGTCTCAAATGATCCATAAAATTTTGGTTTAAATTTTCTTTTTGGCATAATTGATAAGATTAATCCCAAATTTCACCTGTCTTTCCATATTAATCCAAAGTTTGAATTATTTATAATTAATCCTAAGTTTAGGGGCCCCTTCCCATATTGATCCCAATTACTTGATGACCTATTTAACCAGTTTCCATCATTTTATTTTTCCAAATCCAACATCTCCGAACAAAATCAAACAGTCATTCCTGCAAAATCAGACATCTCCGTCCGAAATCAAACATCTCGTGTCTTCCCATGATTCTGCAGTAGCTGATCGATTTCTGATTTTGCTATCGCTGCCTCCAAAATCAAAAAGTTGTAGTAAAATTATCTTTTTTCCTTCTCTACCAATTTGGATAGGCAAATATGCCCTTTTGGTTTCAGTTATTTTACAGTTGTTTGAAACCGAGCCTCTTGAAATCATCCATGAGGCTTCCATGCAGATGACTTTGAGCTCGAGCTTGACTTCCAGGCTCTCGTTTTCTTTTTCTTTCCTGTTGTGGTAGTGGTCAGTGAAGCTTTCTGAATTGTCGGAATGAAGGGAGTTTCATGATATGCCTTGTACTACGGAGGGGATGCTGGTGCATTTTTGTTGGGAGGTTTGGTGAAGTGCATAGGATGGCATTTTGTTTATGAGTTTGGCTACACGGGTTTGGAGTTTCATAGGGAAGTCTAAGATTATTTTTACTATGATGGGGAATACTCTTGCCTCTACCATCTTTAACATCATTGTCGCGTTGGAGGCTAGGTTCGATAGTGCATTGCAGCAGCAATTTTTCCTTCCACTGAAGGATTATGTGCTGAAGCAGGCATATCCACTCTCAGAGAAAATATGAATGCTGAATATGTTTATGATCGTCATTTACAGGCAACAAGAAATGCCCTGAGGTCATCATTAACCAAATCTCATATTGAGGAATATCTAAAGTATACTAGTGCAAATTTCGGAAATTGAGAGAAAAGTCCACTGAAACGACGGTAAAGAAGATGGTGGCACACTCTTAGTTTGCATAAGGAGCCAACTGTTCTGACCATACTATCATTTATGTTAGCTATTAGTCAATAATTATTTGAAATATTTCAAGTTTTACATTGTCTTCTTCGTTGCAATTTAAAGCAGGTTCATTATATTCTTGTTTGGATACCTACAAATTATTTTAACGTTTTGGAAATAGCATAATTTTAGATGAATATTTGCAGTTAAAAAAGAGATAGAAGTTACCGGAGGCTGAGGCGAGGTCATGGTCGGGTTTGTGGAAAGAAGGAGCATTCGTTGGCCAAGTTTGGTGAAGATTGATATGGGTTTGTGCATAGGAGGGAGACGAGGATTTTCAATTTGAGGAAGAAGGTCTGTGTCACGTGAGAGGGAGAGAGGGGGATGAAACTGGCTATAATAGGTTAATAAGTAATTGGAATCAATATGGGAAGGGACCCCAATATTTGAGATTAATTAAAAATAATCCAAACTTGAGATTTAATACTGGAAGACGCATTAAACTTGGGACTATTCTTGTCAATTAATCGTTTTGTTTTTGTTTCCTACGTACACGCATTTGTGTACAATGCAAAGAACAAAAGGAAATAATGTCAAAAAAATTAATCTTTTAAGACGAAGCAATATATGAAATGTGAATGCATACTGTATTTATAATGGAAAGTAAGATGGTTACCATGGAAAAAAGAAAGTTTTTGTATAAATTTTTGAATGGATGCATTAAAAAATAAAATGTGTCATATTAGAAAATATTTTTGAATTTATGAAATAGTTATTCGAATTCAAATATTATATATGTGTAATACAACCATGAAAATAAGCTTTTTTGAATTTGTATTCTTGAAAATAAATACTAATTTTTGAACTTGTGACTCACTTTCTCAAGTAGGAAAAAATGATTGATTATTTTGTTGATGGAAGAAATGGACGTACCAAAGAAGAGGACTGAGAAGCTCAACAAAAGAAGATTATTATAATGGTATAAACGTATTTGTTAAATTCACTTTGAGTAATAACGGAGACAATCCAGAAATTCGTTGTTCGTGTAGTATGTGTAGACATTTGAAGTGCTTGTTACCCAGTATTGTGAAAGTCAATTTGTGCAAAAATGGGTTCGTACCTGAGTATTATGTTTGGGATCGTCATGGAGAAATTGTAGCAAATACTTCTGTAGAGTCTAAGTTAGAAAGTGTGTTAATGAAATTGTTAATACGACCCATACTGAAAATATGATCGAAGATGTAGCACAATCAATGTTTCATATAGTTGTAGTTGACGACGATGGTGGAAATGTTGAAGAAGCAAATATTAAAGCAGATTTTTTTTATGATTTACTAGATGCTGATAAGAAATCTATTTGGGACGATTTAAAAGCGGCACTTAGATGTTAATACTTTCATAATACATTGCGATGAAGTCAAAATACAACATCACTGAAGTTGGGTTTACCGCTATTGTACAAGCTGCAAAAAGACACATGCCGCCTGATAATTTAATGTGTGAGAAAATCACAATGAAGTTAAAAAACTTATGTCGACTTTTGGTTTATCATAAAATAGATTCATGTTTAAATGGTTGTACGTTGTTTTGTAAAGAAGACGTAAAACTTAGAAATTGTAAAATATTTAATCAAGAAAGATGCAAACCAAGAAAAAAAAGGGAAAGAATGTTTCGTACAAGCATATGCATTACCTACCCATCACTCCAAGACTTCAAAGATTATACGCGTCTTCTCTAACTACATCTCATATGAGATGACATAGTGTGAAATCAAAGAAAGAGGGTACGTTGACACATCCGGCCGATGGAGAAACATGGAAGCATCTCGATAAAAATTACCCCAATTTTGCAGCGAAGAGTTGTAATGTCAGACTAGGATTATGTATAGATGGGTTTTCAGCAATTTCTCAAATTGGTCCTAGATATTCATCATCACACCATATAATTTATCTCATTGGATGTGTATGAAAACGTTGTATATGCTTCTTAATGTTGTTGTTCCTGGCACCGATGATCTGACACAAGGAATTGATATTTATTTACAGTCATTGACTAAGAAATTAAAAATAGTGTGGAAAGAAGGAGCAGAAACTATAATGAAATAAGATGCGATATTAAATTTAGCTACATACTTATTTGTTCATGGAGGAAAAATTTATGGAGCAACACCAGAAAATCTGGGCTAATACGGGTCTAGAGCAGCTGCCGACATATGAGGAGGATGCTATATTTGAGTTAGTTATAGATCCACCATCGAGGAACAGATAATAAGGATTTGACAATCAAGCGGTAAGTAAATAATATACTAAAATATAACAGTTGTTACTACCAAAATCTTTACCGAGACGGGTTGACGGTGAAAGGGTACGGAGCCGCCACAGGTGAAGAAGAATAATAATCCGTAAGCAGAAGCCAAACACAAGGTAAAACCGAGAACCTAAAAAGTATCAAGGAGGACCAAAAACCGACACCCTCCACAAGGAGAGAATCTTAGATCCAATATGAAAAGAGACTACCAAAAGGGTAATTTCGGTAGGGTAACTTCGGCAAGAAGAGTAACTGTTAGCCTACTTTGTGAACTAGGCTACACAAAGAGGAAACAACGAAAAAGTCATCAATCGGTTTAGATCGGAGGAAAGTAGCGCAGGAAGTGAGTAGAGATCAAAGACGCAGAAATCACATCGGATCGGTAATACGTCAGCAATATCAAAGGATATCAAGTGACCTCATCGGATCGGACCGGAGAGATGCGTCAGCACTCTAAACAACAAACGGCCGGATCGGATCGGAGGACCCGATCCGAACCCCTTCTCCCATTTGAACCTACAACCGTTCCTGCGCATATCTCCTGAAGATTCGGACAAGATCTGACCATTTCTCCCATGATCTTCTACTAAATCAATGCGATGTAGCCTTCTTGGAGCCTCCGAACCCGATTCTCAAGGGATGGATGCCACGCAATTCCGAACCGGAGCCACTTCGAAGAAATTTTTCACCTATAAATACACCATATAGAGGCATTTGAAGGGATCTTTTGGGCAAATTCTCAGTCCATACTTCCTCCATAGCCGAATTATACAATCATATTCAAATCAAAGTCATCTCTTAAAGTCCATTTTTGAGGGATTTGAGCGAGTTTATGCGTTGTAATTGTGAGGTTGAGTGAGAATCATTGCTGTATTTGTATTCAAATCATCAATTAAAAGAAAACAAAGTGGACGTAGGCTCGTTAACACCGAACCACTATAAATCGGGTGTTCTTTACTGCTTTTTGATTCTATTTCATTGAAATCATAACTAGTTTGGGTGTTAAAACCAATTTTTGGTCTAACATTTTGGTGCTTTCACTGAGAAACTTTCGAATTCTCAGCCTTTTCGGGATTACCCTTCTACTATTTGGACCTTCGAGTTCAAAGAAGTAATCCTTTCTCTTTGACATCTTTCAGTATTTGTAGACCAACCGTTGAAGAATCAAGTGTTACGGCTAAGACCAAAGGAAAGGAAGTGCAAGGTGCAAGGGGAAATGATGCTAGAGAAAATCAGCAAGCTATTGTGTTAACACGGTCACATGCTCAAAGCTCTGGAGCAGATCACTCCAACCAGGAGGATCCGAACCGGATCGGAGGTGCCGATCCGAACCGAGAGGAAATAAATCGGATCGTGTTAACACCGATCCGAACAGATGATGTTGGGGGCTCTCACTCTCTCCATTCGAACCGTACTGACCAGGCTGCTGTGGACCGATCCGATCCAAACCAGAGTGAGGCTGGAACTTCTACTCGAGCTCCCTCCAACACTCTGATTCCAGCCACGATGACTAATGTTCAGCCTGATCCATCTGCACCCATTACTCAGGGACATTTTTCACGTTTTCTTGACATGCTTCAGGGCACTAAGGAAGCATTGGAAGCCCAAAGGCGTGACAACCTTCGCATGCAGGAAAATATGATCACCATGGGTAGAGAATTACAAGAGCTCCAGAGGCAGAGAACCCCTTCCCCACCGCATCGTATTCCTATAGATTATTCGTCCTCTTCGGAGGAGGAGCGTCCTCGCGAGAGAAGGCCACTTGAACGACCTCAGAACCTAGATCAATTGACTTTCAGATCTTTAGGATCCCGAGAAGATGCTGCTCGTGTGTTGGGCCCTAATGACCCGAGTCTGCAACAGCCTATGTTACTACCTATGCGCGGATCCCACGTCTTACCCAGGGATCCTAATATTACTAACCTCACGCAGCAACAACTTCTCCAACCTCTACCTCCAGAGGTCGATCAGGAGCGCAGAGAGCAACGTAGAGCGGCTGCCGTCAGAAACAGAAGGTTATCCCCTGATCAGGAACCCAGGGGTAATCCAAACATCAGATCTAGAGAATCAGTGCAGACATTAACCAACGCCGATGTACGGGCAATAGTGCGCCAGATTATGTCTGAAAACTGGCAGTATACTAATGAAGATTGGGGCATCGAGCAAAGTCATACCCCTTTCACTGATGACATCCTGAATTTCCAGTTTCCCCGACGATTCAACTTGCCTCAGATGGATCGATATTCAGGAAGAACAGACCCAGGGCAGCATCTGATGAGATATGCATGGTTCATGAACGCGGCAGCAGCTCCGGATGCCGTAAAATGCAAAGCTTTTCCCATTTATCTTGAAGATTAGCGTTAATGTGGTTCACTCGACTTCCTCCTCGGTCGGTGTAAAATTTCACAGAATTGAGTGAGCGTTTCATGAATCAGTTCCGACTCCATGCCCAAAAGTCCAAGACCGTCATAGATTTGTCATGAATTAAACAGGGCCCAGGAGAATCTTTGAAGTCATATTTGGATCACTTTAACCTGCCCGTCACCGAAGTCACTGATCCCCATGAGCCCACTATCCTGATGGCCTTGATAGAAGGGGTAGATCCCGACACTGAGTTCGGGGATTACTTGGCTGGAAAACCACCTCCTACAAGAGAATTATTCTATGAAAAGGCTAATGTCCGTTTAAGGCGAGAAGAAGCTAAGGAAAATCAGAAGAGAAAGTCCGAAGGGGCCTCGAAGGAAGGTGTCCAGAGCAATGTCACCGTGAAACAGTCTGGTGACAGTTCAGGAAAAGTGGAAGTAAATGTTGGCAACCAGAGTGGTGGTAATAGCAACAGAAATGGGAACGACAATAGAAGGAACAGAAACCGTGGGAATAGCTTTAATAAAAGACCCAGATTCCAGAGTTTTGAAAATTACACGTCGTTAAATGATACGTTGGAGAACATTTATCTAGACACATACAGCATATTGCAGTACAAAAAACCACCACCCAGAGATTCTACTGAGAAGGAGATTGAAACAGGAAAGTTTTGCTTGTTTCATGGTACACACGGTCATTCCACCAATGAGTGTCGTCATTTGAGGGATATCGTCGAAAAATTGCTGCGAGAAGGGAAGTTGGATGAGTACAAAGCCGCCCCAAGGGACAGGGGGGTAAGGGGACAAGCCCTGAACCAAGAAGAGCCCGCTTCAAAACCCACGGCTCAGTAAAAAGGTAAGAGGATCATCATTAACTCCATTATAGGTGGGCCTCACTTGGTTAGTCGTAGTTTTAAAGCATTGGACCAGTACGTCAACGCCGCCAAGCATTATGAGGTAGGACAATGCAGCAGCCTTGAAGACGTCACTCCAATAAAACAGCAAAAAACGACGTCCGATGATGTCGTATTTCGTAATAGAGACGAGTTTGGAGTTAAATCCCCAACCGACGATCCTCTAGTGATAACCACGACAATTAGTCCCGCTCTGGTCCATAAGATGCTAGTGGACAACGGAAGCTCGGTCAATATCCTCTTTAAGAAAGCCTTCGAACAAATGAGGCTCGAAGCAAAAGACTTAAAGCCATGTCAAGGATGGATACGCGGTTTTAACGGAGTATCTACAGCTCCAATGGGTTTTGTGGAATTACCAGTCACACCGGAGCCGGGGGACCGCCAAAGAGTACGGATCCTGCCGTTTGTAGTTCTGGATTTGGAGTCACCTTACAATGCCTTCCTAGGCCACCAACCCTTGCCGAATTTAGGGCATGTATTGCGCCTTGGTGTTTGCTGCTAAAATTCCCGACTGACTCGGGATTTGGGACGATGAGAGGCGACCAAGCTACGGGACGAGCTTGTTATGTGGCAGAGTTAAAGATGCTAATGAAGGGGCTGAATATAGATGCTAAAGACGATTCCGTCTCTCCAAAGGGGGCCTCAGCATAGCAACTAAGGGGTCCTGCCCCAAGAGAGTCGCCCTCAGACGTGCTCGAGGATATAGATCCCAGAGAGGATAGAGAACCTGGGGACATGAAGGCAACTCCCAACGAAATAACAATTGACATACCTATTGATGAAACTGATCCAACAAAAGTACTAAAGATCGACTCGCAACTAGATCCAGTTAGAGCAAGGGAATTGGCTGATTTCTTGAAGGAAAATCTGGGTGTGTTTGCCTGGACTCACGCTGACATGTGCGGGATTTCGCCTACCATCATGAGCCACTCCTTGTGTATCAATCCAAAGCACCCACCAGTGAAGCAGAAGAGACAGATGTTAGGCCCAGAGCGGTCAGCAGCTTTGAAAGAAGAAGTCAAATGGGAAGTGGAGAACGTGCATCGACTTTTCTGATTTGAACCAGGCTTGCCCGAAGGATAACTTTCCTCTCCCCAGAATTGATCAACTAGTAGATTCAACTACCGGGCATGAACTCTTATCCTTTATGGACGCCTATTCTGGGTACAATCAAATTCCCATGCACATACCAGATCAAGAGCATACAAGCTTTATCACAGACTTGGGATTGTATTGTTATGTGGTAATGCCATTCGGGTTAAAAAATGCGGGAGCCACATACCAGCGCCTAGTCAATCGCATGTTCTATAATCAAATCAGGAAAACCATGGAAGTGTACGTGGATGATATGCTCGTGAAGTCCAAGCAATCTCCTGATCATACGAAGGACTTGGCAGAAATGATCGGCATACTACAAAAGTACGGGATGAAGTTGAACCCCTTGAAATGTTCTTTTGGTGTGGCATCAGGCAAGTTCCTCGGCTTTATTGTGAGTTCCAGAGGAATTGAAATCAATCTGGACCAAATAGCAGCAATCAGGAACATAGAGGAGCCACGGAAGATTAAGGATGTTCAAAGCTTAGCCGGCAAGGTTGCAACACTAGGCAGGTTCATCTCCAAGGCAACATACAAGTGTATACCTTTCTTCGATCTCATAAAACGGGGAAAGCGAAATTTTGAGTGGACTCCCGACTGTGTAGAGGCATTCCAAAATTTGTTAGACTTTTTAGAAAAGCCTCCCATATTATCAAAGCCTGTGGAACACAAGGATTTGTTCGTCTACTTGGCAGTATCGTCTCACACTGTCAGCACAGCATTGGTACGTGAAGAGGATAAAGTCCAGAAACCTGTGTACTACGTAAGTAAAAAACTAGCTGCTGCAGAACGCAACTATCAGAAGATAGAGAAGCTTGCTTATAGCCTCCTGATTGCCTCTCGTAAACTCTTCCATTACTTCCAGGCACACCCAATAATCGTATATACTGCTCAACCTTTGAGATAAGTGCTGCAGAAACCCGTAGCATCGGGGCAATTACTCAAATGGAATATCAAGCTGAGTCAGTTTGATCTGAACTTTCAGCCACGAAGATCAATAAGGGGCCAGGCCTTGGCTGACTTCATAGCTGAATTTACAATTCCTGAGGAAGAAACGGTGGGTGACAAGATATTTACTTTGGATCAAGAGTTGGAGCTCAGTCTGTGGAGATTGTATACAGACGGAGCCAAGAACGATAGAAAGTCCGGCGCCGGAGTTGGTTTAATAACTCCTGAAGGACGATCTATTTATTATGCATTAAGGTTGGAATTTAGTGCTACTAACAATGATTCTGAGTATGAAGCCCTGATTGCCGGGCTGAAACTCGCCAAAGATTTGGGAGTGAAGACACTAGACATATATTGCGATTCCAAAATAGTTGTATGTCAAGTTCGGGAAGAATTTGCTGCTAAAGGACCTCGACTTAGTGCTTATCTTAAAATGGTTAAGGAGTTATTGGAAGGTTTGGAGCATTATACATAACACAAATTCCAAGAACGGAAAATCAAAAAGCAGATCGACTGGCGAAACTAGCAAGTTCTGATAATCCTAAAGAAACCGAAACGGTCCCGATCGAGGTGTTGGAATCGCCAAGCTTCGACCAAATGGAAGCAGAGCTAGCCTTGGAAGTCAAAACAGAAAGAGAATCTTGGATGACATCAATTAAGAATTTTCTCAAGGACGGAACCCTCCCATTAAAAAAGAGCGAAAGACGAGCTGTAATACGCAAGGCTACAAGATACTTGTTACAAGACGACGTCCTTTATCGTCAAGGGTTTTCAACGCCCCTGTTACGGTGTATCGCACATGACGACATCAAACGTGTACTGCGAGAAGTGCATGAAGGTGAGTGTGGAGATCACACTGGGGGTCAGACCCTGGCAAAGAAAATATTACGGCATGGATATTTCTGGCCTACCGTGAATAAAGACGCGGCTGATTATTCACGACGCTGCGATAGATGTCAAAGATATTCCAAAGTTCCCAGAGCACCACTGACTCAGCTCAAGTCGATGGTAAGTCCGTGGTCGTTTGCCATGTGGGGGATTGACATTATTGGAGTGCTACCTATTGCCAGAGGAGGAGCTAAGTATGTGATCGTTGCCGTGGATTACTTCACAAAGTGGGTGGAAGCTGAACCCCTAACAACCATCACGAAAAGGAAAGTGATCAGTTTTGTGGTATGAAACATTATTTGTCGATTTGGGATACCGAAGACCATCATAACTGATAATGGGACGCAGTTTGACAGCATTGAGTTCAGGAATTTTTGCCAAAATTACAAGATTGATAAACGATATACTGCAGTAGCTCACCCGCAATCAAATGGCCAGGTCGAAGCCATAAACAAAGTCATTAAATCAATTTTGAAGAAGCGGTTGGAGCGGGCCAAAGCTAGATGGGTACACGAGTTGCCATTAGCTTTGTGGGCCTACAGGACAACCTTTGAGACGGCTACCGGCCATACTCCTTACTCACTTTCCTTTGGGTCAGAAGCAGTGATCCCGGTAGAATTAGAAGTCCCTAATCATCAAGTTGCGTACTATGACCGGATGACAAATAAAGCACTCCTCCTAGAATCTCTTGATATGATTGAAGAAAAAAGAGATGAAGCCAACTTGCGTGCCTCAAGACATCGACATCAAGTGGCACCCTATTATGACCAAAAAGTTCGCTTCAAAACCTTTGAACCAGGAGACCTAGTAGTGAAGCGAGTCTTCCCGCCGTCGACCCAACTGGGTCCAAAATGGGAAGAGCCATTAACCATCCAACGGAAGCTTGATACAGGAGCATTCAATCTAACGACCGTGGACGGTGAAGAGATTCCCAGACCTTGGAACGCTCAGCACCTACGAAGATATCTGATCTAAATACGAAATGTCATTTCTTTTGTTTTCATAAGCTATGTAAAAAGGCACGACTTTCCTTAAAAAGTCTGTTTATGTGAACAAAGGACTATAAAGTGGATGTAGGCTACGACTTAGCCGAACCACTATAAAAATATCGTGTGTCATTTACTTTCCTGCATTATTTATATCTTCAACTATTATTCTATTATGACTGTGGAATACGAAATGTTAAATTAAAATTTGGAAAGTTGGAGATGATTTATATGCAGGAACAAACAAAATGACTATTTGTACGATAAGACATAGAAGAATGGGAAGACGACATTCTTAACTCTAACTCTCAAGGATCGAGAGGGAGTATAAAGGACGGGAAGACGACGTCCTCTGAGGCGTGAAGGTGCACCCAGATGAGAGACCGCCTCAGCGAAAACTCTAACCTGGATATGAGACAGGAGAATATAAAGATGCCAGAAAGAACAGGCATCAATGACAAAAGGAATTTGGCCCCCGTCAGAGAATCGAGGACATTTGGACTTTTTAATTTAATCTAATCTTGGGTAGTTCTTGCTTAGTTATTCAAGATTGACTGGGGGCATACATGTGCACACATATTCCCCTCCACCATGACTTCATTACATAACTTTAGTATGACATACTTTTGTATTTTTACTTAAGTGCTGAACTAATGACTATCAGGCATTGCAGGAAATAAATTATTTTTATTTACAAATGTGTGAGTTTGTACAAGGAAAACAAGCAAAAAAGAAGATGCGAGGGCCACATTCGCTGCAACAATTGCAAGCCAATTAAATGTTAAAATAAAACAAAGCACTTCATCACTTAGGCTTTGGAGTGGACTTGGATTTTTTAGCAGCCTTCTGAGCATCCTTCGCCTCTCTTTCAGCATCAGTTAGAATGCGCTTTGGCTTTTTCCTCCCTGTGACCGAAGTGCTGGAATCGGTTGATTTTTTCCCAGGAGTCGGAACACTGGAATCAAAAGAAGACTTTTTAGCAAGCTCTTCTGTAATAGACCTAGTTGAAAGCTTAACAACTAACCTTGATCCAACATCCACCACTGCAAGAGGCTTAAGGCTTTCGGGGTCCAGGTCTTTAACTTTAAGCCGCATACGTTTGTCTTGTTCGGCTTTCAATGCAGCCAAAGTGATGTCATTAGCGCTTTTTGACTCCCCAACTATAGCCACCTCAGGGTCTTCCTCATGTCCCTTGTTGCCGCCATCATCCTTCAAGGCGTCTATCATCTCATCATCCTGAGGAGCATCATCCTTAGACAGATCAGCTCCCTCTCCTGAATCAATAACGGCAGCCTTATCCTTTCCTCCTTGAGCCTTCTCCGCGGATTTTGCTCCAGTGGTGGTTTCCATAGGCCCACTAACCTTCTCGGTCGGTTCAACACCTACAGAATGAGAAGCAACAGTTATCAACTCAGGAGAAAATAAAGGGTCCTCCATCGATTGTCCGATTATGTGATGAAAAGTTGAGACGGCCTTGACGAATTGAGGTGAAAAGGTAGAAATACCTTCCGATGATTTCTCAGCGGGAGTAGCTGCCGTCTCTGACGCTGTCTCGGTTATGGGGGATAAAAGAGATGCCCGAGGGATCCTCGGGTTTTTGGGATCATATCCCTCTACTTTAGAAGTTTCAGCGGCAGTGGAAGAAGAACCAGCCTCAGAGATATTTTTTGTTTAGCCTTCCGCTTCTCTTCCTCCATAGTAGGAGCGATGAGGCAGCGTCCCTCGGCCAGGCGTGCTGGTTCATCATCTCTTAGATATTTTTCCATAAGCTTGTCCTCGTCGACAGAGCCTACCTTGAGTTCCTCTTTCTCCCATTCAACGATTTGACTCCATACGTGAACCAAGGTAGTCGGATAATCTTCAATCCAAGAGATGTTTCGGCGGCGGATTATATGCGCAAAGAATTCGATCATTAATTAGCCGAAACCATGCACTTCCACCTCGGCCTCTGACAGCTGCTTGCGGGTCTCTTCGGTGTATTTAATAACACTTTCAACACTACCCTCCGCTAGGGCAGCCCTATTCTCGGCCTCCATCAACTTGGAAGCCAAGTCAGCGTTATGCTTTTCCAATTCAGCGTTCTTCCTTGCTAACTCAGCCTTTTCTTGCTCAAGAGCAGTGTAAGCAAGTTGCATTTTGGCGTTATCCGATTTAGCATCTTCTGCTTGCTTTTTCAGCTCCAAGCGCTCTTGACTATGACACTCGAGAAAGTCATGGTAACGTTTTTGTAGCTCTCGCTGCTTGAAGTTGGTAGCATCTCGTTGAGCAACGGCAAGTTGAGCTTGTGTGTCCTCAAGATCTTTCCTCAAATTTTTCAAGGCTTTAGCATCAGCTGGTGCATTATTTTTCATCGACTCGGTATATGTAATTAGAATTCGGATGGTTCTGGAGAGGTTACGTGAATACTTGAACATCTCCGAATATTGTTTTTCAACTGCGTCAATCTTCGCTTTGGCCTCGTCTGCCCACCTTGAGGAAATATGCCCGAGAGCGGGTAAGAAAGTTAGGTTTTCAAAGTTTTGTTCGGGGAATTGTTTCTCCAAATATGCCTGCTTAACTTTAGCTTCAGCATCCAATGGTGGAGGTGCCTGATATGTTAGCTCAGTATCTTTATGATGAGCGGGCACGATGGCCATATCACCCTTCCTAGGCCACTTATCGGAAACCTAATGCTTGCATCGCGAGTCAGTATCTTTCGGCGGGCTCCTTTCCCTACTGCGTTTTTTCTTGAGGAGAAGTTTGATCTTTTGACTGTGATATGTCTTCTCCTCGACGACCTTGGTAGATTTTGTATTGTTCTGGATCCGACCGAACGGGGGAGCGAGTGGGCGAGGTTCGCGACTGATAAGAGTCATGAGGCCTTCTATCCTCTCTACCCCGGCCTTCGCGGCGATCATGCTCAACGTCAGAAGGGGGCCCAGTCATGCTGCGATGAATTTTCCTGATGTCATAATGAGGGCGAGACATTGTACCTACACAACAATGCAAATGGAATTCAGAATCAGTATTCTCATGAGAAGTAAATGCTGCGAAATGTGGTGCTATTGTGTTAAGTGCATCCTAAGTGGTGTTCCCCCTGACAAACCCGAGTCCGAAGCCAGACTAGTGCGAGTGGGCTCTTTGGCCTTAGCGGGAGTGGTCTCTTCTGAAGAACTGAAAACTAAAGGATTTGTACCAAAATCCTTTGAAGTGTAGATAGTTTCAGGTAAGGGGAGATCTCCTAAACCCTGAAATGTAGGATCATCGGTACTAGGGGCATCTCCTTGGGAAGCATCTATTGGCGGTTCTCTGGAAGACATCGACTTTTCAGGAGAGATAACATCCTCAGGGACGATGTACCCTTCTCGGTGCTTTTCGGCCATGTTGGCCAGCTCGTCGTCCTAAGTTGAAGATGGAGAAGGTGAAGTTCGAATTGGCATTGTAGGGGTTTTCGAGATCTCGCCCGTTTCCGGAATTACGTCCACTTGGGGATGTATACATATGGACCCGACCCGTGACCTATGCTACGGGTAATGGACAGCAACCCGTGAAGATGAAGATATTCATCCTTAAGGACTTCATCGATGGTTAGAAATTTTTGGTCGCCATTGAGAAGTCGGTGCATCCGATCAAAGTACACTTGACCCGATATTTCTTTTGGATTATTAACTACAAACAAGAAGAAAACGGATTAATTTGTTGGTTTGAACATTTAAAGTTGAGAACTAGAAAACCAATGCTTTACTTGATTTTGTCCATCTCCTGGCACATCCCGGCTATAGCCTTATATAAAACCATTCTAGCTTAGAATCGCAAGCCTTGCTGCTGAATGGCGCTGAAATGATTTTCATTTTTGAGACTGATTCGAAGTAAGAGAAGGAAGGAGTTTCCCAAGTTCGATGCTTGAAATTATAAAAAAAGTGAACCTCTTCGAAAGTGAGCTCTGTACCTAAAATCTCTCGGTGTGCTATACATAAGGTATATAAGTAGGCATAAGAGTTGGGATGTAACTGCATGGGGGCTATCCGCAGCTGTCTCAGGAAGTCGACAACAAAAGAAGGAAACGGTGGAATAGCCCCAACCATACACATCAAGCGAGTTATTGTCATAAATCCTTCTGGGGGATTGTGAGGACGGTCAGTTTTCGATGGCACCAAGGTATCCCTTTTCAGTATCCCGTGCTTTAAGCGTATTCGAGCAAGTCTGTCATTGTCAATCGTCGATTCAACAGAATCTGGAGGTGATTCCAATATGATGGTAGACTCAAATTCATCTGGAGCTCGATTATCTCCAATCCCTCCTTCCTCTTCGTAGCCCATAGAAACCTCGCTGCCAGAAGGCGTTTCACTGTTATGTGCTCCTACTTCATAATCTGAGCCCTCGTCGTCCCATTCAGGGTCTGAAGAAGAAGATATGTCATCGAGAGTATATTTCTCAGAAGTTTCTGCAATTTCCGTCATCTTTGCTAATCTAGAAGAACGTCTATCGGCTATGATCACTAGACTATTGAAGAAAAAATGGCAAGGATTAGAGTAAAGTTGCCCGTGTCCCCCGTGTGTGTATGTGAACTAAAGTGTGTGCTACGTGTGACAAAGATGCAAAGTAAATACATGAAAACATAATGTAAAGGTCCAAGGAAGCAGTAATGTTCAGAATGGTTCTTGATATTTGTTTATGTTCGCAAGGCACTATCCTAACTGTCCATTAAGTTTAAGATACTATTGAGAATTGGTTTAACCAACTAAGCAAGGTCTTATGTGCAATTTTGGACTGTTTTTCGGTTCGGTTCGGTTCGGATACACACACTAGGGTTGGATCGGGGAGAAGGCCTTGTGCTAGCCTGGGACAAGAGTTGATGCCCGGTGACCAAAATCGGATCGGTTCGGAGGTGAATACTCGGACGGTCCGGACCGACTTGAACAACCATGCTTCTCCTCTTCTTTGTTTCACATTCCGATCTGGTCCGGTCAAGTAAATCCTGTTCTTCTCTTGGCTTACAAGTCCGACCCGATCCGGTCCGGTCAAGTAAATCCTGTTCTTCTCTTGGCTTACAAGTCCGACCCGATCCGTTCAGTCGAGCCCCATTTTCATCTCTGTCTTGTCATCAGAACCGATCCTCTGTACTCCTCTCTCTTTTTCCTTGTCTCTGCCTTGTCACCTGAACCGATCCCCTGCACTTCTCCTCTCCCTTTTTCCCTCCTCTATGGGGTCAAGATCGATCCTATGTTGAAAGTCCCAGCTGAAATCGAGTACTGATGCATTGGAACGCTCAACGAAGTATCTTAACCCCCTCCACCGTCGCCTCGAGAGAAATTTAACGCCATTAACGACGATGACAGAGTGGAGGAGGTCATGGCAACGAAATCTATCAAATACATCGCTGGAATCATTCAAGGAAACCGCGAATCTAAGCTAAAAGTAATTATAAAGAGGAGATTCAAGATTATAAAACTACCTATGTGTTGGATTCGGGGATTAAAACGAGAATAATTTCAGAGTTTTTAAAATTCTAGGGTTAAGATGCGAGTTTCGCTGGAAGAGGATAATAAAAAAGGAAGAGGAAGAAGGAGACGAGGAGGGTACTTATATGAAATCGTAGTGACCACTCGTATTCCCAATTTTCCTCAACCCGTTCAGACCGGAAGTCAAGCCCATAAAGGCTTATGGCCTGTTGATCCATGGGGATGTTGATTCCATGTATCTACTCGGGTGTGCCACTGAAGGAAATCCATTCGGATCGGAATCCGAACCGAAAGAGACTATATACACTGATTTGACACGCGGGGTGAATTTGAGGAAAAGTAAAGAAAAAGCTTACCTGTAAGAATCACTGGAAGTTAAATAAAAGCTCTCAAAGTTGTTTGAAAATGAAGAAAGTAATTCATATGGATTATGGATATATATAAGCAGCAAAAGCCACGATGTTATGAAGCGACACGGCACTACAAGTAGATGGAAGTGATCATTCAATGGTTCTAATTCAAAGGATGTTTCGTAAACTGCTTCGAAGCACACTTTATCTCAGATAAGAGTGTACTTCGAAGGAGAAAATGTTATCCTACTTTGTGAACTAGGCTACACAAAGAGGAAACAACGAAAAAGTCATCAATCGGTTCAAATCGGAGGAAAGTAGCGTAGGAAGTGAGTAGATATCAGAGACGCAGAAATCACATCGGATCGAATCGGTAGTACGTCAGCAGTATCAAAGGATATCAAGTGACCTCATCGGATAGAATCAGAGAGATGCGTCAGCACTCTAAACAACAAACGGCCAGATCGGATCGGAGGACCCGATCCGAACCCCTTCTCCCATTTGAACCTGCAACCATTCCTGCGCATATCCCCTGAAGACTCGAACAAGATCTGACCATTTCTCCCACGATCTTCTACTAAATCAATGCGTTGTAGCCATCTTGGAGCCTCCGAACCCGACTCTCAAGGGATGGATGCCACGCAATTCCGAACCGGAGCCACTTCGAAGAGATTTTTCATCTATAAATACACCATCTAGAGGCATTTGAAGGGATCTTTTGGGAAAATTCTCAGTCCATACTTCCTCCATAGCCGAATTCTACAATCATATTCAGATCAAAGTCATCTCTTAAAGTCCATTTTTGAGGGATTCGAGCAAGTTTATGCATTGTAATTATAAGGTTGAGTGAGAATCATTGCTGTATTTGTACTCAAATCATCAATTAAAAGAAAACAAAGTGGACGTAGGCTCGTTAACGCCGAACCACTATAAATTGTGTGTTCTTTACTGCTTTTTGGTTCTATTTCATTGAAATCATAACTAATTTGGGTGTTAAAACCAATTTTTGGTCTAACGGTTACCGACAAGGAGTCACTCGAAATCGGAAGCTAATAAGGAGAAAGACCAGAGATACTGCAACCCGGGACCCAGAAAGGCGAAGGGGACATATGCATTAACTTGCTTAATGTCGATACACTAAGAGATAAAAACATCAAAAGCATGAGGTTCGGAACACAAGGAAATCCTCTGCGAGTAAGTTACCGAGACCCCAGTTAGATGTTTGCCGAAAAGCCATTTTAGTAAGCCACTAGTGAAGCATTGAAAGCAACCCTCCGAAGGGCCAAGATACACTTCAAAAATCTACCGATAAGCAAGCCAGAACCTCGAAGAGAGACAAGCGATTCACACTAATCTGCTTATAGTCGATGCCAACAGAGGTGGTGGATCCAGTATCCAACTACTTAAATCATAAAGGCAAGTTCCAAAAAAAGTCAACAGCGAAGCCAGAAGCTCATAGCCGAAAGCATACATTCGGTGTAACGACCCGGGGAATTCGCGATCCTGAGTAATCGACATAAACTCAATGTCGACTATCCAAACATCGGGAACACCGGATAGTCCATTTAAGAAATTAGAGGGTGAGAATAGATAAGATAGAAACTTAGAATAGAAGAAGAAGAAGAAGAACATACATCATCATCAGAGTAACACGAAACTCACAACAGAATGAACAATATATAATAGATACATAACTTTGAAATAAAACTAGTATATGTATACAGTAACATTATCAGAGTACAATACTTACAACATAGCAGAAATAACAATTGCTATATAATCCTGAAGCCTCTTGCTCCGAGCACTCAGTATATCTGAAAAATCCCGACCACTTGACTGCCCGTACAAAATTGGGCACCCAAGAGTTTAGGGAAAACAAAACAAAATAAACTCTGGTCAGTCATGTGACTGGTGTGAGTAAACTCCAACCATTTATTTAACTTTTAAAATTCTTTTAAAATCCATACTCTTCTGATATTATAATAATGTCTAAATCAAATAAATAGCAATCTAGTGGAACACTTTCATCTCACGTTCCACAAATATAATATACAATCAAAAACTGCGGGCGCTTATTGGTTAATGAATTCCAACTGGCAAGGTATGGGACCACCTTCCGACAGTGTATCTCTAGAGAGGAATACACTGGATTCGACAAGAACATCTCGTTACCTAGGCTAAACATGATTGGTCACTCATTTAGCTTGAGTGTACCGAATGTATTATCACCAACGGTTGGGATTAGCAACCGTTTCCCGAAAGGGATAGCATCGAAATAGATTATAGAATTAAATGAAACTCTAGATCAGGTGACAATGCACCATATTTGGCAGCTAACCACTTATCCATGCGACCTACCCGATTTTATACCATATCCGGTTGTGAGGCTAGAGAACATAACGTATCCTTTATAAACCACATCTTCATTCACTTTGAATGTCACATCGTCATACCCGCTAAATCACAAATTGATTTCTCTAAACGTATCACAGGTGAACAGCTAAGAGAAACGAATTCCTACGCCACCAAACGTAAATACGTTTGAAGACATCAACTTACGGGATCTATTAAATATACTCCGTCAGACATTCTTCTATATAGGTCAACCTTGGACTAGACAAACCGAGTGCACTATTCTGTAAACAGGACAACCCTTGCATAACTCCGTCTTCAATTATCTTCATCATATTTGATTGCAACGCTAACGCCTATACAGAGCGGTTTTCAGATAATGAATCTGATCCCGGTCTCTCCGTATTGACAATGGAAAAATGGTCAAAAACTTTGATAGTCAGTGATTTAACTATCAAAGAAAAACATGTGTGCAAACAACGATATTATTTCCAGATGGAAATGTTATCGATCAATCATCAATCAACATTTATTCATTTCCCCATTTCTCATTTCCATATATTCATCAAATCCTTATTTTCTAATTTTAGAAAATATGCGTTATTAACTTTGGAAAATGTTTCCATTTCTGATTCACGCATCATTATCTTCTCACATATATCAGTCTCTAACTGTAAACTAGTAAGAGAACAGCCCCCTACGTATTAACCCCGAAGGCCGAAACCAACATCAGATCAATACCCAGACAACAATTCAACTTAACTAATCTCCAATCAGTTTCTAATTCCTTTAACTCCATTTTAATTCCTATTTCAAACCCTATTTCCTTTATAAATATTTTATTAGCAAAATATTTACTTAAATCCTTTATTCACATTAAATGTAAATAATATTACTTCTTTGTAATCAAAACAGTTTGGTTTCGTATTTAAAACAATATCCCAAATCCAATTTCTATTTATACTTCTAATTATAGAATTATCTATATAAAATTTCATTTTATTCTTCTGAAACTTATAATCCCATTTATAATCACCTTTATAAATGATGCTCAAATTCCATTTAAAATATCGGTGTTAAAACCAATTCCTACTTCTTTATATAAATTCAGTCTTATATATTCTGTTCATCAAATGATAAATATTTTATTTAATTTATTAAACGTTATTTATAAATTAATCTTCTCAATCTATTTGTTAAAACAGATTTCTATTTAATATCCACTTTAAACAATCTTCTCATAATTCTTTTATATCTCATCAAATATCCCTTTTATAATTCTATTTACTTTCTAAATAAATATTCCTTTTATACTTCTATTTATTTTCTAAACCAATATTCCTTTTATACTTCTATTTATTCTATATAAATAATCCTTTTATAAAATTCTTTGATTTTATAAATATCTCCTTTTATAAAATTCTTTGATTTTATAAATATATTATTTTTAATTTACACTTTGAAAATTTCCTTTTCACATTCCGGTATTTCTTGTGGTATTTAAAATACCAAATAACATGACTAGTGTTAGCCTGCTTTGTAACCAGGCTACCCAAAGCCAGGGACTTGGGTACGAACTTACATTGATTGGCGATCACTTGAGTGGAGTGATAGAAAGCTGCAAAACTTGAATTATTCATGCAAATGTCACCGGATCGGATCCCCCCTTCGGATCGGATCCCTCCTTTCAGATCGAATCGGATCCCCCTCTCCGGATCGGATCGGAGTACCCTCTACCCGAACTGCCTGAAGTTGCAACTAGTCCTCAACGTGCTCCTATTTTCTAGGCTTATCATTCGGATCTACTTACACGTGGCAGCCCATGATCTGGAAACAGTTTCTCCATGTCTCCCACTACTTCTCCATGACCCGCTGGATGGCTGCCACGTCACACCCGAACCGATCCCAGGGACAACCTCCATTCGCCTATAAATACAACATTTCATGGAGATTTCAGGGGACTTTTTGGCACTTCATTAATTCGTGGCAGCATGGAAGAATTCCTCCATAAATAACCACCTTATTCTCCAATGAAAATAATGAATTCGGAGAGAATGATTCATTGTATTTGAGTGTTTGAGTGTAAATATTCAGTGTAATTGAAATTCTGGAATGAAATGAGGAACTATAAAGTGGATGTAGACTCATTAACGCCGAACCACTATAAATCTTGTGTGTCGATTGATTTCTCTTGCTATTTTGTACATGATTTCTTATTATTCTTCACAAATCCTATTCAATTGGGTGTTAGTTCCATTTTTTGGTCTAACAACCAGTATCATCATAATCAATCACAGATTATATATCACATCATATATCACAATATATGAAAAAAATAGTATTATAAATATTGAGGAATGCAGTTGGATCCCTCCAACCTGTTTCCCTACATTTACAGATGTTAAATAACATCAATTTCATTTCAATATGACCTATTCTGATAAAAAGAATCAATATTTGATTAACGATTTATATATATATCATTATCTACAATTTCAACCAATAGATCAGCAATTCAACCAAACAAACAACACACAGCAATCAATCATTATTTATCAACACTAGATTATATTTATAAAAATATAAACTTTACAGAGTTAGTGAGATTTACTCACATTGGACAGCTATCGTTAAATAACGATTAACTATCTTTGATTCAGACGGACGTTTTATTTTGCAATAAATCGTAACGAGCTCCAATTTACTTCCAGTCGGTTCCATTCTGTAGCCACCGTCCATACGATCCCAACAGATCTGACCGTTTGGAATTCTGATAATGTATGAAGAACTTATTGATTTAATAAGTTAATGTACTATTTAATTTAATCTAAACTGAATTTATTTATAAATCTGGGCCTTATTTATAAACCTGGCCCATGACCCTACTCTTACATCCACAGCTCGTGCACTGCATCTTCTTCCCCACCAAGAAATCACCTGATGCCTTTTTCCTCAATGAATGCAACATTCCCCCATTAACACTTCACCTCCTCCCCCATGTTTCAACAAACGAAATACCCCATTACACTCCTCTTCCCAATCTCTCTCCCCTCATCCCGTACATGTTAAACTCGAGATCCACTACATCATTGCGATTCCTGCTCCTCCCCTGTATCACAACCGTGTACATCACCACTGACATGCCCCTCCAGTCCTCCATTCCACAAACGAAGACCGCCGTTATGTTTCTCCCCTCAAAAGCATCCTTACGGGCATCATCTCCATCAGCTCGAACTTCTATCATGAGTCGCGTCGATTGTACAAATGTCGAGCTCTCCCAGTTTTCAAGCGACAGTCTTTCTCTTCAAATCCCTCAAAAATTTGTACGCAAGTTCCAAAACACTTCCTGAACCCAAATCTAACAACCACTACACGATTAAATGCTTCGATCTTTCGAAAATCTAAACCCTAGCCAACGCTGAACAATCCCAGCGAACGCAACAGCAGCGAACTCAACAAAACTCATTTCAAATTGAAGAGCATAGCTTCCTGATTCCAACCATATATATATGATGATTTTTAGTGTTCGATTTGATTTTACATTGATTTTCAAAATCATGTTTTTTTGCTGAAGAAGAAAAGGAAGCGGCGAGTTTTGTGGTTGACTAAGAAATGAAAGGTATTAGGGTTGGAAAGATTAGGATATATTTATAGAAATTTTATATTATTTTTTCTGTTAAAATATTGATTTTTATTTAATTGTAACTTCCATTTGTTATTAAAAATTCCTTATGATCACACAACATATCCAAAAATCATGAAAATGTATATGCAGCTACAATTCGACATTACGGACCCAACGAAACTGGTTTCATCGAATTCCGACTTTGATTGCTCACACAGCCTATTTTTAAAGTCAAATCATTGACTTTTTTTCACATTAAAATCCCGTACGACCACATACTTACTCCATAAATCACGGAAATTGAAATCTAACAATAATTCAATATTCCAGATCTAACAAAATTAGTTTCGTCGAAAACGGAGGTCATTTGTAAAACTAACTATTTTTATATCCCTAAATAAACGTATTTAAATATTAATATATTTAAAAATAAATCAAAATAATAAATTAATATTATCTTATATATTCACAATAGAATATCATACTGCTCCAGAATATTCCTATCTGAATTTATAACTTGATATTTCAAATCCAGATTTAATCTGTATTCAATTTATATTGAAACCCCATTTATAATATAAATAAATCGTTGTAAATTATAAAGGAATTCCATAGCGACTTTTTGAAAATTTGATTTGATTATAAACAAAAATCTGTACGACGAAATCCTGATTTTTCTCTTCCATTAGAAAAATATACTTCACCAGCTCCGAACGTTTATTGTTTCACAGAAATCCGATTTTAAACGGATACTGTATATTCAATTGAAGTTCAAATCGCTAAATTACGAACTGCAGCGCCATTATGGGCTCGATTATAATTAAATAATAATTAATACATTTTAACGTTGATTAACTAATATATTCGCTATTCTAATCCAATTCTAATCTGTATTATACCTTATATATATGTTCCAATTCACACTGTATTGTGAATACAGCTATTTTCAACTATTTCGGAATTATAATATATTATTATATTATAAATATTAATTAAATATTCAATATTATTTAATTTTGGCCATTTTAAATTACTAAACCATCATTTAAGTAATTAAATAAATTATTTATAATACCGTAAAATAAGGGTCGTTACATTCTTCCCTCCTTAAAATAATTTCGTCCTCGAAATTGCTATGGTAGAAAACAAACCCTATTAACTGGGTTAAAATTTATTTGTTTACTTCTTTTAAATTCAGTTTCAATTGAACCAACTTATTTCAATTAAATTATTAATTCATTTCTAATTAACTAAAATTTTCAAAAATCCCGAAAATTTTCTAACACCCGAAATGTCGGAAAAATTTCGCCAGTACCTCCTTTGTACTGGTTAACAGCTCAAACTCCAACTCTCCTCTCTAGACCTTCTTCAACCTAAAAGAAATTCAAACAGCCAAACGGCTTGCCAATTTGGCTCATCAAAATCTCAAACCCATATTTAAATATAAACTGGTACCGTTGGGCATATCAATATATCCTTTCCATGTGTTACTAATTCGGCATATACCAATGTCATCCCAATTATTCGATTATACCCAAGCCAACATCTGTTCTTAACTCAGATTCCATTTTTAATTTCAACTCTTAACTTACCAGTCCAATTCCATTTCGTATTATCTCTAATCCAATCTAATTCAATATTTTCTATTTCAATTCATTTTCCACTTAACTGGTTAAATTCAATTTCTATTTCTATTTGCTTTTACAAATTCTAATTTAATTTGTTTTAATTCAAACAACCTTCCCCAGGGAATTTTAAATAGTTTAGCTTTTCTAAAACCAGATATCCCTTTTTAGGATTCAAAACAACTTGCTTTTCCACAAAACAATTTAAAAACAAAACCTTTGGTAGTAATCCGCCACTTAGCAACTCGAAAATGAACACTAATGATGTCGCGATTCATCATCAGGGTTATTTCCCAGCTATCGAAGTGAGTTCAACACTATAACAATTTCAAAACTTATTAAAACACCTTCATTTTGAAATCACTTTCAAAATATCCTTCATAATGCTTGTAAATAATTTAAAATCTCCCATGATTTTAAAATTCTCATATACTTAATCCAAATCCATTTACAAACACCTTTCCAAACCCCAGAGTTTTAAATTTCAGTTTCGGTTTAAATTCAGATTCAATCCATTTGATTTCATATACTACACTTATATGAATTCTAACTAGTTATTTATATAACTATTTAGTTTATAATCTTACTCGATTATAATAACAACCAACACGTCCAATAAGCTATAATATTTCCACTATAAATGCTATCTTTATATCAAAATAAACTTTGGGGTAAAAAAATTTCATTTACCCTCTTTTCAAAACATACCATGTCAGTTCACCATATTCAAGTGTTTATAAACTCCTGCCGGTACAGTGGATCAAATTGATCGACCAGAACCCATAAACAACTCAATCAATAAATCTCCACAGTATAAAACAGTTTTTATAAAATTTACAAATACGCTCTCTCATATATACACACTCAACTCAACCTAGGGCATTACTAACCCCATCTCTATTGAGTCACGCCATAGAGCCAAGGTAATTACTTAACCTTTAGCTCTGATAATATTGTAATGACCCGGGGAATTCGCGATCCTGAGTAATCGATATAAACTCAATGTCGACTATCCAAACATCGGAAACACCGAATAGTCTATGAAAGAAATTAGAGGGTGAGAACAGATAAGATAGAAACTTAGAATAAAAGAAGAAGAAGAAGAACATACATCATCATCAGAGTAACACGAAAACTCACAACGGAACGAACAATATATAATAGATACATAGCTTTGAAATAAAACTAGTATATGTATACAGTAACATTATCAGAGTACAACACTTAAAACATAGCGGAAATAACAATAGCTATATTATCCTGAATCCTCTTGCTCCATGCTCTCAGTATATCTGAAAAATCCCGACTACTTGACTGCTCGTACAAAATTGGGCACCCAAGAGTTTAGGGAAAACAAAACAAAATAAACTCTGGGTCAGTCATGTGACTGGTGTGAGTAAACTCCAACCATTTGTTTAGCTTTTAAAATCCATACTCTTCTGATATTATAATAATGTCTAAATCAAATAAATAGCAATCTAGTGGAACACTTTCATCTCACGTTCCACATATATAATATACAATCAAAAACCGCGGGCGCTTATTGGTTATTGAATTCCAACTGGCGACGTATGGGACCCCCTTCCGACAGTGTATCTCTAGAGAGAAATTCACCAGGTTCAACAAGAACATCTTGTAACCCAGGCTAAACATGACCGGTCACTCATTTCTCTTGAGTGTACCGAATGTATTATCATCAACGGTTGGGATCAGCAAACGTTTCCCAAAAGGGACAACACCAAAATAGATTATAGAATTAAATGAAGCTCTAGATTAGGTGACAATACACCCTACTTGGCAGCTAACCACTTAGCCATGTGACCTACCCGATTTTATACCGTTTCTGGTTGTGAGGCTAGAGGCCATAACGTATCCTTTACAAACCACATCTTCATTCAGTTTGAATGTCACATCGTCATACCTGCTAAATCACAAATTGATTTCTCCAAACATATCACGGGTAAACAGCTAAGAGAAACGAATTCCTCTGCCACAAAACGTAAATACATTTGAAGAGATCAACATACGCGATCTATTAAATATACTCAGTCAGACATTCTTCCATACAGGTCGTCCTGGGACTGGACAAACCAAAGGCACTATTCTGTAAATAGGACAGCCTTGTATTACTCCGTCTTCAATTACCTTCATCATATTTGATTGCAACGCTAACGCCCATACAGAGTGGTTTTCAGATAATGAATCTGATCCCGGTCTCTCCGTATTGACAACGGAAAAATGGTCAAAAACTTTGATAGTCGGTGATTTAACTATCAAAGAAAAACATGTGTGCAAACAACGATATTATTTCCAGATGGAAATTCTATCGATCAATCATCAATCAACATTTATTCATTTCCCCATTTCTCGTTTCCATATATACATCAAATCCTTATTTTCTAATTTTAGAAAATATACGTTATTAACTTTGGAAAATGTTTCCATTTCTGATTCACACATCACTATCTTCTCACATATATCAGTCTCTAACTGTAAACTAGTAAGAGAACAACCCCCTACGTATTAACCCCGAAGGCCGAAACCAACATTAGATCAATACCCAGACAACTGTTCAACTTAACTAATCTCCAATCAGTTTCTAGTTCCTTTAACTCCATTTTAATTCCTATTTCAAACCCTATTTGCTTTATAAATAATTTATTAGCAAAATATTTACTTAAATCCTTTATTCACATTAAATGTAAATAATATTTCTTCTTTGCAATCAAAACAGTTTGGTTTCGTATTTAAAACAATATCCCAAATCCAATTTTTATTTATACTTCTAATTATAGAATTATTTGTATAAAATCTCATTTTATTCTTCAAACACTTATAATCCCATTTATAATTACCTTTATAAATTATGCTCAAATTCCATTTAAAATGTCGGTGTTAAAACCGATTCCTGCTTCTTTATATAAATTCAGTCTTATATATTCTGTTTATCAAATAATAAATATTTTATTTAATTTACAAAACGTTATTTATAAATTAATCTTCTCAATCTATTTGTTAACACATATTTCTATTTAATATCCACTTTAAACAATCTTCTCATAATTCTTTTATTTCTCGCCAAATATCCCTTTTATAATTCTATTCACTTTCTAAATAAATATTCCTTTAATACTTCTATTTATTTTCTAAACAAATATTCCTTTTATACTTCTATTTATTTTCTATATAAATAATCCTTTTATAAAATTCTTTGATTTTATGAATATCTCCTTTTATAAAATTCTTTGATTTTAGAAATATATTATTTTCAATTTACACTTTGAAAATTTCCTTTTCACATTCCAGTATATCTTATGGTATTTAAAATACCAAATAACATGACCAGTGTCATCATAATCAATCACAGATTATACATCACATCATATATTACAATATATGAAAACAAACAGTATTTTAAATATTGAGGAATCCAGTTGGATCTCTCCAACTTGTTTCCCTGCATTCACAGATGTTAAACAATATAAATAACATCGATTTCATTTCAATATGACCTATTCTGATAAACAGAATCAATATTTGATTAACGATTTATATATATATCGTTATCTACAATTTCAACCAATAGATCAGCAATTCAACCAAATAAACAACACACAACAATCAATCATCATTTATCAACACTAGATTATATTTATAAAAATATAAACTGTACAAAGTTAGTGAGATTTACTCATATTGGACAGTTATCGTTAAATAACGATTAACTATCTTTGATTCAGGCGGACGTTTTATTTTGCAATAAATCATAACGAGCTCCAATTTACTTCCAGTTAGTTCCATTCTGTAGCCACTGTCCATACGATCCCAACAGATCTGACCGTTTGGAATTCTGATAATGTATGAAGAACTTATTGATTTAATAAGTTAATGTACTATTTAATTTAATCTAAACTGTATTTATTTATAAATCTGGGCCTTACTTTATAAACCTGGCCCATGACCCTACTCTTAGATCCACAGCTCGTGCTCTGCATCTTCTTCCCCGCCGAGAAATCGCCTGTTGCCTTCCTCCATGAACACAACATTCCCCCATTAACACTTCACCTCCTCCCCCATGTTTCAACAAACGAAATACCCCATTACACTCCTCTTCCCAATCTCTCTCCCCTCATCCCGTACATGTTAATCTCGAGCCCCACTACATCATTGAGATTCCTGCTTCTCCCCTATATCACAACCGTGTACATCACCACTAACACGCCCCTTCAGTCCTCCATTCCACAAACGAACACCGCCATCATGTTTCTCCCCTCAAAAGCATCCTTCCGGGCATCATCTCCATCGGCTCGAACTCCCATCTTCAATCGCGTTGACTGTACAATTGTCGAGCTCTCCCAGTTTTCGAGCGACGGTCTTTCAAATCCCTCAAAAATTTGTATGCAAGGTCCAAAACACTTCCTGAATCCAAATCTAACAACCACTACACAATTAAATGCTTCGATCTTTCGAAAAGTTAAACCCTAGCCAACGCTGAACAATCCCAGCAATGCAACAGCACCAAACTCAACAAAAATCATTTCAGAATGAAGAGCATAGCTTCCTGATTCCAACCATATATATATGATGATTTTTGGTGTTAGATTTGATTTACATTTATTTTCAAAATCACGTTTTTTTGCTGAAGAAGAAAAAGAAGCAGCGGCTTTTGTGGTTGACTAAGAAATGAAAGGTATTAGGGTTAGAAAGATTGGGATATATTTATAGAAATTTTATATTATTTTATTTTGTTAAAATATTGATTTTTATTCAATCGTAACTTACATTTGTTATTAAAAATTCCATATGAAACACAACATATCCAAAAATCATGAAAACGGATATGCAGCTACAGTTCGACATTACGGACCCAATGGTTTCGTCGAATTCCGACTTCGTTTTCTCACATAGCGTATTTTTAAAGTCAAATCATTGACTATTTTTCACATTAAAATCCCATACGACCACATGCTGACTCCATAAATCAAAGAAATTGAAATCTAACAATAATTCAATATTACGGATCCAACAAAATTAGTTTCGTCGAAAACGGAGGTCGTTTGCAAAACTGGCTATTTTTAAATACCTAAAAAACCCATTTAAATATTTAAATATTTAAAAATAAATTAAATATTAATAAATTAATATTATCGTATATATTCATAATAGAATATCATACTGCTCCAGAATATTCCTATCTGAATTTATAACTCGATATTTCAAATCCAGATTTAATCCGTATTCATTTTAAATTGAAAATCCATTTATAATATAAATAAATTGTTATAAATTATAAAGGAATTCCATAGTGACTTTTTGAAAATTTGATTTGATCATAAATCAAAATCTATACGATGAAATCCCGATTTTTCTCTTCCATTAGAAAAATATACTTCACCAGCTCCCAACGTTTCTTGTTTCATAGAAATCTGATTTAAAACGGATTCTGTATATTCAATTGAAGTTCGAATCGCCAAATTACGAACTACAGCGCCATTACGGGCTCGATTATAATTAAATTATAATTAATACATTCTAACATTCATTAAATAATATATTCGCTATTCTAATCCAATTCTAATCTGTATTATACCTTATATATGATCCAATTCATATTGTATTGTGAATTCAGCTATTTTCAAATATTTCAGAATTATAATATATTATTATATTATAAGTATTAATCAAATATTCAATATTATTTAATTCTGGCCATTTTAAATTACCAAACCATCATTTAAATAATTAAATAAATTATGTATAATACCGTAAAAATACGGGTCGTTACATCCGGGAACCTAAATCTTTCCCAAAACCTAACTATACGGACATACTTGGTGCCCATGCAAAGAAGATGGACATGGCATCAAAGATCGAGATCTTCTTTCCAAGAGCAAATGTAAGTGCCCTAAAGCCTCCGGAACCAAAGGAGAAGGCAGCCGAAAGCCAGAGCTTTCGAAACCGAAAGGAAAAGCAGTCGATAGGGGGTTTTGCTGGCCCAATAACAGAAGGGGCCCCGATTTGTCAATAAATAAGACCCCAGGGGTCTCATTTTCGGGACCGAATTCTGATTACCTAATTTTATTCTTTTTCTTTTAAGAGCGAACCCTAATTTCTAAATGGAACTGGGGATTTCTTCAAATCTTGTAATATATCCTCAATTAAGAAAAGGGAGAAGTCTGAGAATTAAGAATTTCTCAATTTTAAAATCATATTGTGTTTATAATGATAAGTCAGGGAGTTAGTACTAACTCTTCTCATGTTAGAGCTAGTCACGGCTCATTCGAAGGAGGGAAGGCCCAAGGTGAAACCAATTAGGCTTCCTCCCTTTTTTCGAACAACCATACATGACTTAGGTCTTTCATAGTAAGCCTAATGCAACCTAACCAGAGAAGAAAGCCTACTATGAACTTTTGGCTTGATATCCTATGCAACCAAGGCCTCCCCTGGCCAGTTCGATCCCGAAGTATCATATAAGTAATAAGTATTGTAGCATGTAAACAACCCTTATGTTGTGAGGCATTAGCCTGTTTTCTCTTAGCACAATGCATATCATTTTATCAAAGGTCTAAAGGTGGCTGCAAAATGAAGTTTCGACCTTACTCAACTTGTGAAACCTTTCTCCTAAGGTAGTCATTGGCTTTGTGATCCCATAAGCATGATGCTCACCCTTCGAGGGAAGAGTAACTAATCTTTGGATTCAAGGTCTTGATGCCTAGGGAATGGTAGACTTTGTTAGAAATGACAATTCATAATCATATTCCAGTAAACCTTAGACCACCCATGCATCAAGCTATTGAACATATACATTGTTCATCCTAGTTCGGGTGTTGACGAAAAATATCATTAACATTTTGGCGCTAGAAGGAGGGCTTGAACCTCCGTTTTTATGTTTACCCTATCAAAAATTAATTTAGTAAACTAATTGCTCTGTGACAGGGAAAGATGAAATCAAAAGGATTGGAGGATCGAAATAAGGAACCAGCTCCTAATGCAACCCTTAAAGGAAACGTGAGCCCTACATTCAACCCAAACAATAATGAAGAAGGAGCAACATACAACCCGGTGCAACCACCAAATCCAAATGTCTTGGAGGAGAATGCTGCGAAAATTATGGCTCTAGAGAAACAGATACCGGAGATGCAAGCTCAAATAGACGCTAATCAAGCGCAGAAGTCTTCAAAGCTAACTAAGTCCAACTAGAGAGAACTAGGTGAATCTCCAAAGAGAAAGGCTCCCATCCAACATTCTGAAGAAAAAGAGATGATCAAAGCATCTTCTGTTAAGAAGAAGAAATCCCTTTTAACAGGGATAGATCATCAAGGAAATCAATGTGACCAGGAGCAGTCTGAGAGCTCTACTTCTAAAGTATATGATCCAAGGATGATAATTATGACAACACGGAGGCTTATCTCAAAGATATCGTAAAAAAAACCATCAAAGACCGGTTGGGAAGCAAAGGGAAAAGAACCCAGGATGATAGGGTTAATGACAACGAAAGAGTAGCTCCTTTTACAGATGAGATCATGAACACTACAGTACCATCCAAGGTGAAGGTTCCAACCATAAGATATCTTGGAACAACTGACCCTGATAATCATCTAATGGCTTTCGACAACCAAATAGATCTCTATAATGATTCATGAGCCGTTAGATGCAGACTCTTTCCTGTCACCGTCCAGGAAGCAACAACTAAGTGGTACCGTCAATATAAAGAGAATACCATTTACTCGTGGAAACAGTTCTCCTTTGAGTTCTCGGCACAGTTTTGTATCTGCAAGAATCCAACGGTTGATTACACAATTATCGTTAATATCAGAAAAAGGCCAGGAAACTCCCTTGGAGATTATTTGAAAATGTTCAACATAGAAGCATTAAAGGCCAAAGATATGAATGCTTGTGACAAGTTAATCGTTGTGCACTCGGGGATAATTGAAAATACCCCTTTCTAGAAAGAACTATACATTTACGACTGTAAAGACTTACAGGACTTCCACTTTCAAGCTGATACATTCATCTACATGGATGACCTGTACTTTACCAAGAAGAAGTTCGGTCCTTGAGGGGAAGGAGGAAGGTTAGGATTCGTGCGAAAACTCCAAGGTGGAAGATTCAATCAGGATGCAAACCAAAAAACGCTGAGATGGAAGATGCTAATAACAACTTAGTTGAATTAAGAAAACCCATTTCCATTGTGAACGTTGTGGCAAAAGAAAGGGTCAATAACTTCCCTGTCTCGTTCAAAGCCAAGAGTTGCCTCGAACCTCATGCCGGTGGAAAATATTGTGAGCATCATAAGACGAACGGACATAAGACCGACGAGTGCAAGGTTTGGACGGGGTAATTCAAAAGCTCATCCGAGAGGGGCATTTGAAATATTTTTTTCTCAACAAGACGTTATCTGCCCAGCGTACGAATGGACAACAGACGGTTTCAGCTAAGGCAATATAAGCTATTGTGGAGGAAGGTCATCTAGACTTGGTCCGCCAATAAACTGAATTAATGTGATCCACGGTAGGCCACATTCATCTAGAAATTGCCCAAAGGCTATGAATCGATATCTGCAGGAGGCTCATGAAGGGATATTTTCCATTCGAGAGAAAACATCATTGAAGAATGCTCGTTACACTCTTAAAATGCATAACTTGGTAATTTCTCCAGAGGAAAAAAAGAATGGGGTCTGTCATTTACACAATGATCCCCTCATGATAACAGCTTAGATTGGGCTCTCTGTTGTTTCCAAGATCCTTGTTGACACTAGAAATGCCGTCAATGTCATCTTTAAGCATGCTTTTGAAATGGGAATCTCTGAAGAGAAGTTAGAACCAAGCAATGAGCCAATCTTCGGCTTCAACAACAAAGGGTCAAGCCAGTAGAGCAGATCAACCATCTGGTCCAAGTCGGGTTGTCTCCTCTTCACCGAACCTTTGAGACTCTTTTCGTCGTGATCAACCAACCATCTTATTACAATGCTTACTTTGGTCGACCTGCTTTGGAAGAAATGGATGCCTTTGTCTCTTCCAAATACCTAATGCTGAAATTCTTAACAAAGCAAGGATGGGGTACCATCAGAGGAGAACAATTTAGTTCTCACGAGTTGTACATCGCAATGATTGACAAATATAAAAGGGAGTATTCTTTGTATTTTGATTCCTCTACTATTTTTCAACCTTCGGATAATGGAATCTTACATTCAATATTCGAAGCTAAAATAAGAATCAACAAAACTGACAAACGTACAAATGATAGGTACACATCCTTGAAAGGGAAAAGGAAGAGGGTTGATGACATAAATTTGGCAGAGGAGAAGGAAATTGTAACAAATTTAGATTCTCGAGGAGACACAAAGAGGATAAAACCAATAGAGGATGTAAGCATTGATTTAAAGGATGGAAACAAGGTTATCAAGATAGGGAATATGTTGACAGAACCTCAGAAAACAACCTAGTTCAGTTCTTATAGCTTAACAAAGACGTTTTCGCTTGGACTCACTCAGATATGGTTGGAATCAATCCCACCATCATGAGCCGTGCCCTAAACATCAATCCTTCCATAATCTCAGTACGACAAAAGAAGAGGCAATACAATAGAGACTGGTCAGAGGCTTTGAAAGAGGAGGTAAAAAGGTTGGAGACAAACGGGTTCATCCGAGAAGTTTTTACCCTAAATGATTGGCCAACCTCGTGTTGGTAAAGAAGTCCAATGGAAAGTGGAGAACCTGCATTTATTGTATAGACTTAAACAAAGCCTGCCTAAAGGATTGTTATCCCCTTCCACGGATAGACCAGTTGGTTGATGCGACGAGTGGTCATAAAATATTATCCCTCATGGTTGCTTACTCTGAATATAATCAAATCCCAATGCACAAACCTGACGAGGAGCATACAAGCTTCATCACCGACTGGGGAACATTTTGTTATAAAGTAATGCCCTTTGGGCTAAAGAACGTTGGAGCAACGTACCAACGCTGGTTAACAGAATGTTCCAGGACCGGATTGGGTGTAACATGAAAGTATAAGTAGATGATATGCTAGTGAAGTCCGCCAAAGCAGAAAACCATCTAAAGGACTTAGAAGAGATGTTCAACATCTTAAGAAACTACCGAACGAAAATAAACCCACAAAAGTTTTCTTTTGGGGTCTAATTCGGAAAGTTCTTGGGATATGTGGTAAGTGAACATGGCATAGAGGCTAGCCCTGATCAAATCCAAGCCATAAAGGACATGGAAGAACCCAAAATAGGCAAAAAAATCATGAGCTTAAATGGAAAAGTAGCAGCCCTTAGTAGGTTCATTTCCTAAGCCACCGACAAATGCGTCCACTTCTTCAATGTAATAAAGTAAAAGAAGAATTTCGAATGGAATGAAGAATGTAGAAAGGCCTTTCAAGAATTGAAAGACTACATGGGAAAACCCCCATTTCTACCCAGCCCCGAGAAAGGGGAAGACCTGTACCTATATATGGCCATCTTTGAATATGCAGTGAGTTCAGCGCTTATAAGAGAAAGGGATGGAAATAAAAACCCAATTTACTATCTTAGCAGAAGGTTAAAGGATGCTGAAACCCGATACCCCATAGTGGAAAAATTAGCATATTGCCTAATACTCACAGCGCAAGAACTCAGGGGTTACTTTCAAGCACTCCCCATTAAGGTCTTAACTAGTTTTCCCCTTAAGAAAGTTTTCAACAAGCTGGAAACCTCGGGAAGGTTAGTGAAATAGGGAATTGAGCTTAACCAATACGAGATTGAGTTTCAACCTCGAGTAGCTATCAAAGGACAAGCTCTAACAGATTTCGTGAACGAGTGCACAAGCTTTATTACAGAACAATCAACTAAGGAAAGTGAACTAAAAGCTAAGTGGCAAGTGTTTTTAGATGGAGCCTCAAATGAACAAGGAGCGGGGGAAGGATACATCATAATCACCCCTGATGGGCACCGCTAGCATTATGCAATGAAGTTAAGGTTTTTAGCTACTAATAATGTAGTCGAATACGAGTCAATGATGGCAGGATTGAACCTAGCACTACAGTTGAAAATACCTCAAATAGAGGTCTTTAATGTTTCACAACTGATGGTGAATCAGATAAAGCAAATATATCAAGTCAAGTATGCACGGTTGGCCATATATGTGAAAAAGATACTAAAGATGCTTTCCCATTTTGAGGATTTTTCAATACATTAAATCCCGAGGGGGGAGAACACCCAAGCTAATTCACTAGCCAAACTGGCTAGCTCTCGAGGAGCGCCCGAAAATCAGATAATTTCTGTAGGATATCAATAAAAGCCCGGCATTTAACATGAAGAGCACGAAACGGGAAAGGAATTGATGGTCCTAACTAGCTCCCAAACTTCGAGAAAGGAAAATGAAATGGATAAGGAAATGGATTCTGATAAAGAACCTTCTTCAACAGAAATGCATTACCATTATGAGAATACCTGGATGGCTCCTATCATAGATTACCTTCTGAACGGGATTTTACCCTTTAGCAGGCAATACGCGAGGAAGATAAGACATCAGGCTCCAACATTTGTGATTGCAAATGGGGTCCTCTATAAGAAGGGGCACTCACTCCCCTACTTGAGATGTATAAGCATTGAAGATGAGCTTAACTTGCTAAAAGAAGCACATGAAGATTGGTGCAGAGATCACTTCAATGGAATCAAGTTAGCCAAGAAGGTCATGCGATAATTCTTTTACTGACCACAAATGGTTAATCAAGCAATTGAATATGTCAAGAGCTGAGAGAAATGTCAAAGGTACTCTAAGATACCTCGACTACCTCCAAGTGAGTTAACCACTATTTTGATCCCATGGCCTTTCGATGTATGGGGAATAATTTGATTGGGCCTCTACCAGTTTCCAAAGGTGAAGTAAAGTATGTCGTAGTAGCCATTGACTACTTTGCCAAATGGATGGAAGCATAACCCCTTCCAACAATCACATCAAAGAAGGTGTTGAAGTTTGTGATAAAGAACATTGTTACTTGCTTGGGATTCCTTACAAAATCATATCAGACAACGAAACATTATTTGAAAGCGATGAACTCACTCGGTTTTGTGATAAGAATGGAATCATCAAAAGCTTTTCCTCAGCATCACCTCCAAGAGAAAATGGAGTCATTGAAGCAGCAAACAAAACTATAAAGACAATCTTTAAGAAGCGATTGAATCAAGGCAAAGGAAATTGGGCAGAAGAGTTACCCTTAGTACTTTGGACTTGTAGAACTTCCGCCAAAACGGCAACATGGCATACTCCATTTTCTTTCTCATATGGATGTGAAGCCATGCTTCCAATTGAGGTTGAAATCCCTTCACACAAAAGGATAGCTTACGCATTTAACCCTAATCAAGAATTAAAGAATGAATCATTGGACCTAATACAAGGATTAAGAGACGAGGCTATAATAAGAATGGTCGAATATCAAAGGAGAATCACAAAGTACTACAACTCAAGAGTCAAAACTAGAACTGTAGCGACCCGAACTTCACCGTGAAGGAAAGCCCAGATTGCTTTGAGGACAAGACACATCGGAATGCAAATAGAAGAACATTTCGTTGTTTATTACAACAACTCCATCAGAATACAAGAATATACAGAGTATGAATAAATATTATACAATAGAGAATATTAGAGATTTAAATACATTACTGCAGCGGAAAAATAATACAAAACATAACTGAAAGAAATACACGGATACAGAGCTTTCCGAATATCACTTCAGCTATAAACCAAGATCCTGTGAAAATAAATCTGCAAAACCCAACTACTAGCTGCCCGTGCAAAAAATAAGGCACCCAGAGTTTAGGTTAAAACAATAAACTCCAGGTCAGTCATGTGACTGGTGTGAGAACTAAAACAATTATTAATCTTTATTTTTAAAGTTAGGTAAATCAAGGGACCACGCCGTATAACACGGAACGGGTTTTTACCCCAAGAATACCAGTGCACAAAACAACAACGCAATGCTAAATAAAGAAGAATAAAGCTATTATAAGACCCAGGTCCCATCACACAATGCAACGCAAGCCGGAGGATAGGGTTTTTACCTTATAATAGCCAAAGAATGCTTGATACGCTAAAATCCATCTTTTATTATTACTATAAGTGAAGAAAACAACTTCAATCATAAGTATCAATCATAGATGGCATAAGTGTCCCATACCACTATGTCGCCAATACTAGGCTCTACAAATAAAACCGAAATATCACATATTGGAAATTGGATTCCATCATGAGTCGAGGCAAGGGTCAAGCTCCTCTCCATTCGAGACACTCTAGCAAATGTCTCAGGACCAGACACAGCGATCCTTGGAATCGGTTGGGCCGGTCCTCTCTTACTTTTGAGGATTGGCAATTCCTGAACACACGTTTCCCGGTCCTATAGGACCTATATATAATGGTCTGTACGTCGGCTCATATAGTGCCAGTTATCGACCATATATTAGAGGCGCCTCGCATTCCAACAACCACACGGGTAAAAAGTATATAAATGTCAGGACTGGTAGGTCAGTGACATCACCCATAGCTAGAAAGAAACGTTGTGTTCTCCCAACGATCTGTATCCCTTTTTGACTCATACCGAGGTGTGACGCTCGCAAATTCACGCTATACACAAAACTATGCCACACAGGTCGTGCTTTGATCATCAACCACAAGACTTTGCTTTTCAATAGAAGCCTTGATCATTTGCCACTTAGGCGTGCCACACAGGCAATTCACTCCATGCGACTGATGTCCATCGATATACAACCTCTGAGCTCGTACGTCTCAGAGAAGGGCGTTAAGCAAGAGAATAAATTCTCCGCCGCCAAATAGATGTATATTTAACATAGATCAATCAACACAGAATAAAATCCAATGTCAGACAGACAGTCCATTTACAAGTTCGTTCTGGGTCTGAACGAAACCGGAGGCACTTTCCTCGCATATCCATCGATCTCCAAGTACGTATGGACGATCACCAACTGATTCCCTCCTCTTGGGTGTACAGCCCAATCAAGATCATCAGTAATCACCCAAATGATGTGAAGACTTCCGGTCTTCAACCACCATCTACATCTTCGACATATCGTCGAATCAGTTATTCAGAATGGGTATAAACCCGGCCTTTCTGAATAACCTGCGTATATAATAAACACGTGTTACACAAACACAACACATGCCTCATTCCAATTCAGAATATTCTTTTATTCAAATTTTCACATCTTAGGGAAAGGTTCCCATTAATTTTATCAAAGATAAATTCTTCTAAATTTATTCTTTAATCTTCCTTTGGATATCATTTCAAACCATGTTAAGGTTTTCCCAAACTAATCGGGATTAGCGAACCACACCGAAGTAATTATTTATTTTATTTTATTTTATTTCCCAATCCCAACCTATTCATCCCATGGAGCAAAATTGGTAATACTCCATATCTAACACCACGGTGTTATCGGTAAATATTAATTAACATTTCATGTTCAAATCTAATTAAAGATTTAACTATCGCTTGGAGCAAAACTGTGACGACCCCGAAACCTGTACTGCGGTGTTAAGGGTAATCTTTGGAATATAACACAGAAACAGATAATAGTAGAACCGAAATAAACAAATACAGCAGATAATGCACAATAGAATATACTGGATAAACGAAATCATCAGAGTTACAAAGTATACAGGATCATACTTAGTACAAATACAGTTCAGCTATACATAAATGTCTACAGCGGAAAACAAACATAATATGTACAATAGGAGCTGAACAACATAAAAAGATATAAATGATAGAATCCATCTTCAGCTCCAGCTATCCAAAAAAAGCCTGCTAAAACCTGAATACAAAGCTGCCCGTGTAGAAAAATGGGCACCTGAGTTTGCAAGTGAAACAAACTACGAGTCAGTCATGGGACTGGTATGAGAAATCTACTTAACACATTTAAAATAGGGCTAATCATAGGACCATGCCACTTTCGTGGAACGGGTTTGCTCCATCGGATTGCCAGTGCTTTAAAATAAATAATTCTTTTAAACATCGCAATGCTTTTTATAAAAATGAAGCCATTATAAGACTCAGTTCCCATCACACAATGCAACGCAAGCCGGAGGATAGAGTTTTTACATTATAATGGCCAAAATATGCTTGATACAAATAAAACAAAAGGATTTGATATTATAACTAGTGTTTATATGTTTCAAAAACATTTTCAAATCATAAGTATCAATCATAGACGGCATTAATGCCCCATACCACTATGTCACCATATATAAGTATACAATCAAAACCGCACAGTCACGTATTTGGAAATTGGATTTCCGTCATGAACCAAGGCATAAGATAGTCCTTACCGACTTCGAGACTCTCTAGCCCGAGCCTCAGGCAAGTACTCAGTCAAGCCTTTGGAGCGACAGGGCCAGTCCACCGATGTGGATTAAAATTCCTGAACACTGCGTTTCCCTGCCCTTTGGGGCGTAAGTGAGCCAACGAATGACTCCATCGGTCCCGGATCGACCGATATAACCGAGGCGCCTCGCAACAACAACAACCACATAGGTGAAAATAAAATAAATGTCATCCAGTTCAAGCACCGACACCACCTCTAACAAGAAAGAAACGCATGTCCTCCCTGAGGTCCTCTCCCGTTTTTGGTTCATACCGGGGTGTGAGGTTCGCGAATTCACGTTATACACAAAGCTACGCCACACAGGCGGTGCTTTGATCATCAACCATAAGACTTTGCTTTTCAGCAGAAGCCCTGATCACTGCATCTTAGCATGCCACACAGGCAATTCATGCCATGTAACTGATGGCTATCAATCACACAGAATAAATTCCTATGTCAGACACACAGTCCATTTGCAAGTCCGTTCTGGGTCTGAACGAAATCGGAGGCACTATATACCTCGCAAACCCATCGATCTCCACATACGTCTGGACGATCACCACTCATTATCCATATTTCGGGATTCCTCCCAATCAGGACATTAGTTACCATCCAAACGAGGTGAAGAACTCCGGTCTTCGACCACCGTCTTCATCTTTGATTTCTTATCGTCGATTCAGTTATCCAGAATGGGATAAACCCGGTCTTTCTGAGCAACTCACGTATGTAATTAACAAGTGCTACACAAACACGACACAAGCTTTATTCCAATTCATTAGTCACTAACCGTAAATCAGTAAGAGAACGATTTCCCAAATATTAACCCCAAAGGCCAAAACCAACATCAGATCAAAACCCAAGAAACCATTCGACTTAGCTAACCTTCAGTTAATTTCTAAATTTCTCATTCCATATCGTTTATAATATTTTATAACAATTTATCGCTATTTTTATTTATTTTAAAATAGCCAATTTTATTCAAACGACGCTTCAGGCCACAACACGACCGTGGCGGTGTTTTTCTTTAGATTTGATTTACACATATCTGAAAATCTAACCGTTGAATCTTCACAAAATTTACATCATTAGAAATATATTTTCAAAACGAATCCAACGGTTCCAGTTTTGGGAAAATCCGACGGTCGGATCTCCCGGTACAATCGTTTGAAGTTTCGATTTCAAAATACGAACTACGGCGTCGTTATTTGATTTAATTTAATTATATTTATATATATATATATAATCGATTCTGGCGCTGTTTTTCTTCAGATTTGAATTAAACATTCCAGACAATCCAACCATTGGATCTTTACAAAGTTGGTGTCGTTGGAAAGATATTTCCAAAGCGAACCCAACGGTTTCGGTTTCGGGAAAATCCGATGGTCGGATCTCCCGTATTAATCGTTTGAAATCACGGTTTCAAAACACGAACTGCAGCTTCGTTATTCGTTATTTTAATTATATTTATATATATATAATCGATTCTTCGATTTCAAAACTATATTCTTTTAATATCCATGATAAAAATGATATTTTTATCCAACTGTCCTCTATTTCAACACTTCACTATTTTTAACAATTCATGTATACAATAAAAATGTGATTTTTAATGTAAAACAATTTATTTCAAAACACGACTATTTTATGTAGTTAATATAGATGATAAAAATATGATTTTTATTATAAAACAATTTATTTCAAACACGAATACCATTCAACACATGAATATTATTCAACGAATGAATTTCTATTCAACACATGAATGGTTTCTATAGTTCGTATATATAAAATAAAAATGTGATTTTTTTTGTTAAAACAATTTATTTAAAACACGAATACCATTCAACACGTGAATATTATTCAACGAATGAATTTCTATTCAACACATGAAGGTTTTCTATAGTTTATATATATAGTAAAAATGCGATTTTTTATTGCAAAACAATTTATTTCAAAACACGACTATTTCATATAGTTAATATAGATGGAAAAAATATGATTTTTATTATAAAACAATTTATTTCAAACACGAATACCATTCAACACATGAATATTATTCAACGAATGAATTTCTATTCAACACATGAAGGTTTTCTATTCAACAAACGAATATAATTTCAACACATGAAAATAATTCTAACACATGAATATTATTCAAAATTTCGGCAACATAACGGCAGGGTAGTTAAAACCGGGGTCGTCCCTAGTACGGCTCCTTGCTCTACCTTAAAGCCTTGCAGCTTTTGACAATGTGGATTTCATGCATCTAGTTCGCACGCAGGCGGCATGTATATTTTTTCCATTTCCACAAACTAATCCTATGTGGTTTCAACCAAATAATTCTCAACCACAAACGGGTATTTTTCAACTACAATCAATCAATTTCAACCACAAACAATTCTAATCAACCATTCGTAATCAACCAATTTTCACACCAATCACAACCAATAAATATCGTCCATGGTTTATGGACGAGGGGCGTGTATATATATATATATATATATATATATATATATATATTATAAGCATTTCACTTCTATTTCAAAACATATATAATTTTTACAACGCATATATAACTTATATATTGAACGTACAACTTATACAATGCTTATACAAGAGGTGTACAACGCTCATATAACTCATACATCGACGATATAATTTATACATCGTCGTTTTCCATATTGTTTATAATTTAGAAATCTCACATTGGGTTCCACTCCACCAAAAATAGCAGAAGGCTCAGAAAAATATGCGGTCTCTTCTAGAATGTAGAAGACGTCCACATGAGTCCACTGACTCTTGTTTCACTGAATTTCGTCAACAAACGAAAAAGATATGATTTTTACAGTGAAATCAAAAACCGTAGCGCTTTAAACTGCTATTAAATAGTTTAAAATAAAAATCAGTCGTACCTTTTTATTCTGTTCAAAACTAGGTTTTGAAATTTCTTGAAATCCGTGCAACGATAGAAGGATCGGCTTGTACCACTTGAAGAGCTTGGAGAGGGCTTCAGGCGCGTGGGGGTGTTGGCCAGATCGATGGTCGGAATCGGGTGCGGTGGCGCGATGAAGGTCGGACCTTTGAGGACCTCGTTCTCACGAAACACGAGACGAGGAGGAGCGAAGGTGGTATGGATTTGAAGAGGGGAGGGAGGCAAACAAAAAAACCCAACTGGAGGCGGGGCTGAAGTTCGACGTGGCGGCGGCAAAAAGCTCGGGAAGTTTCGAGCTGCTTTCTGTCGTCGAGATCGTTTTACCGCGGGGGGGGGGGGGGGGAGGGGGTTCTGATGTGGACCAATCCCTTTTATTTATTTATAAAGTTTAAAAAATCCAAAAATACCCCTTGCCTCCCGCGAACTCCAATCCAAACCCAACGATTGTCGTCCCTAGCGTTTTACCCCCATTCCGAACACAATGGGATATGTTTCGTAGGCTCATTCGACCGTTTCAATCATTTTTCCTTCAAATTAAAATATAAAACATTCAATATTCGATTTGAATGTACATTTCAATTTGCCAGGGCCACAAACTGATTCTAAAAATTCCAGAAATATAAATCTAGCTATGTTTTGACGATACGGTCCCAACAAAACTAGTTTCGTCGAATTCTGAGACCGTTTGAAAAATGGCCCATTTCTGGTCGATCCAATTTAACTGTAATTGACCAAAACACGTTTTCCTTTGCCACGCTCACATATTAACTTCAATAATTATGAAATTTGAAACTTAGCAATAATTTGACATCCCGGATCCAACAAAAGTGGTTTCGTTGAATTTTGAGGTTGTTTGCAAAATGGCCATTTTCTGGTCGACCCAATTTAATAGAAATCGACCAAACACATTTTCCTTTTCCACGCTCACATACTAGCTTCAAAAAGAATTATGAAATTTGAAACCAAGCATTAGTTTGACATCCCGGATCCAACAAAAGTGGTTTCGTCGAATTCCGAGGTTGTTTGCAAAATGGCCATTTTTACGGGCTATATATATTCTACACCGACCTTTCTGAAAATTCATTTGGCCATAACTTTGTCTTCCCGCTATGAAACTTTGATCTTTCAGATTCGTTAGAAAGATATTCACTAACAAATTTAAATACTTTTGGTTTCGCTCAAATCCGTTTTATTTTGCACCCGGTACAATCAGTCAAAGTTTGAATTCAAATTTTGAAACTATCGCGCCTTTTCAGGCCTTGTTTATAATTAGAATTAATTATATTCATTTTCAAATGTCGATTCAAACTTACTTTTCATCATTAGTATTTAAAATATTTATTTTAAATATTTTAAAATCCACCAAAATAGGCAATTTAAAAATTTTAAATTGGTTCATATTTTCCGGGTCGTTACAAAAACTAGTGATACTCCATTCTCGATCTTTTCAATCTAATTAAAGATCCATTAAAACTCCACTTAGTTTTAATCTTCCCAAAAATCAATATTCTGTCTTTAATTGGGTTAAAGAACCAATGTCATCTAAAACACGGTCCACAATAAACCCAAAAACCAATTTAAATTTGTTAGCCTACTTTGTGAACTAGGCAACACAAAGTCGAGATGTCAAGCGTTGATGAACACTTCTTCTTAAAAAGCATCGGATCGGATCGGAGGGCTACTACCAGATCGGGACGGAACAGAGAAAAATGGACAAGAGCTCAAGTTCAGCACAGGTCGGACCGGATCGGATGCCCCGATCTGAACCCCTTCTACTCGCCCCTCTGAACCGAACCCCTTCTACTCGCCCCTACGAACCGAACCCAGTATACCATGTTGCTTCACCCCACGATCTCCTGGATATTCGGGGTAGTTACAACCATTTCCTACCCATGTTGACCACTAATCTGGTGCGCTGTCAACATTGAAATCCATCTGAGCCCAAGAATGATGGGATAAGAGCCACGTAGCTTCGATCCGAACCGGATTCTGAGTGAATTTCCACCTATAAATACACCATCAAGAGGCATTTGAAAGGATCTTTTGGAGCACTCGTACAGTTCAAACATCAAAGAAAACCGAATTCTAGCATTCCAAACAATCCAAAATCGTCATTCAAAGTATATGTTGAGATAGTTAAGTGAATGTATATGAAAAGTGAGTGAAATTGAGTGAATATCTCATTGTATTTCCATCTACATCGTCAAGCAAAGTGATTATAAAGTGGACGTAGGCTTTTCAACGCCGAACCACTATAAATCCTGTGTCTCCTTTTTATTTTCGATCTTATTTTATTTCGATTTTAGTCAATTTGGGTGTTAGAACCACTTTTTGGTCTAACATTTTGGTGCTTTCACTGAGAACATTTGAATTCTCTGTTTTTCTGGATTATCGTTCTACTTTTTGGACCGTTGAGTTCAAAGAAGTTAATCCTCAATTTTCGATGCTTTTGAATACTTGTTGGTTGATTGTTGAAGAACTATGGCCAAAGGAAAAGGCAAGGAAGTTCAAACCAGTCGAGGGAACGGAGTTGGTAAAGATCAGCAAAACCCGGTCGTGACAAGGTCTCGTGGGCAGAGTTCGGGAGCGGATCAGACAGGTTCAGGAAATCCGAACCGACCTCAAGGAGAGAGCTCTGATCTGAACCGAGTAGGAGAAATTTAAGAAGTGCACTCCCCTAACCTGAACTGATCCGAACAGGTTGCTCAGCTCCGATCCAAACAAGTTTCTCAGCTCCGATCCGATCAGGTTGCTCTGCTCCGATTCGATCCGTCACTAGGTGATGTTGGAACCTCTACTCGAGCTCCTCCAAATGCTCCGACTCCAGCCACCAGGATCAACGACCAGATCAATCCATCTGCGCCTGTTACCCAAGGAGATTTTTCGCGCCTTCTTGACATGCTTGAGAGCACTAGGGAGGCTATGAAAATCTACGAGCGCACCAATCTTATGATGCAAGAGAATATGAGAATCATGAGTAGGGAAATTGGCGAACTCCACAGACAAAGAACTCCATCCCTGGTTCATCACACTGCAATGGATCAGTCTTCTTCTTCTGAGGAAGAATGGCCCCGTGAAAGAAGGCTGCTCGAACGACCTCATAATTTGGAGCAAATGACTTTCGGATCTTTGGGGTCCCGCGAGGACACCGCTCGGGTACTAGGACCCAATGATCCGAGCTTGAGAGAGCCTATGCTATTACCAATGCGGGGATCTCATGTGTTGCCTAGAGACCCTAACCTTACCTATCCCACTCAGGGACAAATGCTTCAGCCCCTTCCTCCCGAGATCGACCGGGAACATAGGGAGCAAAGCAGAGCAGAAGCGGCTAGAAGAAGGATGGCGTCCCTTGATCAGGAGTCCAGAGGAAACCCGAACATCAGAGCCAGGGAGCCTGAACGGCCCTTGACCAATGCTGACGTATGGGCTATGGTACGCCAGATCATGTCTGAGAGTCGAAACTACAACAATGAAGATTATGGCATTGAGCGAAGCCATACTCCCTTTACTGATGACATCCTTGACTTTCAGTTCCCCCGACGTTTTAACCTGCCGCAGATGGATAGGTACAATGGGAGAACCGACCCGGGACAACATTTGATGCGATACGCATGGCTTATGAATGCTGTCGCTGCCCCTGACGCAGTGAAGTGTACGGCTTTCCCGATTTACTTAGAAGACGTGGCATTACTATGGTTTACCCGACTTCCTCCTCGATCGATATCGAATTTCAAGGAATTAAGTGAACGTTTTATGAATCAATTCCGACTTCACGCCCGAAAGTCTAAGAATTTTATTGAATTATCGAGAATTAAGCAAGCGCCGGGTGAGTCTCTGAAGTCATATCTTGACCGTTTCAACTTAGCTGTAATAGAAGTCAGTGACCCGCACGAGCCCTCCATCTTGATGGCTTTAATGGAAGGAGTTGATCCTGATTCCGAGTTTGGAGATTATCTTTCTGGGAAGCCACCTCCCACAAGAGAGTTGTTTTATGGGAAGGCCAATATTCAGTTAAGACGAGAGGAAGCAAGGGAAAACAGAAAGAGGAAGTCCGGAGAGGCTTCAAAAGAAACTGTTCAGAGTAATGTTGCCGTAAAGCAGTCTAGAGAAAGTTCTGGGAAAGTCGAAGTGAATGTGGGAAACAAGAATGGAAACAATAATAATGGAAACGGGGGCAACAGCAACCGTAATGCGAATGGTAACAGGAGAAATAGGAACCGAGGAAGTAATTCTGACAAAAGACACCGGTTCCAGACCTTTGAGAATTATTCTCCGTTGAATGACACTCTAGAGAACATTTATTTGGATACCTACAATGTTTGGCAATACAAAAGACCGCCGCCTCGAGATTCAACAGAGAAAGAAATCGCAACTGGAAAATTTTGTTTATTTCATGGAACTCATGGGCATTCAACGAATGAATGTCGACACTTGAGAGATGTGGTAGAGAAGCTGCTGCGCGAAGGAAAATTGGATGAGTATAAGGCTGCCCCAAGAGACAGGGGCAAGGAGAACAGACCCCAAACCAGAATCAGTCTGCTCCCAAGCCTACAGCGCAGCAAAAAGGCAAGGGAATTGTTATTAACACCATAGTAGGTGGACTCTACCCAGCTATCCACAGTTTTAGAGCAATGGACCAATACGTTAATGCAGTTAAGCACGTAGATGTGGATGAGTGCGACGATTTGGAAGATATCACCCCTGTGAAACAGCAGAAGCCAATGTTCGATGACATGGTGTTTCGTAGCAGAGACGATACCGGAATCCAGTCACCTACCGAAGATCCGTTGGTCATTACCACTACCATTGGACCGGCACTAGTTCATGTACTAGTGGACAATGGAAGCTCTGTCAATATTTTGTTTAAGAAGTCATTTGATCAGATGAAACTTGAGTCTGGAGATTTGAAGCCTTGTGAAGGTTGGATCCGAGGCTACAACGGGGCATCGACAGCTCCAATGGGGTATATAGAATTGCCCGTAACATTGGGGCAAGGGGAACGTCGAAGAGTACGAATGCTTCAGTTCGTAGTGCTGGACGTAGATTCGCCCTACAATGCATTTTTGGGAAGGCCTGCCCTTGTAGAGTTCAGCGATTGTATCGCCCCGCGGTGTTTATTGCTTAAGTTCCCAACTGAAGCCGGAACAGGAGTAATGAGAGGAGATCAAGTCTCTGGACGGGCTTGCTATATTGCCGAGTTAAAGATGCTGATGAAGGGACTCAACATCGAGATTAAAGGTACCTCACCTCCTCCAAAGGAGGGTTCGGCGTAGCAATTAGAGGGATCAGCCCCGAATTAGTTGCCCAAGGGAATGCCTGAAGACTTGGATCCCAGAGAAGATGAGGAACCAGAGGCTAGAAATGCAACTCCTAACGAAGCGACAGTGGACATACCCATTGACGAAGCTGATCCAACAAAAGTTTTGAAGATTGGATCCCAGTTGGATCCACACCGAGCTAAAGAACTGACTGACTTCCTGAAGGCAAACCTGGATGTGTTTGCCTGGACCCACGCCGACATGTGTGGGATATCGCCATCCATCATGAGTCATTCACTGAGTATAAACCCAAAACACCCGCCTGTAAAGCAAAAGAGATGTGTGCTGGGCCCAGAGAGGTCGGCAGCTCTGAAAGAGGAAGTGGAGAAGGTGAAAGAGAACGGATTTATTAGAGATTCAACATATCCTGACTGGATATCGAATCCTGTTTTGGTAAAGAAGTCAAACGGAAAGTGGCGGACATGCATTGATTTTTCAGACTTGAATAAAGCTTGCCCGAAAGATAGCTTCCCACTCCCCAGAATTGACCAGCTTGTAGATTCGACAGCGGGACATGAACTTATTTCTTTCATGGATGCATATTCCGGGTACAACCAGATTCCCATGCATGTGCCAGATCAAGAGCACACGAGCTTCATTACAAATTTAGGGTTGTATTGCTATGTGGTCATGCCGTTCGGATTGAAAAACGCTGGAGCTACCTACCAACGCTTGGTGAACAGGATGTTTTATAACCAAATAGGGAAGACTATGGAAGTTTATGTGGATGATATGCTTGTCAAATCGAAACAGTCCTCCAGCCATACACGAGACTTGGCAGAGATGTTTGGTATCCTGCGAAAGTATCGGATGAAGTTAAATCCTTTAAAATGCTCATTTGGAGTGGCATCTGGAAAGTTTCTAGGTTTCATCGTGAGCTCTCGAGGGATTGAAATCAATCCCAGCCAAATAGCAGCGATAAGAAACATTGAAGAACCGAGGAGAATCAAAGATGTCCAAAGTCTTACAGGGAAAGTAGCTGCGTTGAGTAGATTTATCTCCAAAGCAACGGACAAATGCATCCCATTTTTTGACTTGATAAAAAGGGGAAAGAAAAATTTCGAATGGACTCCGGACTGTGTTGAGGCCTCTCGAAATTTATTGGAATTACTAGAGAAACCACCGATTTTATCAAAGCCAGTGGATCATGAAGAGTTATTTGTTTACCTAGCGGTTTCGGCTCACGCTGTTAGCACTGCCTTGGTCCGAGAAGAAGACAAAGTGCAAAGGCCGGTATATTATGTAAGCAAGAAATTGGCAGCTGCAGAGCGCAACTACCCAAGGATTGAGAAGCTTGCTTACAGCCTCCTGACCGCCTCCTGAAAACTTCCCCACTATTTCCAAGCTCACCCAATAACCATGTACACTGACCAGCCTCTGAGGCAGGTGTTGCAAAGACCCGAAGCATCGGGACGTTTGATCAAATGGAATATTGAATTAAGTCAGTTTGATTTAAATTTTCAGCCGCGGAGATCGATCAGGGGACAAGCTCTGGCTGACTATATAGCAGAGTTCACAATTCCAGAGGAGGAAATGATCAATGATAAGGTGGTCAAGTCAGAGGAGGAGTTAAAATTAGATCCATGGAAGCTGTACACAGACAGAGCCAAGAACGACCGAAGGTCCGGAGCTAGAGTCGTCTTAGTTACTCCCGAGGGACGATCATTATATTATGCTCTACGATTAGAATTTTAAGCGACTAATAATGACTCTGAATATGAAGCCCTGATTGCTGGGCTGAAACTTGCTAAGGAACTCGGAATAAAGGCATTGGATATATTTTGCAACTCCAAAATAGTCGTCTGCCAAGTGCGGAAGGAGTTTGTGGCTCTGGGACCTCGACTTATCGCCTATCTCGGGAAAGTGGAGGAGCTGTTAAGCAACTTGGAATGGTATAACATAACGAATATCCCAAGAGCCGAAAACCAGAAGGCAGACAGGCTAGCAAAGCTAGCTTGTTCCGACAATCCGGAGGAAACCGAAATGATTCCAATTGAAACGTTGGGATCGCCAAGCTTTGAGTCGATGGAAATTGAATTAGCTTTCGAAGCAGAACTGGAGAAGGAGTCATGGATGACCCCAATTAAGAATTTTCTTAGAAATGGGATACTCCCGTCAAAGAAGAGGAGAGGTGGGCCGTAGTTCGCAAGGCCACCAGATACATCCTTCAAGATGATACTCTTTATAGACAAGGATTTTCCATGCCCCTGTTACGATGTATAGCACACAACGACATCAAGCGTGTACTAAGAGAAGTACACGAAGGTGAGTGTGGAGATCATACGGGAGGTCAGACCTTAGCAAAGAAGGTATTGCGGTATGGATACTTCTGGCCCATAATTAATAAAGATGCAGCTGACTGTTCACGACGCTGCGACAAATGCCAGAGATTCGCCAAGATCCCCAGAGCACCACCGACCCAACTCAAATCGATGGTGAGTCCTTGGCCGTTTGCCATGTGGGGAATTGACATCATCGGAGTTCTACCTATTGCTAAAGAAGGAGCGAAATATGCAATAGTCATCGTGGACTATTTTACGAAGTGGGTGGAAGCTGAGCCCTTAACCAAAATCATAGCGAGAAAGGTGATAAGTTTCGTGGTTAGAAATATCATATGCCGATTTGGGATCCCAAGGACCATTATAACTGATAACGGAACCCAGTTCGATGGTGCCAAATTCATAAATTTCTGCCAGAAATATAAGATCGACAAACGGTACACTGCAGTCGCCCATCCACAGTCAAACGGGCAAGTAGAAGCAATAAACAAAGTCATAAAGTCCATCCTCAAGAAGCGATTAGAACGTGCTAAGGCAAAATGGGTGGATGAATTGCCCTTAGCTTTGTGGGCATATCGGACAATGTTTAAGACAGCTACCGGTCATATTCCTTTCTCTCTCTCATTTGGTTCCGAAGCGGTAATTCCAGTAGTGCTTGAAGTTCCCTCTCACAGGGTGACATATTATGACCCGATGACGAATCGGGCACTCCTCCTCGAGTCTCTTGATGAAATCAAAGAGAAAATGGACGAGGCAGACTTGCGTGCGTCAAGACATCGACGTTAGATGGCACGCTATTATGACAAAAAAGTTCGTTTTAGGACCTTTGAACCAGGAGATTTGGTGCTAAAACGAGTTTTTCCATCCCTTCCTCACCTCAGTCCAAAGTGGGAAGGACCCTTTGTCATCCAACGGAAACTTGAAACAGGAGCCTTCAAGTTAACGACCGTAGATGGCGAAGAAGTACCTAGGGCTTGGAATGCCCAACACTTGATGCGATATTTGAATTAGGGATGTTGTACTTTTTGTTGTTTTCCTTATGAACTCTGTAAAAAGGCACGACTTGCCTTAGAAAAGTCTGTTGATATGAACAAAGAACTATAAAGTGGATGTAGGCTACGACTTAGCCGAACCACTATAAAAATATTGTGTGCCATTTACTTTCCTGCATTATTTTTACCTTCAACTACTATTCCATTATGATTGTGGAACATAAGATGTTAATTTAAAACCTGAAAAGTTGAAAACAGCTTATATGCAGGAACAAACACAACGACTGTTTGTGCAATAAGACATGAAAGAATGGGAAGACGACATTCTTAACTCTAACTCTCAAGAATTGAGAGAGAGTATAAAGGATGGGAAGACGACGTCCTCTGAGGCGTGAAGGTGCACCCAGACAAGAGACCGCCTCAGCAAGAACTCTAACCCAAATATAAGACGGGAGAGTATAAAAAATGCCAGAAAAAGGACAGGCCTCAATGACACAAGGAATGTGACCCCGTCGGAGAATCGGGGACATTCATACTTTTTGACTAAATCATGAATAGTTTTTCAAGACTGACTGGGGGCATATATGTACACACATATTTCCCCTCATTATGACTCCATTACACAACTATAGTAGGACATGCATTTGCATAAGTACAGAACTGACAACTAACAGACATTGCAGGAAATGAATTATTTTTATTTACAAATGAATGAACTTGTACAGGAAAACAGACAAAAAGAAGGTGCAAGGGCCACACTTGCAGCAACAATTATGGGCCAATCAAATGCTAAAATAAAGCAAGACACTCCATCATTTAGACTTCGAAGTGGACTTGGACTTCTTAGCAGCCTTCTCCGCATCCCTCGCCTCTTTTTCAGCCTCAGTCAAGATGCGCTTTTACTTTTTCTTCCCTGAGGCTGAAGTGCTGGAATCAGTTGACTTTTTCCCGGAAGGCGGAACGCTGGAATCAAGAGAAGACTTTTTAGCAAGTTCTTCTGTAATAGATCTAGTCGAAAGCTTAACAACTAACCTTGATCCAGCATCCACTACTGTGAGGGGCTTAAGGCTTTCGGGGTCTAGGTCTTCAACTTTAAGCTGCATGCGTTTATCTTGTTCGGCTTTCAGTGCAGCTAAAGTAACGTCATCGATGCTTTTCGACTCCCCAACTATAGCCACCTCAGGGTCTTCCTCGTGTCCCCCGTTGCCGCCATCATCTTTTAAGGCATCTATCATTTCGTCATCATGAGGAGTATCAGCCTTAGACGGTTCAGTTCCTTCTCCCGAATCTATGGTGGCAGCCTTGTCCTTTCCCCCTTTAGCCTTCTCCGTAGGTTCTGCTCCAGCGGTGGTTCCCTGGGACACGTCTGTCTTTTCGGACGGTTCAATACCTACAGAGTGAGAAGCAACAATTATCAACTCAGGAGAAAATAATGGGTTCTTCATCGATCACCCAATTACGTGATGAAAGGTAGAGATAGCTTTGACGAATTGAGGTGAAAAGGTAGAGATTCCTTCCGATGACTTCTCAGCTGGAGTGACCGCTGTCTCCGACTCCGTTTCGGGTATGGGGGATAAAATAGATGCCCGAGGGATCCCCGGGTTTTCGGAATCATATCCCTCTACTTTAGAAGTTTCATAGCCAGTAGAAGAAGAACCAGCCTCAGGAATGTTCTTTCGTTTAGCCCTCCGCTTCTCTTCCTCCATAGTAGCAGCAAGAAGGCGGCGTCCCTCGGCTAGGCGTTCTGGTTTATCATCTCGTAGATATTTCTCCATAAACTTGTCCTCGTCAATGGAATCAACCTTGAGTTCCTCTTTCTCCCATTCAACAATTTGACTCCATACTTGGACCAAAGTAGATGGATAATCTTCAATCCAATAGATGTTCCGGCGGCGAATTATATGCGCAAAGAATTCAATCATTAATTCGCCGAAACCATGCACCTCATCCTCAGCCTCTGACAGCTGCTTGCGGGCCTCTTCAGCGGACTTGATAGCACCTTCGACGTTACCCTCCGCTAGGGCAGCCCTGTTCTCCGCCTCCACCAACTTGGAAGCCAAGTCAGCGTTTTTCTTCTCCAATTCAGCATTCTTCTTCGCTAACTCGGCCTTCTCCCGCTCAAGGTCAGCGTAAGCAAGTTGCATTTTGGCAACATCTGACTTGGCATCTTCGGCTTGCTTTTTCAATTCCGAACGCTCTTGGGTATGGGACTCAGGCAAATCATGGTAGCGTTTTTGTAGATCCTCAAATTGTTGCTGTTATCCACTTAAAACGATCGATGGATTATTGACAGTTTGATACGGGTCGGTCTTGTAGCACATGAGAAATGGTCGGTCTACATTTGCTAGGGTCAGTCCAATTCATGATAGCAGGCTGGTCGGTTTCCAGCATGGTCGATCTCCATCCCCTCGTGGCTTGCTCAAACATAAAAGCCTGACAAAACCTCTGGTCGCTCCAAATATGAAAGACCCCTGGTCGCTCCAAAGGCAGAAGACCTCTGGTCGCTCCAAATGCAGAAGACCCCTTGTCGTTCCAGACATAGAAAACATCTGGTCGCTCCAAAAATGGAAAAAATCCGGTCGTTCTGCTTTGGAACAAACCCTTGGATCGCTCCAACCTATTGTAGCCGGTCGATCTGATCTCCATGATGGCCCGGTCACTCCAACCAACTCTAAAAGCTTCCTGGTCGGCCTGCTTTGCAAAGACCCCTGGTCGGTCCGCTTTATTACTTCAGTACTCTAGTTATTCATCCCTTCAGCGAAGACCCCTGGTCGGTCCACCTCATTTCTTCAGCCTTCTGGTCGTTCTTTAAGCTGCTGGTCGTCTTTTCCTTCAGCGAAGGTCCCTGGTCGATCGAAATCCAAAACGACCTGACAGCTGGAGACAACTGGCAGTGACATTCTTGTAAATACCCAAAAATACTGACTAGAACCCTGAATACAAGATTTCAGCCACTCCTCCGCCTATAAATAGCACCCTACCTCCATCATTTTAAAGGGACTTTTTCTGGAAACACGTGGAGGTGCTGCCAAATTGCTTTTTGGACTTCTTCAAGCATTCCAACATCTATTCTTCATAATCCAACAAAGATCAATGGAGCATGGAATCATGGCTTCCACAAATGATATATGATAGAGCTTAAGGTCGAAGATCCATGGAAAATGCTTGGTAATAAGGAGATTTCCTCACTGTCCAAGATATTTCTCTACCATTTTCAGCAATTCAAATGGAAGGATGTGTGTGAGAGAAAGTTTGGTTGAATGTATGAGTGATCTTACCTTGTAAACAACTTGTTGATAATAAAATTCTCTCTTAAGAGTGGATGTAGACCTCCTCAAAGGTCGAACCACTATAAACTCTTGTCTTCTTTCTATATTTTGATGTTTTCATGTATTAGATATGGCCTCACATAATAAATAAGGTATTCTTATGTCTTGCCTTTGAAAAAGTGACATGCTTCCTAAGCATCTCGCCTCCGATTAGGTAACGCGTTAAGCAATACTTTGGTTGTTTTGCCAAATTATGGTGTAAACAATAAGGCGCCCACCGTGGGGCCGATCTACTTTCTGACATCAAGTATATTATCAAGATCTTGGAGCTTTTAAGCCTAGTGGAGCTTTTAAGCCTAGTCTCAAAATAGGCCACTCGAATCTACGAGTTGGGCCTTCTGACGAACTATCCTCAAAGTTCAAGATGCTTTCTGAAATAATGGCGCCAAAAGCAAATAAGGAAGTAAGGGCAAGAGCATCTAACGAGGGAAATCGAGAGGAAACCCCCGTCGTTAACCGGTTTAAAGTAGGCGAAACATCGAATGGAGGCGTGAATGTCAAAAGAGGCGAGCTTGATCAAGCCGTCGCAGGTCTAACACAACAACATGAAATAGCTAAAAAAGCCATAATGGCAAGGCTAGATTCACTCTTTGCTCTTCAAACCGCTACAACAAAGGTAGCCACAAGGACTGCTCATGCAGAGGGTTTCGGATCTTCTTCCTCTAGTCCGAACCGAGAAAAATCTATCCAACAGATCTCTGATCCTAATAAAGGAAAGCATGAGAATTCAAAGCATGTTGATCGGAACCATAATGCGGGGATTACTTCTCGTCAAGCGGCCAATTCTGCCAAAGGGGCACTTTCTAATGATGAAAGACTAGGACCCCGGAGTCACAACCGTGATGGCTTGCTTAGGCAAGCTGTCGGTCAAGACAAAAGCGTCCGCCCCGCAGATAGCCTCCACGAGAGGGAACGCCTCCTGAAAATGGTCCAACAGCTTATGAAAGAAAGCAAATCTCGAAATGATAATGAGGCCGAATGGTGAGTTCGCACCATCAAAAACCCCTCTCACTGAGAGAATCAAAAAGGCAACCTTCCCACGGAAATTCAAGCCACCTACAATCCAAGCTACAATGGGACAGGCGACCCCAATGTGTTTTTGTTTCGATACAACCAACACATGGATGGGGCCCAAGCAACCGACGAGCTTAAGTGTTTGTACTTTTCAGTGTACTTGGAAGGAGTAGCATCATTATGGTTCACTAAATTGCTTCCCAGATCTATTGATAATTTTTTCACACTAGCAAGATGTTTTCAAGACCAATTCCGCCTCCAGAAAACGAAGGTTAGAGATATTATGCCCCTCAACGAGTTGGAACAAGCCCCAGGTGCAACGATTAGATCTTTTCTAAGTCATTTTAATGTTGTCGCTGCTGAAGTAGGGACCCACGACCCAAGGCTAATTCTAATGGCCTTGAAGGGGGGCATAGATAAACATTCTGAATTTGGAAGGTGGTTAAAGAGAAAGAAGCCCAACACATTAGAGAAATTCTATGACAAAGCAGAGGAATACATGAGTCGTGAAGACGATCCCATTTACTCTATTGGCAAGACCAAAACTAATGTGGTTCTGGAGAAAAAAGAAGCTTCTACAAAAACCGATCAGATAAATTCAGGTGGGGGGCAAAAAAGAGGAAACGGTAATGATGCCAAGAACGATAAGGATTTTAAAAAGCGACGCTTCTTCAAGCCTACGGACCTTACTCCGTTGAATGATACGCTTGAGCACATATACATGGCAACTAAAGCTACGGAGGATTATCCGAGCCCGAAACGAATAAAGGTGTCCGAAGAAGCTGCAAATTCAGGGAGGTTTTGCCGATTTCATAATCGACCAGGTCATGACACAAATGAGTGTCGGCACTTGAGGAATCTAATTGAAGAGTTGATAAGAAAGAACCGTCTTCAGGAGTACGTGAAACGTTCGTCGGATACTGAGCTTACTCAAGGGCAGCAGATTCATCCAAGTCAAGACGGAAGAACACCTGCAAATGGTTCTCAACCTGTTATAAACTCAATCAGTGGTGGACCTCATCCTGCAGGAGATACCTGGGAGGATATTGTCAGGTATACAAATGAACTAGGCAGTGCTCCAAAAGAAAATGGATTTGAAGTTTGCAGTAACTCACTTCGTTGGAAAATACCAAAAACATCATGGGAAGATGTCGTATTCCGAGATCGGGATTCCAGTGGAATATTGACTCCAACCATTGACCCAATGGTGATCACTATTGGCTTGGGTCCAGCAATAGTGAAGAAGGTACTGATTGATAATGGGGCATCTGTAAATGTCCTTTTTTACAATACTTTCTCTAAAATGGGGTTGTCCATGGATAATGTGCGAGCAAGTAAAAATAAAATACATGGTTTCACTGGTGTACCAACTCAGCCTATTGGTGTAATCGATCTCCTCATAGAGCTTGGTGAGGGGAAGAAGCAAGTTTCCATGATGCAGTCTTTTGTGATAATAGACTCGCTGTCAGGGTATAATGCATTTTTGGGAAGACCAGCACTAGCTGCTTTCAAGATAGCTCTTGCTCCATGGTGTTTGACGATGAAGTTCCCAACTGCAAACGGAGTGGGAGTAATCAAAGGAGATCCTCAAGAGTCGAGAGACTGCTATATGGCAGAGTTGATTGAAGCTCGCAAGTATGACATCAAGAAGGATGTAGAGACTCTTCTCTGCATCCATGAAGCCCCCTTATAGCAATTAATGACCTCCCCCTGTGCTGGAGAATACAACGACATGCAAGAAGATATGGATCCACGAAAAACCAGTGCAGGGGAGGAAAGGGCAGCACCGGCTGAAGCTACCATTTCTATACAGGTCCATGATAACGATCCAGATAAGGTGGTAAAGATAGGCTCTCAGTTGGATCCTTTACTGCGAAAAGAATTGATTGTTTTTCTAAAGACGAATTTGGATGTCTTTTCTTGGAACCATTCAGATATGTATGGAATATCTCCGGAAGTGATTGTGCATAAGCTGAACATTGATCCTAGCATACATCCTGTGAAACAGAAAAGACGGATGCAAGGCCCTGAGAGGTCTAAGGCTTTGGAGGATGAAGTGGATAGGCTATTAAAGAAAAGCTTCATTCGCGATTCCACCTATCCTAAATGGGTGTCCAACCCAGTTCTTGTAAAAAAGTCAAACGACAAATGGCGGGTGTGTGTTGATTATTCTGATCTAAACAAAGCGTGCCCAAAAGACAGTTTCCCCCTACCTCGAATTGATCAGCTTATCGATGCAACGGCGGGGCAAGAACTGTTGTCTTTCATGGACGCATATTCAGGCTACAATCAGATCATGATGCATGAGCCAGACCAGGATAGTACTAGTTTCATAACTGATCGCGGTTTGTATTGTTATAAGGTAATGCCGTTTGGTTTGAAAAATGTAGGTGCCACGTATCAACGTCTGGTGAATTCGATGTTCAAAGGGAAAATTGGAAAAACCATGGAGGTCTATCTTGATGACATGTTGGTAAAATCCAAGGAAGCAAAAAGTCATATGGAAGACCTTGACGAAATGTTTCAAATCCTAAGGCGATACCGCATGAAGCTAAATCCACTCAAATGTTCATTTGGTGTAGCTTCAGGAAAGTTTCTTGGCTTCATGGTCAACGCCCGGGGCATTGAAGCAAACCCAGCACAAGTGGTTGCCTTGCGAGAAATGCGAGCTCCGCGGACTAAAAAGGAACTCCAAAGTTTGAATGGCAAGGTGGCAGCTTTAAGCCGCTTCATTTCAAAGGCAACGGACAGGTGCATTCCCCTCTTTGATGCATTGAAAAAGGAAAGGAAGAATTTCCAGTGGACTCCTGAATGCCAGCAAGCATTTGAGGATCTTATCAAGCACATGGAATCACCTCCGATGCTGTCAAAACCAAAAGATGGAGAAATCCTGTTCCTATATCTTGCAGTATCATCCCATGCTCTAAGCGCAGCCCTCGTCAGGGAAGAAAATAAAATTCAGTGGCCGGTATACTACGTCAGCAAAAGATTTACCGGGGCAGAGATGAATTATCCGAAGATCGAAAAGCTTTCATATGCTTTGCTTATTGTATTACAGAAGCTCAGGCCTTATTTCCAATCTCACTCTATCAAGGTCCTTACAGATCAACCTTTGAAACAAGTGTTGTTCCGTCCAGAAACCTCAGGGAGATTACTAAAATGGAATATTGAGCTCAGTCAGTACGATGTCACTTATCACCCCAGGAAAGCAATAAATGGGCAAGCTCTGGCTGATTTTATTGCTGAATTCACTAATAAAGGAGAGGAACTGGAAGAAGCCAACGAATTGGTCGCCAGATGGAAGCTTTTTGTTGATGGCGCTAAAAATGAATACTGTGCTGGGGCAGGGATAGTATTCGAAACCCCAGAAGGACGACAGATATGTTGCGCTCTGCGATTCGAATTCCCCGTTACTAATAACGAGGCTGAGTATGAAGCTTTGCTTGGAGGATTGAGAGTTGCGAAAGAATTAAGCCTGAAAAGTCTACTAATATTCAGCGATTCACAGCTAATGGTTTCTCAAATCAAAGGTGAATTCCAGACCAAGATGGGAAGGCTCCCGACGTATCTACGCAAAGCCAAAGAGCTTCTCGACAATCTGGAGTATTATTCTATTTCCCATATTCCTAGAGGAGAAAATTGGAAAGCCGATTCCTTGTCAAAGCTGGCTAGTAACGGAGCTCCTCAAATCTTCGATCTAGTTCCCGTGGAAGTTCTATCCAGTTCTAGTGTTGAAGAATCTGATGTAGATTGTGTCATGGAGACAACCGACGAGCCGGACTCGTGGATGACCCCTATTAAGAACTATATACTCTATGGAACACTTCCCGAAAACCCGAAGATTCGCAAGAAATTGCTCCGAAAGTCTCGTCTGTATCTTGTCCAAGATGGTCGCTTATATAGGAGAGGATATTCAACACCTTTGCTACGATGTGTAACAAAGGAAGAATCCAAAGCAATCCTGGCAGAATTACATGAAGGAGATTGTGGAGGGTATGTAGGAGAACAAACTCTAGCCAAAAAGGTTCTTCGATATGGCTACTTTTGGCCTGATGTAAACCTCGACTCTATGATCTTCACTAAGAAATGTGACCGATGCCAGAAATTCGCAAAAATTCCGAGAGCTCCGTCAACTGAGTTGACGCAAATGTTGAGTCCTTGGCCATTTGCTGTCTGGGGCATAGATCTGATTGGAGCATTACCAACTGCAAAATCAAGCTTCAAATATGCCATAGTTGCCATGGATTACTTTACTAAATGGGCCGAAGCTGAGCCACTGGCAACCATCACATCGGAAAGTTGATCAACTTTGTCCTGAAAAATATCATATGCAGATTTGGAATCCCGCAGAAAATTATCACCGACAATGGCACGCAATTTGAAAGTGATGAGTTCATGGATTTTTGCAACAAATATCATATTCAGAAAAGCTTTGTAGCAGTCGCTCATCCGCAGGCCAACGGACAAGTTGAGGCAGTTAACATAATCCTGAAATCTACCATCAAGAAGCGTCTCGAGAAAGCTAAGGGTAACTGGATTGAGGAACTGCCACTTGCGCTATGGGCTTACCGCACAACACATAAAACTGCAACAGGGCACACTCCATTTTCTTTGGCGTTTGGTTCAGAAGTAATGATTCCTGTGGAGTTAGAGGTTCCTACTCACCGTAGAATCCACTATGACCCGAAAGAGAATGAAAAGCTGCAATTCGAAGCCCTGGATTTACTCGAAGGAAAAAGGGCCAAGGCGGAACTCAGAATAGTCGCCCATCAGAGAAGAATCGTAGGCACTTCAATCAAAAGGTCAGGCATAGAACATTCGAAGAGGGAGACTTAGTGCTAAAAAGGATCATGACCGCAACAGGAGTCTTCGGCCCCAATTGGGAAGGACCATTTGTCATCAACCAGAAGCTCTTCGATGGTACTTTTAAGCTCAAGACTACGGATGGAGTGGAACTCCCAAGGGCCTGGAATAGTGATCACCTCCGCCGCTATTTCAAATGACTTTGTGACTCGAGATTACATGAATACGAATAAAACAGCTCTTCTGATCCTGTCTAAATTGTACATTCGCATACCTTTGATCATATATCCAAAGATGCAAAGCTATGATTACGGGACACAATAAATCTGCTGGCCCATTTTCCGATGAAGAGCTCGCTATAACTCCACCAAAGGGGTATAGTCCAAAAGCAGATGCAAACTTAACCCAAACCCTCTCTGGGGGTGCTCAGTCAAATAACTCAAAGTCAGACAAAATCTGACCACGTTATTGTCAAACTGAGTCTTTAAACCCAAACCCTCTCTGGGGTGCTCAATCAAATAACTCAAAGTCAGACAAAATCTGACCATGTTATTGTCAAACTAAGTCTTTAAACCCAAACCCTCTCCAGGGGTGCTCAGTCAAATAACTCAAAGTCAGACAAAATCTGAACACGTTATTGTCAAACTGAGTCTTTAAACCCAAACCCTCTCCGGGGGTGCTCAGTCAAATAACTCAAAGTCAGACAAAATCTGACCACGTTATTGTCAAACTGAGTCTTTAAACCCAAACCCTCTCCGGGGGTGCTCAGTCAAATAACTCAAAGTCAGACAAAATCTGATCACGTTATTGTCAAACTGAGTCTTTAAACCCAAACCCTCTCCGGGGGTGCTCAGTCAAATAACTCAAAGTCAGACAAAATCTGACCACGTTATTGTCAAACTGAGTCTTTAAACCCAAACCCTCTCCGGGGGTGCTCAGTCAAATAACTCAAAGCCAGACAAAATCTGACCATGTTATTGTCAAACTGAGTCTTTAAACCCAAACCCTCTCCGGAGGTGCTCGGTCAAATAACTCAAAGCCAGACAAAATCTGACCACGTTATTGTCAAACCGAGTCTTTAAACCCAAACCCTCTCCGGAGGTGCTCGGTCAAATAACTCAAAGTCAGACAAAATCTGACCACGTTATTGTCAAACTTAGTCTTTAAACCCAAACCCTCTCCGGGGGTGCTCGGTCAAATAACTCAAAGTCAGACAAAATATGACCACGTTATTGTCAAACTGAGTCTTTAAACCCAAACCCTCTCCGGGGGTGCTCGGTCAAATAACTCAAAGTCAGACAAAATCTGACCACGTTATTGTCAAACTGAGTCTTTAAACCCAAACTCTCTCCGGGGGTGCTCAGTCAAATAACTCAAAGTCAGACAAAATCTGACCACGTTATTGTCAAACTGAGTCTTTAAACCCAAACCCTCTCCGGGGTTGCTCAGTCAAATAACTCAAAGTCAGACAAAATCTGACCACGTTATTGTCAAACTGAGTCTTTAAACCCAAACCCTCTCCGGGGATGCTCAGTCAAATAACTCAAAGTCAGACAAAATCTGACCACGTTATTGTCAAACTGAGTCCATTTCTCGGATATCTAATACATTCGGATGCAAAGGACGGAGAATTCCAGACAATACATGCAATGTTCGTATGAAGAATAAAAAGCTCCAAATGTCACGGTTGAAACAAGCCATTGGTACGGAGGCATATCACATCACAAAGCCAAGAGTAACTGTTTGATTCTTCACGTGCCGAAGGATCATCACAACCATATATAGGTGAAAAATCTATAAACAAGCAAAATGTGCAAAGTGGGATGTGCAAGCGTGGTGTACAAACCAGAATATGCAGAAAAAAGTAACGACAAGGTTCAAAGTACAAGAACACAGAGCATTGTTATATCACATTCAAACACAGAAAGTCAACCTACATCGCAGTCATAAAGATCACAGTGTGCCAACAAAAGACAAACATAGAAGTTAAACGCGAGGACCAGGACTCGCTTAATACAACCGGTCTAGACATAAAATCCACCAAGCCAAAAGTCATCAAGAGAAACAAGCTATGCCTTCGGGTTTTTCCTGGGGCGTCCTACCCTCCTCTTCACCGGGACAGACCCAGATGTGGAAGCATCACCAACATATCTCCTTTCGGATGGTCCCACCAGTTCAATGTCCCCTTTTGGAAGAGCAGCAACAAGAGCATCTGTAAAGACCCGCAACTTCCCCGTAAAGGAAAGCGTCGGATAGTTCGAGAACAAACCACAACAGAACACATACAGAAGAACGTTTCACTATATATTACAACAGTGCATCAGATTACAAGAATATACAGAGTATAAAAGAATATTACACAGAATTATCAGAGATTTAAATTACATTTAAATACATCGCAGCGGAAAATAATACAATACACAACTAGAAGAGATATACGGATACAAAGCTTTCCGGATATCATTCCAGCTGTAAACCAGGATCCTGTGAATATAAATCTGCAAAACCAAAACTACTAGCTGCCCGTGTCAAAATAGGGGCACCCAGAGTTTAGGTTAAAACAATAAACTCCAGGTCAGTCATGTGACTGGTGTGAGAACTAACACAGTTAATCTTTATTTTTAAAGTCAGGTAAATCAAGGGACCACGCCGTATAACACGGAACGGGTTTCCTCCCAAGAATACCAGTGCATAAAACAAACAGCGCGATGCTAAATAAAGAAAAATGAAGCTGTTATAAGACCCAGGTCCTATCACACAATGCAACGCAAGCCGGGGGATAGGGTTTTTACCTTATAACAGCCAAAGAATGCTTGATACGTTTAAAACAAATCATTTGATACTATTATAAGTGCATAGTGTATAAAACAATTTCAAATCATAAGTATCAATCATAGGCGGCATGAATGCCCCATACCACTATGTCGCCATATATAGGTTATACAATCAAAATCGCAAAGTCACGTATTTGGAAATTGGATTTCCATCTATGAACCGAGGCAAAAGATAGTCCTCCACCGATTCGAGACGCTCTAGCCCGCCCCTCAGGCAAGTACTCTGTCAAGCCTTTGGATCGTCAGGGCCGGTCCACCGATGTGGATTAAAATGCCTGAACACTACGTTTCCCCACCCTATGGGGTGTAAGTCTGGTCCGTCAGCCGACCAGAATGCATCGGCCGAAACCGATATAACCGAGGCGCCTCGCAACAGCAACAACCACATAAGTCAAACTCGTCAGGGCGTGTAAAACCACTGACGCCACTTCTAGCTAGAAAGAAACGCAAGTCCTCCCTGAGGTCCGTCTCCCGTTTTTGGTTCATACCTGGTGTGAAACACGCGAGGTAAACGTTACACAAAGCTACGCCACAAAGGCCGTGCTTTGATCATCACCACAAGACTTTGCTTTTCAACAGAAGCCTTGATCATTTGCATCTTAGCATGCCACACAGGCAAACCATCCTATGCAACCGATATCAGTCACACAGAATGAAATCCGATGTCAGACACACAGTCCATTTACAAGTCCGTTCTGGGTCTGAACGAAACCGGAGGCACCTAGTACCCCGCATATCCATCGATCTCCAAGTACGTCTGGACGATCACTAACTGTTTCCATCTTCTTGGGTGTACAGCCCAATCAAGATCATCAGTTATCACCCAAACGACGTGAAGACCTCCGGTCTTCGACCATCGTCTTCATCTTCGACTTATCGTCGTATCAGTTATTCAGAATGGGATAAACCCGGTCTTTCCGAATAACTCGCGTATATTTTAAATAAGTGTTACACAAACACAACATACGCCTCATTCCAATTCATTAGTCACTAACCGTAAATTAATCAAGAGAATAATTCCCCAAATATTAACCCCGAAGGCCGAAACCAACATCAGATCAATATCCAGAAAACCATTCTGCTTGGCTAACCGACAGTTAGTTTCTAAATTTCACGTTCAAATCTAATTAAAGATTTAACTATCGCCTGGAGCAAAACTGGTGATACTCCATTCTCGATCTTTTCAATCTAATTAAAGATTCATTAAAACTCCACTTAGTTTTAATCATTATCTGGGTTAAAGAATCAGTGTCATTTAAAACACGATTCACGATAAACCCAAAATCCCATTCCATTAATTATCGGGTTAAAGAACAAGTGTTATTTAAAACACTGTTCACGATAAACCCAAAAATCAATACCAATTCAATTCCAATTAAATATCATTTAATTGGTACACTTCATTAAATCTAAATAAAAAGATTTAATCTTTTCTCAACTGGGTTCAAGAACAGTGTTAGTGAAGACACCATTCACGACAAACCCAAATCACATTCGATTAATTATCGGGTTAAAGAACAAGTGTTATTTAAAACACTGTTCACGATAAACCCGAAAATCAATACCAATTCAATTCCAATTAAATATCATTTAATTGGTACACTTCATTAAATCTAAATAAAAAGATTTAATCTTTTCTCAACTGGGTTCAAGAACAGTGTTAGTGAAGACACCATTCACGACAAACCCAAATCACATTCGATTAATTATCGGGTTAAAGAACAAGTGTTATTTAAAACACTGTTCACGATAAACCCAAAAATCAATACCAATTCAATTCCAATTAAATATCATTTAATTGGTACACTTCATTAAATCTAAATAAAAAGATTTAATCTTTTCTCAACTGGGTTCAAGAACAGTGTTAGTGAAGACACCATTCACGACAAACCCAAATCACATTCGATTAATTATCGGGTTAAAGAACAAGTGTTATTTAAAACACTGTTCACGATAAACCCAAAAATCAATACCAATTCAATTCCAATTAAATATCATTTAATTGGTACACTTCATTAAATCTAAATAAAAAGATTTAATCTTTTCTCAACTGGGTTCAAGAACAGTGTTAGTGAAGACACCATTCACGACAAACCCAAATCACATTCGATATTCAATACAAGGCTCTGAATAGAAAATATATCGGCTTATATTCAATATCGAATTCTACGACTAACAAATGTCGTATTGGAAATAACGATATAAATATATATCTTTCAAATTTCCATAACAACACCTGTATAATCACGAATTCCAACATCGAAATATTCCGAAGACAATTTCGATTCAAATCCACTCCAATGCAATCATTGGAAATTTTGGTTATTTTCAAAACCATTTCAAATTCAATTTATTTATTTAAAAATAAATAGAATTATAATTCTAGTTCAAAACTAGTTTATTTCGATAAAAATCTATTTTTATCTTTTCAAATAGGGAGTTTTTCATCCTAATTCTTTCTAAATCATTTCTTATGATTTTACACAAATTATTATTATTTTTAATAATTTTATCAAGGCCCGTACAGTCGATTTCCAACAATGGCCATCGAACTGCACTTACAGCGACCTTTTTCGAATTTGATTTGGACGTATCTCCAAATCCAACCGTTAGATTTCAAATTTCTAACCTTCTTTAGAAAGCCCTTTTCGATACGAACCCAACGGTTCCGGTTTTAGGAGAATCCGACGGTCGGATCTCCCGTAATGTCCGTTTGAAATAAATGGTCGAAATTCGCGAACTGCCGCGGCGCGGCGCGTTCTATTCAGGCCATTATATTATATATATAATATATATAATATATATTTCGTCGATTTCTATTTAAAACGAATTATATAAATAGTTTTAAATTCGTTTCAAATTCTATTTCAACTTCTATTTCAATTCAAAGCAAAATTGAATTCTTCTTTATAAATTCGTTTAAAAATTCATTTCTATTCAATTCGAATTTCAATTCAATTTGAATTCATTTCAATTTGCTTTCTATTCCATTTGAATTCGTTTTCAATTCAATTCATTTCGAAATCGTTTTCAATTCAATTCATTTCGAAATCGTTTTCAATTCATTTTGAATTCGTTTTCAATTCAATTCATTTCGAAATCGTTTTCAATTCAATTCATTTCGAATTCGTTTTCAATTCAATTCATTTCGAAATCGTTTTCAATTCAATTCATTTCGAAATCGTTTTCTAAAATCGATATAAATATCGTTCACGTCAAAATGGCGTCAATCTAATCAACACGGCTTCATATATTCCTTTATTTTCAAATATTCTATTTCGAATATTTCTTTTTCAAATATTTCTTTTTCAAAACTGGAATGAGGCCCAATCAATTACCATATAAAATTAATTATATGGATTTTCATACAACACATGTATATAATAGCATTGAAAATAATCAACCATCAACCAAAGTGCACTACACTGTATAAGCATCAAATATAGATATTCAACGCTTATAACAGCCTGTCAATCAATCGATCGACATGTTTAATCAATCAGGATGAGTGAACTTCAAATTTCATCCTAACACCCGTGTGGGGTTTCAAACAATCAAACACTGATTTTTTTTAGTTGTGCAGTTGGGCGATGTGTAAAATTTATCGTCCCAATCAATGTCATTCAAATAAGTGTACATAAACAAACCGTCTGGTTTGTAAATGAATATTTATTTTATTCACTTCACGTTAAAAATTATATTTTTAACGATAAAACATTTTATTTCAACCTATGAATTTCTATTCAATTCATTCTTTAAATAAAATGCTATTTTTATTTTTCTAACTTATTTTAGAAAATTTCGGCGGCATAACGGCACGATACTAGAAACGGGACAAGGCCTAGCCTTATCCCCAGTCTAGTGAAGGCCCACGCCATTCACTCATCAATCAAATCAATTTCATTTTGCAAACCACAAAATTTGGAGTAAGGGTCTAACCTAGCCTTACTCCTTCGCCTTATAACGGCGCACGTCTAATCCTAACCAATTTATCGATTCGATTTTTCACATCACAAACCACATTCAAACCAATATCGCAATCAATCACCAAACAATCAAACAAACAAGTCCATGGTCTGTGGACGATTGTGTCGGGTGCTACTAAGCACCGTCTGCATCCTAGTATATATATATAACTAGAAAAATAAATTGAAAGGTGAGAAATTCTCACTTATAGCTATCCTAGCTCCACGGCACTTCATTGATAGAAATCTTCATCGCTATCGCATCTTTGTCACCTTCGTTGCCCGGATCCTTTACATATGTAAAAATCGAATTTTTAGTTCGTTATTCAATATATAAAAATCGAATTTTTAGTTCGCTATTCAATATATAAAAATCGAATTTTTAGTTCGCTATTCAATATATAAAAATCGAATTTTTAGTTCGCTATTCAATATATAAAAATCGAATTTTTAGTTCGCTATTCAATATATAAAAATCGAATTTTTAGTTCGCTATTCAATATATAAAAATCATATTTTTCTATCGAAGTTCAATATATAAAAATTCCATTTTTCTATCGAAGTTCAATCTTCTCTGTCGCTTCATATATAAAATAAAAATCAGATTTTTATTTCGTTACATACACAAAGATGATATCTTTATATTCTCTATCCTATAAAGATTATATTTTCAATACTTTAAAAATATAAAAATCATATTTTTAATACTTTAAAAATATAAAGATCATATTTTTACAAAAATATAGATCCCGCCTTTTCCATTTTAAAGATCAAATCTTTTCTTTTACCTTTTCAAGTTTAAATCTTTTCTCTTTTTAAAATCTAAATCTTTAATCAGTTTTTAATTTCTTTTTAAAAACAGTTTTTATAACTTACTTCTTTTAAAAATTCTGTTTTTAAAAACTTAAAACAAAAATCAGTTTTCTATATTCAAAAATTCAGTTTTTAAATTCTTAAAAATCCAGTTTTTAACTTTTAAACATTTTCAGTTTTTAAACCTAATTTTATAAATTCAGTTTTTAAATTACGTTTAAATAAAATAAAAATAAAATAAAAATAAAAATAAAAGGAAATACTTACTGGGGGGGGGGAGAACTTCGCAGTTCGTCGGCGGCAGGGTTCGAACGGTGGTGGCAGCGTGGAGGTGCTTCGAGGGGGGGGGGGGGTGGTGGCGCGACGTCTTCGCGAGCTTCGAGGTGTCGCGATGTGATTCGACTGGGGGTGTTCGAGGGTTTCGAGGTGGAGGCGGAGGCTGCGGGGTGAGGAGGGTGCGGTCGGCGGTTTAATTAGAGGAGAGAGGAGCGCCAGAGGGAAGGGGGGAAGACGGAAGAGATCGATGGACGAGGGGGGGGGGAAGATCGAGGGTGGTCTTCACTCGCGAGCGACGGCGGAGGGCGCCTGGGCGACGGGGAGCGATTCCGATTTGGTTTTCTCTTTTTTTTTTTTTTTTTTTTTTTTATTCTGAAATTTCATTTTTTGTTTTGAACGGGGGGGGGGGACCTGGAGGATAAAAGGGGAGATATTTTTTTTTATTATTATTATTATTATTTAATTTGGCCAAAAAGTTGACTTTTACATACGACCTCTAAACGAGGTCCACCGCCTGCCGTCCATAGCGAATTACCCCCATTCCGAACACAATGGGATATGCACTGCAAGCTGATTCGATCGTTACAATCAGTTTCTGCTGAATTTACATTTAAATCATTATATTGGATTTTAAACGTACATTTTAAATTACCGGGGCCACATACGAACACGAAAAATCCCAGAAAAATATTTTCTAGCTTCGTATTGACGATACGGTCCTAACAAAACTAGTTTCGTCGAATTCTGAGACCGTTTGAAAAATGGCCAATTTCCAGTCGATTAAAATCCACTGAAAATGGTCAAACGCATTTTCCTTTACCACGCTCACATACTGATTCGAAAAATTATGAAATTTGGAATCTAGCAATAGTTTGACATCCTGGACCCAACAAAACTGGTTTCGTCGAATTCCGAGGTCATTTGCAAAATGTCCATTTTTAAGGGCTATATATTATATAAAATATATATAAATTCCACAGCGACTATTTCTAATTTTTAACTGGACATATCTTATCACTTCTAAGATGAAATCTCAGTTTGTTAACTTCGTTACAAAGATATAGTTATACAGATTCAAATATTTCTTGTTTCGTTCAATTCTGACTTATATTGAATTCTGTATATTCATTTGAAATTAGAAATCGAATTTTCGAACTACCGCGCCATTTTCAATTCCTTTTATAATTATATATAATTATTTATATTCTAACGACGACGCGTATAAATATATACGTTCGAATTCGTCGTTTTATTTAAAATAATTCATTTTAAATAATCAAAATTCGCTAAAATTGCCAAAATAAAATTTTCAAACTGGCCCAGATTTTCCGGGTTGTTACAATCTCCCCCACTTAAAACTTTTCGTCCCCGAAAAGGAACAAAGTCGAAAGTGGTTTGATAATTCAACTCTACGCTCGATCTGGCTTCCATTCTCCAACTCTTTAGTTTCTGAGAATTTTCAAAATTTCAAAAATTTGGCTAACACCCTAAATTTTCGAAAAATTTCGCCATAACCTCCCCTGCAATGGGAGCATCGGGAAATTGCAAATAGCGTTCCCGGTCCTTCAGATCTCAAAAAGAAAAAGAAAAAGCCAAGCGGCTAGCCAATAGGCTCACAAAATCATCATCACCCAAACAAAACAGGAAATTATGTAGTAAACATGTACCTATTTGTCGGGCAAACAAATTTTATTCTCTGCTCTAGCCTCCTTGCTATGACCTGTTCAAAGATATATATGTATATGCGAGCAAATGCAACCAATTTTCAATATAATTCAATATGTGATTCAATTAGGCTAAATGGTTTAAAATTAGCAAACAAATAAACAAACAACACAAACATCAATCAATTAGTGAATTAGATTATCAAATTCATAATTTTGATACATATACAAAAATCAGATTTTTGATGCCAAATCACAACAATAAGCCCTATCTAATTTTGGTTCTCACACCAATCAATAGGAAATATATAGAAATCTCACTTTCGTCACTCGAAAATAAATACTGGCGACAGTGCCCCATCACCAGAATTACTCCCGGGCACTAGAGGGATTCTATATCTACCCAATATATTAAAACTTCGAATACACGTTTGCAAGACATATGTGCAAAATCTTTATATATCGGATTGTCCTAATCAATATAAAATAAATAATCAAATACGAATAATTGATTTAAATTTTCAAAACGAAATTTGTTTTCATTTGAAAAATATACTCTTCACACTCGTTCTAGGATACTACTGATCCTATCTCTAACGAGTCATTCTAATTGGATATTGCTAATCCAATATCTGATGAATTCTTTCGTATGGTTCTAATGTGTCTTGTTCTCTAGCTTTGTAAACCAAAGCTCTGATACCACGTGTAAAGACCCGCAACTTCCCCGTAAAGGAAAGCGTCGGATAGTTCGAGAACAAACCACAACAGAACACATACAGAAGAACGTTTCACTATATATTACAACAGTGCATCAGATTACAAGAATATACAGAGTATAAAAGAATATTACACAGAATTATCAGAGATTTAAATTACATTTAAATACATCGCAGCGGAAAATAATACAATACACAACTAGAAGAGATATACGGATACAAAGCTTTCCGGATATCATTCCAGCTGTAAACCAGGATCCTGTGAATATAAATCTGCAAAACCAAAACTACTAGCTGCCCGTGTCAAAATAGGGGCACCCAGAGTTTAGGTTAAAACAATAAACTCCAGGTCAGTCATGTGACTGGTGTGAGAACTAACACAGTTAATCTTTATTTTTAAAGTCAGGTAAATCAAGGGACCACGCCGTATAACACGGAACGGGTTTCCTCCCAAGAATACCAGTGCATAAAACAAACAGCGCGATGCTAAATAAAGAAAAATGAAGCTGTTATAAGACCCAGGTCCTATCACACAATGCAACGCAAGCCGGGGGATAGGGTTTTTACCTTATAACAGCCAAAGAATGCTTGATACGTTTAAAACAAATCATTTGATACTATTATAAGTGCATAGTGTATAAAACAATTTCAAATCATAAGTATCAATCATAGGCGGCATGAATGCCCCATACCACTATGTCGCCATATATAGGTTATACAATCAAAATCGCAAAGTCACGTATTTGGAAATTGGATTTCCATCTATGAACCGAGGCAAAAGATAGTCCTCCACCGATTCGAGACGCTCTAGCCCGCCCCTCAGGCAAGTACTCTGTCAAGCCTTTGGATCGTCAGGGCCGGTCCACCGATGTGGATTAAAATGCCTGAACACTACGTTTCCCCACCCTATGGGGTGTAAGTCTGGTCCGTCAGCCGACCAGAATGCATCGGCCGAAACCGATATAACCGAGGCGCCTCGCAACAGCAACAACCACATAAGTCAAACTCGTCAGGGCGTGTAAAACCACTGACGCCACTTCTAGCTAGAAAGAAACGCAAGTCCTCCCTGAGGTCCGTCTCCCGTTTTTGGTTCATACCTGGTGTGAAACACGCGAGGTAAACGTTACACAAAGCTACGCCACAAAGGCCGTGCTTTGATCATCACCACAAGACTTTGCTTTTCAACAGAAGCCTTGATCATTTGCATCTTAGCATGCCACACAGGCAAACCATCCTATGCAACCGATATCAGTCACACAGAATGAAATCCGATGTCAGACACACAGTCCATTTACAAGTCCGTTCTGGGTCTGAACGAAACCGGAGGCACCTAGTACCCCGCATATCCATCGATCTCCAAGTACGTCTGGACGATCACTAACTGTTTCCATCTTCTTGGGTGTACAGCCCAATCAAGATCATCAGTTATCACCCAAACGACGTGAAGACCTCCGGTCTTCGACCATCGTCTTCATCTTCGACTTATCGTCGTATCAGTTATTCAGAATGGGATAAACCCGGTCTTTCCGAATAACTCGCGTATATTTTAAATAAGTGTTACACAAACACAACATACGCCTCATTCCAATTCATTAGTCACTAACCGTAAATTAATCAAGAGAATAATTCCCCAAATATTAACCCCGAAGGCCGAAACCAACATCAGATCAATATCCAGAAAACCATTCTGCTTGGCTAACCGACAGTTAGTTTCTAAATTTCACGTTCAAATCTAATTAAAGATTTAACTATCGCCTGGAGCAAAACTGGTGATACTCCATTCTCGATCTTTTCAATCTAATTAAAGATTCATTAAAACTCCACTTAGTTTTAATCATTATCTGGGTTAAAGAATCAGTGTCATTTAAAACACGATTCACGATAAACCCAAAATCCCATTCCATTAATTATCGGGTTAAAGAACAAGTGTTATTTAAAACACTGTTCACGATAAACCCAAAAATCAATACCAATTCAATTCCAATTAAATATCATTTAATTGGTACACTTCATTAAATCTAAATAAAAAGATTTAATCTTTTCTCAACTGGGTTCAAGAACAGTGTTAGTGAAGACACCATTCACGACAAACCCAAATCACATTCGATTAATTATCGGGTTAAAGAACAAGTGTTATTTAAAACACTGTTCACGATAAACCCGAAAATCAATACCAATTCAATTCCAATTAAATATCATTTAATTGGTACACTTCATTAAATCTAAATAAAAAGATTTAATCTTTTCTCAACTGGGTTCAAGAACAGTGTTAGTGAAGACACCATTCACGACAAACCCAAATCACATTCGATTAATTATCGGGTTAAAGAACAAGTGTTATTTAAAACACTGTTCACGATAAACCCAAAAATCAATACCAATTCAATTCCAATTAAATATCATTTAATTGGTACACTTCATTAAATCTAAATAAAAAGATTTAATCTTTTCTCAACTGGGTTCAAGAACAGTGTTAGTGAAGACACCATTCACGACAAACCCAAATCACATTCGATTAATTATCGGGTTAAAGAACAAGTGTTATTTAAAACACTGTTCACGATAAACCCAAAAATCAATACCAATTCAATTCCAATTAAATATCATTTAATTGGTACACTTCATTAAATCTAAATAAAAAGATTTAATCTTTTCTCAACTGGGTTCAAGAACAGTGTTAGTGAAGACACCATTCACGACAAACCCAAATCACATTCGATATTCAATACAAGGCTCTGAATAGAAAATATATCGGCTTATATTCAATATCGAATTCTACGACTAACAAATGTCGTATTGGAAATAACGATATAAATATATATCTTTCAAATTTCCATAACAACACCTGTATAATCACGAATTCCAACATCGAAATATTCCGAAGACAATTTCGATTCAAATCCACTCCAATGCAATCATTGGAAATTTTGGTTATTTTCAAAACCATTTCAAATTCAATTTATTTATTTAAAAATAAATAGAATTATAATTCTAGTTCAAAACTAGTTTATTTCGATAAAAATCTATTTTTATCTTTTCAAATAGGGAGTTTTTCATCCTAATTCTTTCTAAATCATTTCTTATGATTTTACACAAATTATTATTATTTTTAATAATTTTATCAAGGCCCGTACAGTCGATTTCCAACAATGGCCATCGAACTGCACTTACAGCGACCTTTTTCGAATTTGATTTGGACGTATCTCCAAATCCAACCGTTAGATTTCAAATTTCTAACCTTCTTTAGAAAGCCCTTTTCGATACGAACCCAACGGTTCCGGTTTTAGGAGAATCCGACGGTCGGATCTCCCGTAATGTCCGTTTGAAATAAATGGTCGAAATTCGCGAACTGCCGCGGCGCGGCGCGTTCTATTCAGGCCATTATATTATATATATAATATATATAATATATATTTCGTCGATTTCTATTTAAAACGAATTATATAAATAGTTTTAAATTCGTTTCAAATTCTATTTCAACTTCTATTTCAATTCAAAGCAAAATTGAATTCTTCTTTATAAATTCGTTTAAAAATTCATTTCTATTCAATTCGAATTTCAATTCAATTTGAATTCATTTCAATTTGCTTTCTATTCCATTTGAATTCGTTTTCAATTCAATTCATTTCGAAATCGTTTTCAATTCAATTCATTTCGAAATCGTTTTCAATTCATTTTGAATTCGTTTTCAATTCAATTCATTTCGAAATCGTTTTCAATTCAATTCATTTCGAATTCGTTTTCAATTCAATTCATTTCGAAATCGTTTTCAATTCAATTCATTTCGAAATCGTTTTCTAAAATCGATATAAATATCGTTCACGTCAAAATGGCGTCAATCTAATCAACACGGCTTCATATATTCCTTTATTTTCAAATATTCTATTTCGAATATTTCTTTTTCAAATATTTCTTTTTCAAAACTGGAATGAGGCCCAATCAATTACCATATAAAATTAATTATATGGATTTTCATACAACACATGTATATAATAGCATTGAAAATAATCAACCATCAACCAAAGTGCACTACACTGTATAAGCATCAAATATAGATATTCAACGCTTATAACAGCCTGTCAATCAATCGATCGACATGTTTAATCAATCAGGATGAGTGAACTTCAAATTTCATCCTAACACCCGTGTGGGGTTTCAAACAATCAAACACTGATTTTTTTTAGTTGTGCAGTTGGGCGATGTGTAAAATTTATCGTCCCAATCAATGTCATTCAAATAAGTGTACATAAACAAACCGTCTGGTTTGTAAATGAATATTTATTTTATTCACTTCACGTTAAAAATTATATTTTTAACGATAAAACATTTTATTTCAACCTATGAATTTCTATTCAATTCATTCTTTAAATAAAATGCTATTTTTATTTTTCTAACTTATTTTAGAAAATTTCGGCGGCATAACGGCACGATACTAGAAACGGGACAAGGCCTAGCCTTATCCCCAGTCTAGTGAAGGCCCACGCCATTCACTCATCAATCAAATCAATTTCATTTTGCAAACCACAAAATTTGGAGTAAGGGTCTAACCTAGCCTTACTCCTTCGCCTTATAACGGCGCACGTCTAATCCTAACCAATTTATCGATTCGATTTTTCACATCACAAACCACATTCAAACCAATATCGCAATCAATCACCAAACAATCAAACAAACAAGTCCATGGTCTGTGGACGATTGTGTCGGGTGCTACTAAGCACCGTCTGCATCCTAGTATATATATATAACTAGAAAAATAAATTGAAAGGTGAGAAATTCTCACTTATAGCTATCCTAGCTCCACGGCACTTCATTGATAGAAATCTTCATCGCTATCGCATCTTTGTCACCTTCGTTGCCCGGATCCTTTACATATGTAAAAATCGAATTTTTAGTTCGTTATTCAATATATAAAAATCGAATTTTTAGTTCGCTATTCAATATATAAAAATCGAATTTTTAGTTCGCTATTCAATATATAAAAATCGAATTTTTAGTTCGCTATTCAATATATAAAAATCGAATTTTTAGTTCGCTATTCAATATATAAAAATCGAATTTTTAGTTCGCTATTCAATATATAAAAATCATATTTTTCTATCGAAGTTCAATATATAAAAATTCCATTTTTCTATCGAAGTTCAATCTTCTCTGTCGCTTCATATATAAAATAAAAATCAGATTTTTATTTCGTTACATACACAAAGATGATATCTTTATATTCTCTATCCTATAAAGATTATATTTTCAATACTTTAAAAATATAAAAATCATATTTTTAATACTTTAAAAATATAAAGATCATATTTTTACAAAAATATAGATCCCGCCTTTTCCATTTTAAAGATCAAATCTTTTCTTTTACCTTTTCAAGTTTAAATCTTTTCTCTTTTTAAAATCTAAATCTTTAATCAGTTTTTAATTTCTTTTTAAAAACAGTTTTTATAACTTACTTCTTTTAAAAATTCTGTTTTTAAAAACTTAAAACAAAAATCAGTTTTCTATATTCAAAAATTCAGTTTTTAAATTCTTAAAAATCCAGTTTTTAACTTTTAAACATTTTCAGTTTTTAAACCTAATTTTATAAATTCAGTTTTTAAATTACGTTTAAATAAAATAAAAATAAAATAAAAATAAAAATAAAAGGAAATACTTACTGGGGGGGGGAAGAACTTCGCAGTTCGTCGGCGGCAGGGTTCGAACGGTGGTGGCAGCGTGGAGGTGCTTCGAGGGGGGGGGGTGGTGGCGCGACGTCTTCGCGAGCTTCGAGGTGTCGCGATGTGATTCGACTGGGGGTGTTCGAGGGTTTCGAGGTGGAGGCGGAGGCTGCGGGGTGAGGAGGGTGCGGTCGGCGGTTTAATTAGAGGAGAGAGGAGCGCCAGAGGGAAGGGGGGAAGACGGAAGAGATCGATGGACGAGGGGGGGGGGAAGATCGAGGGTGGTCTTCACTCGCGAGCGACGGCGGAGGGCGCCTGGGCGACGGGGAGCGATTCCGATTTGGTTTTCTCTTTTTTTTTTTTTTTTTTTTTTTTATTCTGAAATTTCATTTTTTGTTTTGAACGGGGGGGGGGGGGGGGGACCTGGAGGATAAAAGGGGAGATATTTTTTTTTATTATTATTATTATTATTTAATTTGGCCAAAAAGTTGACTTTTACATACGACCTCTAAACGAGGTCCACCGCCTGCCGTCCATAGCGAATTACCCCCATTCCGAACACAATGGGATATGCACTGCAAGCTGATTCGATCGTTACAATCAGTTTCTGCTGAATTTACATTTAAATCATTATATTGGATTTTAAACGTACATTTTAAATTACCGGGGCCACATACGAACACGAAAAATCCCAGAAAAATATTTTCTAGCTTCGTATTGACGATACGGTCCTAACAAAACTAGTTTCGTCGAATTCTGAGACCGTTTGAAAAATGGCCAATTTCCAGTCGATTAAAATCCACTGAAAATGGTCAAACGCATTTTCCTTTACCACGCTCACATACTGATTCGAAAAATTATGAAATTTGGAATCTAGCAATAGTTTGACATCCTGGACCCAACAAAACTGGTTTCGTCGAATTCCGAGGTCATTTGCAAAATGTCCATTTTTAAGGGCTATATATTATATAAAATATATATAAATTCCACAGCGACTATTTCTAATTTTTAACTGGACATATCTTATCACTTCTAAGATGAAATCTCAGTTTGTTAACTTCGTTACAAAGATATAGTTATACAGATTCAAATATTTCTTGTTTCGTTCAATTCTGACTTATATTGAATTCTGTATATTCATTTGAAATTAGAAATCGAATTTTCGAACTACCGCGCCATTTTCAATTCCTTTTATAATTATATATAATTATTTATATTCTAACGACGACGCGTATAAATATATACGTTCGAATTCGTCGTTTTATTTAAAATAATTCATTTTAAATAATCAAAATTCGCTAAAATTGCCAAAATAAAATTTTCAAACTGGCCCAGATTTTCCGGGTTGTTACAGCATCTCGGTTCCTCAGAGCGCGAATCAGCTTAACCTTATCAGCCTCTAGAGTGGCAATGCGATCAAGACTCTCCCGGTAAAGTCTTTGAAGATCTCCGGTCAAACCATGCCAGCCATGAATTTTCCTCGCAGTATGGTCTTTAAGCAATTCCATTTGCTTCTCGAATTGGCGTAGAGTATCTTCCATGCGCCCGAGCAGCCTGGTTTTAGCCACCATGATGTTGCAGGATGTCATCTGCCGATCACCATGCGATACCTCATAGTTGGAGGAAATCCCATGCAAATCCCAATCAGGGAGCCGTTTTGCCAGCTTGGAATTGCAAGCCCTCAGTGCATAAGGAGGCCTGTTTATAATCGATTGAATCTCTGAATAAGTGGGGCCAACGAGCACGGGAGAAGTCACTGAGGGCTGGCCAGTATCTTCGTCCAGATCGAAGCGTTTCTTCATCTTGTTGGGTGTTGGATCCATCCTGCGTAAAAGGAAGAGGATGTTCATACATTTTTGTTAATTATGATGAATGAGCATAGAAAAACAGCCGGCTGGGGGTAATCATGAAGCAATCCGATCGACACCCCATTCCTAAACTATTCACAATTCTAAAACACATACAATTTAGAAATATAATCTATGGACATTGAGAAAGCTGTTAGTCCAATGGGTTCCTATGTCGAGCATATCACCAAACAAGTATATTTGAAGAACAAGTTACAAGGATATTATTTGAGTTCGAGCAGGGTCGGCCATGGCAAGCTAAGGGACAGGTCGGTTCAAACCCAAGCGGAAAAGACCTGGTCGCTCAAAACTAGTCAGACCCTGGTCGCTCAAAACTGGTAAAGCATCCGGTCGCTCAAATCTAGTCAGGTTCTGGTCGTATTAAAATAAGTAAAAGCTTCGGTCGCCCAAAATTAACCCCTATTTGGTCGGTATAAACATCCTTGGGCTAGTCGTTCTAAGATTAATCTGGAAGCGATCACAACCTGGTCGGTCAAAATTCAAATCCGCCTGGGTCGGTCCTATCGGGTAAAGTTGTTCAAACTCGAACGAGCTTGTTCCTGGATACATTTCTGGTCGGTCAAATAGACGAAAATAAAGCTGGTCGGTTCACGCGCTGTTCTATCCCTTTAAAATGGTTGGTTAAACAAAAATTGGCCAATAGAACCATGGAAAATCACCCAAGACTGACACAACGCAAGATCGACCAGGCTGATCATAAATTCGAAATTGGATATGATACGAATGCATGATATCATGAAATGATGGACTAAGCAGAAAATTATACATGCGCGATCCATTCAAACATTTACGCAAATACGTTGTGATCGTCATCACAACAAAGAAGAACTGCAAGGGTTTTTATTTCAAAATCATCATCCACAAATTCAAATTGAACAAATTAGTTTCTATATTATGGTCAAGCATTCCAATATACAAAGGACTTCAAATTCAAGGATTCTACAATCAAGTTGCAATCATACATCAAAACTGGTTCGAATACAGTTCAACCCCAAAGAATCCAGCCAAATTCAAAAGACAACATTGATCATTCTCGAATTAACAAAGAAATAGAGACATATACCTGCGATTAAATCAACTAATTGAAGAAGTTTGGGTCGAACTTCCAGGCTTCGGTGAGGTGTAGATTCGAGCAACCGAGAGTCGAATACTTGTCAGAATTTTGAAGTAAGCAGGAATCGGAGAAATGAATTGAAGTTAGAAAATTTTTCTTCAAGAAGGCGCCGCCATTAAAATAAGAAATTTTTCAGAGTTGGAAAAGTGGGGAATACAAGGGACCAAAGAGAAAATATATAGCCATGACGACCAGCCCAACCCGTCTCGTCATTGACCGGCCCAAATCGACCTAAAGAAAAAACGACCCCATGCGAAAGAGGTTTAAAACCGACCCTTAGATAAAACCGGCCAATACAATCCATCGACATATCGTATAATATTTCGAAGTCCATAATTTTTCATACAGAAATTATGAAACTCCGAGGGGCAAAATTTTATCCACTTAAAACGATCGATGGATTATTGACAGTTTAATACGGGTCGGTCTTGTAGCACATGAGAAATGGTCGGTCTACATTTGCTAGGGTCAGTCCAATTCATGATAGCAGGCTGGTCGGTTTCCAGCATGGTCGATCTCCATCTCCCTCGTGGCTTGCTCAAACCTAAAAGCCTGACAAAACCTCTGGTCGCTCCAAATATGAAAGACCCCTGGTCGCTCCAAAGGCAGAAGACCTCTGGTCGCTCCAAATGCAGAAGACCCCTGGTCGTTCCAGACACAGAAAACATCTGGTCGCTCCAGAAATGGAAAAAATCCGGTCGTTCTGCTTTGGAACAAACCCTTGGATCGCTCCAACCTATTGTAGCAGGTCGATCTGATCTCCATGATGGCCCGGTCGCTCCAACCAGCTCTAAAAGCTTCCTGGTCGGCCTGCTTTGCAAAGACCCCTGGTCGGTCCGCTTTATTACTTCAGTACTCTGGTTATTCTTTCCTTCAGCGAAGACCCCTGGTCGGTCCGCCTCATTTCTTCAGCCTTCTGGTCGTTCTTTAAGCTGCTGGTCGTCTTTTCCTTCAGCGAAGGACCCTGGTCGATCGAAATCCAAAACGACCTGACAGCTGGAGACAACTGGCAGTGGCATTCTCGTGAATACCCAAAAATACCGACCAGAACCCTGAATACAAGATTACAGCCACTCCTCCGCCTATAAATAGCACCCTACCTCCATCATTTTAAAGGGACTTCTTCTGGAAACACGTGGAGGTGCTGCCAAATTGCTTTTTGGACTTCTTCAAGCATTCCAACATCTATTCTTCATAATCCAACAAAGATCAATGGAGCATGGAATCATGGCTTCCACAAATGATAAATGATAGAGCTTAAGGTCGAAGATCCATGGCAAAAGCTTGGTAATAAGGAGATTTCCTCGCTGTCCAAGATATTTCTCTACCATTTTTCAGCAATTCAAATGGAAGGATGTGTGTGAGAGAAAGTTTGGTTGAATGTATGAGTGATCTTGCCTTGTAAACAACTTGTTGATAATAAAATTCTCTCTTAAGAGTGGACGTAGACCTCCTCAAAGGTCGAACCACTATAAACTCTTGTCTTCTTTCTATATTTTGATGTTTTCATGTATTAGATATGGCCTCACATAATAAAAAAGGTATTCTTACGCCTTGCCTTTGAAAAAGTGACATGCTTCCTAAGCATCTCGCCTCCGATTAGGTAACGCGTTAAGCAATAATTTGGTTGTTTTGCCAAATTTTGGTGTAAACAGTTGCTGGAAGCTGGCAGCGTCCCGTTGAGCAACAGCAAGTTGAGCCTGTGTATCCTCGAGGTCTTTTCCTAAATTTTTTAAGGCCCTTGCATCGTCTTCTGCGGTCTTTTGCATCGAGTCAGTATTCGTGATTAAAGTTCGGATGATTCTGGAGAGGCTGCGCGAATACTTGAACATTTCTGAATATTGTTTCTCGACCGCGTCTATTTTTGCTTTGGCCTCATCTTCCCACCTCGAAGAAATAGGCTCAAGAGCAGGTAATAAAGTCAAGTTTTCGAAGTAATGATCAGGAAATTGCTCCTCCAGATACGCCCGCTTAACTGCAGTTTCAGCATCCAGCGGTGGAGGTGCGGGGAATGTCAGCTCGGTATCCCTGTGCGTGGAGGGCTCAATGGCCTCTTCATCCCTTCTAGGCCGTTTAGCGGGAACCTTACGCTTGCTTCATGATTCGGTATCTCTTGGCGGGCCCCTCTCCCTACTGCGCTTTTCTTGAGAAGCGGTTGAGTCTTTTGATTGCGGCCTGTCCTCTTCTCGACGACTTTGGTAACCCTTATATCGCTCTGGATCTGTCCGGACGGGAGAGCGAGAGCGCGAGGACCGTGAACGATAAGAGTCATAGGGCCTTCTATCCTCCCTACTGCGATCTTCGCGATGATCATACTCAGTATCGTGAGGGGGATTAGACATGCTGCGACGGACTTTCCTGATATCATAATAAGAACAGGACATTGTACCTGCACAACAAGGCAAATGAAATTCAGAGTCAGTGTTTTCACAAAAGAAAAGTGCTGTGAAATGTGGTGCTATTATGTTAAGTGCGTCCTAAGTGGTGTTTTCCCCCCCGACAAACCCGAGTCCGAAGCCAGACTAGTACAAGCGGGCTCTTTGGACTTAGCAGGAGTGGTCTCTTCGGAAGAAGTGAAAACTAAAGGATTCATCCCAAAATCCTCTGAAGTGTAAATAGTTTCAGGTAAGGGGAGATCCCCCAAACCTTGAAATATTGGGTCATCGGTACTAGGGCGTCTCCCTGAGAAGCAACAATCGGCAGCTCTTTGGAAGATTGACCTTTCCAGAGAAATGGCATACTTGGGAACAATATACCCCTCACGGTGCTTTTCGGCCATGTTAGCCAATTCATCATCTTGAGTCGAAGATGGAGAAGGTGAAGCCTGAAGAGGCATTGTAGGAGCTTTCGAGCTTTCGCCCGTTTCTGGGATTACGTCCACTGGGGGAATATATACATATGGACCCGTCCCGTGACCAATGCTACAGGTAATGGACAACAACCCATGAAGATGAATATATTCGTCCTTAAGGACTTCATCAATAGTTAAAAACTTTTGATCACCATCAAGGTGCTGGTGCATCCGACCAAAGAACGCTTGATCTGATATTTGTTTTGGGTTATCAACTGCAAACAAAAAGAAAACGGATTAATGTGGTAGCTTGGACGTACAGAGTTGAGATTTAGAAAACCAGTGTTTTACTTGATTTCGTCCATCTCCTAGCACACCCTAGCTGTTGCCTTACATAAAACCACTCCAGCCTGGAGTCACCCGCTTTACTGCTGAACGGTGCTGGAATTATTTTCCTCTTCGGGACAGACTCGAAGTAACAGAAAGAAGGAGTTTCTCGAGTCCGGTGCTTGAATTTATAAAAGAAATGAATGTCATCAAAAGTGAGCTCTATGCCTGAGATCTCGCGGTATGCTACATATAGGGTGTACAGGTAAGCATAGGAATTGGGGTGCAGCTGCATGGGGGCAATCCGCATTTGTCTTAGAAAATCGACGACGAAAGGAGAAAATGGAGGGATAGCCCCAACCATGCACATCAATCGAGTGATTGCCATAAATCCCTCCGGAGGGTTGTGAGGACGATCAGCTTTTGATGGCAACAAGGTATCCCCTTTGGGTATCCCGTACTTTAGGCGTATTCGAATAAGTCTGTCATTGTCGATCGTCGATTCAACAGAATCTTGAGGTGATTCCAGTATGATGGCAGACTGAAATTCGTCAGGAGCTTGATTATCTCCAATCCCTCCTTCCTCTTCACAGCCCAGGGAAACTCCACCCTCAGAAGACACATTATCGCTTTCATGAGTTTCTACCTCGTAGTCTGAGCCCTCATCATCCCATTCTGGATCTAAGGAAGAAGATATGTACTCAAGAGTGATTTTGTTGGATGTCTCTGGGATCTCTTTCTTTTCTGCTAATCTAGATGAATGTTTGGATGTCATGGTTAATAAACTATTGAAGAAGCAATAGCACAAGTTAGAGTAAATTAGCCCGTATCCACCTGTGCATGTGTATGAACTAAAGTGTGAACAGTGTATGCAGAAAATGTAAAGTTAACGCTCGAAAGTGCAATGCAAAATCTTGGCAAAGTAATAATGTTCAGGGCAGTTCTTGATGTTCATGTATGTTCGCAAGGCACTATCCTAACTGTCCATTAAGTTGAAGATTATATCAAGAATTGAACGAGCTACTTAAGCAAGTTCTTATGTGTTGAGCGGGATTGTTTTTCTTCGGTTCGGTTCAGATGTATGCATTGGGATCGGATCGGAGAATATAGTCTTATCTTGGCTTGGGGATAAACATTGTTGCTCAGGGATCAAATCGGATCGGATCGGAGGTGGACTTCTGAAACGGTCCGGATCGGATTAGGCAACCACACCATTTTCTTCCTTTGTTCCGATTTCAAGTCCGACCCGACCCGATCAAGGGAGCCCTGCCCCTATGACTTTTTGCCCCGACCCGATCCGGTTTTGCAAATTTCTCTTCCCTTTTTTCTTCTCCATTTTCTACATCCCATCATCTGAACCGATCCCCTGTAATATCCTTCTTCTTCCTCCTTTTCTAACTTAGAACCCGATTCTGTGCTAATATCCCCAATCAAGACCAAGTTTTTATTTTTTGGTCAAATCACCTACAGTGGGTCTTAATCCCCTCCTCCCAACACCTCGAGGCGGCGACTAGGCCACCAACGACGATGGTAGCGGAGGAGGAGATTGTGATGACGAACTCGAACCAAAACCGTGTCCAAATCAGTCAAGTCAGTCGTAAATTCTAGTTGATATCGATTATTATCAAGAGAATCGAGTTTAAAACCCACTTACGAGAGCGACTTGATGATTAATAAAGGGGACTTTGGAGTTTCAAAAGGTTAGGGATCATGTGTTCAATCGGCTGAGAAAAAGCAAATGAAAAGAAAGAGAGGAAGAAAGAAAATGGTGATAAGCTTATATAGGTCGATGGTGACTACTCGTATTCCCTTCTCTTTTTCTCCGCTCGGACCGGGATATAAGCCCATGATGCATTCCAGCCCACTGACCCAGTGCTAACCAAGAGAGGAAGAAATGTTGTTCGGGTCGTAGCCCGAACCGAACGTAATTTCGTGCATCAGCTTGGCATCAAAATTGAGTTAATATTCGAAGAGGAAATAAAAACAAAAAAAAAATCAAAAAGAAAATCACCTGGAAGGATAATCGAATGTTAACAAGAGTTCTCCAAGCTGTTTGAAAATAAAGAAAGGGATTTACATACTATGCGAAGTATATATAAACACCAAGAGATGCAACTTTCTGAAGCGACGTGTCTTTATATGTTAATAGAAACGACTTTTCAACGATTCGATTTCAGAAAGGCACTGTGTAAATGACAATCAAAGCATGCTCGGTATCCAACAGAAGCATCCTTTGAGGGGACAAAATGTTAGCCTACTTTGTGAACTAGGCAACACAAAGTCGAGACGTCAAGCGTTGAAGAACACTTCTTCTTAAAAAGCATCGGATCGGATCGGAGGGCTACTACCAGATCGGGACGGAACAGAGCAAAATGGACAAGAGCTCAAGTTCAGCATAGGTCGGACCGGATCGGATTCCCCGATCCGAACCCCTTCTACTCGCCCCTCCGAACCGAACCCAGTATACCATGTTGCTTCACCCCACGATCTCCTGGATATTCGGGGTAGTTACAACCATTTCCTACCCATGTTGACCACTAATCTGGTGCGCTGTCAACACTGAAATCCATCTGAGCCCGAGAATGATGGGATAAGAGCCACGTAGCTCCGATCCAAACCGGATTCTGAGTGAACTTCCACCTATAAATACCCCATCAAGAGGCATTTGAAAGGATCTTTTGGAGCACTCGTACAGTTCAAACATCAAAGAAAACCGAATTCCAGCATTCCAAACAATCCAAAATCGTCATTCAAAGTATATGTTGAGATAGTTAAGTGAATGTATATGAAAAGTGAGTGAAATTGAGTGAATATCTCATTGTATTTCCATCTACATCATCAAGAAAAGTGATTATAAAGTGGACGTAGGCTTTTCAACGCCGAACCACTATAAATCCTGTGTCTCCTTTTTATTTTCGATCTTATTTTATTTTGATTTTAGTCAATTTGGGTGTTAGAACCACTTTTTGGTCTAACAAAATTCAATTCCAGTTAAATATTATTTAATTGACACACTTCATTAAATCTAAATAGAAAGATTTAATCTTTTCTACACTGGGTCCAAGAACAGTGTTATTCAAGACACCATTCACGACGAACCCAAAATCCCACTTGATATTAAATACAAGGCTCTGAATAGTAATATATCGGCTTATATTTAATATCAAATTCTGAAATCAACAAATATCGTATTAGAAATAACGATATAAATATATCTTTCAAATTTCCACAACCATATCTGTATAATCACGAAATCCTACATCAAAATATTTCGAAGATAATTTAGATTCAAATCCATTCCAATTCATGTATTGGAAATTCTGATTATTTTCAAAACCACTTCGAATCCAATTTATTTTTTCGAAAATATTGGATTATAATTCTAGTTCAAAACCAGTTCATTTCGATAAAAATCTATTTTTATCTTTTCAAATATGGAGTCTTTCATCCCAATTCTTCCCAAATCATTTCTTATGATTTTACACAAATTATTGATATTTATAATAATTTTATCAAGGCCCGTACAGTCGATTTCCATCAACGGCCATCGAACTGCACTTACAGCGACCTTTTCCAAATTTGATTTGGGCATAATTCCAAATCCAACCGTTAGATTTCAAATTTCTAATATTCATTGGAAAGCTCTTTTCAATATGAACCCAATGGTTCCAGTTTCAAGAGAATCCGACGGTCGGATCTCCAGCAACGTCAATTCGAAGTCAATGGTCGAAATTCACGAACTACTGCAGCGCGGCGCGTTCTATTCAGGCCATTATATAAATAATATGTATATTATATATATATTTCGTCGATTTCCTTTTAAAACGTATTTTATAAATCGTTTTAAATTTGTTTTTGAAATGATTTCAACTTCATATTCAATTTCGAATCAAAATTGAATATTCCACATCATCAATATACAAATGATAATATTTTCAAAACGTTATATTTTGAAATCACTTCTTTTTCTATATTCATTATAAAAACGAATATAATCGATATAAATATCGTTCGCATCAAAATGGCGCATCCCTAATCAACACGGCTTCTTATATTTCAATAACTTCGTTTTCTATTCAACAAATGAATATTTATTCTATTCAACACATGAATCTATATTTCTTTCAACATATGAATATTCTCAACACATGAGTATCGTCAACACATGACTATTTTTATTATTTAATATGTTCTATAAAATTATGATAAAGATAAAGATTTTATTGTTTAAATATTTTACTCAACACATGAATATTTTTCCTATTCAACACATGAATCTATATTTTCTATTTGACACATGAATATTTATTTTATAATATTCTTTATTTTCCCAATTGGAATGAGGCCCAATCAATTACCATATAATATTAATTATATGGATTCCATACAACACATGTATATAATAGCAATGATAAATAATCAACCATCATCCAAAGTGATCCATACAACTGCATAAGCATTAAATATAAATAATTAATGCTTACACGGTCTGTCGACCAATCGATCGACATACAATTAAATAATTGGGATTAATGTACGCCAAATATCATCCCAACACCCGTGTGGGGTTTCAAATCAACAAACATTGATTATTATTTGTGTGGTTGGGCGATGTGTAAACTTTGTCGTCCCAATCAATATCCTTCAAATGGGTGTACATAAACAAACCGTCTGGTTTGTAAATGAATATTTATTTATTCACATTCACGTTAAAAATTATACTTTTAACGATAATCAATTTATTTCAACACATGAATATTATATTATATATTTCATATCACATCACAAACAAATTTCACAACACATCAAACAAGCATACAAGCTGTCCATGGTCTATGGACGACGGGTGTCGGGTTCTACTAACACCATCTGCATCCTAGTATATATTTCAAACTAGAAATAAATTAAAGGTGAGGAGTTCTTACCAAGAGCAAAACCAAACAGCACGACTCTTCTTATGTAGGAAATCTTCATCGTGCTCACCTTTTGTCAATTTCATTATCCGTAGCCACTACATATATAAAAATCACAATTTTATATTGTTGCTATGTATATAAAAATCATATTTTTATAATCACTCTATATAGATAAAAATCACATTTTTATACCGCTACTATATAGATAAAAATTCTATTTTTAGACCGCTACTATATAGATAAAAAGTCTATTTTTATAATGGTGCTCATATAATAAAGATTATATTTTTATCACGCTATTCTCTATATAAAAATTATATTTTTATATCGCTCTTCTTCCAATAAAGATTATATTTTTTATAACGCTCCTTCCAATAAAGATTATATTTTTATAACGCTCCTTCCAATAAAGATTATATTTTTATATTTCTACTTCATATATAAAGATTGAATTTTTAATACTTCTATAATATAAAAATCATATTTTTATTATTACTATCATATAAAAATTATATTTTTAATTCTCTACCTATATAAAAATAATATTTTTATATAATGAAAAATCATATCTTTTCGTTATTCAAAATATAAACTCTCTCTATATAAAAATATAAACTTTATATTTCTAAAAATCTTTTTATAACTAATAAAAATCAGTTTTTATATCACATAAAAATCATTAACTAATATACTCATGAAAAATCAGATTTTTCGAACACTCCTATATAATTATAACTGAAAAATAAAATAAATGTAAGTAAATAAATAAAAACTTACCCTTCATTCGATTTTTGCTGAAGGGGAAAGGGCGATGGGGGCTCAGGTGATCAGGAAGGGGGTGTGGAGGCGCGTGAGGAGGGGGTCAGACCCATGGCAGCGGAGGCGGCCTTCTTGGCTGATGGCGGGTTATAAAAGCTAGGGCATGAGAGTTCTCGAGCGGAGAAGCGAGGGTAGAGGAGTGCGACGGGGTCAGGGGGTGCGGAGGTAGACGTCGCGGTGGAGGGGAGGTCGTGATGGTGGTGGCTAGGGCTCCCCCAGTCTTCAATTTCTTTCTTTTTTCTTTCTGTAAAGAGTCGGGAGAGAGAATACCGAGGGGAGAGGGTATTTTATAATTAGATATATTTTATTTATTTTTATTTCAAAAAGTTACTTTTTATTTCGACCTTGAAATCGAACCCACCGACTGTCGTCCCTAGCTAATTATCCCCATTCCGAACACAATGGGATATGTATCGCAAGTGATTCGATCGTTTCGATCAGTTTCCGTCAAAATCAAAATATAAATATATATATTGAATTTGAACGCACATTTCATTTTACCGAGGCCACGTATGGACTCTAAAAATTCCTGAAAAACATTTTCTAGCTTCTTATTGATGATACGGTCCTAACAAAACTAATTTCATTGAATTCTGAGATCGTTTGAATTTTCCAGTCGATTAAAATCAATTTAAACCAGTCAAACACGTTTTCTTTTGCCACGCTCACATATTGATTCGAAAAATTACGAATTTTGAAACCTAGCAATAATTTGACATCACGGATCCAACAAAAGTGGCTTCGTCGAAAACCGAGGTCGTTTGCAAAAATTCCATTTTTAAGGGCCAGAATTCCATAGCGACTATTCTGAATTTTCAACCGGGCATAACTTTTGATTCCCGCTATGAAATTTTGATTTTTTGGATTCGTTGGGAAGATATTCTCAACTAGATTCAAATATTTTTGGTTTCGCTAAAATCTGGTTTATTTTGAATCCTACACATTCATTTGAATTTTGAAATCGAAATTTCAAACTACCGTGCCATTTTCAATTCCTTTTATAATTTAAAATAAATATTTATATTCTAACGACGATTGAATAAATATATACGTTCGAATTCTATTCAAAACAAATTTCTCGTCGCTATTATTTAAAATAATTAATTTTAAATTTTCAAAATTCATTAAAATTGCAAAAATAAAATTTTAAATTGGCTCAAATTTCCGGGTTATTACAATCTCCCCCACTTAAAACTTTTCGTCCCCGAAAAGGAACGAAGCCAAAAGTTGTTTCACAAATCAACTCAACTTCCATTATTTTAATTATGGCTTAAGTTCTTCAACTTTTCAGTTTCTAAGAACTTTTCAAATTTTTCAAAAATTTGGCTAACACCCTAAATTTTTGAAATTTTTTGCCATAACCTCCGCTGCACCGGGGACTTCGGGATATTTCAAATAGCCTCCCATTGCCCTCATCAATCCAAAAAGAAAAAGAAATAGCCAAGCGGCTAGCCAATCGGCTCATAAAATCATCCAAATCCAATAAATTAGTAAACATGTACCTATTTGTCGGGCAAACAATTTTATTCTTCTGTTCTAGCCTCCTTGCTATGACCTGTTCAATGTAAGTACATGTATATGCATGTAATTGTAATCATTTTTCAATATAGTTACATATTCGATTCAATTTGGCATAATGGTTCAAAATTTCAAACAAATAAACAAACAACACAACCATCAATCAATTAGTTGATTATCGTTTCAAATTCATAATTTTGGTACATATACAGAAAATCATGTTTTTGATGCAAAATCACAACAATAATCCTATCTAGTTTTGGTTCTCACACCAGTCTAAAGGAAATATATAGAAATCCCACTTTCGAAACTCGAACACTAATACTGATGATGTTGCAATCATCAGAATTGTCCCTGGGTGACTAGAGTGTGATTCTATATCTATCCAATATACTAAAACTTCGAATATACCTTCATGACGCATATATGCAAAATCTTTATATGCTCGATTGTCCAAATTCAATACAAATAAAATATTCAAATACGTATAAAATGGTTTAAATTTTCAAAACAATATTGTTTTCATTTGAAAAATATACTCTTCACACTCGTTCTGGGATACTACTGATCCTATCTCTAACGAGTCATTCTCATTGGATATTACTAATCCAATATCTGATGTATTCTTTCGTATGGTTCTAATGTGTCTTGTTCTCGAGCTCTGTAAACCAAAGCTCTGAGACCACTCTGTAGCGACCCGAATTTCCCCGTGAAGGAAAGCCCGGATTGCTTCAAGGACAAGGCACATCGGAACGCAAACAGAAGAACATTTCATTGTTTATTACAACAATTCCACCAGAATACAAGAATATACAGAGTATGAATAAATATTATACAACAAAGAATATCAGAGATTTAAATACATTACTGCAGCGGAAAAATAATACAAAACATAACTGAAAGAAATACACGGATATAGAGCTTTACGAATATCACTTCAGCTATAAACCAGGATCCTGTGAAAATAAATCTACAAAACCCAACTACTAGCTGCCCATGCGAGAAATAGGGCACCCATAGTTTAGGTTAAAACAATAAACTTCAGGTCAGTCATGTGACTGGTGTGAGAACTAAAACAGTTATTAATCTTTATTTTTAAAGTTAGGTAAATCAAGGGACCACGCCGTATAACACGGAACGGGTTTTTACCCCAAGAATACCAGTGCACAAAACAACAGCGCAATGCTAAATAAAGAAGAATGAAGCTATTATAAGACCTAGGTCCCATCACACAATGCAATGCAAGCCGGAGGATAGAGTTTTTACCTTATAATAGCCAAAGAATGCTTGATACGCTAAATTTCATCTTTTATTATTACTATAAGTGAAGAAAACAACTTCAATCATAAGTATCAATCATAGACGGCATAAGTGTCCCATACCACTATGTCGCCAATACTAGGCTCTACAAATAAAACCGAAATATCACGTATTGGAAATTGGATTCCATCATGAGTCGAGGCAAGGGGCAAGCTCCTCTCCGATCGAGACACTCTAGCAAATGTCTTAGGACCATACACAATGATCCTTGGAATCGGTTGGGCCGGTCCTCTCTTACTTTTGAGGATTGGCAATTCCTGAACACACGTTTCCCGGTCCTATAAGACCTATATATAATGGTCTATACGTTGGCTCACATAGTGCCCGTTATTGACCATATATTCGAGGCGCCTCGCATTCCAACAACTACACAGGTAAAAAGTATATAAATGTCAGGGTTGGTAGGTCACTGACATCACCCATAGCTAGAAAGAAACTTCGCGTTCTCCCAACGGTCTATATCACGTTTTTGACTCATACCGAGGTGTGAGGCTCACAAATTCACGCTATACACAAAGCTATGCCACACAGGCCGTGCTTTGATCATCAACCATAAGACTTTGCTTTCCAACAGAAGCCTTGATTATTTGCCACTTAGGCGTGCCACATAGGAAATTCACTCCATGTGACTGATGTCCATCGATATATGACCTCTGAGCTCGTACGTCTCAGAGAAGGGCGTTAAGCAAGAGAATAAATTCTCCGCCGCCAAACAGATGTATATTTAACAGAGATCAATCAACACAGAATAAAATCCAATGTCAGACACAAATTCCATTTACAAGTTCGTTCGGGGTCTGAACGAAACCGGAGGCACTTTCCTCGCATATCCATCGATCTCCAAGTACGTCTGGACGATCACCAACTGATTCCCTCCTCTTGGGTGTACAGCCCAATCAAGATCATCAGTAATCACCCAAATGATATGAAGACTTCCGGTCTTCGACCACCGTCTTCATCTTCGACATATCGTCGAATCAGTTATTCAGAATGGGTATAAACCCGGCCTTTCCAAATAAACCGCGTATATAATAAACACGTGTTACACAAACACAACATACGCCTCGTTCCAATTTGGAATATTCTTTTATTTAAATTTTCACATCTTAGGGAGAGGTTCCCATTAATTTTATCAAAGATAAATTCTTCTAAATTTATTTTTTAATCTTCCTTTGGATATCATTTCAAACCATGTTAAGGTTTTCCTAAACTAATCGGGATTAGCGAACCACACCGAAGTAATTATTTATTTTATTTTATTTCCCAATCCCAACCTATTCATCCCATGGAGCAAAACTGGTAATACTCCATATCTAACACCACGGTGTTATCGGTAAACATTAATTACCATTTCACGTTCAAATCTAATTAAAGATTTAACTATCGCTTGGAGCAAAAATAGTGATACTCCATTCTCGATCTTTTCAATCTAATTAAAGATCCATTAAAACTCCACTTAGTTTTAATCTTCCCAAAAATCAATATCCTGTCTTTAACTGGGTTAAAGAACCAATGTCATCTAAAACACGGTCCACAATAAACCCAAAAACAAATTTAAATTCAATTCCAATTAAATATTATTTAATTGGCACACTTCATTAAATCTAAATAGAAAGATTTAATCTTTTCTACACTGGGTCCAAGAACAGTGTTATTCAAGACACCATTCACGAAGAACCCAAAATCCCATTTGATAATAAATACAAGGCTCTGAATAGAAAATATATCGGCTTATATTCAATATCAAATTCTGAAATCAACAAATAGCGTATTGGAAATAACGATATAAATATATCTTTCAAATTTCCACAACCATATCTGTATAATCACGAAATCCAATATCAAAATATTCCGAAGATAATTTCGATTCAAATCCATTCCAATTCACGTATTGGAAATTCTGATTATTTTCAAAACCACTTCGAATCCAATTTATTTATTCGAAAATATTGGATTATAAATCTAGTTCAAAACTAGTTCATTTCGATAAAAATTTATTTTTATCTTTTCAAATATGGAGTTTTTCCTCCCAATTCTTCCCAAATCATTTATTATGATTTTACACAAATTATTGATATTTTTATTAATTTTATCAAGCCCCGTATAGTCGATTTCCATCAACAGCCATCGAACTGCACTTACAGCGACCTTTTCCAAATTAGATTTGGACATAATTCCAAATCCAACCGTTAGATTTCAAATTTCTAATATTCATTGGAAAGCTCTTTTTTATACGAACCCAACTGTTCCGGTTTCAAGAGAATCCGACGGTCGGATCGCCCGCAACGTCAATTCGAAGTCAATGGTCGAAATTCACAAACTGCCGCAGCGCGGCGCGTTCTATTCAGGCCATTATATAAATAATATATACATATATATATATATATATATATATATATATTTCGTCGATTTCCTCTTAAAATGTATTTTATAAATCGTTTTAAATTAGTTTTCGAAACGATTTCAACTTCATATTCAATTTCGAATCAAAATTGAGTATTCCACATCATTGATATACAAATGATAATATTTTCAAAACGTTATATTTTGAAATCACTTCTTTTTCTATATTTATTATAAAACGAATATAATCGATATAAATATCGTTCGCGTCAAAATGGCGCATCCCTAATCAACACGGCTTTATATATTTCAATAACTTTGTTATTCTATTCAACAAATGAATATTTATTCTATTCAACACATGAATCTATATTTCATTTAACACATGAATATTCTCAACAAATGAGTATCGTCAACACATGACTATTTTTATTATTTAATATGTTTTATAAAATTATGATAAAGATTTTATTGTTTAAATATTTTACTCAACACATGAATATTTTTCCTATTCAACACATGAATCTATATTTTTCTATTCAACACATGAATATTTATTTTAATATTGTTTATTTTCCCAATTGGAACGAGGCCCAATCAATTACCATATAATGTTAATTATATGGATTCCATACAACACATGTATATAATAGCAATGATAAATAATCAACCATCATCCAAAGTGCACCACACAACTGCATAAGCATTAAATATAAATAATTAATGCTTACACAGTCTGTCGACCAATCGATCGACTTACAATTAAATAATTGAGATTAGTGTACGCCAAATATCATCCCAACACCCGTGTGGGGTTTCAAATCAACAAACAATGATTATTATTTGTGTAGTTGGGCAATGTGTAAAATTTGTCGTCCCAATCAATATCCTTCAAATGGGTGTACATAAACAAACCGTCTGGTTTGTAAATGAATATTTATTTATTCACATTCACGTCAAAAATTATACTTTTAACGATAATCAATTTATTTCAACACATGAATATTATATTATCTATTTCACATCACAAACAAATTTCACAACACATCAAACAAGCATACAAGCCGTCCATGGTCTGTGGACGACGGGTGTCGGGTGCTACTAAACACCGTCTGCATCCTACTATATATTTCAAACTAGAAATAAATTAAAGGTGAGGAGTTCTCACCAAGAGCTAAACCAAACACCACGACTCTTCTTATGTAGGAAATCTTCATCGTGCTCGCCTTTTGTTAATTTCATTATCCGTAGCCACTACATATATAAAAATCACATTTTTATATTGTTGCTATGTATATAAAAATCATATTTTTATAATCACTCTATATGGATAAAAATCACATTTTTAGACCGCTACTATATAGATAAAAATTCTATTTTTAGACCGCTACTATATAGATAAAAATTCTATTTTTATAACGGTGCTCATATAATAAAGATTATATTTTTATCACGCTATTCTCTATATAAAAATTATATTTTTATATCGCTCTTCTTCCAATAAAGATTATATTTTTTATAATGCTCCTTCCAATAAAGATTATATTTTTATAACGCTCCTTCCAATAAAGATTATATTTTTATATTTCTACTTCATACATAAAGATCGAATTTTTAATACTTCTATCATATAAAAATCATATTTTTATTATTCCTATCATATAAAAATTATATTTTTAATTCTCTACCTATATAAAGATAATATTCTTATGTAATGAAAAATCATATCTTTTCGTTATTCAAAATATAATCTCCCTCCATATAAAAATATAAACTTTCTATTTTTAAAAATCTTTTTATAACTAATAAAAATCAGTTTTTATATCACATAAAAATCATTAACTTATATACTCATGAAAAATCAGATTTTTCAAACACTCATATATATTTATAACTGAAAAATAAAATAAATGTAAGTAAATAAATAAAAACTTACCCTTCATTCGATTTTTGCTGAAGGGGGAAAGGACGATGGGGGCTCAGGTGATCAGGAAGGGGGTGTGGAGGCACGCGAGGAGGGGGTCAGACCCATGGCAGCGGCGGCGGCCTTCTGGGCTGATGGCGGGTTTTAAAAGCTAGGGCATGGGAGTTCTCGAGCAGAGGAGCGAGGGTAGAGGAGAGCGACAGGGACGGGGGGTGCAGAGGTCGACGTCGCGGTGGAGGGAAGGTCGCGATGGTGGCGGCTAGGGCTCCGCCAGTCTTCGATTTCTTTTTTTCTTTCTGTAAAGAGTCGGGAGAGAGAATACTGAGGGGAGAGGGTATTTTATAATTATATATATTTTATTTATTTTTATTTCAAAAAGTTACTTTTTATTTCGACCTTGAAATTGAACCCACCGACTGTCGTCCCTAGCTAATTACCCCCATTCCGAATACAATGAGATATGTATCGTAAGCTGATTCGATCATTTCGATCAGTTTCCGTCAAAATCAAAATATAAATATATATATTGAATTTGAACGCACATTTCATTTTACCGGGGCCACGTATGAACTCTAAAAATTCCCGAAAAATATTTTCTAGCTCTTATTGACGATACGGTCCTATCAAAACTAATTTTATAGAATTCTGAGATCGTTTGAAAAATGACCATTTTCCAATCGATTAAAATCAACTAAAACTGGTCAAACACGTTTTCTTTTGCCACGCTCACATATTAATTCAAAAAATCACGAATTTTGAAACCTAGCAATAATTTGACATCACGGATCCAACAGAAGTGGTTTCGTCGAAAACTGAGGTCGTTTGCAAAATTTCCATTTTTAGGGGCCAGAATTCCATAGCGACTATTCTGAATTTTCAACTGGGCATAACTTTTGATTCCCGCTATGAAATTTTGATTTTTCAGATTCGTTGGGAAGATATTCTCAATTAGATTCAAATATTTTTGGTTTTGCTAAAATCTGGTTTATTTTGAATTCTGCACATTCATTTGAATTTTGAAATCGAAATTTCAAACCACCGCGCCGTTTTCTATTCCTTTTATAATTTAAAATAAATATTTATATTCTAACGACGATTGAATAAATATATACGTTCAAATTCTATTCAAAACAAATTTCTAGTCGCTATTATTTAAAATAATTCATTTTAAATATTCAAAATTCATTAAAATTGCCAAAATAAACTTTTTAAATTGGCTCAGATTTCCTGGTTATTACAAGAACCTTCACAAAATGAGATTTGGTCTTACGAAGGGTAATGGCCAATACAAAAAATCCATCGGATAGACCACTTGGCTCAAATTGGGAAGGATCCTTAGTCATCTACCAAGAAGTCATACCTGGAACGTATCAACTAAGCAAACCAAATGGTGATCTCATTCCAAGAACGTGGAACTCGGAACATTTAAGGCCATACTTCTCAAGGGTAAATGAGTAAAGAAAAGTCTTCTCAAAGAATAGTCACGCAACTAAGGGTACATAAACCCTCTAAAAGCTCAAAGTAACCCGAGATGGGTCAAACTACAAATGGATGAAAAGCCTTGTCACCGCCGAGTTGGCTAGGGCAAGGCACCCCCCGGAGGGGGTGATGTTTAAGCCTTTCTCCGTGCCCAAAATAGAAAGGGCTAGGTTAAAGCATGAAAAGCGTAAGCCTCCGACCCACACCAGAAATGGTCGTGACGGAGCATCTAATTAGCACGCCCAGCCTCTGCTCGTAGAAGAGTACGCCCTGCCTTTACTATGAACTAAGCACGTTCTACCTCTGCTCACAGAAGAGCACGTCCTACCTCTGCTTATGTTCCGTGTTACCTGCAGAAGGGAACACTAAACCCTATCATCGCCTACGATGGTCAGGATAGGGCACCCTTTGGAGGGGGGTGGAGTGTAAGCCTTTATCACCGCCTGCGATGACCAGGGTTGAGCATCAAAAGAGTAAGCCTTAATTCTGCATCTACGATGGCCCGGTTTATGCATCTAAGACCTTATCATCGCCTACAATGGTCAGGATAAGGCGCCTTCTGGAGGGAGGTCTGGTAAGTCCTTGGGCCCTACTTGTGGATAAGCTACCTAAGCGCACCGGACGCACAGGCCCAAAGAGTGGTCAACAAAGCATGTACATCCTCTGTTTTGATGATAAAATCCCAGAGAGTGGCTCAAGAAGCACGTACATCCTCTTCTTCATAAATCAAACCCAAAAGGGGTAACGAAACAAATAACCAGAATAGAGATTTTGGCCTCTCATTTGTTAATACCCGAACAAGGGTTGGTTCGGGACTTCTAATAGAGGATTTCTGGTCTTCATTTCTTAATACCCGAACAATGGTTGGTTCGGGACTTCTATTATTACCAGAAGAGGATTTCTGGTATTTATTTCTGAATACCCGAACAATGGTTGGTTCAGGACTTCTATCATTACCAGAAGTGGATTTTTAATCTTTATTTCTTAATACCCGAACAAGGGTTGGTTTGGGACTTCTATTATTACCAGAAGAGGATTTCCGATCTTCATTTTTGAATACCCGAACAAGGGTTGGTGCGGGAGTTCTATCATTACCAGAAGTGGATTTCTAGTCTTTATTTCTTAATATCCGCATAAGGGTTGGCTCGGGACTTTTATTATTACCAGAAGTGGAATTTCTGATCTTTAATTCCTGGTACCCGAATAAGGATTGGTTTAGGGCTTCAATTAACAGCAGAGGCGGGTTTCTGACCTTCAATCTTTAAATGCATAAACAGAAGTCGAGACCCAGACCGTCTTTCCTTTCCGAAAGGGACGGTGCTATGGGAATTTCATTGTTCTGATGCTAGTAATAATATCCATTCACAGTCGGCAAACGTGAAGTTCCCCTTCAAGTCTCTCCTTTATTTTTCAGTAGAAAATAAAGCATAAATAAATATTAGACCAACAACAAAAGTCTAATATAATATTAACAACTAATCCCAAGCAACGCCTTATCCAGTGTGTATACAAATCACTATGAAAACTAATGTATAATATTAGTTGTTGAAGTTCATGCAGGAGGAACGCAAATAAATCCAGAAAGGAAGTTTGACTTGAAAAGACAAAAACACCCCTTCATTAGGGGTGCAAATGTTACTACCAAAATCTCTACCGAGACAGGCTGACAATGAAGGGGTATTGAGCCGCTATAGTTGAAGAAGAATAATCCGTAAGCAGAAGCCAAACACAAGGTAAAACCGAGAGCCTAAAAAGTATCCGGGAGGACCAACAACCGACACTCTTCACAAGGAGAGAATCTTAGATCCAATACAAAAAGAGACTACCAGAAGGGTAATTCCGGCAGGGTAACTCCGGCAGGAAGAGTAACCGACAAGGAGTCATTCAAAATCAGAGGCTAATAAGGAGAGAGACCAGGGACGCTGCAACCCGGGACCCAGAAAGTGAAGGGGCTATAGGCATTAACTTTCTTAATGTCGATACACTAAGAGATAAAAACATCAAAAGCACGAGGTTCAAAACACAAGGAAATCCTACGGGAGTAAGTTACCGAGACCCCAGTTAGATGGTTACCGGAAGGCCATTTTAGTAAGCTAGTAGTGAAAAACCGGAAGCAGACCTCCGAAGGGCCAAGATAGACTTCAGAAATTTACCGACAAGCAAGCCAGAACCTCAAAGAGAGACAAGCTATCCACACTAATCTGCTTAGAGTCGATAGCGACAGATGTGGTCGATCCAGTAGCCACCACTTGAATCATAAAGGCAAGTTCCATAAAAAGTCAACAACAAAGCTGAAAGCTCATAGCCGAAAGCATACATTCGGAAGCCCAAAGCTTTCCCAAAACCTAACTATACCGACAGGCTCGGTGCCCATACAAAGAAGATGGACATGGCATCAAAGATCGAGATCTTCTTTCCGAGAGCAAAGGTAAGTGCCCTAAAGCCTCCATAACCAAAGAGGAAGGCAGCTGAAAGCTAAAGCTTCCAAACCGAAGGGAAAAGCGGCCAATATGGGGTTTTGCTGGCCCAATAATAGAAGGGGACCCGATTTGCCTATAAATAAGACCCAGGGATCTCACTTTCGGGACCGAATTCTCATTTCTCAATCTTGTTCTTTTTCTTTCAAGAGCAAACCCTAATTTCTAAATCGAATTAGGGATTTCTTCAAATCTTGTAATATGTCCTCAATTAAGAAAAGAAAGAAGTCTAGAACTTAAGCATTTCTCAATTTGATAATCATATTGTGTTTATATAATGATAAGACAGAGAGTTAATACTTACCCTTCTCATGTTAGAGCTAATCACGGCTCATTCGAAGGAGGGAAGGCCCAGGGTGAAACCAAGGCTCCCACCCTTTTTTCGAATAGTCATACACGACTTAGCTTTTTCATAGTAAGCCTAATGTAACCCAACCAGGGAAGAAAGCCTGTTGTGAACTTGGGGCTTGATATCTGACGCAACCAAGCGTCCCCTGGCCGGTTCGATGCGGAAGTATCATATAAGTCAATAAGTATTATAGCATGTAAACAAACCTTGCGTTGTGAGGCATTAGCATGTTTTCTCTTAGCACAATGTATATCATTTTATCCAAGGTCTAAAGGTGGTTGTGAAATGAAGTTTCAGCCTTACTCAACTTGTGAAACTTTTCTCCTAAAGTAGTCATTGGCTTTGTGATCTCATAAGCGTGATGCTCACTCTTTGAGGGAAGAGTAACTAATCTTTGGATTCAAAGTCTTGACACATAGGGAATGGTAGAACTTGTTAGAAACGCTGATTCATAATCATATTCCAGTAACCCTTGGACCACCCATGCATCAAGCTGTTGAACATATGCATTGTTCATCCTAGCTCGGGTGTTGACGAAAAATATCGTTAGTATTTTGGCACTAGAAGGAGGGCTTGAACCTCCATTTTTATGTTTACCCTATCAAAAATTAATTTGGTAAACTTATTGCTCCGTAATAAGGAAAGATGAAATTAAAAGGAATGGAGGATCGAAATATGGAACCAGCTCCAAATGCAACTCTTGAAGGAAACGTGAGCCCTACATTCAACCCAAACAATAAAGAAGAAGGAGCAACCTCCAACCCGGTGCAACCACCAAACCCAAATGCCATGGAGGAGAATGGTGCTAAAATTATGGCTCTAGAGAAGCAGATCCAGAGATGCAAGCTCAAATAGACGCTAATCAAGCGCAGAAGTCTTCAAATCTAACTAAGTCCAGCCAGAGAGAAGTAGGCGAATCTCCAAAGAGAAAGGCTCTCGTCCAACATTCTGAAGCAAAAGAGAAGCTTAAAGCATCTTCCGTTAAGAAAAAGAAATCCCTTTTAACAGGGATAAATCATCAATGAAATCAATGTGGCCAAGAGCAGTCTGAGAGCTCTACTTCTAAAGGATATGATCCAAAGAGGATGAATTATGACAACACGGAGGCTTATCTCAAAGATATCGCTAGAAAAACCGTCAAAGACCTGTTGGGAAGTAAAGGGAAAAGAAACTGAGATGATAGGGTAATGACCACGAAAGAGTAGCTCCTTTTACTGACGAGATCATGAACACTATAATAACATCCAGGGTGAATGTTCCAACCATAAGATATCTCGGAACAACTGATCTTGATGATCATCTAATGACTTTCGACAGTCAAATGGATCTTTATAATGCTCCAAGAGTTGTTACATGCAGACTCTTTCCTGTAATCCTCCAGGGAGCAACAACTAAGTGGTACCGTCAATATAGAGAGAATACTATTTACTCGTGGAAACAGTTCGCCTATGAGTTCTCGGCACAGTTTTGTATCTGCAAGGATCCGACGGTTGATTACACAATTATCGCTAATATCAAACAAAGACAAGAAGAGTCCCTAGGAGGTTATTTGAAAACGTTCAACATAGAAGCACTAAAGGCCAAATATATGAATGATCGTGATAAGCTAATCGTTGTGCACTCGAGGCTGATTGGAAGTACCCCTTTCTGGAAAGAACTATACATACACGGCTGCAAAGGCTTACAAGTCTTCCATTTTCAAGCCGATAAATTCATCCGCATGGATGAACTGTACTTTACCAAGAAGATGTTCGGGCCTCAAGGGAAAGGAGGAAGGCCGGGCTTCGGGCGAAAACCCCAAGGTGGAAGATTCAATAAGGACGGAAACCAAAAAGGGCTAAGATTGAAAGATACTAATACCAACTCAATTGCTTTAAGCAAGTCCATTTCATTCGTGTATGTTGTGACAAAAAAAAAGATCAATAACTTCTCCGTCTTGTTCAAAACCAAGAACTGCCCCGATATTCATGCCGATGGAAAATATCGTGAGTATAACAAGACGAATGGATATAAGACTGACGAGTATTCCGACCTTTGAATTTTTCCTTGAAGGCAAAAGGGGCGTTCAGGGACGCTTTTCTCAAATTCTGAATAATGAAGCCGACCGAATACGTTGGGTATTGGAGACGCGCTAACCTGTAACACTGACCGACCCTGTTACCTTTAAAAGGGGACCCTGTTACCTTTAAAAGCCTCTTTCTACAGCGAACAAGGGATGGAATTTCAAGGATTTTAACAGTACCATCAATCCTATAAAACTATTGTTTTTCTCAGAAAGCAATGGAAACAGACACTTGAAAACGTAAATTAAAGCAAGAAAGCATCGCACAAAATCTTTGATTGCACATCATAATCGGAGATCTTAACGTCGTCGTCATCCCAAAGTTGGTGAAGAAACTGGTCGACGTCACCTTTGGCATCGCAAGAATGTTGTCCAAGTTAAATCAGGATCTTACCTAAGGACGAAAATGGCTATCTGGATGCTACCTACCGATGTTCGTGGGCCAAGATTCTTATACACAGCTCTATTTGTGAAAAGAACCTCACATGTTCTGGTAAACATAGCAACTACTGCTTGAAAACCACTAACCTAAAGTGGTTTTTTTCCAACATGTTTTCAATTTGTATTGAAGCACAAAAAACAGAAAACCGGCATTTTTATTTTTCTTCTACTACGGCGCATTTGTTTTTTAACAGGAAGAGTATAATTGAAAGGGGTTAAGGAGAGGTATAATTGATAAAATAGGTATGTGTTTTAATTTTATGGAGAAGGGGCACACAAAAGGGGTAAATGAGTGTAAAGTGGTGCAAATGAGTGAACGGAGCAATGAAAGCTACAAATCCGAGTTTTCGCTTGGAAGGGGCAAATTGATGCTCGCGTCGGGCGCTTCCGACGCCAACACAAACTTAACGTGCGCCTTCCAGAAATCCAACCTACCTAAATGAAGACCAGTTTGAACTTTAGCAGGGCAGATAGTGACTGGTACAGTAGTTAGAAAAAAAAAAAAAAAAGATGCAACTTCCAATCATTTACAGTAATTGAACACATGAAAACCTCCAATCATTTACCAAAAAGGCCAAAATCAGTAAAGTGTTCAGTAAAAAGAATCTTGTTCCCTTGTTTTGATTGGTGGCTTAAAAGATTTGATTGATGATAGTAGGATCTACATAGAATTATAACATATAAATAGTCATTTTGTTCTTGCAAACGACACTACTTTAGCATAAAAAACATCCCTTACGGTAAAAAAATTCAAAAGCTTTTCTCCGTTTTCACAAAAAAAGCCATTGCAGAAGCGAAGCCAGCAAAAGCATTACTAAGACTAAAAGCTGCTAGTTATATCACACCATAAAGAAAAACCCATAAGTTATTATATTGACTAATTGCATAAACGTCTAGCAGAGAAACATAAGCAAACCGCAATTGTATATAACCAAACAGCTATAGAAGACCAATCATAAACTAACCACCAACATTTCAGCAACATGATCAACAAATTACTCCACTTTATATAAATGACGCTTAATACGGCACCCCATGAGCTCCAACTGACTGTAAAAGCATTGACTTGATCTCCTCAGGTGAAGTATGTGGGCTATTAGCACATAGCTGAGCAATGTCACAGTGGTAAATTTTAACTGAAGGAGTCACAAAAGCTATGCGTAATGTACCATATGATAATACTATTTTAAGAGTACATACCTTTGCTTGATAAACATCAAGACTAAAGCCATTGAAACAGCTTATAACTGCTTGGTGGATGTCAACTCCTAGAGAATCCAGTGAATTTAGGGTAGAGTACAACAAACCAGGCCTTCGTGGACATAGCATATGAATGTTCACTCCTTGATCCTCTGTCATTTTAACTTCTACCTGTATGTGTATGGTTTATCGTAGAATGTTCCAAATGCATGAATTAGTAACTAAAAAAAAAAGGAAAGAAAGAAAGAAAGAATAATGTTGAACCTTTGCTACTTCACCACCATTTGAGCTTCCTATTAAACAAGGACTAATGCACAAGTTTTCTTTTACACGATACGGCAATGTGTGCACCATAGGCGCTAATGATTGAGAGCATGTAGTGTTAGTGGTACAGGCAGATGAACCAGAAGAGGCCGGATCTAGCTCGTTCTCCAAATCACTGATTTCCTGCAAAAGCTTCCTCAAGTAATCCACTGCATCTCCTAGAATTGAAGCCCTATCCATCTATTGCAGCAATATAATAAAATTAATTGACCGTTAATACAGTATATAGGACTACAAAGTTTGCCTTCTCAAAATGTTTTCTAGTTTATCACAATGGTACTTACAAGGAATAAATGCATGAAAACCTTGCAAAATTTATCTAGCATGAATTAGAAACTTGTTCCTTAATTGGTTTAATATCATAAAGGCATTTCTGTATCCTAATTAGTTATCTAAAAAGCTAAAGTTAAGTAGAAATTTGAATTACGCACTGCTGGGAAGGGGTCAAAATCAGACATGTTAGATTCTTCATGGTTAAAGATATGAAGATAAACGTACTGAAGTGAAACAATTCAAGCAAACTGTAACATTGCAGACAAAAATAGATCATAACTGAGTAAGAAGTGAGAACTAATAATGCATATGGGAAAACTACCAAAATAAATTATGTTAATGCATGCTTGCATTATAAATTATTAATTTAAAATAATAATTAGAAGTGTACCCTAACATACATCCAGGAACTTCAAATTGTATACACGCATACATACATATGGCTCGATGTGCTTTGAAGTTCGAACTCTCCACCTTATTTCTGAGTTCATATTGATGTATACTACAACAACATACTAAATGGAACAAAGACAGACTTAAGGTAAAATTGGAAGATCCATATTATTGTTTTACTATATTTAAAGATGCAAATGGCAACATCTTAATTTTCTCTAACCATGCTTGCATACTGCAAGACTTTTTAATATAATTTTGATACAAACTGAAAGTGTGTGGTTAATGTTTCTAAGAAATAGTCAGATCTACAACAAAACAAACAGGCAAAGTAGTATAGAAACTAGACCGACTGGAAGACTGGTTCTCTGGAATTGTAGCAACATAACAACAACGTAGATAAATAGAATCTCACATAATTTTATCAAACTAAAAGTTAAACGAATTGGAGACTGTTTTTTGTTACAGTGTGATGGATAATATGCATGACGATCCCCTTTCAATCATTAGTCATCACAGTCGCATATATTTGGTACTAAAACGATGAAAACGGCAAGTCACCATTTTGATCTATAAAAAAAAACAAAAACAAAAAAAAAACTGATGAAAGTTCAACAGTCCAAGAGAGTGGTGGATATGAGGAAAGCTGTAAAAAGTTAAAGCAATCAAAATAACGGTAAACGGCTGGTAAAAAACTTAGTTAAGCAATGCATCTGTAGTTCAAGCTCAATTTCAAAAGCATTTAAGGACTTGTCGTTCTGTCTAAAGTTCGATATATAATTCCAAGAATGAAAATCTAAATCAGAACTTATATATCTAATTTATAAGCTGGTAAATATAATGTATAATTATTTAACAATATCTTGGTGTTCACCACAAACTGATCCATACTTTAATTCGAAATACATTCTCACTGATTATCACTTAAGACACCTGTGATACGATGGTCTTCTAGAACCAATATGATTGACTCTATTGGCAGATGTTCCAGACTGCAGTCAAATTTGAACCATGAAACTGACATTCTTGTAACAAGTACCTAAAGTATGTGTTTAGGACACACATAATTCCCTAAAAATCACAGACGATGCTTGATTTTTTGGGTAATTCAAATAAATAGATAAGATCGTGTTTTGGATATTGTTACGATTAAATTGTTTATCTTCTTCTTAAACTGTCTCCTCTCTTCTTTCTCAATTTTAACGTTTTCTACAAATTTCATAACAAAACAAGGTTCGAAATCTTGGTATAGCGCCTCTGGTTTGAGCAGTTTCCATGCTATCGTCCACTGAGTCCCGTATTTGAAGTATCTAACGTAAAGTAAGGATAAAAAGAAAAGATCTAAAGATATATCTAATTACAGGTGTTGGATGCCCAATTAACAAGCGTTTTGTAAAATATTTAACACGAAGTTCAGTCAATTTTCAAAAGAGATGCACAAGAGTGAAGTGAAAGGAAACAAAAATGGTTCAAGGGACGCGGTAGTGCTACATTCATGCAACTCCAACGGAAAAGATCATCTTTTCAATCTGATAGCATCAGGATGTAAAGGAGCACCAGTGGTAAAAGAGTATTCAAAATTTTGGATTCTATTAAGACCAACTTCAATATAATTTTGATGATGACAAGCGGAATTCAACAAGAGTATTGAATCTACTAAATCAGCTTCAATGGTAATTTTAATGAAATGACAATGACTTCCCACAAACATCATAATGGATGGTTTAGCATATTGGTGTAGTTATTAGTGTTAAGAGATGATGGCCAAGTAAAACCATGTAAAGTTAACATAGCAATTGAGTGATGCTTATGCACTGGAGTTATGCATAATTTGCTAAATGAGTAGAGAGATGCCACAGAGGTGTGATTATGCACCACACAGAACGCCATAGCCTTTGCAACGGAGAAACCAAATCATAAACTAGTTGAAATGATGAAGTTACAAGTGTTTAAAGTTGGCCGAAAATATCACTATTAGAGCCGTAAGGAGAATGAAGTTATATGAAGCTTAACAGCAGGCAAAATTTTGGAGGATTGTTTGATGAAAATACCTGAAGTGTGTTAGGTATGCCTCTAAGAAGGATATAATTTCTTATTCACTTATTAAGCAAATGCAAAGGAGTCACATCTCTGTATTGTTATATAGAAGTATCACAACACAGCCAAAGTGCATGGGTTGAAGTCCCCTAAGAGAAGTTTGAGGCTTCACATAAAAGCCAAAAGAGTTTGTTGACAATTCATAAGTTAGAGTCAACTCTCTACTGTTATACATAAGTATCACGACACAGCCAAAGTGCATGGGTTAAAATCCCTTGTGAGACGTTTGAGACTTCAGATAAAAGCCAAAAGAGTTTGTTGACAATTCATAAGTTACCTACAACAATATAGAGCAAGCACTAGATGGTGATCAGGACGATAAAGCTTCTCACCTAGAAACTATTAAAATTATTGCAATTAAGGGAGGGTGTGTCAAATGACTTGACCACTAAAAAGACAATCCAAAGTATCAGAAAATTGCGCAAAAAAGAATTGAAGAAATTAGGAGAAATGTTAAAAGGTAATTAGAATTTTTCGAGCAGCTATGCCAGAAATATGAACTATTTTTAATGAAAAGGAACTTTACGAAAGACACTGTGCGAAAAATACTTCGCTAAAATAGTCTGTGAAAGGATACTGTGGAGTCAGAAATTTAATGTTGGGGTTTATCCTTCCAAGCCAATATAACCCAACAACACTGATGCAGAAACAAATAAAATCAAAACATAGGACGTTGAAACAATCAAATAAAATTATTGGGATTGTTTAGGACAATGGTGAAACTAACAAAGTAGTAATAAATGAAAGGAAAGTACAAATTTTTTTTTTCAAGTGATTACACTACGAAAGTGATGATAGTATACATCCAGTAAGAGCAGGAGAATTTTGTGTAATGCTAAGGGCACCATGGTATCCACTATGGGCTACCGTGGTGCTTTTCGCTCGGCGGTTGTCCATCGAACGAGGCATGGTTGGGGGACAATTGCTAACCAGGCACCCGGCTGGTAGCCCCTAGCAACCAGCCCGGTGCCCTTAGCAATACACAATTTTATTAACATTTAAAAAATAATACCAGAGAGATCGATGCAATAATTCCTATTATATATAAGCTCCTTAATATACATGCCTTGGAGCTTGGGACGGAAACCATCACGGAATTTAAGACTAAAAACAACATGTTGTATCAGATTATTTCAGCATTTCAGCTTGATACAACATACATCTATAACAAAGTCATCCAACTCCATCTTCACCTGCATACTTCGAGCAGCCTCGACTATGACAGCTGGTTTTCAAATAAGCTTCGGCAATGTCATTATTCATTACCCTTTTCCGCCAACAAAACGTTTAAACATATTACTCGCATGTAGGACCTATCAATCTTCTCAATGAAAACAAACATCCCCATTTACCACTTCTCTCTCCTTTACCACCATGTGACACCTAACACCTTGATAAATTGATAAGCGGGTCATGTTCGAGCAGTGCTTGAACTTTGCAGCAGGCAAGGACTTGGTGAACATGTCCTCTACATTTCCCTCCGTGTGAACCTTTTGAAAGCGAATTAGCTTCTCTTCATCACTGAGATAAGAGACCATTCTTTCACTTTTATATGCTTCGTCCTTCGACTTAAAGCCAAATTATGCTAAGTGATAACACTCCTTGGTGCGGTGTTATCAAATTGCACGCTATAACGCGCTATATTGACAAATAGCGCAGAACTTGCGTCGTTGTACTTGTAATACCGCAAGAGTTCCAGATAGCGCAAAAATAGTGCACTACTTTACCAGTGCAAAACAGCACATAGCTCAAAATAGGGCGAGATTCTTTTTAAAATGTTTGAGCAGTGAATAGAGCCTAAAGTAGCATTCTATTGTAGTCGTAATGATTTAAGGATAATGTTGAAGAGTGTGACATAAAAGAAGAAGAAACTGATGATTGTTTAGATAATGATGATGGTTTAATTTGGATGAAACTAGTGACTAGGCTTTAAAAGTTCAGAAGTATAATATAATTTCTATATTTAATTATTGTGCACTTAAATCATGTTTGACTTTGTTTATTTGAATCTTGTTGCTTTAGACTTCATATATTTTATTTTCATTTGACCTTATTTTCACTTTATAGCTTTTCTTACTAGTGTGTAACTCGTGCGTTGCACACGAAAAAGTTGTTAACAATAATAATTGTATTTCAGTTGTTTAAAATTGTATATTGTACAAAACCTTTGAAAATTTTATTGTGATATATCAATTACAAACAAAAATGATATTCAATTATTGCTAACTACGTATATTTTTGGTTATTAATGTCTTAACCAAAAAAAAACTAATTTTTTTAATTATGTATATGTAAAGAACTTATGTTATGATAGATATACTTATTCTATGTATGAGTAAATAAACAACTTTATCATTCTTGTGACCTTCGTATGGTTTTTATATGAACATTCAACTCTTTTTTTTGTAAAGGTATATGAATGAAGGAATGAACGATGAATATTTTAAGTTATTTAAATATTTTATAATCAACACAATTAATTCAAATAAAGAGAAATGTTAAAAAAAAAAAAAAACTAAGAAAAACTTTGTACGTATTTGTAATTGAGATTTTTTTTGGTTTATTACTTGGTTTTAGTATTTAAACAGTTTTACCTTTATAGTCAACCGCGTATTCGATGTAATTGTAAGGGTCATACTTACAACTGCAATAATTGCAAAATGATGTTATGTAGCATCAAATTGAGTTGTATTTTGGATATGATATATAATGTATTGAAAGACATTATGTTAATATATTTTTTATCAACTAATTTGTGCGTTCACATCTTAATATATTGTAAAATATGAATTTATCTTTTAGAAGCGGCTAAAAATAAAATTTCGCTATGCAATGAATAACTTTGGGATAAGTGAACTGGAAATTAAAAGAGATACTATATTTAAGTATACATTTATGTTACTTCATCTGACTAAAGAAATTAGTTTATTATTATTATTAACTATATAGGAATATTGCACACATTGAAATTATTGTATTTTTAGAATTGATTAGATAGACTAATGAATTATAGTTAATCAAATATTTAAATAGTTCAAATTTATGATTTACACAGTTAATTAGATATAGACTTGAGCATAAAATATGAAGTGAGAACTGAGAAGGATTTCTTATAAATAAGTGTAAAATAGATTAAATTTAAATGAAGTTAATGAAGATTTGCATCTTAATCTCTGATAAACTTGTGAATGAATTGTTATAAATAAATTTGTTATTATCGTAATGTACATAATTTTTGTTATGCGGTTTATTTATTTTTGTATCTAAATGATTATTTACCAATTTGTTGACGTGTCCGTAGTATGCATATTGAAATTTTCGAAAAATAAGTTGACTAATTTTATCAAATAGTTTAAAGTTTGGATCAATTAATTAATTTAAATATATGGGTCTTAATATAAGATATTGGGAGAAAATCGAGAAACATTTGTAATAATTTTAGAATTGTTTAAAAGTGAATATTTAAATGTAAAATAATGTTAAGATTAATAAATGATTGTAAAATGACAGATGTTAGAATTTTAAAAATAAAATATCTAAAATTAGAGAGAATTAAGAAGAATGGGGATAACTCCTAAATTTAATGAGAGATCTTAAATTTCTTCTGTTTTATTATTATTCAGTAAATATTTTTTCTCTTAGTTCTTGTTATTAGAAAATCTTTTACTTTTTATGCAAAACGGTATTTTTCATGAAATTTTATGTAGAGTTTACCTTTCCATAACTCATAAATATGAATAAATTTCATCATAACTCACAATTATAAGAATAAATTTTAAATTTGTAAGACGTATATATTATATCCATCAATTATTTTGAATGTACAATATGAAATTATTAACTTTTCTCTAATATAATTATATTTCACATTAAAAAATATTTAATACATGCTTGAAGTATGATAGGTCTGCATTTGGAGTCTTGAATGATTTGGATACGACATATAATATACAAAAAATAGAATTAAATTTCAATTAGGCAAACTATACTTGAATTAAAAAAAAAACAAATAGCGGGCGCTAGCCTTGTGCTATTTGCTATTGACTACATTGCCTTGGTGTCAAAAACTACATGATGAACCATATTCCTTTTAAGAGTAGCTTTCGTTCTCTTTTGCTACTTCTCAAATTCTTTATCACCATGTTCTTTTTAAGAATAGCTTTCATTCTCCTCTACCACTTCTCAAATTCTTTATCACCATTCCAATTTTCTACTGCCAACTATGATCCATATGCAGTATACGAACACCTGACATAATGTCTTATTACAATAGGGACAGACTCATCTTCTATCATACTTGATTGCACCTTTTATAAATTAACCTAGATGCTCTGATACATATTGTTGAGATTCATCCCTCCAAGTTGATATAACCCAACAACACAGATGCAGAAACAAATAGGATCAAGATATAGAATGATGAGACAATCAAATAAAATCATTGAGATTGTTCACGACAATGCTGGATTTACCCAAGTTATAATAAATGAAAGGTAAGCACACCAAATTTTTTAAAGTTGCTTCAAACCATGATCCCATAATCGATGTGTGTGATAGTATAATTCCTACAAGATGAGAAACCTTTTATTGATACTTAGGAGAGAAGATTATACAGATTGGTGCACTAATTTTCATTAGATAGACTCCTTTATATATAGGTTTTGGAGCTTGGGACAGAAACCATTCAACGATGTGGGACTAAGAAAAAAAAATGTATCACATTATTTTAACATCCATCAACATTTTTCATGTAATAAAACAATTCTTCCTAAAAACTGGATCATGAACAGATGTACTCATTCATGATTAACAATGTACTGGTGCATTTATGATAGACAATTGTTCATAAGAATAACTTTTTTTTTGTACATAGTTATCATCAATTATTATTATTTTTGAATTTGTTCAGCAGGGAAACCGACCGGAGTCGTAAAACTCTCCATGATGCACCTAGCATGGTCCGCGAGCCATGATGCACCTAGCATGTTCTGCGAGCACCACATAAGTGGTTGATTTTAGTGTATGCACATGGTCAGCTCTTAGTATGACATTCCGGTTTCAAACCCGCGTCACTATTACCACGGCGCAAAGTCCTTAACCGCTGGGCAACTGCTACGGACAAAGTTGATATGTCTATTTGTAAAATTTATGTATATTAGCTATGAAAGTTCACCCTTTACAATTAAATAGAAGGTATTATGACCGTTTTAATCAATTGTTTAAAATTATAAGACACTGTAACCAAGTTGATCTCTTTTTTGCAAGCCTATTCGTTTCCTGCTCAAATTTTACATCCTTACACAAACAAGGTCAAATGTAAGTACAGGGGAAAAAAACTGTACTTATTGAAGTTCGAAATGGCGAGGTTGGAATCATTGAGTTAGGTAAGAAGAACCAATTTTTTCCAGAGAGATTACAAAAAAATGCAAGTCAATGAAGATATCAACTTTTTTACCAATCAAAATGCTCAGTGAACTTACTAGAATCAATGTTTACTGATAAGACTAAGATTTAATGCAAAGCGCGACGACCAAATGAACTTTTTGTGGTATACTAGTGAAAAAAGTTCTGAAGGAATTTGAACCTGCATATCTAGTTAGCAAGCATATCGGTAGCTTATAGACCATGAGGAGTGATGTTATTATCTTAAAGTGTTGCAACATTAGTGATATTGTTGAGAAGAAGACACATTTTTCCAACATATGAGTAAAAGTCGATTAAAGATCCACAAACTGATGAAAATAATAAGAATTTTACATTGTATTACAAGAGAATAACCGAGTACAAGAAAATACCAACTCATGTTTCCAAGCAAATTGAACCCTTGTACATCATTTCTCCTTATCTAAAGAACCACTTTTCTCCAAGGATGATGCACGTTATTATAAACAAATTTTTTATGTGCACGTAGATACTTGAAGTTCTTATGATTTCCTTGCTAAGATACCTCTTTTCTTCAGGTAAGTTCCTAGAAACTCGGCATGTTCATTAAATATTCATATTAATTTTTTCTTTATTCAACTATATATATCTGAGTCTCATTTGATTCATGGGACTATTTTAAGGAGAAGAATAAGCTATAATTAGAATGGGTCCTCTAGTTAGAATTAGTTTCGAAGATCTATTCAACACATGTAACGCAGTTGATAAAAAAATACAAGGCATCAAAAGGAACTCTTTACACACAAATCTAAAGATGCTTCAGTTTCAAAAAGATTTAGAAGTTGTTCTAAAGAACATTTTTTGAAGGACCCACCGTAAGGCAACTTGTCCTAGTACATCCCGTATGGGTAAGGATACCTTATGAAATACGTTGAGCTATTTAAATCCAGAAGTTGCTTTGCTTTTTTAACAATCTATTTTACATGGCAGACTGAAAAATCTTGCTTGAGTTTTGTATTAAAAAGTGCTTCTCTTCCAAAAAAAAACATATTGTTGTGATACCTAATGTGCAAGTTAGGTAGCGTTCGCCTTGTCAAAATGGTGAGGTTTGCCAACGGATAGAAACTTCTCCTTCCTTCCTCCACCACAAAACCGAATATCCTACACTTTAATTCACCTCTTCTCAATTTGTCAAGCCCCGAAAACGCTATTTTTTTAGATAAATTTCTCCACTGTTATGCTTATTTATTTGTTATCTAGACTTTTACAGCAAATTACCGTATATGCTTATGCCAAATGCGGTACGAACAAGAACAGTGTGCAAAAAACCATCATTTAAAATATAACCAGGCAACGAATGAAATTAACATGTAGAGACATGATAATTTTTTAGAATTGGTAGACATACCAAAATTCGTCATAAATATTTGTCTTAGAAGGCAGTGGGTCAAATGGAAAAGTCTGAATAACAAAACTGATGTTGGTTGGGATCCGACAAACTATTTCAGGCAGCGATGACTGATGCGGTTATAGTGTAAAAATATTTTTCATAAATACAATTTCCATTTGTTTGAAATCGTTTCATAATTTTTTATTTTTTTTTACTTGTAGGAGTTTGATCAAAATATTCTGAATATAAAAGAGCATCGCTTGATAAATTGAATCTGGAACAATAATTGTTTCAAAAGACTATACAATCGGTCAAACGTCATGTATGCATACTCAGACTCAAGAACAACTTCACTTTAATTCCAATGTCTGCCCCTTTTAACAATTCATGGGGTTTTGAGGACTTCAAAATCCCCATGATGATACCGAAAACACGGTATGTTTCAAATTTGAATTCACCAACCAATCCTCCATCGTACGAAAATCCATCGCAATATATTCCAATGCACCAAAATTCAGTGTAACAAACTCGACACATTGGTTCTTTTTCTTGTGCACTTAGCAGCTCGAGAAGATGTCACAATAAAACAAACGATAAGATAATTAAAATAATGGACGTCGTACACGAGCGACAAATAAAGAAATCTCATACGAACTCAGATCGTCCGAACACAGAAAACGTACATTCAACAGAAAATTCATTAAACCATGTTGATATTGTTGCTCGCGTTAAACGTCCAGTAGAAAGAGCATATTTTACTTTCGTTGAAGCGTTACACATTGTCAGGAATAATACAGATATATTCAATATGGTTAACGACGATGATGCTAGGACTGTTGTTGTATGAGATAAATATCGAACGTGTTTCTATAAGCTAGAAATCTTTTTTGCTCCAAGATGGTGGGGGGAACAAATAGCATTGTCACAGACTGTATTTCTATACTAATTATTTTTGCATTTTATAAAATGTATTTGTTATATTTTAATTGATATGCATGTATTTCAATTTCTCTACAGTTGCTTCATTCAATTAAAGGCATATTACATAATAAAATAAATAAATAATTACCTATAAAACAATTAAATCATAAATTAAAATAATCCGCTTGAATGTCCAGACAAACGCAGGCTCCGTTTAACTTCTAGCTCCATTTAAATATCCCGCTTAAATACCCCACTAAAATATTCGTTACCGCGCAAACACACCCTTAATGTAACTATCATCTTCTAGTGTTGCTAAACTTAACTCTTAGATCCAAATTCACAATTTTCTTTTCTTCATCTCGGAGATAGGGTAAGTACTATACTTTCACCTCCAAAACAGACATTTTTTATTCTAAATCCTAATAGAAATATATTATCCTAAAACAATTCAACTGCTATTGGACAATAACTATAAAATTTCTAATCATAACCTATCATTATTTGTAAATCAACAAACTAAAAGAAACAATATAAACTCACCTTGGTAATGTTGGGAACGACGGACCTCAGCATATACAACCTATCATTCAATTTTTTCCTCCTCCTCCTCTCGGCCAGTAAATTTTTAGCAGGAGCACCGTTCTCTCTCCTCCTCCTCTTCTTCCCCTTCTCATCACACTCAGCATTCTCCAAAACATCCAACACGTCGTCGGATTCATTAAAGCTTTCATTTTTCATAGTCATTTCCTTCTGAACCGAACTGGGTTCTCTCCCAGTATCTTCTTTCATCTCTAATGGCTGCACAAGTTGAAATTGGTTTGAGCAATGAGACAAGTCCGGAGCATGAGGGCCTGCTTCAGACAGATAAGTATTCAGAAGATGGGCAGCTTGGTTAAAATCTGGGAGCTCGAACGAGTCCAAGCTGAAATCAAATTCATGGTTGTATTGGAGTTGTTGTGCTAAGTAGTTGTCTTCTCCTTCCAACATTGAGGTGAAACTAGGCAACGGATCGTCAAATTTTAAGTTTGAAGTGTACATAGGTTGTGATTCCAATGAAACTTCTTTCACTCCTTGGTTCTCTTCGCTTTCTGCAACTTTAGAGAAGTTTTGAACCGCCGATGACATTATTTCTCTCCCCCGTTTGCTCTCTTTGCTTTATTCTGATATTGTGGTGTAAGGAGAGAGACTGGAAGGTGAAAGAGTGAGGAGCTGTTTTTCGTCTATCAACAGACGAAGCAACATTTGTTTATAAATATAGTTGATGCAATTTTCAGATAAATCCACTTCGCAAAACTTAATTACAAAACAAGTTTGGAATTTTTATTTAAGAACATATTATTTTCAATGTTTTAAGTTTGAAGATCAAAAGTTCAAAACTATGGGTGTAAATCAGTCGGACCAGACCGAACGGAGATATGTTCAGTTTCTGTCCTAAAAAATCGAACCAAACACGGATCAGACGAAATTTTTTCTCAATCAAATTATGTTGTCCTAATTCATGTTCTAAATAAAATCGGTCAGACATGAACATATGTTTTTCGGACACGGACACGAACGAACCAGTTGGACATGGCGATTTATATTATTATTATTTATTATTATTATATTTTCTATCAACTATATACTGAATTACAAAGAATTCAGACGAATTCGAACGAACACGAGCCGATGTCATTTTTCTCGTATAAATTTTGTTGTCCTAACTCGTGCCCTAAATGAGAATCAGATGAACTCGGACATATGTATTTCGGTCACGAACAAGAACGGACGTCGAACATTCGTACAAAATTTACAACCCTAATCAAAACATCCATTGTGTTATCAATTATATTAGGGGGATTTTCACTTAAAGGATTATTTATTCGAAGTAATAAGATTTAAGGGCAACATTTCTGAAAAATTAGTTTTTAGATAAATTTGCAGAAAAAAGATAAATAAATTTATCATTTTTAGTTATACGGAAATAATGCTAAATTAATTTATCATGTTTATGTATAACTTTTCTATAAAATTGTTCTTAAAACTTATTATTCAGAAGTGTTGTCCTTAAAACTTATTATTCTGGAAAAATAAGCACTTCAACCTAATTTCCACATTATATTATGTATATATATTTTGTGTCCAACTATACTTTTCCTTCTTTTTTAAATAAATTTACGGTAATTAACAAAAAAAAAAAAAAAAAATCAAATCTAAAGCTTTGCAAAAGTTGGAATTTTTTCCCCTTTATGTAAAATATGTAGTCACTTCAATAACTCATATTTAGACCTGTTTTTATGTAAAAAGAAGAGATAATGAATAAAATGCCAGAAGGAACAAAACATAACAAAAACAATTTTACATGTATGCTGTTGATATTAACACAAATTAGAGTAAGTGGAGGAAAATAGTGTGAAGGACAAAATTAGAGAAAAAATTAGGCATAAGGATAAGACTTCAAAAATATAGCCACAATGACATTTTTTAGTGTAAAATGGAAAATGATGGTGGACCCCTGAATTCCTTAATACACAAAAAAATGTCCTTATGGTTAAATTTTTGACCTTTTGTCCTTATGCATAAAGTTTTCTCTAATTTTGTCCTTATATCTAAAAATCCCAATTAGATTGTTTCAAGTTTTCAACAAATCGTACATTGGTTTAAATAAAACGAAGGGACTAAATTAACCCTTTCAGGGTAAGAGTGGTCCCCACCAAGAGAATAACTCTCGCATTGAATTTAATTTTAAATTAATCATCTAACAAAAAAAATTTGTGTAATGGTAAAACAAGAAGATTTGCATGAAAATAATGGTATTTTCTATTTGATGTGAAAATTGTCGATACCAATTATTTTTAATTTTTTCTTTTTTTGTTGTATCAATAAGAAACAACGGATCATTAAATACGTAGCCAATTAGATATAATGCTTATTTATTTATTTCTCATTCAACAAAATAGCTTGAACATTGGGTACATTTAAGTATGTCAAAGTCAAAAATTTTGTAGACACAAAAAGGGACTGTAATTTTTACCGATATCATTGTTATTTAGTTACATTATGAATGAACTACGATCGACCTAAAAACATTATAATGTACTTTGCTAAATCCGTGGTAATGTTCAAACCAACTTGTAAATTTGAGACAAATACTTCTTAGCATTTATTATGATGATAACTATGTAATGTAATTTAGTTTACATATTAGTATAAAACTTAAATTTTGTTTACATATAAGCATGTAGCTTAGAAACTGATAGAGAGTAACCCTGAATGTCTCAATAAAAATTGGTTACATTCAATTTGTTTACATATAAGTATATAGCCTACAAACTGATAGAGAGTCACCTTGATTGTCTTGATAGAAACTGATAGAGAGTCGCCTTAAATGTCTCGACAGAAACCAATATAGAGTTACCTTGAATGTCTCGACAAAAACTAATAGAGAGTTACCTTGAATGTCTCGACGGAAACTAATCTAGAGTTATCATGAATATCTCAATCAATTTACATTCATGATAATAAACCACTTTTTTGAAGTATTCTAGATGATTAATATAAGTATATTTAATATCATAATAATTTAAATATTATAATGACTTGTAAAGAACAGCTGGATGTAAACTGTTTTTCAAAATATTCTAGATGATTGGTATAAGTATATTTAATATCATAATAATTTTAGTACTATAATGACTTGTAAAGAACAGCTGGATGTAAACCGTTTTTGAAGTATTCTAGATGATTAGTATAAGTACATTTAATATTATGATAATTTCAAAGCAATAATGAAATGTAAAGAATAGATGGATGTAAACCGTTTTTCGAAGTATTCTAGATGATTAGCATGAGCACATTTAATATCATAATAACTATAATACTATAATGACTTGTAAAGAACATCAAATATGTTGTCGGATTGATTAATCAAAGGTCGTGACTTCAATACCCTAAATGTATATTTTAAAAAAATTCAAGAGAAGTATATCAGTGACTTTATTTGTATGTAAAGTGATTGTAAATTTTCTTCAAATACAGATGTAAGAAACAGATTTGAATTTAATAGGTTTATTGCGTGTATGGTTGAACCTCGGCTAACACACAACAAAAAAATATTCCATTTTGGATATTGTTGAACATGCGAAGTCTATATTTATTTAAATTAAAACTAAATTAACTCTAAATGATATTTAATTTGTAAGTAATGTTTTATTTAGTGTAATATTTATATTGTATAACATGGGTATCATATAGACATGTATGTATATGTGCACGTGCAACATGAACATAAATGTCAGTATATAGAGGGTATAGATTTACAACATAATGGACGTATTAGACCCTCCATATACATATGTGGGGTGTGTGTGTGTGTGTATATATACGTGTTAGTCCCTCCATATACATATGTGACACACACACACACACACACACACACACACACATATATATATATATATATATATATATATATATATGTGCACACACACGTTTATACCATTGGAAATAGGATACTCCGCAACAAAATTTATGGTGGATTTCGAAAATTTTCGCTTTTTAAATTTATATTGGGCCTACAAATCTAAATCATTTAGAAATTTCTAAAAATTATTTAAATAAAATATCTTATTTAACTCAAATTTATAAATTGTATGGTTTTATTTTTTTGGCAAGGCCGACCAGATTTTAAAGTGATCTGTAACACTTTATTATTAAAAAATAATAGGAACAAGAAGTACGAGTGATATGCTGCTCATATAAGCTACAACTGACCTTCCACACATGGAAGAACCGCAACAACCAGTTAAAACACATAAACATGTTCATAACATAACAAAATACATACAGAATTGACATAAGCAATACAATGGGAAATATGACTTGAACCAAGGTGACCTTTTAGAGTATCATGTTGTGAGACGATCGCCCACAACTCATCTACTTAACAAGTGAAATAATGTGCTGAAAGACGTGTCAGGCAGCTATGGACGATCATCAGGGTAGAATAACACATGTTGTACCTGTTGTATAACTCACAGCGCAAGGATAAAATATAATAGAACATATACAACAAACAAGAATAGTGAAGCACAATTGAGCAGAATTTTTTAACTTTCATATCATCATAAATTATCCAAACATCAAACTAGATACAACATCAAATTCTGTACAATGTTCCTCACTATAAGTCACTCAGAGAATACATGAAACAACGGAAAACAGAAATAGTAGAAATAGTCGATAGTAGAAAATAATACGACAGCCTCCTACTCGTCATCGCACATCAACATCGTCCTGATAAAGATCTACTACTTGTCACCTGCTACTTAGTCTGGCCATCCACAGCCGAATGAACAACCCAAGGTAATAAGAGGAAACACAAAACCTTGTGTTGAACAATAGTCTTAATGAACGATAAAACAGCTATTTAATATCATCAGTAAAGTATATAAGAACAGGCAGATTAATCAACTAATCTACAACATTAACAGAGAAGAACCCAAACTCGTCTTCCCCACATCCGACAGTGATATCCTTTACAATCAAGAAAAAACAAACAGTACATTTATGGAAATCAGTTATCAAGCGTTGACCATCCTAATCGATATCAACATCTCCCAAGAACAAGCCCCAAAGTCCTAAACCAACATCAGAAAAGCACCGAAGAGATATCTCCTTCAACGTCGAATAATCTATACAAAACGATACAACTAAAACAAACATCATCCATGACTCTGGTTATCACAGCCAATCTTGCTTTGAAACCATCGTTAATCCTATGACGATTACGGCATGCCATTTGTTAAGGGCTAATGGTAAACCCCGGTTCTAGAAAAACTCCATACGCTTTTCCACAACACGTATGTTTGCCTTACTCAACGAAGACAACTAGGCCTTTCCACGATACCCAGGGTACTCGACCAACTAACATCTAGTCTTTTGGGCGTCCCCATTATACCCCTGCTATGAGTCTGCTAGAACCTCCGATTAACGATAATTCCTTAGCCTTTTATATCTCTAGCCATCCAACCTGATGATTGTTTGTGAGCTCAAACGACTTCTCAAGCAACCATTATCCACGAACTCACAACATTGAGTTGTACCCACATTCTCTGCATTTCATCAACCAACGAACACTTCACGACACTTCAAACATTCCTTCTTGAATTCGAAGCTATAACCATCATAGATCCAAAAATACGCTTCGTTTGGTTGATTCTACATTTCATAGCATTTTCCATCCTTCTCGCTATGAAAAACTATGCACGGCATCAAAAAATGTATTTCACAGCATTTAGGAAACGCTACCATATCCATGCGTCCCATTCTGGATCGGCTCTTAAAACAGCTCAAAAATGCGTTCACATCACACGTTTTTATGTGCGCGATCCATGCTCCAGAAGTGGCCAATCGATCGACATTTCGTCGCATTTCTAAAGCGCTGCCAATTTCGCTCGATCCATGAAAACTGCCCGATGCATGAGTTCCCAGCGCGCACCTTGGCAAATCCAAGCTTTTACCGTGCGCAGGCCAATGTGGTACTCTAACACTTGGTACTCTGGCATTTAGCCTAATCCATACCATAGCGTTTATAAATGCTATAGTAAACCAAATTTTGTCCGATCCATCTAGATGCTTGCCAAATCCTCCTTTTCCCATGTGCAACACGCGTTTGGCACTTTGCCAGTTTTCCCCGATCCATGCCCCCCACCACAGCGTTTTCCAAACGCTGTAAAATTTTATTTTTATTTTTTCTGAATCATTGGCTGATATTTTTGTGTGATCCATGCATGTTTTCCACCCGATCCATGCATGTTTTGGCGCCAAAACACCAACATTTCCACTCTTGAATTCAACGTGATTTCATACTTGAAAACTAATCAATCTTCAATTTTTTCAACAACGATCCAATCAACGAAACAACAACAAATCACACAATTGTCAACAAACATTAAAACAACGATTTAATAATGAATCAAATCAATAAATAGATATAACCATAGAATTAGCATATAAAATGTCGTTTATAAGTTTCTAGAATTAGATCCTATGGTGTCGAAATTGAAATCATACTTACATCGATTTGATCTATATGAAAACAACTTGAAATTATGAACATAAGATCATACAACCTATATACTCGATTGAATCCATGCAGGAAATGCTTATCACTTACTAATTCTTCAAAATAACTTGAAATAGACTAAACTCAAATCTAGACATTGATGATCAATCTTCAAAACTCTCAATTTGATACGATCTTCCTTCACTCGATGTAGATCTAGCTTTACTTGATGTAGATCTTCAATCTTCTTGCGTAGGTCTATAATTTTAATGGAGGAAAGATGTATTTGATTGAGCAAGGAGGATCACGAGCTCAACCAAATGAGAGATTGAAGAAAGTATTATTCTCCATGTCGCTACCCCTATACTTATAACCAACTACCCACTAATGGGCCACACCAATTTAGCCTATTAATGACTAGCCAACCAGGACAAAATTTTGTGAAACATGAAAACAACGACTCCTCCCAAACTGTTGAACCAATTCTTTAATGTGACCACTCAACGGAATTGGAAACATCATTTCCTTTCCAATCAAATCAATCTCAACTTCTGATTCGATCCCAATCAAAAGTTATGCCCTGTACAAAAATGATAGGGGCAAAACGGCCAAAAATAAAATTGGTAAAAATTATGGACATGTCTCACATCCCCATAAACAACATATTAAAATATGAGAACGATCCAACCCTCAGGGAATTAAATAAAAATATTTTACGATCCTCTGATACGTAAAATGCAGGCCGTTAGATTACCCTCCCCTCCTCCCCTTAGGAATTTCGCCCCCGAAATTCCAAGCAAACACAAGAAACCAGAAATAGTTCAGCATGCCTACCATCCGGAAGTAGCCAATTTATCATCCAAACTAGCATCCATCAAACCATGCATCCATAGCTTTATCCTATCACGTAGAATTCTAACAATGATAGTACAAGTTATAATGGTGTAAGGTGACACGATATTAATGGGTCATATCAACGAAGAGTTCTAGATGGATCGTCTGTTAGAGAATGGAGTTTTGATGACAACAACTTTATTTCAATTATCATTGATTATAAAATATATGCTAACACTTTTTGTATAGCATATACATATATATATATATATATATATGTGTGTGTGTGTGTGTGTGTGTGTGTATGTGTGTGTGTGTGCAGGAATTATATATAGGAAATATTACTGAAGACTGTACAGTTATAAAGATGATAGAGATTCAAAGATCAGAGAAATTTTCAAGGCTCATGAGTAATCAAGATTTCAAGAGTTCAAGATCAATATAGTTATATAGTCTAAATTTTGTAAGACTTTAAATAGCACTCCAGGTTCAAATTCTAATTTTCAAATTCTGATTTTCAATACTATCCTCAATCCTCTCTATTTTGTTTCTATTTTTATTCTTCTTTGTTTTTCAAACTTAGATTTTTTTATATTTTATATTTATACTTTATATAGTTTAAAACCTTATAATTTTATAACTATATTTATATAGTTTAAAAATACATTTTCATATGATTTTCTTCATATAATATTAATTTACAACACTAGAATTTTACTCAAGAACTTCCAGAATTAGTTTTATATGAAAATACCTGAAAAATGTTTTGAAAATGAAAAACACATGAGTATGTCGACATAGCAAAAAGTGTATGTCGACATATAACTGCTATTTTTTCTAATTTTAAAGGGAAGTGTCTTTTCACTATTTGAAACGCTTCAAAACTGTCGCAACCCTTCATACTCTATAAAAAGAGGCTAAAACCGAATTTTTTAACACATCTTCTTCTCTAACTTCATACTCTTTTATCCCACCATTATTCTTAATCATTTTTATGATTCTTACACTTATACTCTGTCGAAGTCACTTCTGTTTTGATTAAACTTCTTCTCTCTACACTCTCTACTCAATGAATCAAGTGCTATTGAAGAGTTATAGGGCTATTTTGTAATTGCTTGGGTTGAATAAACCATGTTTGTAAGTTAAAGAGGAATCGGCGTATCCTTGTAGCTTGAAATCAAGGAATAGGAGTCGGTGTGCCCTTGTTGAGCCGTGAAATAAAGGGATAGGAGTCGGTGTCTCCTTGTTGAGCCGTGAAATCAAGTAGGTTGTATTTGACTATTAAAAATAGTAATAAAACTCTGCACAATCCAGCGTTGTGCAGGACTGGATGTAGGAGTGATACGAACCAGTATAAAATCCAGTGTGTTCTTTCATTTTCTGCATTTTTATTTCTTTTTATTTTGCATCTATTTTTGAATCTGTGTATGTGATTATGTTTGTGGTGTTTGATTCATTGCATAATTCTTTTTAGTTTTATGTTTTATTTAAATTCTTACAAACACTATTCACCCCCCCTCTAGTGTATGTTTTGCCTGAACGATCCATTCCGCATTCCTTAACAATTGGTATCAGAGCAAGGTCTTTCAAAAAGTTCATAATCTGGCTTTTGAAAATGTTAAATGGTAAAATTTGAACACTAGTTTAAATTTATGTATTACATCAGTATTATATGAGTCTGCATTCAATTTTATTGAAAAACTAAGTTACTATGATTTGATTTTTGAAATTTGAAATTTGAAATTCTTGAAATATTGAAATTTTTGATATATCATGATATTATTGTAGTTAATTATTTTGAAAAATCATTTGATTATTTGAAAAAGTCATTTGAATTATTTAAAAAGTTACTTGATTCTTTGAAAAGTTGTGCTGTTTTACAGGAAAAGAAGTATTATATGGCTAATTGATATTCAAACTCTGAAAAGATGGGTGACGTGGCTGTTGATGATTCAAATTCCGAAATGGTGGCTATTGAAAATTCAAATTTCGAAATGGTGGCTATTGAAAATTCAAATTCTGAAAAGAAATCAAAAAAAAGGAGAAGAGTAATGATGGTTGGTGAAAAGACAACAAGAAGAAATGGATATATATAATATAAATCAGCAAAGAAATGGGTACCAAATCAATTTACAACTTTGTATTTTCATCTACAACTTATCTTCATGTTGTACTCTTCATTTGATTCGTAATGTCACTAGTTTCATGAGATTCCATCAAGAATTGACCAAGTAACGATCAAATGAAGTTTTGATGAATAAAGAGAGAGGGAAACCAAAATTGTCGACGGTTATCATCAAATTGCATCCACAGGTTAGATTATTTTATCCCAAACCTTTTTCCAGATTTTAGTTCTCGTTCTAGCAGTCGATTTTATGAGTAGATCGTCAAATTCCGATCAAAATTGATTGAGATATGGCAGTTTGAAGTTGGCGATTCAAAACTGAAAACTATTATGGGATTTCATGCATACCTCTTAATGTTTCGACTTGCTGCACCTCAATACCATCCAAATTCATCACAAACTATCACTAGATCGTAGTCCTTGAATTTCTCTTCAATTTACCGCTGATTTCGTCCAATTCTGTCAAGAAACAAAGAAGTTATGCCTCCTGAAAGTTTGATTGAAAAAGGAAAACAAGAAGAAGAAGAAGAAGAAGAAGAGAAGTGGTTATGAAGAGACATGACTTTTGGACCTTTATATACTAGTTGAAGTGTTCATTCATTCAAAATTCAAATTCAAATTTTGGCGCCAAGTTGGTTGAACTATTAAATCTTCAATATCTTTCTCATACGATATTCAAATTCAACAAATGAATACACCATCCTGATCAGAAAAACGAGCCAGACGCAATAGAACAGATCTCATCATCAAATTCCAGAAGATCAATTCAGAATTCAGAGATTATCGAAGAAATGGATCTAAAAACCGGGTACGCCTTAATTAATTTTTAAATTTTTGGTTGAATGGATGTTTTGTTTGCTTGCTTTGCTTTATTTTAAATTTGAAATTTAAACTTTAAAAATCAATTTTGAAATTTAAAATTCAAATTTGAAATTTGAAATTCAAATTTGAAATTTGAAATTCAAATTTGAAATTTGAATTTCAAAAATTATTATAATAAAATTAATATAATAATAATAAATGTTTGATGTTTGTTAGGATTAATATTATTTTAGGAAATAGTTAAACCTGAAATATAAATCGATATTTTGAAACCAAAGTCACAAAACCATATTCTCTATAAAATAATACATATATGTCAACATACATATATCTATATGTTAACATATCAGCCTATAGAATGAAATTCAAATTTTTTTATCTCGAAGTTTTAAAATTTCAAACTTCCCTCCATCTTTTTCAATTAGAAAATGCCAATTAAAATTCTAGTTATTAAAAATATCTGTGTGCTTATTTTCTTATATCTCGTTTCAAAATATATATATTAAAAGTATATAAATTAATGAAATTATATAGACATGTTAATATGATATACAGAGTTAATATAACTTTTTGATATTGTTATAAAATATAAATTTATTCATCTTTTATATAGTTTAAGCATGCATAGTTTAACTTATATATTATTCTTATGATTTCATAACAATTTTTGGTTACATTATCACAAATACTATTTGTAACTTAATACTTATTTTGTCTTCCTATTAAGATTTATAAAACTTGCTTATTTAACTTAATATAAAGAAATATATACATGATTTTTTTAAAGTAGTTTAAATATAAGAAGTTTTATAGATCACTTTATAATGTTTCCTTCTAAAGTATAAATGGTTTTTTAGCAAATAAATATGTTTTGATTTCTAAAGTTTAAATTTAAAATTGATTTGTATCAAAATATTGATGTATATTTAATAAATTAAATTTTAAGTATTTTTTAAATTAATTTTTATATATACTTATGAATATTAGTTTACTTTATATGATAAAAATGTTATATTCTCTTTAAAAATTTCTTCAATTTTTACTATATTTACCCTACTAATATTATTTAACTCATAGTTTTTCTGAATATCTTACTATTTATCATGAATATTTTTTAATTAAACTCTTATCTTTATTATAATTTTAGCCACTTTCATTAATATAATTAACCTAAGTCTAGAAATTAACATTATTTTTGTTTGATTCAAATAATTTATAACAGTTATATAGTAATTTGAATATATTTTACCTAAATAAATATTATCACCAAATCATTCTGCGTACTATTATTATACATCTTATTTCATATCATCATTATAAATTAGAATTGCATTTAAAATCAAGATTATTCACACCATAAGTTGCATTTTATATTATTTTGCATATGACATACATTTCATATTACATTATAATCAACATACTTCACACACTGCATTACATGTTAACTTTAACTCCATACATAACAAGTATATAATATGAAAAGATTTTATCTAGGATTATTAATCAAATACATAACATATTTACTTTGTCTTGATTAAATTGATTGACTTGTTTGGCTTGGTTGAATTGATTGAATTGACTTACTTGATTGAATCGTTTGACTTGATTGGATTGATTTGTTTGGTTTGTTTGATTTGTTTGGCTTGATTGACTTGTTTAAATAGTTTGGCATGGTTAAATTTCATTAGTAGTTGATAGGTTTGTTAGAAATATACTTAAGAATTTATAGTTGATAGGAGCTTTATACGTTTTAGGATATATAGAAATTACAAGAAATGTTTAGTTTCATGTTTTAGTTGATGTTTTGTGACAACAAAACATAAATTGATTCATTGAATTACTTTACTTATATCATAATTTTAAGGATATCTTATCAGAGTTATTTCTAATTCTAGATTAAGGTCTTATTATAGTTTTAAGGGAACTAGAGAATAGGCTAGGCCACTGGTTGGTAATGACCCATAACAATTGGAGGTTTAGTCTTGTATTAGATTAAGGGGGAGTTTTATAGTTTCTAGGTTTAATTAAAGGTTCAAGAAGTGTTTTTTTAACACATATTATTTAATTTGATTGATTTGGTTGATTGCTTACATTGATTGCTTAAACAGATTGCTTGAATTGCTTGCTTGAATTAATTGCTTGAATTGCTTGTTTGGATTGATTGTTATATTTGATTATAAACATTTATTAGATTGCCTTGTTTATTATTATTATTCTATTAGACTAGTATAGTCATAATTTTAGGGGGAGTATTTTATGATTATAGATTTAGGACTCAAGGGGAGTACTTTAGTATAAGAGTTATTTGGATAGTTATAGGATTTAGAGGGAGTACTTTTAGAATTTCTTTTTGATAATTCCAAAGGTGGAGAAAATATAAAATACAGGCATAGTTTATAGGATTCTTACAGACAGGGGGAGTATAGAAGGAACATCATCAAAAAGGTATATACAAGTATGATATTTTATAAACTAAGGTTGTCATCATCAAAAAGGGGGAGATTGTTGGAGAATGGAGTTTTGATGACAACAACCTTATTTCAATTGTCATTGGTTATAAAATATATGCTAACACTTTTTTTATAGAGTGTGTGTGTGTGTGTGTGTATATGCAGAAATTATATACAGGAATATTACTGAAGACTGTACAGTTATAAAGATGATAGAGATTCAAAGATCAGAGAAATTTTCAAGACTTATGAGTAATCAAGATTTCAAGAGTTCAAGATCAATATAGTTATAGAGTTTAAATTTTGTAAGACTCTAAATAGCACTCCAGGTTCAAATTCAAATTCAAATTCCAATTTTCAAATTCTAATTTTCAATACTACCCTCAATCCTGTCTATTTTTTTTCTATTTTGTTTCTATTTTTATTCTTCTTTCTTTTTCAAACTTAGAATTTTTATATATTTTATATTTATACTTTATATAGTTTAAAACCTTATAATTTTATAAATATATTTATATAGTTTAAAAGTATATTTCATATGATTTTCTATCATATAATATTAATTTACAACACTAGAATTTTATTCAAGAATTTCTAGAATTAGTTTTATATCAAAATACTTGAAAAATGTTTTGAAAATGAAAAATACACATGAGTATTCGACATAGCAAAAAGTGTATGTCGACATATAACTGCTATTTTTTCTAATTTTGAAGGGAAGTGTCTTTTCTCTATTTGACATGCTTCGGAACCGTTGCAACCCTTCATACTCTATAAAAAGAGGTTAAAACCGAATTTTTTGACACATCTTCTTCTCTAACTTCATACTCTTTCATCCCACCGTTATTCTAAACATTTTTATGATTCTAACACTTATACTCTGCCGAATTCACTTCTGTTTTGATTAAACTTCTTCTCTCTACACTCTTTACTCTTTGAATCAAGTGCTATTGAAGAGTTATAGGGTTGTTTTGTAATTGCTTGGGTTTAATAAACCCTGTTTATAAGTCAAAAGGAATCGGTTTATACTTGTAGCCATGAAATCAAGGAATAGGAGTCGGTGTGTCCTTGTTGAGTCGTGAAATCAAGGGATAGGAGTCGGTGTCTCCTTGTTGAGCCGTGAAATCAAGGAGGTTGTATTTGAATATTAGAAATAGTAATAAAGCTCTGCACAATATAGCATTGTGCGGGACTGGATGTAGGAGTGATCCGAACCAGTATAAAATCCAGTGTGTTCTTTCCTTTTCTGCATTTTTATTTCTGTTTGTTTTGCATGTGTGTTTGAATCTGTGTCTGTGATTGTGTTTGTGGTGTTTGATTCGTTCCATAATTCTCTTTAGTTTTGTTTAAATTCTTACAAACACTATTCACCCCCTCTAGTGTTTGCTTTGCTTGAACGATCCATTTCGCATTTCCTAACATCGTCTTCATACTCTTTTCCGTTTTTGACATACAATCGTTATCATCCCCACTCCACTGCACCTTAACTAGCTTAACCGTCTTCCTCCTAAGTTGTTTCGTGTCATTCCCCACAACGCGAAGCAGCTTACGAGGTTTTGTAACTATGTTCTCGACTTCTAGATCATCGTACCGTTCTGGAGATACCACCACATTCGAGTCATGCACAAACTTCTATAGAAACGGCACATGGAAAACATTATGCACACTCAACATCTTCTCGGGTAACTCCAACATATATTCAAGCTTTCCAATCCGCTCGACTATCGGAAATGGTCCAACAAACCTAGGAGCTAACTTTTCTTTGCTCCAGAATCGAATAAAATGCTTTAACGGCGAAATCTTTACAAAAACCATATCTCCAACGTCGAATTCCAAATCCTTTCGATGTTTGTCAGCATAACTCTTCTAACGGTCTTGGGATGCCTTCATTCGTGTCTGAACAATCTCGATATAATCTGATGTCTCTCTGATTATCTTTGGCCCAAATATCAATTTATCTCTAGTCTCAAACCAACAAGCTGGGGAATCACACGGTCTTTCATACCATACCTCATATGGTATCATCCCAATGCTCGACTAGTAACTGTTATTGTATGCAAACTCAATTAAATGTAGATGGTCTTCCCATGATCCTCCGAAGTCCAATACACAAGCCTTAAGGAGATCTTCCAAAACATGGTTAACCCTCTCAGTTTGACCATCAATTTAGGGATGATAAGCCGTACTCAAACACTACTCGTTTCCCAAAGGAGCTTGGTGGAAATAAGCGTGGGTTTCCATTGTTCAAGCAGGGGTTGCTCTCGCCGATCCAGCGGTCGGTGGGAAGCCACTGCCTAATTTTTTTTAATAATAAAACCTTAAATGACCGTTTGAGGCTTAAACTATTTTTAGAAAACCGTTTAAGCAAAAAGAAATTAAAAAAAAATCTGAACGGTAGTAAAACAAAGATTTAAACCCAAAATGGATTTTTGAAAACCACGTAGATGCTAAATGGTTTTCAGAAACCCATATAGTGTCGCCGCTCTCAATTTTCAAATGGAGATTCTCACCGTTTACAATTGCTCCCCACACTCATCGCGCAACTGCTGGAACCTGATTTCGACAATATCTCTCCCATTTCAACCCATACTCCCACTGCTGGGAGTGCCCTAAGGAGAGAGACTGGAAGGTGAAAGAGCGAGGAGCTGTTTTTCGTCTATCAACAGACGAAGTAACATTTGTTTATAAATATAGTTAATGCAATTTTCACATAAATCCACTTCACAAAACTTAATTACAAAACAAGTTTGGAATTTTTTAGGAACATATTATTTTCAATGTTTTTAAGTTTGAAGATCAAAACTACGAGTGTAAATCGGTCGGATCGGACTGGACAGAGGTATGTTCAGTTTCTGTCCTAAAAAAATCGAACTGAACACGGTTCAGACGAAATTTTTTCTCGATCTAATTATGTTGTCCTAATTAAAATCAGTCAGACATGGACATATGTTATTCGGACACGGACACGAACGGACCGGTTGACATGGCTATTTGTATTATTATTTTTTATTATTATATTTTCTCTCAACTATATACCGAATTACAAGGAATTCAGACGAATTCGAATGAACACGGACCGGATGCCATTTTTTCTCGTATAAATTTTGTTGTCCTAACTCGTGCCCTAAATGAGAATCAGACGAACTCGGATAGATATATTTCAGTCACGAACGGACGTCGAACATTCGTACAAAATTTACAGCCCTAATCAAAACATCCATTGTGTTATCAATTATATTAAGGGGACTTTCACTTAAAGGACTTATTTATTCGAAGTAATAAGTTTTAAGGACAACATTTCTGAAAAATTAGTTTTAAGATAAATTTGCAGAAAAAAGATAAATGAATTTATTTTAGTTATACAGAAATAATGCTAAATTGATTTATTATGTTTATGTATAACTTTTCTATAAAAATGTCCTTAAAACTTATTATTCAGAAGTGTTGTCCTTAAAACTTATTATTCTGAAAAAGTAAGCACTTCAACCTAATTTCCACATTATATTATGTATACATATTTTGTGTCCAACTATACTTTTCCCTCTTTTTTAAATAAATTTACGTTAATTAACAAAAAAAAATCAAATCTAAAGCTTTGCAAAAGTTGGAATTTTTTCCTCTTTATGTAAAATATATAGTCACTTTAATAACTTATATCTAGACCTGTTTTTATGAAAAAAGAAGAGATAATGAATAAAATGCCAGAAGGAACAAAACATAACAAAAACAATTTTACATGTATGTTGTTGATATTAACACAAACTAGAGCAAGTGTAGTAAAATAGTGTGAATGACAAAATTAGAGAAAAATTTAGGCATAAGAATAAGACGTTAAAAATTTAGCTACAATGACACTTTTTAATGTAAAATAGAAAATGATGGTGGACCCCTGAATTCCTTGATACACTAAAAAATGTCCTTGTGGTTAAATTTTTGACCTCTTGTCCTTGGTGCATAAAATTTTCTCTAATTTTGTCCTTATGCCTAAAAACCCCAATTAGAGTGTTTCAAGTTTTCAACAAATTGTACATTAATTTAAATAAAACGAAGCGACTAGATTAACCTTTTCAGGGTAAGAGTGGTCCTCACCAAGAGAACAACGCTCACATTGAATTTAATTTTAAACAAATCATCTAGCAAAAAAAAATGTGTAACTGTAAAACAAGATGATTTGCATGAAAATAATGTTATTTTCTATTCGATGTGAAAATTGTGGATACCAATTATTTTTAAATTTTACTTTTTTTGTTGTATTGATAAGAAACAACGGATCATTAAATACATAGCCAATTAGATTTAATGCTTATTTATTTAATTGTCTTTTATCAAAAATAGCTTGAACATTGGATACATTTAAGTATGTCAAGGTCAAAACTTTTGTAGACACAAAAAGGGACTGTAATTATTACCAATATCATTGTTATTTAGTTGCATTATGAATGAACTAAGATCGACCTAAAAACATTACAGTGTACTTTACTAAATCCGTGGTAATGTTCAAAACAAACTTGTAAATTTGAGACAAATACTTCTTAGCATTTATTATGATGATAACTATGCAATGTAATTTAGTTTACATATTAGTATATAACCTAATAATTATAAAACTTAAATTTTATTTACATATAAGCGTGTAGCTTAGAAACTGATAGAGAGTAACCCTGAATGTCTCAATAAAAATTTGTTACATTAAATTTGTTTACATATAAGTATATAGCCTACAAACTAATAGAGTGTCACGTTGAATGTCTCGATGGAAACTGATAGAGTGTCGCCTTAATTGTCTCGACACAAACCAATAGAGAGTTACCTTGAATGTCTCGACAAAAACCAATAGAGAGGTACCTTGAATATCTCGACGGAAACTAATCGAGAGTTACCATGAATATCACAATCAATTTACATTCATGATAATAAACCACTTTTTTGAAGTATTCTAGATGATTAATATAAGTACATTTAATATCATAATAATTTAAATATTATAATGACTTGTAAAGAATAGCTGGATGTAAATTGTTTTTTGAAATATTCTAGATGATTGGTATAAGTGCATTTAATATCATAATAATTTTAGTACTATAATGACGTGTAAAGAACAACTGGATGTAAACCGTTTTTGAAGTATTCTAGATGATTAGTATAAGCACATTTAATATTGTGATAATTTCAAAGCTATAATGAAATGTAAAGAATAGCTGGATGTAAACTGGTTTTCGAAGTATTCTAGATGATTAGTATGAGTACATTTAATATCATAATAATTTTAATACTATAATGACTTGTAAAGAACATCAGATATGTTATCGAATTGATCTATCAAAGGTCGAGACCTCAATACCCTACATGTATATTTTAAAAAAATTCAAGAGAAGTATATCAGTGACTTTATTTGTATGTAAAGTGATTGTAAATTTTCTTCAAATACAGATGTAAGAAACATATTTAAATTTAATAGGTTTATTGCGTGTATGGTTGAACCTCGGCTAACACAGAACAAAAAAATATTCCATTTTGGATATTATTGAACATGCGAAGTCTATATTTGTTTAAATTAAAACTAAATTAACTGTAAATGATATTTGATTTGTAACTAATATTTTATTTAGTATAATATTTATATTGTACAACATGGGTATCATATAGACATGTATGTATATGTGCACGTGCAACATGAACGGTGCACATAAATATCAGTACATAGGGGTATTGATTTACATCATAATGGACGTATTAGTCCCTCCATATACATATGTGGTGTGTGTGTGTGTGTATATATACGTGTTAGTCCCTCTTTATACATATGTGATATATATATATGTATATATATATATATATATATGCACACACACAAGTTTATACCATTGGAAATAGGATACTCGGCAACAAAATTTATGGTGAATTTCGAAAATTTTCACCTTTTCAATTTATATTAGGCCTACGAATCTAAATTATTTAGAAATTTCTAAAAAATATTTAAATAAAATATCTTATTCAATTCAAATTTATATATTGTATGGTTTTATTTTTTGGCAAGGTCGACCGGATTTTAAAATGATCTGTAACACTTTATTATTAAAAAATAATAAGAACAAGAAGTACGGGTGATATGCTGCTCATATAAGCTACAACTGACCTTCCACACACGGAAGAACTGCAACAACCAGTTAAAACACGCAAACATGTTCATAACAATACAAAATACATACAGAATTGACATAAGAATTACAACGGGAAATATGACTTGAACCAAGGTGACCTTTTAGAGTATCACGCTGTGTGAGATTGTCCACAAGTCATGTACTTAACAAGAGAAATAATGTGCTGAAAGACATGTCAGGCAGCTATGGACAATCATCAGGGTAGAATAACACATGCGGTACCTGTTGTATAACTTACAGCGCAAGGATAAAATATAATAGAACATATGCAACAGACAAGAATAGTGAAGCAGAATTGAGCAAAAAATTTTAACTTTCAAATCATCATGAATTATCCAAACATCAAAATAGATACAACATCAAATTCTGTACATTGTGCCTCACTATAAGTCACTCAGAAAATACATGAAACAGCGGAAAAAAAAATAGTAGAAATAGCAGATAGTAGAAAATAATATGCCAGTCTCCTAATATTCATCGCATAGTAGTATCGTCCTCATAAAGATCTACTACTTGTCACCTGCTACTCAGTCTGCCCATCCACAGCCGGATGAACAGCCCAAGCTAATAAGAGGAAATGTAAAACCTTGAGTCGGACAATAGTCTTAATGAACGAAAAAAATAGTTATTTAACATCATCAGTAAAGTATATAAGAATAGGCAGATTAATCAACTAATCTACCAACATCAACAGAGAAGAACCCAAACCTGTCTTCCCCACATCCGACAGTTTTACAATCAAGAAAAAATGAACAGTACATTCATAGAAATCAGTTATCAAGCATAGACCATCCTAATCGATATCAACATCTCCAAGGACAAGCCCCGAATTCCTAAACCAACATCAGACAAGCACCGAAAAGATATCTCCTTCAACGTCGAATAATCTATACAAGATGATACCAGCAAAACAATCATCATCCATGACTCTGGTTATCAAAGCCAATCTTTCTTTGAAACCATCGTTAATCCTTTGACGACTACGACATGCCATTTGTCAAGGGACAATGGTAAACCTCGGTTCTAGAAAAACTCCATACGCCTCTCCACGACATGTATGTTTTCCTTACTCAACGAAGACAACTAGGCCTTTCCACGATACCCAGGGTACTCGACCAACTAACATCTAGTCTTTTAGGCATACCCATTATACCCTTGCTTTGAGTCCGCTAGAACCTCCGATTAACGATAATTCCTTAGCCTTCTATATCTCTAGTCATCCAACTTGATGATTGTTTGTGAGCTCAAACGACTTCTCGAGCAACCATTATCCACGAACGCACCACCTTGAGTTGTACCCACATTCGTTGCATTTCATCAATCAATGAACACTTCACGACACTTCAAACATTCCTGCTTGAATTCGAAGCTATAACCATCATCGATCCAAAAATACGCTTTGTTTGGTCAATTCTGCATTTCATAACATTTTCCATCCTTCTCGCTATGAAAAGCTGTGCACAGCATCAAAAATGTATTTCACAGCGTTTAGGAAACGCTACCATATCCATGCGTCCCATTCTGGATCAGCTCTTAAAACAGCTCAAAAACATGTGTACATCACACTTTTTATGTGTGTGATCCATGCTCCGGAAGTGGCAAATCTATCGGCTTTTCATAGCGTTTCTAAAGCGCTGTCAGTTTCGTTCGATCCATGAGTTCCCAGCGCGCGCCTTGGCAAATCCAAGTTTTTACTGTGCGCAGGCCAATGCGGTACTCTGACACCTGGTACTCTGGCATTTAGCCTGATCCATACTATAGCATTTATAAATTCTATAGTAAACCAAATTTTGCCCGATCCATCCAGATGCTTTCCAAATCCTCCTTTTCCCATGTGCAACAGGCGTTTGGCACTTTGGAAGTTTTCCCCGATCCATGCCCCCCACCACAGCATTTTCCCAACGCTGTAAAATTTTATTTTTATTTGTTCTGAATCATTGGTTGATTTTTCTGCGTGATCCATGCATGTTTTCCTCCCGATCCATGCATGATTTGGCGCCAAAACTCCAACATTTCCACTCTTGAATTCAACGTGATTTCATACTCGAAAACCAATCAATCATCAACTTTTTCAACAATGATCGTGTAACACCCCACGTCCATTAATGTCAGTCACAAAGGGAATGCATTAACTTCCGTGGAGGTTTTAAGTGAATATAGAACAGAAAAATTACAACAAGACAGATAATAAGTAGTACTTGGAAATTTAAAACTTCATTTTATTGCAGCGGTAATTAAACATGTTTGTTACATCATAAAACCTTAAATCAGAGTCAAGTACAATATCCATCTTCATAAAACAAAATACATAATCCCAATACACAAATAGCCATTAAAGAAGATAACAAGCTGGACTTTACTTCAACGGTCCAAGCTTTCCAAGAGAGATAAAACAGTCCAATCAAACTCCACTAGAGCTGGGTCCAACCTGAGGACCTGGAGAGGGAAAAAGGATAGAAATGGAGGGGGTCAGACATAAGGTCTGGCGAGTATGACAATTCTAACAATACTATTATCAAAATAACTAGACTAAGGCATAAGCTGGAAGACAAGTAAATGTCTATGAACTATTAGGTATGGAATGAGCAGATAATGATAACGTGAAAGATAATGTTAAAGGCACACCTAATTACTAACGAATGATTACTACACTGCACCGCACATTACTACACTGCACTGCACCAGTCACCCTAAAGGTTGATCCCACTTGCTTCACACAGAAACTTTATAAATAGCCTTGCGTACCCCTAGCAGACTACATAGGTGCCGTCTGCCCCTATCTCCACTAGGTGTACCCCACTACCCACTTTCGATCGGCTCCCTACTCGTAGATACCCGTGCTGGCCCCCACAGTGGGGTGTATCACTCCCCTAAAGTGGCAATCCGATACAACTTGAGAATGCACGGCTTATACCTACACGATGCAACAACGTCTTACTTACCAGCCCGGGTCCACACACGCACATGAAACCCGTTGGACTTGCGTTGCCACCGCTCCCCGTTTTGGCCTCTTACAGTCAAGCCCAACATGCGTGTCCCGTCCTCGACTTGGGTCGAGCCCACAAAGATATGTTTAGGATACTGGTTGAAATGGGCCCCCACAAGCTACCCACCTAAGCTTGTCACTACTAGTATATCCCACTTAACCCTCTTAGTCATGTTCATTTACATGTGTGTTTGGTTAAGTCTTACTACTCGTATTTCACATGCCACTAAGGGCACCCACTAAACTCCTCATGCCACCCAAGGCACCTACTTAACCCCCATGTCTCACCTTACATGTTTATCTGGTTAAGTATTTCTTAATTCATTCAGGCCATAACCTTATAAAGACCTCTCACATTAGACTGACATTTATGGCAGCTGGATTTGCCGGGCGGGTCCGGGCAGTCTTACACCATAAAAGAGTCTAACCTCGTGTCTTTACAACTGTTATGCTTTAGTTTAGGCCTAGGACCTCTCACATTAGGCTGACATTTGTGACCACTGGATTTGCCGGGCGAGTCCGGGCAGGTTTACGTCACAAACGAGTCCAACCTCGTGTCCTAAGCATTGATTAACACTTATAATCTTTTACCCAAGTTTTAATAATTCCCTATTCAAATTATTAATTACTTCCAATTTTAATGATGTTCATAATTGACTCAATTATGGCCATCCACTTTGCACCCCAACTTTTTAATATTAAATCCTTAATATTACCCCTACCCCACGTTTATACGTTCGCTTATTCAACGCATAATATATGCTAGACTTGAATAGTCTAACACATAGCACAAAGATAAATTATCACAACATATAGACAATTAAAATAAATCTAATCATAATAAGGGTGAAACTTGCATAAACTACACATGTTAAGGATCAAAAGGTGTCAACTTGTTAAATGTCTCAATTTACATGATATGATTATAGCCCAAATCTATACATAAACTTGCATATGGGGTTTTTAGGCAACATAATGATGGTGTGAACTAGCATAGCATATCACATATGTCATAGCATAATTTTAGATGTCATAATAGATATCATGGCATATGTTCATAACTTTTCTAAACAATCTAACTTGCATATGTGACTTGTCATATAGATCAACATAGCCCAAACATGATGATTCAATTAATATGAACTAACTAGCATAGATAGTAACATCATGACTTTTTAACATGTATGATTCATCACAACTTAGCATAGAAACTTTCAACATACATAACATCATCATAGCATGATTTACAATATATAGGATATCATCACCACATAGCATAGGATTAATAACCTACATGATAGCATAAGGTTTACAACAACATATATGACAATTCACATCATCTACTCATAATCCATTCATGACTTAACCTAATTAAAATGATAATAATCTTGCTAAGACTATCATACCCACAATTTAGAGAAGAAAAGAGCTTTTCTTTGCTTTAGAGTTGATTAGAATTAGAATTGAATTAGTTTTTCTTCTTTCTTAGTTGGCGGCGGCTAGACTGAATTCCATGGCGGCGGTATGACGGTAGCTATTCTATTTTTCTTATGAATTAGGGTGAGAGACTACCTAGGTATTTATAGAGTTAGAATTTATTTTAGACCGTCAGATCAACACAGAACTAATCCTAGCCAACCAGATTAGGTCAAAAATCCTAATGGGTCATCACTCAGTCAAAACAGGCTCAATCAAAAACCCTAGCCGCCAGACCCAGGTCGACACCCAGGTCGACTGCGCAGTCGACCTGGTCCCTGGGGTGTCGACTGCCCAGTCGACTCCCCAGTCGACCTTGGGGGGGGGGTGTCGACTGCCCAGTCGACTCCCTAGTCGACCTGGGGTGCTGGGCGGGAAATTTCCCGCCTAGCCTGTTTGACTTCGAATTTTGAATTTTGAATTTCCTGCGAGCTGTTTTAAATTTTTTGAATTTTCCGATGGCCATAACTTCTTCATGCGAAGTCCAAATCATGCAAACTCGGACTCTATTTCAACCAGAATTCCGAGACGAACACAATGGCGCAACCCGTTTCCCACAATTCTCACGTCTGAGATTAGTTATTCTTTAATTTGTGAATATTAATATTATCAGAATTACAGGGTGTTACATTCTCCCCTCCTTAAAGGATTTCGTCCCCGAAATCTTCAAGTTAAGAAGAATGTATATCCTAACATCCAATCGTCCATCTACTCAACCATCAAACACAGGCATCCATTGTCCTTATAGACTTCTAATGCTTTTATGTTTAAATGCACAGCGTGTGTATATGTCCATATCTAATGCAAAAATCAGGCGGTCCACTGATTCAGTTGGCCTCCTTAATGCAAACCATGATAGTGCCATGCGTCCATTATGTATGCAGAAGTTCCAAAATGCTACATATTATCTCTATATGCGTGCACAATCATCATCTAAATGCCGCATCCATCTGATAATACAATCGTCATACATCTATTTAACTAAATACAACCATTTATATGCAATATGCAGTATGAAGTGACTGAGCCGATCTAGTGCCTAATAGTGTGTGTATATGCGTCCACGAGCAACCACTAGAAAACACTTGCATCCACTTTGCATCCACCATACATAACATGTCTCAAACACATGTTTCAACCATAGGATTATCCTAACTAAAGGTCAAAGATACTAGAGAGAGGATATACTAAAGATAAGATAAGTACAAGCTAAGCGATAAAGGAGAAATTAAAAGACATACCCTAAAAAAGAAAAGGGTATCGTGAACGCATCTTCTCTTCTGTCTCCCAAGTAGCGTTGCTCTTATCATCTCCCCATTGTACTTTGACTAATCTGATCTCTCGATTTCTCAACTTCTTGATCTCTGACCCAAGAATGCGCGTAGGAGCTCGTCGAATCGTCGCATCACGCTCTATCTCCACCTCTCTAAGCAAGCTCGGCTCTACCACTTCCGCGGTCTCGTGCAAGCACTTCCTCAAATGTGACACATGGAATACGTCGTGTACACCACTAAGTCTCTCGGGCAACTCCACTCTATACGCCATCCGTCCAATCCTCTCCTTAATAGGAAACGGCCCTACAAACCTTGGTGCTAATTTCCCAACGGACCCAAAGCGAACAACGTTTCGTAATGGAGACACTTTGACAAAGACCATGTCCCCAACATCGAACTTGAGATATGTTCTCCTCTTATCCGCATAAGATTTCTGCCTATCTTGCGCTGCTTTCATCCTCCTTCGAATCAAGTCGATCTTTTCCGAAGTCTCTCTAATCATATCGGGCCCAAGTAAGATCTTATCCGTAGATTCCCACCAACATGTAGGTGAACGACAAGGTCGTCCATAAAGAGCTTCGAAAGGTGCCATGCCAATGCTAGACTGAAAGCTGTTGTTATATGCGAACTCCACCAATGGAAGATGCTCTTCCCATGTACCCCCAAAGTCTAGGATACATAGCCTCAAAAGATCCTCTAGAATGCGATTCACCCTCTCGGTTTGGCCGTCCGTCTGAGGATGATATGCGGTGCTCAAACATAACTGAGTCCCTGCCGCCTCTTGTAAGCTTCTCCAAAATTCGCTAGTGAAAATAGGATCGCGGTCGCTCACTATGCTAGAAGGAACACCGTGCAAACGAACTATTTCTCGGACGTATACAAAAGCTAACCATGGAGCAGTCCTCTTACTCTTCACGGGAATGAAATGGGTGCTCTTAGTGAGTCTATCTACTATAACCCAAATCCCCGTATTACCCTTCCTTGATCTTGGTAATCCATCCACAAAATCCATCGAGACACTCTCCCACTTCCATAGTGGAACCTCCAATGGGTGAAGCAACCCACTGGGTTTCTTTTGCTCCGCTTTTACTTGTTGGCACACCAAGCATCTAGCGACATACTCGGCCACATCTTTCTTCATGCCGGCCCAAAAGTAAACTCTCTTCATGTCTTTGTACATCTTGTCCCCGCCGGGATGAATGGTCATCTTCGAACGATGTGCTTCATCAAGAATTGTCTTCCTTAGGTCATCGTCTTTTGGTACACAAAGTCTTCCGTCCCTACGTAACCAACCCTTATCATCTAGGGTATACCTACGGAGATGGCTGGATGACTCCCCTCCTTTGAGCTTTTCTACTAACTCAACCAACTGCGGGTCGTCTCGCTGTGCCTCGCCAATCCGTCCCAAAAGCATAGGTCTGACCTCCAAGGATGCTAGCAAACCGGGTACGAAGTCAACGGAAGGTCTAAAATCAAACATAGAGATGAACTCTAAACTTCGCCGCTCAACAAACAAAGGACTTAAGGATAATCTTTTTCTACTTAAGGCGTCCGCCACCACGTTACCCTTGCCAGGGGTATATGCTATTTCGAAGTCGTAGGATGCTAAGAACTCCATCCACCTTTGCTGCCTTAAGTTCAAGTCCTTCTGAGAGAATAAGTATATTAGCGATTTGTGGTCAGTGAATAATTTGAATCTTTCGCCAAGAAGATAATGTCTCCAAGACTTAAGTGCGAAAACAATAGTGGCCAACTCTAGGTCATGTGTGGGGTAATTCTTCTCATGCGCTCTGTAATATCACGCATTTTTGGCCGTCAAATATTCAATTTAATTTATTTATTCTAAATATTTTATTTAGAAAATAAATGGATTTTAATATATAATTCGTTATTTAAACGGAGTTTGAACGTTAATTTATTTATATATTTATAAACGAGCTCGAAATGGCGCTGCAGTTCGCTATTTGGCGATTTGAACTTCAACTGAATGTACAGAGTTCGTTTTAAATTGGATTTCTGTGAAACAAGAAACGGGTGGAGCTGATGGAGTATATCTTTCTAGTAGAAGAGAAAAATCAGGATTTCGTCATGTAGATTTTGAGATATGTCCAAATCAAATTTTTGAATAGTCGCTATAGAATCGTTTATCGACCGTATCGGTTTATTCGATATAATTAGAGATCGGGTTTGAATTTAGACAAGGTCCTTTTGGGGAGTAGCAATAATTTAATTTTTAGAATTTTACTGTAATTTTTAATTAATTTAATAAGCAACTTTTTATTTGGAGTATGTGGCACCATGTATCGACATTTCGGGGTTTCACAATATGAGTCCATCTACCGGTATTACTACCTTTTTGGGACCAGAGCACATCACTCATTTAAGTGGTATTTTTGTTTCTGTCCATAACAGTCCCTACGTGAACAGAATATTTCATAGTGGGGTACGCTATGTTTTTAACTTAAAACAAACTAAACTGAATGGTTAACTGGTCAAACGGACTCAGAATTCAACGAAACAAGTTTCATACGAAACCTTAGGAAGAGATCTAGTGAAACGTCAAGGCCTCATATTTTTAGGATTTTTTCTGGAATTGTTAGGAATTATTGCTCGGTGTTTTTCGTCGATATTTTCTAAGGGATTTTCGCAAACGGTGTCGGAATTCGACGAAACCTGTCCCATTGGGTCCGGAATATTTTTTTATGCTAGGATTACCTATTTGTTTGGCAAAAACGGAGGGTTTATGTAGGTAACTTGACGAATTTCTCTATGCAAAACATGGAACAATATAATAATAATATAAACATGTCCACTTCTTTATATGGCACCAACGCAACCTGATATTATCCTTTTGCCGTATGCTATTCCTTGCACACCAAGCCTAAACGCAGCAGCCAAACGGTTCCGTGAAATAATAAAAAAATAAAAAAAAGGAAAAAAATATATATGAGGAAAAAACGTACATGCTAGCTCAACTACAGGCGTATGCACGCAGACCTACCGTATACGATTCGTTCATTTCGTGCCGACAAAGCTACCGAAAAAAAAAAAAAATTTCCAGTAGTTTGCTCCCCACGTTTTCCCCTGTATATATATATCTATATATGAAGATGTTCTTCGTTGTTACCTCCTCAGCTTTCAGGAACCGAAAGCCTACTCTCTCCTCTCAACAAAAACACTCTCTCTGCTAAAAAAAAAAAAAAATTAAAATACATGCAGACGAAGTGGGAAAGCGTTGCATGGGGGAGCAAGCCTGCGTCTTTTCCTGGGAAGAAGGAAGTTAAGGGGGGAGAGCGGTAGTCTGTTGGAGGATGGTTAGGCGAGAGAAGCGGTGTTGAGAGAGGAACGGTGAGGAAAGGATGGTGTACTGATATGAAGAATGGGTTGGTTTTGGTGGAGTATGAACATACGAGGAAGGGATTGAAGCACTGTTGGGGAAGCAAAGTTTTGGCTACCGTGTTTTCAACAAAGAAGGGAAAGGAAATGTTCATGAACCAAGGTGATGGTTCTTCGTAAGCATTTGGTCACGAGGCACTTTTAAAAAAAAAAAAAACAAAAAAAAACAAAGGAGGTAACGTGATGAATTAGTTCGGGCCACCCTTCAGATTTAAAGGTTAAATATTTTAATTAGCAAGGTGAGTTTTAAATTAGAGTTAATCAATTTATTTATTTACTCAATAACACTAATATGATTAAGGTTAGTTTTAAACGTTGATGGTGAAGGTTAATTTTTATTAAAGAAAACTAGTTATTTAATAATTGTGATTATTAAAATAACAATAACGTTTTGTCGGGTTATCAGAATCAGACATAGCGAGCTACACAGGGATCATGATCACAAACAGAACAGTTGGAACGGATTTGGGGAGGACTAGAAGTAACTGTAATCAAACCGGTTCAGAAACAAACGAAATCAAGGTGAGTTAAACTCACTCAGTTATTTTCCCATTTATATTTTATATAAATTGGGTATTTTTATTTTGTGTGCTCTGCTTGCCAATGGTTGACTGTTTTGCTAGTTATCTGCTTATCTGTTGATTTGACCGATGAAATTAAACTGTGTTTAATTTCAGTGAAATACAGAAATCGTTATTTTTAACGATTGGTTCCAATAAAGGACTCACCTTGGTTGGTCACGTTTATTTATAAACGTGTTTTAAATGGTTGAACCGTTTGAATTGCTTGTGGTTGATGTTAAATGGTCGTTATTTGGTTTATCAGTTAAACAAAACTGAATGGCCTGATTTGAGAAAACCATTTGAATACAGGGAAGAACAGGTTGGAGGGATCCAACCGGATTCCTCAAATATATTATTTATTTCATATTATCATATATGAACTGTCATGTTTGGGTGTGATTGATTTGATTGTTGATGTTTGGCTGAAATTTCAACATATGTTTAGTTTTAACCAATGAGCGATATTGGTTAGGTAATCATCAATGAATGGCCTAAAGATAAATTGTTGTGATTTACCGTCAGGTAGATTGATAGAACCAAAGTTATAAAACTTATTTTATAACTGGAGTTAGATTTTTGAAATAGATTATTTTGGATAGAGGGTTTGTTTTAAAAGAAGATAAATATTTATCATTTGTTATTTAAATTTATAATTGATTTTAAATTGGATTTTTTATGGAAACCTCTGATGTTATCAGATTTGGAAATAAATGAATAGAATTTAATCTAAAGGATTAAATTTGGACAATCGTTTGTTAAGAAACAATTAAATTGAATTGTTTAAATTAATTATATTAGTATTTAATGTAAAGGAAAAATGAATTGGAATCAGTTAACAGAATAATCGTGTGATTTGAAATTAATTAGGTTGTTTGTGTTAATCTAAGAGAAGAGTTGAAGAATATTTGTTTTATTTAAATGAAGTTTAAAAAGGAATTTACTATTTATTTTAGTTAATAAAGGGGTTTACTACTTTACAGTAGTTAACGATTGAAATAAAATATTATCCTGACGAATAAAAATTTAGGGAATTTCTTTTAATGGAAATTCATCGGGGTTGAAATGAAATCAAGTTGAATGGTGGAAAGAGTTATGAACGGGTTTTATATTTAAAACCCAAATTTTTAATAACGATGTTATAAAGGGGATTTTAAGCAAAGGAGATAACTTTGAATTTGAAATGTTGCTTAATTATTGAATTAAGTCAAAGGGAATGGAGGTAAAAGGTTTATAGTAAACCAAGGTTATGTAAATAAGATTTAAAGTGTTAGGACGTTAATTTTACTTTAACGTTACTTGAAACCAAGATCAAGAAAAAGGGAATATTGAAAAGAGATTCCAAAGTAGGGAAATGACCGAATAGATTTGAAAGGAAATAAGTGAAAGTGAATTTTGGGTAAAGAAGTGGGTTGTATAACCAAAGCCGAATCTAAATGAATTTGTTTAAAGAGTCGAAGAATTAATTAAGCGAAAGTGAATTAAATTGTTTAATTAAAGGGCCAAGTGGTGCTGAATACTGAACCAGTGAACTCATTGGAGTGTCATGATTGAAACACTGTATATTTTGATAGTTAAAACACCGACTATCAAATCTGTCCAATACGATCGTTGGTATGGAAAGACCGGGATCGAATTTATATTCGAAACCCATTCCGACCAACAAATACGTGAAGATATCAAAAGATGGTCGAGACGGAGCATTGAAGACCGTGGATTTCATACACGGAAGAACCACTAATATTCGCTGCCTGGCAAGCAGAGATAAACTGTGATTTTGTCGTAGTTGGAATCTACGGGTTGCAAGGACTTCTCGCTACTGATCCATGGGGTGATTCCTATATTGGATGCGGTAGGAGAGTGCCTTCGGTTCATCCTGTTCCTGGATGACGTGTATGGACGAATGTCTGACAGAGTATTTCCAAAGGATCACGTACGTTGATTTCTTCAAACGTACGATAGTTGTTGGCGGGGAATCGCCGTTCTCTTAGCTTCCAGCTAGAGTATTTTTGTGGACGTCAATTAGTGATATCTGACGGATTTGACGATGTGGCATTCAAAGTAAATGGCGACCAGATGTCAAGAGTTAATTCTGGCCTCAAGCCTCATCAACCGGGAAATGACAAAAATCGGACAGGCAGCATGGCTATGTGGGTCGCTCCCATTAGGGTGTATGATCACCTATCTAGAGGAAATCCTATTTGCTTCTTAAATCTATGTTTCGATGCTGTCCCTTGTCGGGAGACGGTTGCTGATCCCAACCGTCGGTGATATACATTCGATACACTCAAGCGAAATGAGTGGTCGGTCATGTGAGGGCCGGGTTGCAAGAAGTTCTTGTTGAACCCAGTGTATTCGTCTCTAGAGATACACTATCGGAAGGTGGACCCATACCTTGTCAAGTTGGAATCCAATCTCCAATAAGCACCTGCGGGTTTTGATTGTATACTATATATGTAGAGCGTGAGATGCAAGCGTTCTACTAGATTCTATTTACTTGTATTTAGACATTATTATAATATCAGAAAAGATATTGGTTTTAAAACTGTTTTGGGTTATCGTAAGATAAAAACCGTCCGTGTTTATGTGTGGATTTGGTCTTACGATTATCCTTTCTTTTGAAAAGATTTTGAACTTTAAAATCATGATTGGATGATTCACCTTATTACTGTGCGAGTTTATCTCACTCTGGTTCACCAGACTGACCCGGTGTTTTGTAAATGCTCGGGTTAGGCCGGGTTGTACAGGTTCAGGTTATCGACTGCTATGAAGAGACGAGCTGGAAGAGTCCAGACGTATGATATTACTACTATTCCGCTGTGTGTTGTATATGGGAACAGGCTATTATAACTGTCCCATGGTATGTACTCTGATACTGTAAGTATTTTAAAGCTTTCAATAAAGATTATTTCTGTATTATATTTTGTTCCGCTGCGGTGTGAGACTCTCTGTGTTGTGTTGTTTCTTCTTCTTCTATTCTAATATTTCTATCTTATCTATTCTCACCCTCTAACTTCTTTCTATTAATGATCTGGAATGTTCGATGTCTGAATGGTCAACACGGTAGTTTGATGTTGATTTTCGGAGTCGAAAATCCCGGTTCGTTACACGCTCTCAACTGCCTTCCACCATAGGCTATTACCCTACCCTCTTGCATTAAGACTGCGCCTAGTCCTGTCCCACAAGCGTCAGTATAAACGGTAAATGGCTTACTCCCGTCTGGCAATACTAAGACTGGGGCTGAAGTCAAAGCTCTCTTCAAACGTTGGAACGCATCATCACAATCTACGTGCCATGTGAAAACTAGGTTCTTCTTCGTCAAGCGTGTCAATGGAGCTGATATCTTTGCGAAGTCTTTGATAAACTTCCTGTAGTAGCCAGCCAACCCCAAGAAACTTCTCACTTCCATAGCATTTTTAGGGACCTTCCAATCTTGGATGGCCACCACCTTCGCGGGATCCACAGCTATCCCTTCCTTGGAAACCACGTGTCCTAAGAACCGTACTTCCTTCCTCCAGAAGTGACACTTAGAAAATTTGGCTTTAAGATTATGCGCTCGTAGGGTCTCCAACACTTCCCTAAGATGTAGGGCATGCTCTTCTTCATCCTTAGAAAAGATCAGGATGTCGTCTACAAAGACTACCACAAATGTGTTAAGGTACTCCCTAAACACCCTACTCATCAAATCAACAAAATATGCTAGGGCGTTTGTCAAACCGAAGTGCATCACTAGCCATTCATAGAAACCGTCCGGAGTCCTAAAGGTAGTCTTGTCAATGCTATCCTCAGCCACTCTCAATTGATGGAAACCAGTGGCTAAGTCCAATTGCGAAAACACTGAGGCGCCAACTAACTGATCGAAGAGATCGTCAATCCTCGGCAGTGGGTGTCTGTTCTTCTTAGTAAGCTTATTAAGTTCTCTATAGTCCACACAAAGTCTAAGGGACCCATCCGCCTTCGTGGCAAATACTACTGGAGCACCCCACTCCGATATACTTCGTCTTATGAACCCCTTCTCAAGCAACTCCTGCACTTGCTTATCGAGTTCCCTCCTTTCACGTGGAGCCATGTGGCGTACTGGCAAAGATACTGGTTTCGCATTATCCACAAGATATATTCGAAAATCTATCTCCCGCTTCGGAGGTAAGCCCTTCACCTGCTCAAACACATCCGAATACTCTCGGACCACTCTAAAAGAACGTAGATTTTCCTCAGACGCGTCAAGCGATTCTAAATAACTTAGCATAACCGAATTTATGGGATTACAAAAGATTTCGAGAGTGTTGCCAAGGCGAGTCATGAGCCTAACTACTCTCCTTTCACAATCAAGAATGGCCCCATTTCTGGATAACCAATCCATTCCTAAAATTAGCCCATAGCCCGTGAAGCCCAACACATAAGCATCACATCTAAACTTAACGCTAAGTATAGAAATTTTCAAATCCAAACACATCATGGACAAATAAGCTGAGCCCCCTATTGGATTCGAAACAACTAAGCGATCCTCTACTAAATTGGTGTTTAAGTGCAGTGATTCAACTAATGATGTAGAGATAAACGAATGTGATGCGCCCGAATCGAATAAGGTACGGACATGATGATCAAACAGAAAAACTAAGCTTTCAACAGAAATGGTTCTACCTCGTTCTTGCAGCGGTGGGACCGCGAGAGCCTGAACTTGTCCCCTTGCCTGCTCTGGTGCCATAAGAGCCTGCACCTGTCCTCCCGAGGTAGCTCCTGCCCTCTGCCCCTTCTTTGGGCAGTCCTTCATTAGATATCCTGCTTCGCCACAGTGGAAACAACCATTCTTCTTTTTCATTCAGCAATCCTTGCTGAGATGGTCTGGTGTCCCACATAGAAAACATTTCTTCTTTCCCTTGCCGTTATTGTCTTTACCACCCTTCTTGTTTTGCTGTTGTAGTTTCTTCTGATACCCCTTCTTCTCGGGTGCCTTATCAGCTTTAGCGCTTTTCTCCTCATGCATGAGTGTCATTTCTACTTGCTTCTCAAAGGTGGCCCCCATAGGGATGTGGGTCATAGCCAACCCTTGCAACGGTTCATTCAACCCATTAACGAACCTCAACGCCTTCTTCTCCGGCGTGTTCACTAAGTCCAAGCCAAACCTTGCTAACTGATTAAATTTGTTAACATATTCTTTCACTAATGAGCTTCCTTGCTTCAATGTCAATAACCTTTCCATATATTGATTTTCTTCCGCCCTTGAGAGAAACTTCGCCTCGAACCTACGTCTGAAATCCGCCCAAGAATCAACTGGATGCTCCCCATTAGTGACCTCCCACCAAAATGAGGCCTTTCCCTTCATCAACCAAGCTGCTAATCGAACTCTCCTCCCTTCTTCTACTTCAAAGATTTCTAGCAATTCTTCCACCTCCTTAAGCCAATCTCTAGCTTCCACAAACGTTTCTGACCCTTGAAAAGGTTTCCCACCCATAGCCTTGAATTCCTTGCACGTCTTTGCAAAAGTATCTACGCGAGGAGGAGGAGGAGGAGTTCACGGGTGCAACTGGTGGTGGAGGCACATTAGCTGGACCTGCAGCGGCCCTAGCCTCTAATAACCTCCTATACCATCCTAGTATCGTTACACCATCGGGTAGATTAAGATCTTCAGCCATGCTGAAACGAAAAAGGAAAGATTCAAAATGGAGAATTCGAAAGATAAAGATATGGCTTTTGGGGATTATGTTTTTCTAAAAAAAAAATTTCCTCTTTAAATTACTCATTAAAACATGTTTCTGAAAGCACTTCTTCCAAAAATACTTTAGAAAAATAATTTTTCTAAAATTTTTATCTGTTCTGGTAACCTTAAGCTCTGATACCACGTGTAACACCCTACTTCTATTAATGTCACTCACAAAGGGAATGCATTAACTTCCGTGGAGGTTTTAAGTGAATATAGAACAGAAAAATTACAATAAGACAGATAATAAGTAGTACTAGGAAATTTAAAACTTCATTTTATTGCAGCGGTAATTAAACATGTTTGTTACATCATAAAACCATAAATCAGAGTCAAGTACAATATCCATCTTCATAAAACAAAATACATAATCTCATTACACAAATAGCCATTAAAGAAGATAACAAGCTGGATTTTACTTCAACAGTCCAAGCTTTCCAAGAGAGATAAAGAAGTCCAATCAAACTCCACTAGAGCTGGGTCCAACCTGAGGACCTGGAGGGGAAAAAAGGATAGAAATGGAGGGGTCAGACATAAAGTCTGGCGAGTATGATAATTCTAACAATACTATTATCAAAATAACTAGACTAAGGCATAAGCTGGAAGACAAGTAAATGTCTATGAACTATTAGGTATGGAATGAGCAGATAATGATAACGTGAAAGATAACTTTAAAGGCACACCTAATTACTAACGAATGATTACTGCACTGCATCACACATTACTACACTGCACCGCACCAGTCACCCTAAAGGTTGATCCCACTTGCTTCACACAGAAACTTTATAAATAGCCTTGCGTACCCCTAGCTGACTACATAGGTGCCGTCTACCCCTATCTCCACTAGGTGTAACCCACTACCCACTTTCGATCGGCTCCCTACTCGTAGATACCCGTGCTGGCCCCACAGTAGGGTGTATCACTCCCCTAAAGTGGCAACCCGATACAACTTGAGAATGCACGGCTTATACCTACACGATGCAACAACGTCTTACCTACCAGCCCGGGTCCACACACGCATATGAAACCCGTTGGACTTGCGTTGCCACCGCTCCCCGTTTTGGCCTCTTACAGTCAAGCCCAGCATGCGTGTCCCGTCCTCGACTTGGGTCGAGCCCACAAAGATACGTTTGGGATACTGGTTGAAATGGTCCCCCACAAGCTACCCACCTAAGCTTGTCACTACTAGTATATCCCACTTAACCCTCTTAGTCATGTTCATTTACATGTGTGTTTGGTTAAGTCTTACTACTCGTATTTCACATGCCACTAAGGGCACCCACTAGACTCCTCATGCCACCCAAGGCACCTACTTAACCCCCATGTCCCACCTTACATGTTTATCTGGTTAAGTATTTCTTAATTCATTCAGGCCATAACCTCATAAAGACCTCTCACATTAGACTGACATTTATGGCAGCTGGATTTGCCGGGCGGGTCCGGGCAGTCTTACACCATAAAAGAGTCTAACCTCGTGTATTTACAACTATTATGCTTTAGTTTAGGCCTAGGACCTCTCACATTGGGCTGACATTTGTGACCACTGGATTTGCCGGGCGGGTCCGGTCAGGTTTACGTCACAAACGAGTCGAACCTCGTGTCCTAAGCATTGATTAACACTTATAATCTTTTACCCCAGTTTTAATAATTCCCTATTCAAATTATTAATTACTTTTAATTTTAATGATGTCCATAATTGACTCAATTATGGCCATCCACTTATGGCATGCAAAATCATATCAATTGCACCCCAACTTTTTAATATTAAATCCTTAATATTACCCCTACCCCACGTTTATACGTTCGCTTATTCAACGCATAATATAGGCTAGACTTGAATAGTCTAACACATAGCACAAAGATAAATTATCACAACATATAGACAATTAAAATAAATCTAATCATAATAGGGGTGAAACATGCATAAACTACACATGTTAAGGATCAAAAGGTGTCAACTTGTTAAATGTCTCAATTTACATGATATGATCATAGCCCAAATCTATACATAAACTTGCATATGGGGTTTTTAGGCAACATAATGATGGTGTGAACTAGCATAGCATATCACATATGTCATAGCATAATTCTAGATGTCATAATAGATATCATGGCATATGTTCATAGCTTTTCTAAACAATCTAACTTGCATATGTGACTTGTCATATAAATCAACATAGCCCAAACATGATGATTCAATTAATATGAACTAACTAGCATAGATAGTAACATCATGGCTTTTTAACATGTATGATTCATCACAACTTAGCATAGAAACTTTCAACATACATAACATCATCATAGCATGATTTACAACATATAGGATATCATCACCACATAGCATAGGATTAATAACATACATGATAGCATAAGGTTTACAACAACATATATGACAATTCACATCATCTACTCATAATCCATTCATGACTTAACCTAATTAAAATGATAATAATCTTGCTAAGACTATCATACTCACAATTTAGAGAAGAAAAGAGTTTTGCTTTGCTTTAGAGTTGATTAGAATTAGAATTGAATTAGCTTTTCTTCCTTCTTAGTTGGCGGCGGCTAGACTGAATTCCATGGCGGCGGTATGAAAGTAGCTATTCTATTTTTCTTATGAATTAGGGTGAGAGACTACCTAAGTATTTATAGAGTTAGGATTTATTTTAGACCGTCAAATCAACACAGAACTAATCCTAGCCAACCAGATTAGGTCAAAAACCCTAATGGGTCATCACTCAGTCAAAACAGGCTCAGTCAAAAACCCTAGCCGCCAGACCCAGGTCGACACCCAGGTCGACTGCGCAGTCGACCTGGTCCCTGGGGTGTCGACTGCCCAGTCGACTCCCCAGTCGACCTGGGGGGGTGTCGACTGCCCAGTCGGCTCCCCAGTCGACCTGGGGTGCTGGGCGGGAAATTTCCCGCCTAGCCTGTTTGACTTCAAATTTTGAATTTTAATTTTCCTGCGAGCTGTTTTAAATTTTCAGAAACTTCCGATGGCCATAACTTCTTCATGCGAAGTCCAAATCACGCAAACTCAGACTCTATTTCAACCAGAATTCCGAGACGAACACAATGGCGCAACCCGTTTCCCACAATTCTCACGTCTGAGATTAGTTATTCTTTAATTTGTGAATATTAATATTATCAGAATTATAGGGTGTTACAGATCCAATCAACGAAACAACAACAAATCACACAATTGTCAACAAACATTAAAACAATGATTTAATAATGAATCAAATCAATAAATGGATCTAACCATAGAATTAGCATATGAAATATCATTTATAAGTTTCTAGAATTAGATCCTATGGTGTCGAAATTGAAATCATACTTACATCAATTGGATTTATATGAAAACGACTTGTAATTATGAACATAAGATTATACAACCCATATACTCAATTGAATCTGTGCGGGAGATGCTTGTCACTCACTAATTCTTCAAAACAACTTGAAATAAACTAAACTGAAATCCAGACATTGATGATCAATCTTCAAAACTCTCAATTTGATGCGATCTTCCTTCACTCGATGTAGATCTAGCTTTACTTGATGTAGATCTTCAATCTTCTTGCGTAGGTCTATAATTTTAATGGAGGAAAGATGTATTTGATTAAGCAAGGAGGATCACGAGCTCAATCAAATGAGAGAATGAAGAAAGTAAACTATTCTTCATGACGCTACCCCTATACTTATAACCAACAGCCCACTAATGGGCCACACCAGTTCAGCTCATTAATGACTAGCCAAACCTGAACAAAATTTTGTAAAACATTAAAACAACGATTCCTCCCAACTGTTGAACCAAATCTTTAATGTGACCACTCTACAGAATTGGAAACATCATTTCCTTTCCAATAAAATCAATCCCAGCACCTGATTCGATCCCAATCAAAATTTATTCCATGAACAAAAATGTAGGGACAAAATGGTCACAAATGAAATTGGTAAAAATTATGGACATGTCTCACATCCCCAAAAACAACATATTAAAATATGAGAATGATCGAACCCTCAGTGAATTAAATAAAAATATTTTACGATCCTCCGATATGTAAAATGCAGGTCGTTAGATTCCCCTCACCCACTTAGGAATTTCGCCCCCGAAATTCCAAGAAAACACAGACAACCAAAAAAAATTCCGCATGCCTACCAGCTGGAAGTAGCCAATTTATCATCCAAACTAGCATCCATCAAGCCATGCATCCATAGCTTTATCCTAGCACGTGGAATTCTAACAACGATAGTACAAGTTACAATGGTGTAAAGTGAAACGATATTAATGGGTCATATCAACGAAGAGTTCTAGATGGATCGTCTTCATACTCTCTTCTGTTTTTCGCGTATAATCATTATCATCCCCACTCCATCGCACCTTAACAAGCTTAACCGTCTTCCTCTTAAGTTGTTTCGTGCATTCCCCATAATGCGAAGAGGCTTATGAGGTTTCGTAGCTACTGTAATAACCCAAAATATCGGAAATAATTTAAAATTTTTATTTTGGCATTTTTAATGAATTTTGAATATTTAAAATGATTTATATTAAATAATAATGATTAGAAATTTATTTTGAATAGAATTAGAACATATAAATTTATTTAAATCGAAGTTAGAATATAAATTTTAATTTAATTATAAAAGGAGTTTAAAATGGCACGTTAGTTTGAAAATTCGATTTCAAATTTCAAATGAATGTGCAGGATTCAAAATAAATCGGATTTTAGTGAAACAAGAAATATTTGAATCTGTTTAAAAATATCTTTCCAACGAATGTGAAAAATCCAGATTTCATAGCGGGAATAAAAAGTTATGTCCAATTTAAAATTTAAAATATTCGCTATGGAATTTAATATAATATAATAAATAGCCATTTTGCAAACGACCTCCATTTTTGACGAAACCACTTTTGTTGGATCCGGAATGTCAAATTATGGCTAGATTTCAAATTCTATAATTTTTGGATTTAATATGTGAGCGTAGTAAATTTAAACGTGTTCGGTCAGTTTAAATTTGAATTGGATCGACCAGAAATTGACCATTTTTCAAACTGTCTCCAAATTCGATGAAATTAGTTTTGTTAGGACCGTATCATCAAAACATAACTAGATTTATTTTTTTTGGAATTTTTGTAGTCAGTATGTGGCCCCGGTAAATTAAAATGTACGTTCAAATTCCACACATATTGATTTATATTTAATTTTGATAAAAACTGATCGAAACATCCGAATTAGCTTACTGAACATATCCCATTATGTCCGGAATATGGGTATTATGTTAGGGTCGACACTCGTTGGGGTTCATTTGAAGTTAGGAGCATTGACGAAGTAATTTTGGAATTAAATATTAATATATATATTTTATAAAACCTTATTTCTCCTTTAAAACCCTAAGTCAAACTAGATTGCGGTCAAACCATTTAGAGCCTCCATTCCTTTTCTCTACACAGCAAAAAAATCACGAGTTATAAAATTCATACAAAGAAAAATAAAATGCCATAAATCAAAGTGCATATATATTTTGAATTCTGTTGGGTTGCTCTTCATTATGGTATCCGATTTGAGGGTTTCAACATGTATTGGGTTCTCTGTTTTATGGCCAGTGTGGATTTCATGCCTTAGGGTACAAATTTTCCAACGATTAAGCACTCGATTTGTAAAATGAAGTAGAGATTAGTGATTCGCATGGAAAATGCAGTCTTTGCACAAATTTTGGGAATGTATGGGAATAAAAGATTTCGAACTCTTCCCTATAGCCGAGCAAGGGCTGCTCGAACGCAACTGTCATGGAGGAATCGAGTTATACCATTTTGTCATAGGATGATGACGAATAAGAAGAGGACGTTTATGGTGAAGTTGGTTCTTGAATTCGTTAAGGGATGAGGAAGGACATGGGGTATACTGGAGGGGCCATGGAAGCTTGCGAGTGTTCGTTGTTTTCAGGGAGCGGCATTTTGATGGAAGAAAGATGACGTGGAGTGTGTTTAAGAAATGGAGTTAATTAATATAATTAATTAAGTTTTAATTATTTTTAGTTAATTAAATTATGTGATTAACACTAAAATTATCATAACATGTTTATATGGAATCAAAATTGGATGAAATGATGGTCATTGGAACCGTTTCGACAAGATCTGCGCAATGAAACTGACTGGGACTGAAACAGAGCTTGTTTGAATTTGAGACAAATTCAAATTCAAACAGAACAAAAATTCAAAAATAAAAGAATGGAGTGGTGGAAACGAATGTGAGATCTCTCTCACACTCAAATTATTTTACAGTAAATATATACTAGGATGCAGACGGGGCTTAGAAGCCCCTGACATTATTTATTGTATAGACCAGTTGATTGTTTGTTTGTTGTGATTGAGATTGTTATTGTTGTATATAAAAATTATATATGAATTGTATATAAAAATTATTTATATAAAATAAATATATAAATTATTATGAAATGAAATAAAATAAATATTCATTTTCAAACTGGACGGTTTGTTTATGTACACTTATTTACGTGATATTGATTAGGACGATAAATTTTAAACATCGCCCAATTGCACAAATAATAAACAGTATTTGTTGTTTGAAAACCCCACACAGGTATTGGGATTATATTTGACATACACTGATCCCAATAATTAGGGTATGTCAATCGACGAGTTGATAGCGTGTATAAGCGTTATTTATTTATTTTAATACTTATACAGTTGTAGAATGCACTCTGGATGCTGAATGAATTTTTAATGATTGTTTATCATATTGTGGTATACATGTGATGTTGAAATCCATATAAATAAAATTATATGGTAATTGATTGAGTTTGATTCTGATTCAGAAATTAATGAATATTTTAAAATAAAGAATATTTTAAAATAACGAATATTTTAAATTTTGCGAATTAACGAATATTTTAAAATAATATTCAGTGAACATTGAAATCTGAAGCCGTGTTAAGTAGTTAAACGCCATTTTAACACGAACGGGAATTTGTCGATTTTATTCATTTTATAGTGAATATCGAAAGTGATTTCAAAATCTGATATTTTGAAAATATTATTATTTTAATATTATAATGATATGGAAAATTCATTTTTGATTTGAATTTGAAAATAGGATTGAAATCGTTGCAAAATGAATTTAAAACGAATTTATGTATGAAATATTCAATTTGGATTAAAAATTGAAATGGAATTGAAATCGATTTGAAATGAATTTGTAAACGAATTTATATGGAAATTTCAATTTTTATTTGAATTTGAAAATGAAAATTGAAATCGTTTTAAAATGAATTTATAATGGAATATTCAATTTTGATTTAAAATTAAAATGGAAATCGTTTTAAAAACGAATTTAAAACGATTTATAAAATTCATTTTAAATGGAAGTCGATGATATATATATATATATATATATATATATGTATATATATATATGTATATGTGTATATATATATATATATATGTATATGTGTATATATATATATATTATAATGGCCTGAATAGAACGCGCCGCGCAACGACCGTTTGCGAATTTCGACCATTAACTTCAAATGGACGTTACGGGTGATCCGACCGTCGGATTCTCCTAAAACCGAAACCGTTGGGTTCGTATCAAAAAGTGCTTTCCAATGAATATAAGAGATTTGAAATCTAACGGTTAAATTTTGAGATACGTCCAAATCAATTTCAGAAAAGGCCGCTATGGATGCAGTTCGGTGGCCGTTATTGGAAACCGACTGTACGGGCGATAATAAAATTATTAAAAAATGGAAAAATTATGTAAAATTGGAAAGATTTTGGATGAAAAATTCCAGTTTTGAAAAGATAAAAATATATTTTTATTAAAATGAACTAATAATAATAATCCAATTATTTTTAAATAAATAAATTGGATTTGAAAATGGTTTTAAAATAACTAGAAATTTCCAAAGAATAAATTGGAATGGATTTGAGTGGAAATAATCTTCGGAGTATTTCGATATTGGATTCCGTGATTATACGGATATTGTTGAGGAATTTGGTAGATATATATATATATATCATTATTCCCAATACGATTATGGTTGGTTTTCAGAATTTGATATTGAATATAAGCCGATATAATTTCTATTCAGAGCCTTGTGTTTGATATCAAATTGGATTTTGGGTTGGTCTTGTACGGTGTCTTCATTAACATTGTTCTTAAACCCAATAGATCAAATAATAAATCTTTAAGTTAATATTTAGTGAATTTTCCTAATTGACTAAAATTTATTTGGAATTGAATTGAAGGAATTGGATTTGGGTTTGTCGTGAACGGCGTTTTAAATAACACTTGTTCTTTAACCCAATTAACAGTGAAGATATGATTTGGGATTTATAATCTTTTAATTAAGATTAATGGAGTTTTTCCAAAGTAAAGATTTCCAATTTAATATATTAAATTGGAATTGAATGGAATTCGATTTTGTAATAATCAAAGTGAGTTTCTATGGAGGAAGACCGTTAACACATATGGAATTTAAAAGGCTTTGACGTTATTCCCTTTATATTATTAGTCGGATACGAAAATTGATATCGATTATACCGTTTTCCGTGAAGATTCCATGGTTAATGGAATGTGATTTTGGGTTTATCGTGAACCGTGTTTTAAATGACATTAGTTCTTTAACCCAGTTAAAGACGGGATTACATGCCTAACATTGTATTTTGAACTGTATTTGTTGATCTCTGCTAAATATATATCTGTTAGGTGGTAGAGAATTTATTCTCTTGCTTGACACCCTTCTCTGAGATGTACGAGCTCAGAGGTTATATATCGGCAGAAATTGATGGTACGGTTTAGATTGTCGATGCGACATGTTTGATTTCCCAAAGTTAAATAATCATTAATATTGATTTTCGGTAAGATTAAAACTAAATGGAGTTTTAATGAATCCTTAATTAGATTGAAAAGTGAATGTGATAATTAAAATTATCAATTAAAGAAAATGATCCAGAATGGAGTATCACCACTTTTCTTCAAGCGATAGTTAAATCTTTAATTAGATTTGAACGTGAAATGGTAATTAATTTTTACCGATAACACTGTGGTGTTAGATATGGAGTATTACCAGTTTTGCTCCATGGGATGAATATGTTGTGATTGAGAAAATAAACAAATGATTACTTCGGTAAGGTTCGCTAATCCCGACTAGTTTGGAAAACCTTAATTTGGTTTAAATTGTGAAAAGAATATTTGAATAAAAGAATATTCTGGATTGGAATGAGGCGTATGATGTGTTGTTAAAGCACTCGATTATAAGATACGCGAGTTATTCGGAAAGACCGGATTTAACCCATTCTGAATAACTGATACGACGAAAAGTCAAAGAGATTGAAGATGGTGCAAGACCGACGATCTTCACATCGAATGGATAGGTTGATACTATTGCTCATGATTGGAGTACCAACCTTGAAGGGGCTACAGTGGTAACCGCCCGGACGTACTTGTTGATTGTACGGATATGCGAGGGCCTCTCTCTTGTATTGGACATACGGGACGAGGAATAAGGTGCCTCCGGTTTCATTTAGACCTAGAACGGACTTGTAAATGGATGGTGGGTTTGACATTGTATTCCTTTATACTTTATCCGTTGATCTCTGCTAAATATATATCTGTTTTGTGGCGGAGAATTTATTCTCTTGCTAAACACCCTTCTTTGAGACGTACGAGCTCAAAGGTTGTATATTGGCAGAAATCAGTGGTACAGTATGGATTGATAGTGTGCCATGCTGAGATGCAATGATCCAAACTTTTGTTGAAAAGCAAAGTTAGGTGGATGATGATCAAAGTAAAGATTTAATATAGCCCAACATTGTGTAGCGCTAATTCGCGAGCCTCACACACCGATGTGGTGGAAAACTGATGGTTAGATTAGTATGCTTTAGAGATGAGGATAGACATCCTATGGGTTGTCATGGATTCGGTGGACCGAGGTGATACTGGGTTTGGTCGCCCCACACCAGTAGGAATAGGGCACACCCCCCAATTCTCAGATGGATAGAGTTAGCGGTGTTTTCCAATGCCTGGACGTATGCCACGGTAACTTGTTTCCTGGATAGTGCAGATGTGCATTACGTTGTTTTCGCATGCCTGCGGTGTAAACCATTGGGAATTGCACTACGCGATAGATCTTTCGGATTAGGTGCCACCAGTATGGAAATCCAAACTTCCAATACGACATTCTTCGGTTTAAATCGTATTCTATATTTAACGACATATTGGCATAGGGTGCTCATGCCGTCTATGATTGATACATTGATATTTGAAGTTGATTTCTTCACATATAGTAATAATAAAAGGATTTGTTTTAAAACGTACCAAGCATATTTGGCTATTATAAGGTAAAATTCTATCCTCGACTGCGTTCATTGTGTGATGGGACCTGAGTCTTATAATAGCTTCATTCTTATTTATTTAGCATCGCGTTGTTTGTTTTAGGCACTGGTATTCTTGGGGGTAAACCCGTTTCGTGTTATACGGCGTGGTCCCTTGATTTACCTTATTTTGAAAGTGAAGTTTTGAATAATTGTTTTAGTTCTCACACCAGTCCCATGACTGACCTGGAGTTTATTGTTTTAACCTAAACTCTGGGTGCCCCTATTTTTCACACGGGCAGCTAGTAGTTTTGGTTTTGCAGATTTATTTATACAGGATCCTGGATTCACAGCTGGAGCTATACTCGGAACGCTCTGTATCCGTGTATTTCTTTCGGTTGTCTTTGTTAATGTATTTCCGCTACGTATTGTATTTTTACATTTTATTTCTGATGCTATGTAATTTAATCTCTGATATTGTTATGTGTAATATTTATCCATACTTTGAATATTCTTGCACTCTGATGTAAATTGTTGTAATAAGCAATGAAATGTTCTTCTGTTTGTGTTCCAATTTGTCTTACTCTCGAAGCAGTCCGCCTTCTTGTTTGGTTTAGGCCAGCCGGGAAGCACGGGTCGCTACATTTGGTATTAGAGCTTTGGTTTACCGAGCTTGAGAACATGACACATTAGAACCGAACGAATGAAATCATCAGTGATTGGATTAGTAATATCTAATAAGAGTAACTCGTTAGAGATAGGATCAGTAGTATCCTAGAATGAGTTGGAAGAGTGTTATTTTTAAAATCAAACTAGATTTTGAAAATTTATATCTTAAAATACGTATTTGAATATTTATATTATATTGAATTTGGACTATTGAGTATATAAAGATTTTGAATATACACGTATTCGAAGTCTTGAATATACTAAATAGATATAGAATCACATTCTAGTCGCCTGAGGATGATTCTGGTGGTTGACATCCATCACCATTATTTGTGTTCGAGTTTCGAAAGTGGAATATCTATATATTTCCATTCGACTGTTGTGAGAACCAAAACCTTATTTTGAATTTATTGTTTGGAATTTGACACTAAAAAAATGATTTTTGAATATATATATATATATATATATATATACACACACACACAAAATTTATATGTTTTGGAACTTAATTCACAAATAGATTACTGGTTATGTTGTTTGATTATTAGTTCAACTAGATAAAAATATTGGAAATAATAAATCCAATATGAGAATGAAAAGTTGAATTGAACCAAATTAAAACCAATAAGAAAACATGAAAGTTAATCTTAGCCAAATCGAGCAAACATTGAACTGAGTTGAATTTGATTGAAATTGCATGCATATACATGTATATATAATGAACAGATCATAGTAGGGAAGCTAAGCAGAGGAATGAAATTGTTTGCCCGAAAAACAGTACGTGTTTACCATTTTATTGGGTTTTGGTGATTTTATGAGCCGATTGGCTTTTTTTTGGATTGGTGAGGGCCCTGTGAGGCGAGTTGTGGTTTTAAATGTCTCCCCGTACAAAGGAGGTTATGGCGAAATTTTTCGAAAATTTAGGGTGTTAGCTAAATTTTTGAAGAATTTGAAAATTCTTAGAAACTGAAAAGTTGGAGAATGAAAGCCAGAATGAAAGCTGAGTTGGTTAGTTAAACAACTTTCAACTCCATTCCTTTTCGAGGACAAAAAGATTTTAAGTGGGGGAGATTGTAACAACCCGGGAAATCGGAACCAATTTAAATTTTTTATTTTGGCAATTTTAATGAATTTTGAATATGTAAAATGATTTATTTTAAATAATAACGACTAGAAATTTATTTTGAATAGAATTAGAACGTGTAAATTTATTTAAATCGAAGTTAGAATATAAATTTTAATTTAATTATAAAAGGAGTTTAAAATGGCGTGGTAGTTTGAAAATTCGATTTCAAATTTCAAATGAATGTACAAGATTCAAAATAAAACAGATTTTAGCGAAATAAGAAATATTTGAATTTGTTTAAAAATATCTTTCAAATGAATGTGAAAAATCCAGATTTCTTAGTAGGAATAAAAAGTTATGTCCAGTTTAAAATTTAGAATAGTCGCTATGGAATTTAATATAATATAATAAATAACCATTTTGCAAACGACCTCCATTTTCGATGAAACCACTTTTGTTGGATCCAAAATGTCAAATTATTGCTTGGTTTCAAATTCCATAATTTTTGGATTTAATATGTGAGCGCAGTAAATTTAAACGTGTTTGGTCAGTTTAAATTTGAATTGGATCGACCAAAAATTGACCATTTTTCAAACGGTCTCGAAATTCGACGAAATTAATTTTATTAGGACTGTATCATCAAAACATAGCTAGATTTATTTTTCTGGAATTTTTGGAGTCAGTATGTGGCCTCGGTAAATTAAAATGTACGTTCAAATTCAATATATATTGATTTATATTTAATTTTGATTAAAACTGATCGAAACAGCCGAATTGGCTTACCGGACATATCCCATTATGTCCGTAATATAGGTATTACGCTAGGGCCGACACTTGTTGGGGTTCATTTGAAGTTAGGAGCATTAACAAAGTAATTTTGGAATTTAATATTTATATATATATATATATATATATATATTATAAAACCCTATTTCCCTTTAAATACCTAAGTCAAACTAGATTGCGGTCAAACCATTTAGAGCCTCCGTTACTTTTCTCTACACAAAAAAAATCACAAGTTATAAAATTCATACAAAGAAAAATAAAATGGCATAAATCAAAGTACATAAATATTTTGAATTCTATTGGGTTGCTCTTCATTATGGTATCCGATTTGAGGGTTTCTGTAACATCCCATATTTTCTGACCATTTATTTAAAATATTTTATTTATTTAAAATATTGATTTGAGTTTAAATAATGGGATTTGACCATTTTAATTTGAATATTTAAATTATATTTATAATATAATAATATTTTATTTTCAGGATATTTGGAAAATGTTGAATTTGCTGTATAATGTGAATGAGCAATTTAAAGTGGTTTAAATATGGTTTATATTAACTTATATTAACACATTCGTTATTAAAATGACGTCAGAACGTTTAATTTATAATTGTATTATAAAACGAGCTGCAGCGGCGCAGCAGTTCGTAAATTGGTGTTTTGAACTTTAAACGACTGTACATGGCCTGAAGTGAGTCAGATTTTCTCGAAACAGGAAATGTCGGAATCTGTTGGATAAAATCTTTCTAATGGAAGAGAAAAATCAAATTTTCATAGCGTAGATTTTATTTTATGTCCAAATCAAATTTTGAAAAGGTCGCTATAGAATTCCTATATATATTATAGCGATTATTTATATAAAATAAGGGGATTTTAAATATTTTAAATATCGATTTGGCTTCAAACCTAACCCGAGCTATTTTATTTTAGTGGTATATGATATTATAGTCGTGTATGGCCAATTTTAATATCTTAATATTATTATATTAAGGTATTTTAAAATTGGTTTATTTTATTTGAATTGGGCAGTTATATAAGGGACTTTATTCAACGACCTCCGTTTTCGACGAAACAAATTTTATTGGGACCGCAATAGTAAATTATTGCTAAATTTCAAGTTGTGCATCAATCGGTGTTATTTTGTGAGCGTGGCAAAATAAAATGTAAATAAAACGATCATTTGGACATGAACGAGCACCATTTGAGCAAACAGACTCGGAATTCGACGAAACAAGTTCCATTAGGACCGTATCATCAAATTATACTATGCCGTCCATTTCTGCCTCTAACGGAGTTTGTACGTGAGCATAGGAGTGAATAAACAACGTTAAGAATAGTGATATGTACGAATAAAAATCGTTAGTCAACATCGTTCGTCAAATCAACTTAAATTATATTATTTTCACATTATAAATACCCCAATTCAGAACCCTATTTCCCCAATTTCTGAAATCGTCCATACATTTTGCAATAAAGCCCTCGTTTACAAAATCAATTTTATCTCCTAAACTGAAATGAATTAGTGAAGGAAATATGAACAAAAGTTGTAGATCGGTGTAACACCCCACCTCCGCTAGGGTCACTCACAAAGGGAATGCACTAGCTTTGGTGGAGTATTATCTAGGTAAACATGCACAGAAATATTACAAGACAAAACATATAAAACAGCGTAAGAAAACATGATTTCATTACTTTATAAAAGTAGTAAGGTCTAAAACCTTTTACATCAAAGTGCCATTAAATTACTTACATCGAAACCTGTCTTGCAATAATAAAGAAGCATAAAACCATAGTCATAAATTATTCCCCAAGTAAAACAGTAAAATAGCCATAGCCAAGAAAAGTCCAAGCCATAGATGATGATCTTGAAGCCGAAAATCCACACTAAGTAGCAACATTTCCTCCCTGTATACCTGGGGGGGAAACGGAAGAAAAAGAGGCGAAAACAAAACGGGGTCAGTCATAAAGACTGGTAAGTCCTAGCCTAAAAACAGGTAAAGGTAACATGACATGTATAAACTGAAAGTGAACATAAACATGATGAAAAGATAAACAAGTCAAACTAAGATAACAAGATAAACTCAAGCAACAAGATAACCAAGGTAACAGGATAACCATGGTAACAAGATAACAAGATAAACTCGGAATAGCATCGCATGTCTAACGCCCTCTGCACCAACCGTACTAGCATCCTAACTCGTATCATCCCTTCCATGTATATGTATAGTCCCTTGCCGTACATCGTACGGGCTTCCTCACGTAGTTCTATACTACTTCAGCGTAGTTCCATTATCCTAGAATTCGTTTGTACTGTCACCCATGATCTAGCTGTATTTTCTTATCATGAATTATCGCGTGTTCATCTAGGATTTATGCCACCTAGGACCACTAGGGATTATGCTACCTATTAGACGTTTTTTATATTCGACCAAGGTTTATTCCACCTAGGACCACTAGGGATTATGCTACCTATCGAACAACGCCCTTTTTCCACGTAACGATCTAATCGATCGGCTCCCTACAAGTCCTAACTCGTCGTGTGTCGATGTCATACGGCCCAATCAAGAATGTAGCTACTCTGTGCTAGGTCCACCCTAGGGTGTATCAAGCCCTAGGATGTCAACCACTGACACCATTCCAAGCACGCACAGTGTACAACTACTAGTGCCCACGCCTGCTTTTTCAACTCCGGACTACGTGCACGACCATAGCCCGCCTGAACCTACGATGGCGCACCAAACTCAACCGTCGTTTTGGTCGCTTACAATCAGCCCAGTAATCGTGCCCCACCCTAGCCTAGTTCCTAGGGTATCGTGATACATCCAAGAGGGTTACCGCTGAAAAGGACCGCATAACTAGGGTTTCCGTCTAGCAGGTTAAGTGTTGTCATCTAATTCAAGACTTAACCCCTATAAGTTTAGCACGTCAAGTTGGTTAAGTGTGGTCATTCAAGTTCGTGACTTAACCCGTCTACATGTCATGTCAAGTTGGCTAAGTGTTGTCATTCAAGTTCATGACGTAGCCCTACGAATCACGTGTCAAGTTGGTTAAGCGTATTCCATCGATTCATGACTTAACCGTATCCAAATCATCGTGTCAAATTGGTTAAGTATGTTTAATCTTAACCTCATCAAATTACCGTGTTAGATTGGTTAAGTATATTCAAGCTTAACCCCATCAAATTACCGTATTAGATTGGTTAAGTATATTTAAGCTTAACCCCATCAAATTACCGTGTTAGATTGGTTAAGTATATTCAAGCTTAACCCCATCAAATTACCGTGTTAGATTGGTTAAGTATATTCAAGCGATTCATGACTTAACCCCATCAAATTATCATGTTAGATTGGTTAAGTATATCCAAGCGATTCATGACTTAACCCCTTCAAGTTATCATGTTAGATTGGTTAAGTATATTCAAGCGATTCATGACTTAACCCCATCAAGTTATCATGTTAGATTGGTTAAGTATATGTTAACCTAACCCCATCCTCTAGTCAAATTATAATGGTTAAGTGTTACCCTTGTGAGTTTACTTAACTTTACCATGCATCGCGTTATACTAGTCGGGTGTTATCGACCCATTCAGGTTAAACTAACCCATCCTCTAATCGTGTTATACAGTTAAGTGTTATCAATAAATCAAGTCCGGTTTTACTTAACCCACCCATCCACGTTATATTGGTTAAGTGTCATTAGTCTAATCAAGTTACTTAACCCACCCGTCCATGTCATATTCATTTATTATTTATTAATGCATCAACCTTTCACATTGGACTTGTTTGCGGTCACTGGATATGCCGGGCGGTTCCGGGCAGAATTACACCGCAAACCCATTCCAACCTCGGGTTCAAGCATTAACACAATCTAATCTTTGCCTACGACCTCTCACATTAAACTATTATTGTTGTGGTCACTGGATATGCCGGGAGGTTCCGGGCAGAATTACACCACAACTCAAGTCTAACCTCGTGTCGAAGGCATCTGTTAGATTGTTAATTACATTTGTTTCGTCTAAGTCAAGATCCCCACTATACATATTACTAAGCATATCCCCAAGTTCCACATTACATGCCCATGAAAATATGTACCCAATTCTAGCCACTTTACATATGTCCAATTCTCGCCTATTTGCATGTATGCCAAGTTTATGACATCCCAACCCTATCAAGTTCTAGCCAAAGTTACATGTTGTCAAGTTCATGCCCAAATAAACCCACATCATGGTTCATGTTTCCAATTCTACTTATGCCTAGTTAACGTAAGCCCAACCCCTTGATTTAACTTGCATAGTCTCAAAACCCGTGATTTAATTCATATGCCAACTCATGTATGCCCAAACTTGCAAATAATATTGGCAATACCCCAAAATTTTCCCTTGTTCATGTTATGCACAAATTCGACCACCCATACCCAAATAGGTGAAATCCCAATATTTCCCCCGTATACAAATCGCACGTAAATCGTAGTTTAGGCCTAGGTCCGAAATCAACCAAGGTTCATCAAAAGAAAATAAATAGGGGAAGGTAGAAACTTTGCATAAAACAAGATCCGAAAGGAAAACATCATTACATGCATGATAAGGATATGAAAGAGTGATTTGCAACATGCATAGGCCCAAATTAATGTCATAGCAACATCCCCAAAGGTCAAGATCATAAATGAACAAGAATGAGCATGGATTGATTATCATGCATAGATCAAATTTTCAACTTTATCACGTGCCATATTCAAATTATCGTTTCAATCTAAAAGGATCTAGAACTTACAAAGCATGGCTAGTGAATTAGGAGCAAGAATCGTCATAGAATCATTGTAGAAGATCTAGGAATGATGTAGCAACACTAGAGGCCTTGAGAAATAAGTAGCTCCTTTGATTTGATGAAGAAAGATTGCTCCTTTGACTTGAATCAAGTTTGCATGCTTAGGCCCTTGAAGATGAAGATGGAGGCCTTGATCAAGAGACATTTGGGCAACACTTTGTTGTTAGGATGATTTTTAGTGATTTAGGTTAGGTCTTAGGGTGTTTTTATAGAAGTAGGAGCTAGTTTAGGCCATAGGATCAACCCTAGAATAGATCCGAGCCACTGAAAATCGTCACAGGCCAACCAACCAGACCACACAAGCAAGCAGGTGCACCAGGCCTACCTGGCCCGACCAGGGAGGTCGACCCCCAGGTCGACACCCAGGTCGACTCCCCAGTCGACCTGGGAGGGGAGGGCAGGTCGACTCCCCAGTCGACCCCCCAGTCGACCCGGGGCTGGGCGGGTAATTTTCCCGCCCAATCTGCTTGTGGCTGAATTTGAATTTCGGGCTGAATTTTGAATTTTCTGAAATCTTCTATGGGCCATATCTTGGTCATACGGACTCCAATTTACGAAATTTCGGACTCGTTTCCAACCAGAATTCCGAGACGAACGCAACGGTGCAACCCGTTTCGCTTGATTCTTATTTTAGAATTTAATTCTGCCCCGATTTCTTGTTTTAACATGTTATAAAATTCGGGTTGTTACATTCTCCCCACCTTAAAGGATTTCGTCCCCGAAATCTCTAAGTTAGGGAGGATGTGTCCTACCATCCAATCATCCATCTACTTAAAGCATCATCCACAGGAAACCATTGTCCTTAAAAGATTTCTAATGCTGTATGAACATATGCAGAAAGTGTGTGTATATGTTCCTTATCTAATGCAAATGATCAGGCCTGATTGATCTTCTAAATGCAAAATATGTTTAGTGCCATGAATCCATATGTATGCAAATAGTCCTAGTCACATAAACACTATATGTGTGCATAACCATTCATCCATATGCAATATTCACATGATAACACATTCAATTTCATCCATAAACAAGTATAAACACTCATGCATATGCAACATGAAAATGTGTCTGAGCCGATCTAGTGCCTAATGTGTATTCATGCATCCACGAGCAACCACTTGCGACCACTTGCAACCATTTCGCAAACATCAATCATAACATGTTTCAAATACATGTTTGCATCCATAGGGTTCTACCTGAGGTCCTCAAGATAGGATCGAGAAGAAAAGCAAGATAAACTCCTTTTTGGATTACAAAAAATCCTATAAAGCCCAAAAGGTTTAGTCAACCTAACGGACACCTTCAAACCCTGACAAGTATTATTAACCGATGAATCATACCCCCTATGGAGTTTGCAACAGAAATAAGATCGAGAATAGGATCGAGAGGATATGCATAAAGGATAGCATGCGGGTAAGCTCTACAGGAAATCAGGGATCAAGAATATACTCTTAAAAAGAGATATGATGCGCGTATCTTGTCTTCAATCTTCTAAGTCGCATTTCCTTGAGCTTAATTCCATTGTGCTTTGACCATCTGTAACCTCATGATTTCTTGGCATCTTAACTTCTATTTTCAAATATGAGCTGGGACTCACTTCATAGTCGCCCCTCGTTCCACTTTTACTTATTCTCCCTATGGTATATTTCGCTCAACCATGCAAGCTCTCCAAAATTCACTAGTGAACTCTGGATCTCGTTTACTCACTATGCGACATTCTACGTAGAAGAACTATCTCTTGGAAACAAACAGATGCCAACCATGTTACCAAGTGCACTCACTAGAGTGATTTCCATAACTCATGCACAAGCGAAATGAATCGTCCGCCTTAGTGGCGAACACTACTAGAATGGATTACCAACAAATGCATCAAGAGATTCTAGGTAACCAATCATGACAGAACCCTAAAGGTTACACGTGACTTCGAGGGTATTATCGAGGCAAGTCAAGAGTCTAATTACCCTCCTTTTAGAACCGAGAATGGCACCCCTTATGGGATGACCACTTCATTCCTAGAATCAGCCCATAGCTCAAAAACATAAGCATTATTCCCAAAAGTCACAGATGTCCTCAAATCCAAACAAGTCATGAATAAATGGGACGATTCCCCAACAGGATTTGAGACAAAAACGGGACCCTCTATTGTACTAGTACTATGGTGTAGGGACCCAACTATCGAAACAGGATTTAAAGGGATGCGATGTACAAAACAAAGTCCTAACGGGATGATAGAAAGGAAAAGCTAAACTTTTACCAGAAACGTTACCACCCCTCTTAGGCACACTAGTAGTGAGAGCATAAAATTGCCCTCTCGACGATCTTGTTCTTTGCCCATGTCCTTGTCCTATAGTACTTAACTACCTTCTTGTTCTGAGCCTCATTCGCCTTAACCACTCCTATACTTTCTTGTATAACGCGGTAATGGGTCTCTTGAGAACTCCCTCCATCGCACAGAAAACATTTACGTAGCTAGAAAATGGATTAGTCACAGTTAAAACTACTATGACTACAGGCGGAGGAAAGAAAGGAAAAGAGATTCGATCAAGGGAACACAGGATAGTGCTAATGGCTTTCAGAAGGTTTAAAACTTTTGCCCAGTCTGGTAACCTTCTGCTCTGATACCAAATGTAACACCCCACCTCCGCTAGGGTCACTCACAAAGGGAATGCACTAACTTTGGTGGAGTATTATCGAGGTAAATATGCACAAAAATATTACAAGGCAGAACATATAAAACAGCGGAAGAAAACACGATTTCATTACTTTATAAAAGTAGTAAAGTCTAAAACCTTTTACATCAAAGTGCCATTAAATTACTTACATCGAAACCTGTCTTGCAATAATAAAGAAGCATAAAACCATAGTCATAAATTATTCCCCAAGTAAAATAGTAAAATAGACATAGCCAAGAAAAGTCCAAACCATAGATGATGATCTTGAAGCAGAAAATCCACACAAAGTAGCAACATTTCCTCCCTGTAAACCTGGGGGGAAACGAAAGAAAAAGAGGCGAAAACAAAACGGGGTCATTCATAAAGACTGGTAAGTCCTAGTTACTTTCAGCCTAAAAACAGGTAAAGGTAACATGACATGTCTAAACTGAAAGTGAACATAAACATGATGACAAGATAAACAGGTCAAACTAAGATAACAAGATAAACTCAAGCAACAAGATAACCAAGGTAACAGGATAACCAAGGTAACAAGATAACAAGATAAACTCGGAATAGCATCGCATGTCTAACGTCCTCTGCACCAACCGTACTAGCATCCTAACTCGTATCATCCCTTCCATGTATATGTATAGTCCCTTGCCGTATATCGTACGGGCTTCCTCACTTAGTTCTATACTACTTCAACGTAGTTCCATTATCCTTGAAGTCGTTTGGACTGTCACTCTTGATCTAGCTGTATTTTCTTATCATGAATTATCGCATGTTGATCTAGGATTTACGCCACCTAGGACCACTAGGGATTATGCTACCTATTGGACGTTTTCTAGATTCGACCAGGGTTTATGCCACCTAGGACCACTAGGGATTATGCTACCTATCGAACAACACCCTTTTTCCACGTAACGATCTAATCGATTGGCTCCCTACAAGTCATAACTCGTCGTGTGTCGGTGTCATACGGCCCAATCACGAATGTAGCTACTCTGTGCTAGGTCCACCCTAGGGTGTATCAAGCCCTAGGATGTCAACCACTGACACCATTCCAAGCACGCACAGTGTACAACTACTGGTGCCCACGCATGCTTTTTCAACTCCGGACTACGTGCACGACCATAGCCCGCCTGAACCTACGATGGCGCACCAAACTCAACCGTCGTTTTGGTCGCTTACAATCAGCCCAGTAATCGTGCCCCACCCTAGCTTAGTTCCTAGGGTATCGTGATACATCCAAGAGGGTTACTGCTGAAAAGGACCGCGCAACTAGGGTTTCCGTCTAGCAGGTTAAGTGTTGTCATCTAAATTCAAGACTTAACCCCTATCATTTTAGCACGTCAAGTTGGTTAAGTGTGGTCATTCAAGTTCGTGACTTAACCCGTCTACATGTCATGTCAAGTTGGCTAAGTGTTGTCATTCAAGTTCATGACTTAGCCCTACGAATCATGTAACACCCCACCTCCACTAGGATCACTCCTTAGAATGTACTAGCTTTGGAGGGGCGTTATTGTGAAGTTAAACATGCACAGAGATATCGCAAGACAGAATTTATAAATATAAGTAAAGCAGCGGTAGCAGATAAAAAAAAACCCATCATCATCATCATCTCAGAAAACCAACATAGTCAGGTACATAGTATCAAAATGTCATGATCCAAAATACGAAATACAACATAAGTCTAGATACGTGATAACAAAATACATGGTAAAACATCGGTACTAATCCCCAGAAATAAAAGATAAGCCACAGCTAGCTCAGATCCATACATGAGCTATCCAACAAGCAAGTCAAAGATCCACTAAGCAGATGTAGCCCCTCACTGAGAACCTGGGGGGGGGGGGGGGGGAACGGAAGAAAAGAAGCGAAAGAAAACAGGTCAGTCAAAAAGACTGGTAAGCCCTACTACGATCAATCTATAAACTAATAAAGTTAACAGTATGATGGAAACTGAGATGAACATACTGGCAATAGATAAAGGTGATATCACATAGACGAGATTAAACTTTGCACCACAGTGTACTAGCAAACCCACAAAACAGATCTTGATCCCTTAGCCCAAACTTTGGCCCAATAACATGAAGTGACCTTAGTATAAGGTCCAGCCCAACGGTCTAGTCGATCGGCTCCCTATAAACCTAACACGTCAAGTGTTGGTGTCCATACGGCCCACATGGATGTAGTCAGACTGTGCTGGGTCCACCTTCGGGTGTATCAAGCCCTAAGGTGTCAACCCCAGACACCTAAGCAATAATGCACAGTCTAGGCCTACTGGTACCCGTGCCTCGAGTTTGTCCAACATAGGACTACGTGCACGTCCGTAGCCCGCCGGACCCGCACCGCTGTACCACTCAGCCGTCGCTTTGGTCGCTTACATCAGTCCAGTAATCGTGCCCCGCCCTAGCCTAGCCTCTAGGGTTGTGAATGATACCAAACTGGGATTACTGCTGGAACAGACCACGTTGCAAGGGTTTCTAAGAGGGTTAAGTGTGGTTTTAACCCCTCACCAATCCTGGATTAAATTAGTTAAGTGTAACCACTTAACCCCATCGAATCCTCGCATCCCCATTATTGGTTAAGTATTAGTGGGCCATGACTTAACCCTAATCATGAGGCATTAATTACTTAATGCACCCAACCTCTCACATTAGACATCCGTGGTTACCTGGGAAGATTTACACCACGTCTAGGTCTAACCTCGGGTCTTATGGTGCAACATGACCAACTACCCACATTAGACCCCACGTTGTGGTTACCTGGGAAGATTTACACCACAACTAGGTCTAACCTCGAGTTGGCCATATCATGTTATCTAATGTCATGTCCATTTTTAAACACATTTACAAGTTAACATATACTTGGGTAGACCTAACTTAATAGGTAAATTTCCAAGGGGTAGACCTAACTTAATAAGTAAATTCCCAATCTTTTAGTTTCACGTATTTTTAAGTTTACCCAAACCCTCCCAACGTCATTATCTCGCTTACATACTCGTCGTAACGCATAAGGGTATAGAAGGTAACTTAGCATAACATACATGATGAACTTCACATATCATAATAAATATGCATACATGTTAAACTTGCAAATCATGTCATAGTGAACTCGCATAAACATGCATAGCTTATTAAATATGCATAACATGGTAAGGTGAACTTGCATAGTCATGCATAACCCACTAAACTTGCATAACATGGTGAGGTGAACTTGCATAAACATGCATAATCCATAAAACATGTACAACATGGTAAGGTGAACTTGCATAAGCATGCATAATCCATTAAACATGTAGAACATGACATAATAAACTCGCATAAGCATGCATAACTTGTGAAACATGTAAAACATGGCATAGAAATCTCGCATAAGCATGCATAACTTGTGAAACATGTAAAACATGGCATAGAAATCTCGCATAAGCATGCATAACTTATGAAACATGTAAAACATGACATAGTGAGTTCGCATAAGCATGCATAATCAAATAAACTCACATAAATCTCAACTTTCACCACATATTAACTTTAGAGTTTGTAAAGTGAAGGTAAGAGGGCTTACAAATATAAACAAGTCACAAATCCACCAAATAAGATGAAGAAGCCCTTTAAAAACCCAAAACAAAGCCTCAAACAAGAAAACCCTTTTGCAAAATCCCAAAACACAAACTTTAGCAAATCAAACTTGCAACTTAATGAAGAATGCAAGTTATTAAGCATTCATACAACATAGAAAAGGTTGTATGATCATCATATCTTCATAGGATTTAACTTTGAGGAAGGTGGAGGCTAGGGATTTTAGGTGGAGGCCATTTGAGGATTCAAATTGACATAGTTTAGTTGCTAGATTGATTAATGAGGCTTTAGGGTAGGATTAGGGGTATATTTATAGAAGATTAGAGTGTTTTTAGCCCTAGGATTAACCCTAGATTAGGTTTGGCCCGTCAGATCTCGGATTTCTCTAGAACCAAGCCACAAGACCCAACCCAAATCAGAAATGGTGCACCAGGCTGAACTGCCTGGGCACCCCCTGTCGACAGGGCTGTCGACAGGGCTGTCGACACCCTGGGGGCCCTGTCGACATGCCTGTCGACATGGGGCCCCTGGCGGGAATTTTCCCGCCTAACCCTGATTAGCCCTAATCCGTTCTGTTTAATTTGAAATTTAAATCTGTTTTTAGCATAGAAATTTCTGAAAATTTCAATGGGCCTTAACCGGGTCATACGGACTCCGATTTTCGAAAACTCGGACTCTATTTCGCGTATTTTTCCGAGACGAACGCAATGGCATAGCCCGTTTCCCCCGATTCTGATTTTTGAATTAAATTCTGCCTCGATCTATGTTATAACAATTTATTGAAAAAAATACGGGTTGTTATATTCTCCCCTCCTTAAAGGATTTCGTCCCCGAAATCTTCAAGTTAGGAAGAACATATCCTACCATCCAATCATCCATCTACTCAAAACATCATCCACGAGCAACCATTGTCCTTAAAGGATTCTAAATGCTGTATGAACATATGCAAAAGTGTGTGTATATGCACCTATCTCATGCGAAGATCAATGCAAAATATGTTAGTGAAATGTATCCATATGTATGCAAATCCCTAACATAATGTATAATATCTACATGCGTGCTCAATCATACATCCATATGCAACATCCATGTGATTGCATACAAATTTCATCCAAGAATAAGCATAAACACTCCTGCACATGCAATATGAGGAGTGTGTGAGCCGATCTAGTGCCTAATGTGTATCATGCATCCACGAGTAACCACTTGCAAACACTTGCAACCACTTGCAACCATCAAACATAACATGTTTCAAACACATGTTTCATTCAAAAGGGTTTCTACCTAAGGTTCTCATGACAAGCTTAGCACGATAACTAGATAAGTATGGATAGCAAAGAGAAAGATATACTAACAAAGGAAAGAGATTGAGAGTGTACCCTCAAAAAGGAATGGATAAAGCCCACGCATCTTCTCCTCGGTTTCCCAAGTTGCGTCCTCTTCGGCTTCACCCCATTGAACTTTCACCAATCTGACCTCACGATTCCTTAGCTTCTTGGTCTCTGTCCCCAAGATACGAATCGGAGCTTTCCTTAAAGTTGCTTCTTTCTCTACTTCCACGTCTTCAAGAGTGCTAGTTTCAACCACCTCAGCGGACTCATGCAGGCACTTTCGGAGATGCGAGACATGAAAGACATTATGCACTCCGGACAGCTTCTCGGGCAATTGCACTTTATAAGCCATCTTCCCAATTCTCTCAATGATGGGGAAGGGTCCAACGAATCTCGGTGCTAACTTCCCAACAGCTCCAAACCGGACCACATTCCGTAAAGGAGAGACCTTCACGAAAACCTTGTCCCCAACCTCAAACTCTAATTCGGACCTTCGCCTGTCAGCATAGGATTTCTGCCGGTCTTGGGCCGCTTTCATCCGTCTTCTAATCAACTCGACCTTCTCGGACGTATCCCTAATCATGTCGGGTCCAAGTATAAGCTTATCCGTGGACTCCCACCAACATGTAGGTGACTTGCACGGCCTCCCATATAAAGCCTCAAACGGCGCCATCCCTATGCTCGCCTGATAACTGTTGTTATATGCAAACTCGACAAGAGGAAGATGGTCTTCCCAAGCACCACCAAAATCCAGAATGCAAAGCCTCAACAAGTACTCAAGTACCCTATTCACCCTTTCTGTTTGGCCGTCTGTTTGTGGGTGATAGGCCGTACTCAGGTTCAACCTTGTGCCCATAGCCTCCTGCAAACTGTTCCAGAACTGACTAGTAAAGATGGGGTCTCGGTCACTGACTATGCTGGAAGGGACTCCATGTAGCCGCACTATCTCACGAAGATATACTGATGCTAGTCCAGATGCGGTTCTTTTGCTCTTCACTGGGATAAAATGAGCACTCTTCATAAGTCTATCTACAATGACCCATATGCTCGTATTCCCCTTCCTGGACCTTGGAAGCCCATCAATAAAGTCCATAGAAATGCTCTCCCACTTCCATAGCGGGACCTCTAGCGGATGTAATAGCCCACCGGGCTTCTTCGACTCAGCTTTTACTCTCTGACAAATAACACATCTCGAGACAAACTCCGCCACATCCTTCTTCATTCCAGGCCAGAAGAAAACGCGCTTCATGTCCTTATACATCTTATCACCACCTAGATGTATAGTCATCTTGGAGCGATGTGCTTCCTCAAGAACTTTCCTCACCAAGTATTCTACCATCGGAACACAAAGCCTTCCGTCCCTCCTCAGCCAACCCTTATCGTCTATAGAATATCGAGCAAGGTGACTAGATGTCTCCCCTCGAACCAGCTTGTCCATGATCTCAATTATCTGGGGGTCTTCCTTCTGTGAAGCCCCGATTTGATCCAGAAGGGTAGGCCTGAGCTCTAAAGATGCCAAAGAACCGGTCATCGACTCCATTGCCAGAGAGAAATCAAAGGTCGCCAAGAACTCTAAATTCTTCATCTCAACAAATAGAGGACTTAGTGTCAACCTTTTCCTACTCAATGCATCCGCTACAACATTCCCCTTGCCAGGGGTATAGGATATCTCAAAATCATAGGAAGCCAAAAATTCCATCCATCTTTGCTGTCTTAAGTTCAGATCTTTCTGCGAAAAGAGATACTTCAAAGACTTATGATCAATATATAGCTCAAATCTCTCTCCCAGAAGATAATGACGCCATGCTTTGAGAGCATATACAATCGCTGCCAGCTCTAGATCATGAGTGGGATAATTCCTCTCATGCACCTTAAGTTGCCTCCCACCAAAACATATAACTCTGCCCTCTTGCATCAGAACGGCGCCCAATCCCGTGCCACAAGCATCAGTGTACACGGTAAATATTTTACCACCATCGGGTAAAGCTAGAACGGGTGCGGAGGTAAGGGCTCTCTTGAGTCTTTGAAAAGCAAGCTCACAATCCATATCCCAAGCAAAGACTAAGTTCTTCTTCGTCAACTTAGTAAGAGGGGCGGATATCTTCGCGAAGTCCTTGATGAACTTCCGGTAAAAACCCGCAAGACCCAGAAAGCTTCTCACCTCGGTTGCATTCCTTGGCGTCTTCCAATCCTGAACCGCAACCACCTTAGCGGGATCCACCGCCAAGCCTTGCTTGGATACGATATGCCCAAGAAATCTGACTTCCCTTCTCCAAAAGTGGCACTTGGAGAACTTGGCTTTTAACTGGTGTGCTCTGAGTGTGTCCATCACCTCTGCTAGGTGCCTCGCATGCTCTTCCTCATCCTTGGAGAAGACCAGTATATCATCCACAAAGACCACGACAAACTTATTCAAGAACTCCCGAAACACCCTACTCATCAAATCCACAAAATACGCGGGTGCATTTGTCAAACCGAATGGCATAACAAGCCATTCAAAGAATCCGTCTGGAGTTCTGAATGCAGTCTTGTCTATACTGTCTTCAGCCACTCTGAGCTGATGGAAACCCGTAGCAAGGTCAAGCTGAGAGAAAACAGAAGCACCAACAAGTTGGTCAAAGAGATCATCGATCCTTGGTAACGGATGTCTGTTTTTCTTAGTCAGCTTATTCAATTCTCTATAATCCACACAGAGTCGAAGAGAGCCGTCCGCCTTAGTTGCAAACACCACATGCGCTCCCCATTCGGATATGCTCCTTCTGATGAAGCCCTTCTCAAGCAATTCTTTTACTTGCTTGCTCAGCTCCCGTCTCTCACGCGGAGCCATATGCCGAACGGGCAAAGAAACAGGCTTAGCATTATCTACCAGATAGATGCGAAAGTCAATCTCTCGTTTAGGGGGCAACCCCTTAACTTCTTCAAACACATCTGGATAATCTCGGACCACCCTTACAGACTGAAGGGCCTCCTCTGATGAGTCGAGAGATTCTAGATAGCATAACATGACGGGATTCTTCGGATTGCATGAAATCTCTAAGGTGTTGCCCAGGCGAGTCATAAGCCTTACAACCCTATGCTCACAATCCAGAATGGCTCCATATCTAGACAGCCAATCCATGCCCAAGATCAATCCGTATCCCCTGAAACCCAGAACATACGCACTACACAAGAATTCTACGCTGAGTATAGAGATCCTCAGATCCTCACATATCATAGATAGATGCGCAGAACCCCCAATGGGATTCGAAACACAAACGGGATCATCCACTAAGCTAGTACTGAGGTGCAAGCTATCAACAAGATCAGATGAAATAAAGCTATGTGATGCACCGGAATCAAACAAGGTTCGTACTGGAAGATCAGAGATATAAACAAGGTTCTCAACAGAAACACTACCTCTCTCGGGAACTGAAGCGGCATTGAGAGCATGAACTTGCCCTCCTGAAGGTCCAGCCTGTCCTTTCTTCTTTGGGCATTCTTTGCTGAAGTGCCCAGTCTCTCCACAAGAAAAGCATCCACCACTTAGCTTCCTTTTCTTCTTCCTGCAATCCTTAGCAAAATGCCCAGCTATGCCACAGTAATTGCACTTTCCCTTGCCTTTGTTGTTGCCCTTCTTGTTCTTATTCTGATTTCCTTGACTGCTTTGACCTCCTTGGTTGCCTTTGCCTTGAGAATCAGCCCTCTTTGCTTGGGTATCGCCCGACTTGACTTCCTTCTTTCCCTCTCCCTGAAGCAGAGCCATATTGACCAAACTCTCGAAAGTGGCTCTATGCGGAATATGTGACATCGCCAAGCCCTGTAGCGGCTCATTCAATCCTCTGGCAAATCGAAGAGCCTTCTTCTCCGGGGTGTTTACTATATCCAAACCAAAGCGGGCCAGCTGATTAAACTTGTTCACATACTCCTTGACCGACATATCCCCTTGCTTTAATGCAATGAACTTCTCCATTTGTAAATTCGCCTCAGCTGAAGATAGAAACTTGGTCACAAATCTAGCCCTCAAATCGGCCCAAGTCTCAACGGGCCTCGTCCCATTGGTGACCTCCCACCAATAGGCCGCCTCATCCTTCAAAAGCCATACCGTCAATAAGATCTTCCTCTCGTCATCAATCCCAAAGATAGCAAACAAGTCCTCCGTGTCTTTGAGCCAATTCCTAGCTTCAACAAAAGATTCCGTGCCTAGGAAATTCTTGCCTCCCATTGCCTTGAAGTCTTTACAAACCTTTGTAAACTCAATCTGAGGATGCTGAGGGGGAGGAGGAGGAAGAGGAGCCTCAGCAACGGGAGGAGGAGGAACATTAGCAACGGGAGGGGGAATATTAACTGCTGGAGGAGGGGGAGTAGGGACCACCGGAGGAGGGATATTAGGGATAGGATTCTCCACTATAGGAGGAGGAGTGGGAGTAGGGTTGGCGGGACCAGCTGCCGCCCTAGCTTCTAGAAGTCTCCTATACCATGGTGGTACGTTCACTCCATCTGGGATGTCAAGATTCTCAGCCATACTGAAACAAAAGATAAGATAAGATCAGGTCAAGGGAACGAAGGATAACGCTGATGGCTTTTGGGGATTAGCCTTAAAATAATCTAGACTTTATTTTGGAAAATACTTAGTAGGTTTTTGAAAATAGTTTTTCAAAAAGGGTTTCTTTTTCAAAAGTTTTGTTCAATCTTGTTAACCTCGTGCTCTGATACCAAATGTAACACCCCACCTCCACTAGGATCACTCCTTAGAATGTACTAGCTTTGGAGGGGCGTTATTGTGAAGGTAAACATGCACAGAGATATCGCAAGACAGAATTTATAAATATAAGTAAAGCAGCGGTAGCAGATAAAAAAAAACCCATCATCATCATCTCAGAAAACCAACATAGTCAGGTACATAGTATCAAAATGTCATGATCCAAAATACGAAATACAACATAAGTCTAGATACGTGATAACAAAATACATGGTAAAACATCAGTACTAATCCCCAGAAATAAAAGATAAGCCACAGCTAGCTCAGATCCATACATGAGCTATCCAACAAGCAAGTCAAAGATCCACTAAGCAGATGTAGCCCCTCCCTGAGAACCTGTGGGGGGGGGGGGGGAAACGGAAGAAAAGAAGCGAAAGAAAACAGGTCAGTCAAAAAGACTGGTAAGCCCTACTACGATCAATCTATAAACTAATAAAGTTAACAGTATGATGGAAACTGAGATGAACATACTGGCAATAGATAAAGGTGATATCACATAGACGAGATTAAACTTTGCACCACAGTGTACTAGCAAACCCACAAAACAAATCTTGATCCCTTAGCCCAAACTTTGGCCCAATAACATGAAGTGACCTTAGTATAAGGTCCAGCCCAACGGTCTAGTCGATCGGCTCCCTATAAACCTAACATGTCAAGTGTTGGTGTCCATACGGCCCACATGGATGTAGTCAGACTGTGCTGGGTCCACCTTCGGGTGTATCAAGCCTTAAGGTGTCAACCCCAGACACCTAAGCAATAATGCACAGTCTAGGCCTACTGGTACCCGTGCCTCGAGTTTGTCCAACATCGGACTACGTGCACGTCCGTAGCCCGCCGGACCCGCACCGCTGTACCACTCAGCCGTCGCTTTGGTCGCTTACATCAGTCCAGTAATCGTGCCCCGCCCTAGCCTAGCCTCTAGGGTTGTGAATGATACCAAACTGGGATTACTGCTGGAACAGACCACGTTGCTAGGGTTTCTAAGAGGGTTAAGTGTGGTTTTAACCCCTCACTAATCCTGGATTAAATTAGTTAAGTGTAACCACTTAACCCCATCTAATCCTCGCATCCCCATTATTGGTTAAGTATTAGTGGGCCATGACTTAACCCTAATCATGAGGCATTAATTACTTAACGCACCCAACCTCTCACATTAGACATCCGTGGTTACCTGGGAAGATTTACACCACGTCTTGGTCTAACCTCGGGTCTTATGGTGCAACATGACCAACTACCCACATTAGACCCCACATTGTGGTTACCTGGGAAGATTTACACCACAACTAGGTCTAACCTCGAGTTGGCCATATCATGTTATCTAATGTCATGTCCATTTTTAAACACATTTACAAGTTAACATATACTTGGGTAGACCTAACTTAATAGGTAAATTCCCAAGGGGTAGACCTAACTTAATAGGTAAATTCCCAATCTTTTAGTTTCACGTATTTTAAAGTTTACCCAAACCCTCCCAACGTCATTATCTCGCTTACATACTCGTCGTAACGCATAAGGGTATAGAAGGTAACTTAGCATAACATACATGATGAACTTCACATATCATAATAAATATGCATACATGTTAAACTTGCAAATCATGTCATAGTGAACTCGCATAAACATGCATAGCTTATTAAATATGCATAACATGGTAAGGTGAACTTGCATAGTCATGCATAACCCACTAAACTTGCATAACATGGTGAGGTGAACTTGCATAAACATGCATAATCCATAAAACATGTACAACATGGTAAGGTGAACTTGCATAAGCATGCATAATCCATTAAACATGTAGAACATGACATAATAAACTCGCATAAGCATGCATAACTTGTGAAACATGTAAAACATGGCATAGAAATCTCGCATAAGCATGCATAACTTGTGAAACATGTAAAACATGGCATAGAAATCTCGCATAAGCATGCATAACTTATGAAACATGTAAAACATGACATAGTGAGTTCGCATAAGCATGCATAATCAAATAAACTCACATAAATCTCAACTTTCACCACATATTAACTTTAGAGTTTGTAAAGTGAAGGTAAGAGGGCTTACAAATATAAACAAGTCACAAATCCACCAAATAAGATGAAGAAGCCCTTTAAAAACCCAAAACAAAGCCTCAAACAAGAAAACCCTTTTGCAAAATCCCAAAACACAAACTTTAGCAAATCAAACTTGCAACTTAATGAAGAATGCAAGTTATTAAGCATTCATACAACATAGAAAAGGTTGTATGATCATCATATCTTCATAGGATTTAACTTTGAGGAAGGTGGAGGCTAGGGATTTTAGGTGGAGGCCATTTGAGGATTCAAATTGACATAGTTTAGTTGCTAGATTGATTAATGAGGCTTTAGGGTAGGATTAGGGGTATATTTATAGAAGATTAGAGTGTTTTTAGCCCTAGGATTAACCCTAGATTAGGTTTGGCCCGTCAGATCTCGGATTTCTCTAGAACCAAGCCACAAGACCCAACCCAAATCAGAAATGGTGCACCAGGCTGAACTGCCTGGGCACCCCCTGTCGACAGGGCTGTCGACAGGGCTGTCGACACCCTGGGGGCCCTGTCGACATGCCTGTCGACATGGGGCCCCTGGCGGGAATTTTCCCGCCTAACCCTGATTAGCCCTAATCCGTTTTGTTTAATTTGAAATTTAAATCTGTTTTTAGCATAGAAATTTCTGAAAATTTCAATGGGCCTTAACCGGGTCATACGGACTCCGATTTTCGAAAACTCGGACTCTATTTCGCGTATTTTTCCGAGACGAACGCAATGGCATAGCCCGTTTCCCCCGATTCTGATTTTTGAATTAAATTCTGCCTCGATCTATGTTATAACAATTTATTGAAAAAAATACGGGTTGTTATAAATCACGTGTCAAGTTGGTTAAGCGTATTCCATTGATTCATGACTTAACCGTATCCAAATCATCGTGTCAAATTGGTTAAGTATGTTTAATCTTAACCTCGTCAAATTACCGTGATAGATTGGTTAAGTATATTCAAGCTTAACCCCATCAAATTACCGTATTAGATTGGTTAAGTATATTTAAGCTTAACCCCATCAAATTTCCGTGTTAGATTGGTTAAGTATATTCAAGCTTAACCCCATCAAATTACCATGTTAGATTGGTTAAGTATATTCAAGCAATTCATGACTTAACCCCATCAAATTATCATGTTAGATTGGTTAAGTATATCCAAGCGATTCATGACTTAACCCCATCAAGTTATCATGTTAGATTGGTTAAGTATATTCAAGCGATTCATGACTTAACCCCATCAAGTTATCATGTTAGATTGGTTAAGTATATGTTAACCTAACCCCATCCTCTAGTCAAATTATAATGGTTAAGTGTTACCCTCGTGAGTTTACTTAACCTTACCATGCATCGCGTTATACTAGTCGGGTGTTATCGACCGATTCAGGTTAAACTTACCCATCCTCTAATCGTGTTATATGGTTAAGTGTTATCAAGAAATCAAGTCCGGTTTTACTTAACCCACCCATCCACGTTATATTGGTTAAGTGTCATTAGTCTAATCAAGTTACTTAACCTACCCGTCCATGTCATATTCATTTATTATTTATTAATGCATCAACCTCTCACATTGGACTTGTTTGCGATCACTGGATATGCCGGGCGGTTCTGGGCAGAATTACATCGCAAACCCATTCCAACCTCGGGTTCAAGCATTACCACAATCTAATCTTTGCCTACGACCTCTCACATTAGACTATTATTGTTGTGGTCACTGGATATGCCGGGAGGTTCCGGGCAGAATTACACCACAACTCAAGTCTAACCTCGTGTCGAAGGCATCCGTTAGATTGTTAATTACATATGTTTCGTCTAAGTCAATATCCCCACTTTACATATTACTAAGCATATCCCCAAGTTCCACATTACATGCCCATGAAAATATGTACCCAATTCTAGCCACTTTACATATGTCCAATTCTCGCCTATTTGCATGTATGCCAAGTTTATGACATCCCAACCCTATCAAGTTCTAGCCAAAGTTACATGTTGTCAAGTTCATGCCCAAATAAACCCACATCATGGTTCATGTTTCCAATTCTACTTATGCCTAGTTAACGTAAGCCCAACCCCTTGATTTAACTTGCATAGTCTCAAAACCCATGATTTAATTCATATGCCAACTCATGTATGCCCAAACTTGCAAATAATATTGGCAATACCCCAAATTTACCCTTGTTCATGTTATGCACAAATTCGACCACCCACAGCCATACCCAAATAGGTGAAATCCCAATATTTCCCCCGTATACAAATCACACGTAAATCGTAGTTTAGGCCTAGGTCTGAAATCGACCAAGGTTCATCAAAAGAAAATAAATAGGGGAAGGTAGAAACTTTGCATAAAACAAGATCCGAGAGGAAAACATCATTACATGCATGATAAGGATATGAAAGAGTGATTTACAACATGCATAGGCCCAAATTAATGTCATAGCAACATCCCCAAAGGTCAAGATCATAAATGAACAAGAATGAGCATGGATCGATTATCATGCATAGATCAAATTTTCAACTTTATCACATGCCATATTCAAATTATCGTTTCATTCTAAAAGCATCTAGAACTTACAAAGCGTGGCTAGTGAATTAGGAGCAAGAATCGTCATAGAATCGTTGCAGAAGATCTAGGAATGATGTAGCAACACTAGAGTCCTTGAGAAATAAGTAGCTCCTTTGATTTGATGAAGAAAGATTGCTCCTTTGACTTGAATCAAGTTTGCATGCTTAGGCCCTTGAAGATGAAGATGGTGGCCATGATCAAGAGACATTTGGGCAGCACTTTGTTGTTAGGATGATTTTTAGTGATTTAGGTTAGGTCTTAGGGTGTTTTTATAGAAGTAGGAGCTTGTTTAGGCCATAGGATCAACCCTAGAATAGATCTAAGCCACTAAAAATCGTCACCGGCCAACCAACCAGACCACACAAGCAAGCAGGTGCACCAGGCCAACCTGGCCCGACCAGGGAGGTCGACCCCCAGGCCGACTCCCCAGTCGACCTGGGGGGGGGGGGGTGGAGGGTAGGTCGACTCCCCAGTCGACCTGGGGCGGGGCGGGAAATTTTCCCGCCCAATCTGCTTGTGGCTGAATTTGAATTTCGGGCTGAATTTTGAATTTTCTGAAATCTTCCATGGGCCATATCTTGGTCATACGGACTCCGATTTACGAAATTTCGGACTCGTTTCCAACTAGAATTCTGAGACGAACGCAACGGCGCAACTCGTTTCTCTTGATTCTTATTTTAGAATTTTATTCTGCCCTGATTTATTGTTTTAACATGTTATAAAATTCGGGTTGTTACATTCTCCCCACCTTAAAGGATTTCATCCCCGAAATCTCTAAGTTAGGGAGGATGTGTCCTACCATCCAATCATCCATCTACTCAAAGCATCATCCACAGGCAACCATTGTCCTTAAAAGATTTCTAATGCTGTATGAACATATGCAGAAAGTGTGTGTATATGTTCCTTATCTAATGCAAATGATCAGGCCTGATTGATCTTCTAAATGCAAAATATGTTTAGTGCCATGAATCCATATGTATGCAAATAGTCCTAGTCACATAAACACTATATGTGTGCACAACCATTCATCCATATGCAATATTCACATGATAACACATTCAATTTCATCCATAAACAAGTATAAACACTCATGCATATGCAACATGAAAATGTGTCTGAGCCGATCTAGTGCCTAATGTGTATTCATGCATCCACGAGCAATCACTTGCGACCACTTGCAACCATTTCGCAAACATCAATCATAACATGTTTCGAATACATGTTTGCATCCATAGGGTTCTACCTAAGGTCCTCAAGATATGATCGAGAAGATAAGCAAGATAAACTCCTTTTTGGATTACAAGAAATCCTATAAAGCCCAAAAGGTTTAGTCAACCTAACGGACACCTTCAAACCCTGACAGGTATTATTAACTGATGAATCATACCCCCTATGGAGTTTGCAATAGAAATTAGATCGAGAATAGGACCGAGAGGATATGCATAAAGGATAGCATGCGGGTAAGCTCTACAGGAAAACAGGGATCAAGAATATACTTGTAATGACCAGGATCCTTATGGGTTAATTTTTGAATATTTAATATTTAATTTAAAAATTGGGTTGGTAAAATAAGTGAATTTTTATATTTGAGTTGTTGATTTAAAAATCAATTTCAATTTAATATTGAAAATATTAAATTATCAGAATACGAAAGTGGATTTAGTTGAATTCAAATTTTAATTTGAATTAAATATAGTTCAAAAAAATTAATGGGAAATTTCATTTGAATTTATAACGATAATAATATTAATTTATTATTGCAGAATTTAAATGGTTTGAAATTTAAATTATATCAATTTAAATTAATATCAACTACAGATGATTGAATTAGACTTCGTGACCTATTCCAGTGGGTTCAGAATAGTGGTTTAACCCTAAAAAGGACAGTGGTTGGGTTCAGAAAGGAGTTCAGGACCCCGGAGTATTTTAATTAAAGGATACAGTTTTTAAAACTAATTAAAATAAAATAAATTTTCTTTTGTTGTGGACAGAAATAAAACAAGGAGGAAAAGAAATGGCCGCACAAATCAAAAGGAGAAAAGGGGAACACATTCTCGTTTTCCACCCCACAAAAGATTTGCCTCGCTGCTCAAAACAAAACCCCACCCTTCCTGTATAAAATCACGATGGCCCTCCCATTTCTCCTTTCTATTTTCTTCTGTTCATTCCCTTAATAGAAAATTAAACGGCCCACTCCTCATTCGAAAATCAAAACAAACCCAAAATCGAAAATCAAAAGCTTCTCACGATTCAATCCTGGACTGTGTGATTGAGGGATTGGAATCGTTGAACTCGAGTTCAACGATGAACTCGATTGTGGTTTTTGGAAGTCCGATGCTTTGGTTCTAGAGTTCGAGCGTTCAAGGGGTGTTCGAACGGGTGAAAAGGTGAAGCCGACGTTGCAACTGAAGTGCGTTTTGGTCACTGCGATGAGGAGTTCGAACTAGACGAGGTCGAGCTGGAGGAATTTGGCAAGGTCAGTAGATGCCGATGTTGATGAACTGAAGGGGAGATTTGGGGTTCGATTATTTTTGATGGACATGGTAATTGGGTTCGTTTGGTAGGGTGCGAACTGTAGTTCATGGTAAACTAGAGTTCATTTTGCCTGGTGATGAACGCAGTGGGATAAAGGGGACTGAGTGGAGTGTGCTGCATAAATGAACTAAACTGTACCAAGGGGAGAGTTGAATCTGTTTTTCAGATTTCCAGAGTCTGGCAGCAGGTGTTTGGGAGGTGTCTGGTTATAATAGGAGCTGATGGATCTACGGTAGCGGTGAAATTGATGGGAGTCGATGATCTGGTGATAAGGATGATTAGAGATGATGAAGCTGGGTTTTTACTGTTCACAGAATGGGTTTAGAGAGGTCGTAATGGTTTAACAGGAAGGAAGAAGGTATTAAAATAATTAAGGTAATTATTTTTAATTAGTAATTAAATTTCTTATTTCATATAGATTATTCGATAGCTGAAATAATGTCATGTTAAAATTATACAAGATTTAATCAAACGGAGTCAATCAAGAAATCCATAGTCGCGGACTACATAAGTGGGAATTGAAATCGGAATGGATCAATACCGGTGAGTAAATCTCACTCACCTGTTTGTTTAGAATTATTTTTACATCGTTAAAAAAATTATTGTTGTTGCTTGTTTGAATGTTGTTTAGTCTGATTGTTTTAAAATATATATAGTTATTTAGGATTGGTTGACTATTATATATATATTGGGTTGATGATTGGTTGGATTCCCGCAGTATCATTAGCGGATGCCCGCGGTACCATAGCGGATGATTACCCTATACGCCCCACGCTATGATAGTGGATGACCTTCATACCGCGATATCCTGCCTCGAAGCAGGATGGGTATTACTACGTTGACTAACGTCTTTGGATGCAGGAAAACAGGTTGGAGGAATCCAACTGAATTCCTCAAAAATATATTATCTGTTTGTTGTTTGTTTGATTTCATATATATTCCTATATGATGTGTTAAAAATCAAGTGATTGAAAATTGGTTGATCTGATTGTTGAAAATATCCCTGGGGCTTGAATATTGATGTAACAACCCGTATTTTCAATAACCTGTTATAACATAAATCGAGGCAGAATTTAATTCTAAAATCTGAATCAAGGGAAACGGGCTATGCCATTGCGTTCGTCTCGGAAAAATACGCGAAATAGAGTCCGAGTTTTCGAAAATCGGAGTCCGTATGACCCAGTTAAGGCCCATTGAAGTTTTCAGAAATTTCCATGTTAAAAACAGATTTAAATTTTAAATTAAAAACAAGGATTAGGGCTAACTGGCGTCAGGCGGGAAAATTCCCGCCAGGACCCCCATGTCGACAGGCATGTCGACAGGGTCCCCAGGGTGTCGACAGCCCTGTCGACAGCCCTGTCGACACGGGGTGGTCGGGAACTTTTGCCTGGCGCACCATTTTGATTTGGGCTTGGTCTTGTGGCTTGGTTCTAGAGAATTCCGAAATCTGACGGACCTAAACTAACCTAGGGTTAATCCTAGGGCTAAAAACACTCTAATCTTCTATAAATAAGCCCCTAATCCTACCCTAAAACCTCATTATTCATTCTAGCAACCAAACTATGTCAAATTGAATTCTCAAATGGCCTCCACCTAAAAACCCTAGCCTCCATCCTCTTCAAAAAATCATTCCTATGAAGATTTTGATGTTCATACAAGCATTTCTAAGTTGTATGAATGATCATTAACTTGCATACATCATCAAGTTGCAAGCTTTATTTGCTAAGCTAGAGTTTTTGGGATTTTTGTTAATTGGAGCTTTGTTTTGGGTTTTTATATGCTTGCATAAAAGGGCTTCTCAATCTTTATTAGTAGATTTGTGTCTTCATAATATTTGTAAGCCCTCTTACCTTCATTTTAGAAACTCTAAAGTTAATATGTGATGAAAGTTGGGATTTATGCATGTTTAATAAGTTATGCATGCTTATGCGAGTTCACTATGCTATGTTACGCATGTTTAATGAGTTATGCATGCTTATGTGAGTTCACTATGCTATGTTACACATGTTTGATAAGTTATGCATGTTTATGCAAGTTCACTAAGCCATGATTTGCAAGTTTAACAAGTTATGCATGTTTATGCAAGTTCACTAAGCCATGATTTGCAAGTTTAACAAGTTATGCATGTTTATGCAAGTTCACTATGCCATGATTTGCAAGTTTAACAAGTTATGCATGTTTATGCAAGTTCACTATGCCATGATTTGTAAGTTTAACAAGTTATGCATGTTTATGAAAGTTCACTATGCTAAGTTATGCAAGTCCAACATATTATGCATGTTTATTATGATATTTAAGATTCATCATGTATGTTGTGCCAAGTTCCCTCTTTCTATCCTTTATGCGTTATAACGAATATGTAAGCGATAGAATGACATTGGGAGGGTTTGGGTAAAACTTAAAATACATGAAAATATAAGATTAGGAATTTACCTATTAAGTTAGGTCTACCCCTTGGGAATTTACCTATTAAGTTAGGTCTACCCAAGTATTTGTTAAACTTGTAATTATGGTTTGAAAATAAAGTGGACATGACACTTAGAAAACATAAGTGTGGCCAACTCGAGGTTGGGTTGAGTTTGTAGCGTAAACCTACCCGGAACCGACCGGCTTAACTAGTTGCTACAAACAATAGGACCCAATGTGAGAAGTTGGTCATGTGTACCTTGGACCCGAGGTTAGACCAAGTTGTGGTGTAAAGCTACCCGGACCCGCCCGGCTTAACTAGTAACCGCAACAAAGTCTAATGTGAGAGGTTAAGGCACAATTAAATTAATTAATGCCTCATGATTAGGGTTAATTCATGGCCCACTAATACTTAACCAATTTTGGGGATACGAGGGATTAAATGGGGTTAAGTGGTGAACTGTTGGTTACACTTAACTAATTTAATCCATGATTAGTGAGGGGTTAAACCACACTTAACCCTCTTAGAAAACCCTAGCAACGTGGTTTGTTCCAGCAGTAATCCCAGTTTGGTATCATTTACAACCCTAGAGGCTAGGCTAGGGCGGGGCACGATTACTGGACTGATGTAAGCGACCAAAGCGACGGCTGAGTGGTACAGCGGTGCGGGTCCAGGCGGGCTACGGACGTGCACGTAGTCCGGTGTTGGACAAACTCGAGGCACGGGTACCAGTAGGTTTAGACTGTGCATTATTGCTTAGGTGTCTGGGGTTGACACCCGAGGGCTTGATACACCCAAAGGTGGACCCAGTACAGTCTGACTACAACCATATGTGGGTCGTATGGACACCAACACTTGACGTGTTAGGTTTATAGGGAGCCGATCGACTAGACCGTTGGGCTGGACCTTGTATTAAGGTCACCTCATGTTATTGGGCCAAAGTTTGGGCTGAGGGATCAATACCTGTTATGTTAGTTTGCTAGTACACTGTGGTGCAAAGCTAAATCTTCTCTATGTGATGACACCTTTATCTATTGCCAGTATGTTCATCTCAGTTTCCATCATGATGTTAACTTTATTAGTTTATAGACTGATCGTAGTAGGGCTTACCAGTCTTTTTGACTGACCTGTTTTCTTTCGCTTCTTTTCTTCCGTTCCCCCCCAGGTTCTCAGGGAGGGAACAGTGGTGCTTAGCTTGGATCGCTTGCTTGTTTGCTGGATAGCTCATGTATGTCTGGACATTGAGCTCGCTATGGTTTATCATCTTTATTTTGGGGATAGCACTATGTATTTCAGTATTTCTGTTTATGATGTACTAGACATGTTTATTTTGGCAGTTGACTTTATGATGTACTAGACTTGTTTTGAGATGGTTTGAGATATTCCGCTGTTTTATTCTCACTTACTCTGTTTTACATATATATTTATGTTCTTGTTCTGCCTTGATATATCATTATGCATGCTTACCCAGTTCTAACGCCCCCCAGAAGCTAGTGCCCCCAAAAGAGTGACCCTAGTGGAGGTGGGGTGTTACAAATTTGGTATCAGAGCATATGGTTTACAAGAAAGAACAAAAAGTTTTTTTTAAAAGACTTTTGAAAAACTATTTTCAAAACAAGTATAAAGTATTTTCCAAAGAAAAGTCTAGTATTTTAAAAGGCTATTCCCCCAAAAAAAAAAACCACTAGCGTTATCCTTCGTTCCCTTGACCTAATCTTATCTTATCCTTCGTTTCAGTATGGCTGAGGATCTTGTCATCCCGGATGGAGTAAACTTACCACTCTGGTATAGGAGACTTCTAGAAGCTAGGGCGGCAGCCGGCCCCGCAAACCCTACTCCCACTCCTCCTCCTGTAGTTGAGAATCCTCCCCCTAATGTCCCTCCTCCGGTGGTTCCTGTCCCTCCTCCCGTTGCTAATGTTCCTCCTCCTCCAGTTGCTGAGGCTCCTCTTCCTCCTCCTCCCCCTCAGCATCCTCAGGTTGAGTTCACGAAGGTTTGTAAAGACTTCAAGGCGATGGGAGGCAAGAATTTCCTAGGCACGGAATCTTTTGTTGAAGCTAGGAATTGGCTGAAAGACACTGAGGACTTGTTTGCTATCTTTGGGATTGATGACGAGAGGAAAATCTTATTGACAGTGTGGCTTTTGAAGGATGAAGCAGCCTATTGGTGGGAAGTCACCAATGGGACGAGGCCCGTCGAGACTTGGGCCGATTTGAGGGCTAGATTTGTGGCCAAGTTTCTATCTTCTGCTGAGGCGAATTTACAGATGGAGAAGTTCATTGCATTAAAGCAAGGTGATATGTCTGTTAAGGAGTATGTGAACAAGTTTAATCAGCTGGCCCGTTTTGGTTTGGATATGGTGAACACTCCTGAGAAGAAGGCTCTTCGATTTGCTAGAGGGTTGAATGAGCCGCTGCAGGGTTTGGCAATGTCACATATTCCGCATGGGGCTACTTTTGAGAGTTTGGTCAATATGGCCCTACTTCAGGGAGATGGAAAGAAAGAGATCAAGTCGAGTGATACTCAAGCAAAGAAGACTGATTCTCAAGGTAAAGGCAATCAAGGTGGTCAAAGCAGTCAGGGGAATCAGAGCAAGAACAAGAAGGGGAACAACAACAAAGGCAAGGGAAAGTGCAATTACTGTGGTGCGCCTGGACACTTTGCTAAGGATTGTAGGAAGAAGAAAAGGAAGCTTAGTGGTGGATGTTATTCCTGTGGTGAGACTGGACACTTCAGCAAGGAATGCCCAAAGAAGAAAGGACAGGCTGGACCTTCAGGAGGGCAAGTTCATGCTCTCAATACCGCTCCAGTTCCCGATCGAGGTAGTGTTTCTGTTGAAAACCTTGTTTATGTTTCCGATCTTCCAGTTCGTACCTTGTTTGATTCTGGTGCATCACATAGCTTTATTTCATCTGATCTTGTTGATAGCTTGCACCTTAGTACTAGCTTAGTGGATGATCCCGTTTGTGTTTCGAATCCCATTGGGGGTTCTGCTCATCTATCTATGATATGTGAGGATCTGAGGATCTCTATACTCAGTGTAGAGTTCTTGTGTAGTGCGTATGTTCTTGGTTTCAGGGGATACGGATTGATATTGGGCATGGATTGGCTGTCCAGATATGGAGCCATTCTTGATTGTGAGCATAGGGTTGTGAGGCTTGTGACTCGCCTTGGCAACACCTTAGAGATTTCATGCAATCCGAAGGATCCCGTCATGTTGTGCTATCTTGAATCTCTCGACTCGTCAGAGGAAGCCCTTCAGTCTGTAAGGGTGGTCCGAGATTATCCAGATGTTTTTGAAGAAGTTAAGGGGTTGCCCCCTAAACGAGAGATTGATTTTCGCATTTATCTGGTGGATAATGCTAAGCCTGTTTCTTTGCCCGTTCGGCACATGGCTCCGCGTGAGAGACGGGAGCTCAGCAAGCAAGTAAAGGAGTTACTTGAGAAGAACTTCATCAGACGAAGTATACCCGAATGGGGAGCGCCTGTGGTGTTTGCTACTAAGGCAGATGGTTCTCTTCGACTCTGTGTGGACTACAGAGAATTGAATAAGCTGACTAAGAAGAACAGACACCCGTTACCGAGGATCGATGATCTCTTTGACCAGCTTGTTGGTGCTTCTGTTTTCTCTCAGCTTGATCTTGCTACTGGATTTCATCAGCTCAGAGTGGCTGAAGATAGTATAGACAAGACTGCATTCAGAACTCCAGATGGATTCTTTGAATGGCTTGTTATGCTGTTCGGTTTGACGAATGCACCCGCGTATTTCGTGGACTTGATGAGTAGGGTGTTTCGAGAGTTCTTGAACAAGTTCGTCGTGGTCTTTGTGGATGATATTCTGATCTTCTCCAAGGATGAAGAAGAGCATGCGAGGCATCTTGTAGAGGTGATGGATACGCTTAGAGCGCATCAGTTAAAGGCCAAGTTCTCCAAGTGTCACTTTTGGAGAAGGGAAGTTAGATTCCTTGGGCATATCGTATCCAAGCAAGGCTTAGCGGTGGATCCCGCTAAGGTGGTTGTAGTTCAGGATTGGAAGACTCCAAGGAATGCAACCGAGGTGAGAAGTTTTCTAGGTCTTGGGGGTTTTTACCGGAAGTTCATCAAGGACTTCGCGAAGATATCCGCTCCTCTTACTAAGTTAACGAAAAAGAACTTAGTTTTTGCTTGGGATATGGACTGTGAGCTTGCTTTTCAGAGACTCAAGAGAGCCCTTACCTCAGCACCAGTTCTAGCTCTACCCGATGGTGGTAAGATGTTTACCGTGTACACTGATGCATGTGGCACGGGATTGGGCGCCGTTCTGATGCAAGAGGGCAGAGTTATATGTTTTGGTGGGAGGCAACTTAAGGTGCATGAGAAGAATTATCCCACTCATGATCTAGAGCTGGCAGTGATAGTATATGCACTCAAGGCTTGGCGTCATTATCTTCTGGGAGAGAGATTTGAGCTGTATACTGATCATAAGTCTTTGAAGTATCTGTTTTCGCAGAAGGATCTGAACTTGAGGCAGCAGAGATGGATGGAATTCTTGGCGTCCTATGATTTTGATATAGCCTATACCCCTGGCAAGGGGAATGTTGTAGCGGATGCGTTGAGTAGAAAAAGGTTGACACTAAGTCCTCTATTTGTTGAGATGAAGAATTTTGAGTTCTTGGCAACCTTTGATTTCTCTTTGGCGGTTGAGTCGGTGACCGGTTCTTTAGCATCTCTTGAGCTCAGGCCTACCCTTCTGGATCAGGTTGGGGCTTCGCAGAAGGAAGACCCTCAGATAATTGAGATCATGGATAAGCTGATTCGAGGGGAGACATCTAGTCACCTTGCTCGATATTCTATAGATGATAAGGGTTGGCTGAGGAGAGACGGAAGGCTTTGTGTTCCGATGGTAGAAGACTTGGTGAGGAAAGTTCTTGATGAAGCACATCGCTCCAAGTTGACTATACATCCGGGTGGAGATAAGATGTATAAGGATATGAAGCGCATTTTCTTCTGGCCTGGAATGAAGAAGGATGTGGCAGAGTTTGTCTCTAGATGTGTTGTTTGTCAGAGAGTAAAAGCCGAGTCGAAGAAGCCCGGTGGGCTATTGCATCCTCTAGAGGTCCCGCTATGGAAGTGGGAGAGTATTTCTATGGACTTTATTGATGGGCTTCCAAGGTCAAGGAAAGGGAATACGAGCATTTGGGTTATTGTAGATAGACTTACGAAGAGTGCTCATTTCATTCCGGTGAAGAGCAAAAGGACCGCATCTGGACTAGCATCAGTATATCTTCGTGAGATAGTACGACTACATGGAGTCCCTTCCAGCATAGTCAGTGACCGAGACCCCATCTTTACTAGTCAGTTCTGGAACAGTTTGCAGGAAGCTATGGGCACAAGGTTGAACCTGAGTACGGCCTATCACCCACAAACGGATGGTCAGACAGAAAGGGTGAATAGGGTACTTGAGGACTTGTTGAGGCTTTGCATTCTGGATTTTGGTGGTACTTGGGAAGACCATCTTCCTCTTGTTGAGTTTGCATATAATAACAGTTATCAGGCAAGTATAGGGATGGCACCATTTGAAGCTTTATATGGGAGGCCGTGCAAGTCGCCTACATGTTGGTGGGAGACTACAGAGAAGCTCATACTTGGGCCTGATATGATCAGAGATACGTCCGAGAAGATCTAGTTGATTCGGAGACGAATGAAAGCGGCCCAAGACCGACAGAAATCCTATGCTGATAAGCGAAGATCCGATTTGGAGTTTGAAGTTGGGGATATGGTTTTCGTAAAGGTTTCTCCTTTGCGGAATGTGGTCCGATTTGGAGCTGTTGGGAAGTTAGCACCGAGATTTGTTGGACCCTTCCCTATCATAGAGAGAATTGGGAAGATAGCTTATAAAGTGCAATTGCCCGAGAAGCTGTCCGGAGTGCATAATGTCTTTCATGTCTCGCATCTCCGAAAGTGCCTACATGAGTCCGCTGAGGTGGTTGAACCTAACATTCTTGAAGACGTGGAAGTAGAGAAAGAGGCAACTTTGAGGAGAGCTCCGATTCGTATCTTGGGGACGGAGACCAAGAAGCTAAGGAATCGAGAGGTCAAGTTGGTGAAGGTTCAGTGGGGTGAAGCCGAAGAAGACGCAACTTGGGAAACCGAGGAGAAGATGCGTGGGCTTTATCCATTCCTTTTCGAGGGTACACTCTCAATCTCTTTCCTTTGTTAGCATATCTTTCTCTTTGCTATCCATGTTTATCTAGTTATCGTGCTAATTTTGTCATGAGAACCTTAGGTAGAAAACCTTTGGATGAAACATGTGTTTGAGACATGTTATGTTTGATGGTTGCAAGTGGTTGCAAGTGTTTGCAAGTGGTTACTCGTGGATGCATGGTACACATTAGGCACTAGATTGGCTCACACACTCCTCATATTGCATGTGCATGAGTGTTTATGCTTATTCTTGGATGAAATTTGTATGCCATCACATGGATGTTGCATATGGATGTATGATTGAGCACGCATGTAGATATTATACATTATGTTAGGGATTTGCATACATATGGATACATTTCACTAACATATTTTGCATTGATCTTTGCATTAGATAAGTACATATACACACACTTTTGCATATGTTCATATAGCATTTAGAATCTTTTAAGGACAATGATTGCTCGTGGATGATGCTTTGAGTAGATGGATGATTGGATGGTAGGATACGTTCTTCCTAACTTGAAGATTTCGGGGACGAAATCCTTTAAGGAGGGGAGAATGTAACAACCCGTATTTTCAATAACCTGTTATAACATAAATCGAGGCAGAATTTAATTCTAAAATCTGAATCAAGGGAAACGGGCTATGCCATTGCGTTCGTCTCGGAAAAATACGCGAAATAGAGTCCGAGTTTTCGAAAATCGGAGTTCGTATGACCCAGTTAAGGCCCATTGAAGTTTTCAGAAATTTCCATGTTAAAAACAGATTTAAATTTTAAATTAAAAACAAGGATTAGGGCTAACTGGCGTCAGGCGGGAAAATTCCCGCCAGGACCCCCATGTCGACAGGCATGTCGACAGGGTCCCTAGGGTGTCGACAGCCCTGTCGACACGGGGTGGTCGGGCACTTTTGCCTGGCGCACCATTTTGATTTGGGCTTGGTCTTGTGGCTTGGTTCTAGAGAATTCCGAAATCTGACGGACCTAAACTAACCTAGGGTTAATCCTAGGGCTAAAAACACTCTAATCTTCTATAAATAAGCCCCTAATCCTACCCTAAAACCTCATTATTCATTCTAGCAACCAAACTATGTCAAATTGAATTCTCAAATGGCCTCCACCTAAAAACCCTAGCCTCCATCCTCTTCAAAAAATCATTCCTATGAAGATTTTGATGTTCATACAAGCATTTCTAAGTTGTATGAATGATCATTAACTTGCATACATCATCAAGTTGCAAGCTTTATTTGCTAAGCTAGAGTTTTTGGGATTTTTGTTAATTGGAGCTTTGTTTTGGGTTTTTATATGCTTGCATAAAAGGGCTTCTCAATCTTTATTAGTAGATTTGTGTCTTCATAATATTTGTAAGCCCTCTTACCTTCATTTTAGAAACTCTAAAGTTAATATGTGATGAAAGTTGGGATTTATGCATGTTTAATAAGTTATGCATGCTTATGCGAGTTCACTATGCTATGTTACGCATGTTTAATGAGTTATGCATGCTTATGTGAGTTCACTATGCTATGTTACACATGTTTGATAAGTTATGCATGTTTATGCAAGTTCACTAAGCCATGATTTGCAAGTTTAACAAGTTATGCATGTTTATGCAAGTTCACTAAGCCATGATTTGCAAGTTTAACAAGTTATGCATGTTTATGCAAGTTCACTATGCCATGATTTGCAAGTTTAACAAGTTATGCATGTTTATGCAAGTTCACTATGCCATGATTTGTAAGTTTAACAAGTTATGCATGTTTATGCAAGTTCACTATGCTAAGTTATGCAAGTCCAACATATTATGCATGTTTATTATGATATGTAAGATTCATCATGTATGTTGTGCCAAGTTCCCTCTTTCTATCCTTTATGCGTTATAACGAATATGTAAGCGATAGAATGACGTTGGGAGGGTTTGGGTAAAACTTAAAATACATGAAAATATAAGATTGGGAATTTACCTATTAAGTTAGGTCTACCCCTTGGGAATTTACCTATTAAGTTAGGTCTACCCAAGTATTTGTTAAACTTGTAATTATGGTTTGAAAATAAAGTGGACATGACACTTAGAAAACATAAGTGTGGCCAACTCGAGGTTGGGTTGAGTTTGTAGCGTAAACCTACCCGGAACCGACCGGCTTAACTAGTTGCTACAAACAATAGGACCCAATGTGAGAAGTTGGTCATGTGTACCTTGGACCCGAGGTTAGACCAAGTTGTGGTGTAAAGCTACCCGGACCCGCCCGGCTTAACTAGTAACCGCAACAAAGTCTAATGTGAGAGGTTAAGGCACAATTAAATTAATTAATGCCTCATGATTAGGGTTAAGTCATGGCCCACTAATACTTAACCAATTTTGGGGATACGAGGGATTAAATGGGGTTAAGTGGTGAACTGTTGGTTACACTTAACTAATTTAATCCATGATTAGTGAGGGGTTAAACCACACTTAACCCTCTTAGAAAACCCTAGCAACGTGGTCTGTTCCAGCAGTAATCCCAGTTTGGTATCATTTACAACCCTAGAGGCTAGGCTATGACGGGGCACGATTACTGGACTGATGTAAGCGACCAAAGCGACGGCTGAGTGGTACAGCGGTGCGGGTCCAGGCGGGCTACGGACGTGCACGTAGTCCGGTGTTGGACAAACTCGAGGCACGGGTACCAGTAGGTTTAGACTGTGCATTATTGCTTAGGTGTCTGGGGTTGACACCCGAGGGCTTGATACACCCAAAGGTGGACCCAGTACAGTCTGACTACAACCATATGTGGGCCGTATGGACACCAACACTTGACGTGTTAGGTTTATAGGGAGCCGATCGACTAGACCGTTGGGCTGGACCTTGTATTAAGGTCACCTCATGTTATTGGGCCAAAGTTTGGGCTGAGGGATCAATACCTGTTATGTTAGTTTGCTAGTACACTGTGGTGCAAAGCTAAATCTTCTCTATGTGATGACACCTTTATCTATTGCCAGTATGTTCATCTCAGTTTCCATCATGATGTTAACTTTATTAGTTTATAGACTGATCATAGTAGGGCTTACCAGTCTTTTTGACTGACCTGTTTTCTTTCGCTTCTTTTCTTCCGTCCCCCCCCCCCCCCAGGTTCTCAGGGAGGGAACAGTGGTGCTTAGCTTGGATCGCTTGCTTGTTTGCTGGATAGCTCATGTATGTCTGGACATTGAGCTCGCTATGGTTTATCATCTTTATTTTGGGGATAGCACTATGTATTTCAGTATTTCTGTTTATGATGTACTAGACATGTTTATTTTGGTAGTTGACTTTATGATGTACTAGACTTGTTTTGAGATGGTTTGAGATATTCCGCTGTTTTATTCTCACTTACTCTGTTTTACATATATATTTTTTCATGTTCTTGTTCTGCCTTGATATATCATTATGCATGCTTACCCAGTTCTAACGCCCCCCTCAGAAGCTAGTGCCCCCAAAAGAGTGACCCTAGTGGAGCTGGGGTGTTACAATTGATTCATAAAAATATCGGAAAAGGTATTTGAGGTTTAGAAAGGGAATTCTATTTTTTATAAATAGAATTTGAATTTTTAATAAAACTATAGAAAATATTAACTTGTTTTGAAGGTATATAAAACAAGTGATCGAATTTATAAACTTTGTTTATAAATGAAAATATGGGATTTGAATCGAATTTATAAACTTTGTTTATAAATGAAAGGTGGGTTTTGAATCGAATTTATAAACTCTGTTTATAAATGAAAATATGGGATTTGAATCGAATTTATAAACTCTGTTTATAAATGTAAAGGTGGGTTTTGAATCGAATTTATAAACTTTGTTTATAAATGAAAATATGGGATTCTAATCGAATTTATAAACTTTGTATATAAATGAAAATATGGGATTTGAATTGAATTTATTTACGTTGTTTATAAATGGAAAGGTGGGATTTGAATTGAAGTTATAAACGTTGTTTATATAAGAATGCAGAGAATTCAAATGGACTTTGAATATAAGGAATTGAAATAGTATTTGAATAATAGAATTCAAATGGAGTTTAACTATAGAATTTGAACATAGTATTTCAAATGGAATTTGAATATAGAAATACAAATGGGATTTATAATAAATAGATTTGGATAAATAGAAGTGGATTAGACTAAGAAGTTAATTAACAGATTTAATTAACAAATTGAGTTAAAACGATTGGTATAGTTAAAATAGATTGGACAGGTATAGACATACAGGAGACAGGTTTGGAATAAAGTATAGAAGTGAAATAAATAGAATGCCCGACAAAAAGGTACGTATTTAAATTCATATATGAGATTTTATGCGCCGTATCAGCTAGCCGCTTGGCTTTTTCTTTTTCTTTTTGAGATGAGAAGGACCGGGAAAGCTATTTGAAATTTCCCGATGCTCCCGGTACAGAGGAGGTTATGGCGAATTTTTCCGGGAATTTAAGGAGATAGAATATTTTTAAGATAATTTGATAGTTATAAATCAACGTATCGATATATATAGAAGTCGATAAGAAAACGAACTTAGAAATAGAATAGTATAATAAAAAAGGAAGTATAAGAATAAAATCTAGTAAGAATAGAAAGAGAAAGTATATATGTGTTTAAAAGTGAAGAAGTAGTTGTATGGTATTGATTATTCGAGTAAGTAGTCTTATCTGTTTTGATGTTATAAATGTTATTCAGTCAAGGTCTGAGAGGTAGTTATACCCCAACTTGATTGATTGCATTATTAACAAATGAATAGTAAGATTCAGGCTCGAAGATCAATGTTAGATAAGAGTTAGTTGAATATAGTATTTGGGTTGTTGTAACGATGTTTTACACAACATCCGTTTTAACCCAAATAAGTGTAAGCTGGGAAATAGAATAATAAATATTTCCTAAGTATAGGAATAAACGAGATTGGAAAAGAGATAAGTAATTGGAATATTTTCCAATTATAAATAACTTATATTTTCTAAAGTTTAGAAAATAAAAGAAGGCGATATATGGAAATGTTTTCCAAATAACGTATAAGGCCAATATGGTTATTGAAAATATTTAGTTAACAAATATTGATAAGAAATAGAGAAGAGATTTAATTAATGGAATATTAATTAAGGGCTTAGTAATTGGTTGATAATTGGATGAACACTTGTTTTATTCGATAGTTAAATCATCGACTATCGAAACACTTGTTTTTATTCGATAGTTAAATCACAGACTATCGAAGTTTTGACCATCGTTGTCATTATGGAGAGACCAGTTGGATTATTATCCGAAGAACCACTCCATATTGGCAGTAGCGTGCGAATCAGATTAAGAAAATCAAAGACGGAGTAGAGTGCAAGGACTTTTTCTATTAATAGAAATAGTGCCTTCAGTTCATCCTGTTCCTGGGTGACTCGTATGGATGATTATCTGACAGAGTATTTCCAGAAAGGTCACGTACATTGATTTCTTCAACCGTACCAAGAGTGGAAGCGGAGAAGGAAACTTCTTTAGCTAACACGTAATGTATTGTTGTAGACGTCAATCGGTGATTTGATGGTTTTGACGATGTGACATTCGAAGTGAATCTGGTGTGATGATAAAACGTAGCTTCTAGCCTCATCAACCGGTAAATGACAGAAATCGGGCAAGCAGCATGGCTATGTAGGTCACACCTATTAGGGTGTAGAATCACCTGATCTAGAGTTTCATTTACTTCTAAAAATCTATTGTCGATGCTGTCCCATTCGGGAAACGGTTGCTGATCCCAATCGTTGGTGATATACATTCGATACACTCAAGCGAAATGAGTGGTCGGTCATGTGTGGCTGAGTTGCAAGATGTTCTTGTTGAACTCGGTGTATTCTTCTCTAGAGATATACCGGCGGAAGGTGGTTCCATACCTTGTCATAGTTGGAAAATCAAATACCCAATATGTGCTTGCGGTTTATAATTGTATATTACATATGTGGAACGTGAGATGAAAACGTTCCACTAGATTGTTATTTACTTGATTTAGACATTATTATAATATCAAAGGAGTTTTGATATAAAGCTATCATTCCTTTCAAAAGGGAATTTTGAAAGTTAAGTCAAGTGTTTGGATTTTCATAAGGGAAAAACCCGTTCCGTGTTATACGGCGTGGTCTTATGAAATATCATTTAGTTTTCTGAAACTGTTTTAAACTATTTACTCATACCAGTCCCATGACTGACCCGGAGTTTATTTTGTTTTGTTCTACCTAAACTCTTGGGTGCCTAAATTTGTATGGGCAGTCAAGTAGTTCAGGATTATTCAGATATATCTAAAGGAGCTTGGAGCAGGAGGCTTCAGCGTTTTCTAGTTATAGTATTGTTCCGTTATGTTGTAAGTGTTGTACTCTGATAAGTGTATGTTATACAGTTAAGATTTTGGATTTCAAAGATGTGATATATTATATTTTGTTCCGATGCGATGTGAGATTCTGTGTTGTTATTTCTGTTCTTCTTCTACCTCTTTCTTCTAAAAAAAAAAATGTCTCGTATTTTCGTGATATTTGGGTTGGACGTATGATGTATATAGTCAACTCTGATGTTATGGAAATCTGGGTCATTACAGTTGGTATCAGAGCTTAGGTTGAGCGAATACCTAGGCTTGTTGGAATGTGCTCATTAGAGATAGGATCAGTAGTATCCTGGAATGAGTTGAGTGTATATATATACGAGAAAGCGTACTTGTTATTTGATATAAAAACTGTTTTATATTGTGTTGACTAGTCTGTTGAGTGGATTATGAATTTTGGTCGAATCGTGGGACGCCACGATGTCGATAGGAGTTTATAAACACTTGAACAGAAAATTGGACATGATATTGTTTTAAATAGTTAAGTTGATTGTTAGGATTATAATCGAATTAGATTATAAAATAGAAATAGTTATATATATAACCAATGGAATTTGTATATGAAATCAAATATACAAATGTGATAAATTGAAATTGAATTCAAACCAGAATTAAGAATTTAAAATCCTGGGAGTTTGGAAAATATTTTTCTAAATGGAGTTTGAAAGAAGTATAGCACTGGACTCATTTAGTAGCTGGGAAATAATTCTGATGATGGTCGCAACATCACCAGTGTTCATTTTCGAGTTTCTAAGTGACGAATAGCTGCCTTAGAAAATTTTTGATGAAAATTTGTTTGAAAAGAAACAAGTTGTTTGAAAATTCAAATGTTTTGAATTTGGGATATATATATAAATATATGTATATATTTATATTACTTCAGAGGAATTTTGAAATGGGGATTGAAATATAGATTTCAAATAGAAGTAAAATAAAGGAATTTGAATATATATGTAATACAAATAGAAGTGAAATAGAATTTGAATTCAAAGGAATTCAAATGAGTTTGAATAAAGAAAATTCAAATAGAAATTGTATAAGAAAAATTGAAATGGAATTTGAATTCAAAGGAATTCAAATGGATTTGAATAAAGAAAAGTCAAATAGAGATTTGAATATTAGAATTCAAATGGAATTTGGTTAAGTGGAATATAAAGTTTGAAATAGAAATTTTAAATAAAAGGAGTTAAAATAGAATTTAAATTCAAAGGATTTCAAATAGGAATTTGAATAGAAGAAATTCAAATAGAAATTGAATAGAAGGAAATAATATAGAGTTTGAATAAAGAGATTCAAATGGAATTTAAATATTGTAAATATATAGGGTTTGAATATTAGAAGTGAAATAGATCGGGAATATTATGTTGAAATGGAAAAATGGATTTGATATATATTAAAAATATATCAGAATGGAGAATGAATTTATTATAAACAAAGTTAAAACGTTTATATTTATAAATATAATTAAAACGAGCTCGCCGTAGCGCGGCAGTTCGAAATTTGGCGATTCGTACTTCAATTTAGTATACAGAACTCAATTGAAGTCGGAATTCTTTGAAACAAGATTCGTCAGGACTAGTTGAATAATAGTTTTCTAATGAAAGAGAAAAATCTGGATTTCGTCGTATAGATTTCGAGTTTTGTCAAAATCAAATTTTTAGAAAAGCAGCGCCAGAACCATTAGAAAATCATAACGGTTTAATTAAATAAATAAAAGGATTGTTAGGAAATAAAATCCGAATTGGCATTAGAAAAATCAAGGCTAGAGATATAAAATAAATATGAATTCCAGTGAAGTAAGTGAAATGATTTTTAAGACAAAAATCATATTTTAAATAGTTAAATGGAAATAACTAAATTGGAAAATAATTAGTTAAAGGAAATTTGAATCGAAATTGGATTTTTGGATAAGTGAAAGAGATTGAGAATTTATATTCGAAATCGAATATATAACTCGAGTTGAAAATATAATGAGATTAGTTATAATTAAGTTGACATATATTTGAACAAGTTATATTCAAATAAAAGGGTGAAATAGGTAAAATAGTTAATTAGCAACTAGTTAATGGGAATTTGAATGATTGAAATAAAATTTAACTTAAGTAAGTTAAATGGATCGAAATGAATAAATTGAGTAAAATCAATGTGAATATGAATTGGGTGTGAATTAAGGAAAAACCAAAAGAGTTAAAAAGAAAATATATTTGTAAAACAAATATAAAGGAAATATATTTGTAACACAAATACAAAGGAAGTTATGTGCAAACAAATAGAAGGAGAAATATTTGTAAAAACATTTACAAATAAAATTTAGAAGGGAATATTTGTAAAAACATTTACAAATAGATTAGATGGAAATATTTATTTATATAAAATAAATAGAATGTTATAGATGAGAAATTTATTTGTTAAATAAATAGAATTTAAGCAAAGGAATATTCATAAGATGAAGAGAAAATGAAAATCTGTTTTAACAGATAAATCGAAAAGATTAATTTATAAATAACAGTTTAAAAATTAAATTAGGTATTTATCATTCGATAAATGGAATATATAAGTCTGAACTTATATAGAGAAGAGATATTGGTTTTTAACACCGATAGTTTTAAATAGAAGTGGTTACACAACACTTGTATAAGTGAAGTAACGTTATTAAAAAGAACATTTATAAAGTGAAGAATCGTTACTAAAAGTAAATCTTTATAAATGAATAAACGTTATCCAATAGGAGTTATTCGAATAAGAGAAGTCGATTAGAGTTAGAATAAATCGATTAGATTAAGAATTAACCAGTTAGAGTTAACCAGTTAGGGTAAATCCGTATAGTTAATTGGATATTAATTATTCAATTAGAATTTATCGAATATTTGTTATTCAAATTAAGAGTTAACCAGATAGAGTTAATTGAACATAGTTAATCGAATTAGGAATTAATTGAATGTTAGTTATTCAATTAAAGTTGATCGAATATAGTTATTGAGATAGAGTTGGTCAAACATAGTTATTCAGGATAAGTTGCCATTTCGTACGACTGTTAGCGTAATTCGCAGGGCTGCAGATAGCCTAGGGCGGTCAGATGTTTCCTGGGGAAATCAGGCGTAACCATTGTGATCGTTGAGATCTAGAGTCAAGCGAATGGAGTTAAATCGAATATTGGTTATTCGGATAGAATTAAAGGAGTTATTCGAATAAAGTTAAAAGGAGTTAAATCGAATATTGGTTATTCAGATAAAATTAAAGGAGTTATCGAATATAGTTTTATTCGAAAGGAATTATCGATTAATAGTTAATCGAAGGAATTATCGATTAATAGTTAATCGAAGGAGTTATCGATTAATAGTTAATCGAAGGAATTATCGATTAATAGTTAATCGAAGGAGTTATCGATTATTAGTTAATCGAAGGAGTTATCGATTATTATTAAATCGGAGGAGTTATCGATTATTTGTTAATCGAAATGAGTTATCGATTATAGTTTAATCGAAAGGAGTTATCGAATAGTTTAATCGAAGTGAGTTATAGAATATTGGTTATTCGAAGGAGTTATTGAATTTAGTTATTCGATGGAGTTAATCGAAAAGAGTTAAATCCAATAGAGTTAATTGATAAGAGTAAATAGAATAGAGTAAATCGAATATAGTTTATTCGAAGAGAGATTTTCGAATCTAGTTATTCGAAAGAGAGAGCATCGAATATAGTTATTCGAAGGGAGGATGAAACGACCCGCAAATCCGTGCTATCTGAGTTGACTAAATACAACACACGTCTAACCCAAATAACACAGAAATACGACTCATTATTAGAAAGAAGATAGAGGGTGAGAATAGATAAGATAGAAAACTTAGAATAGGAGAAAAACGAAGATCACAACTCACAGCGGGACGAATAAAATATATTATATAACATAACCTTTGAAATACAAATCTGTTTTGTACATATATACATACCATCATCAGAGTACACATAACATTTGATCCAGCGGAAGTAACTCTAAATAACTAACGTTGAAGCCTCCTGCTTCAAGCTCCTCCAAGTGTATCTGTAAAAGCCTGAAACACTTGACTGCCCGTACAAATTTGGGCACCCAAGAGTTTAGGAAAAACAAACAAAATAAACTCTGGGTCAGTCATGGGACTGGTGTGAGTAAACTCCAACCAATTGTTTAACTTTAAAAATCCTTTCAAAAGAAAAGATAATAGTAAGACCAGCCCACACATAAACACGGACGGTTTTTACCTTACTATAACCCAAAACACTTTGATATGAAAAATCTAGTGATATTATAATAATGTCTACATCAAGTAAATAACCAAATAGCAGAACGCTTGCATCTCACGCTCCACATATATAGTATAAAATCAAAAACCGCATGGCGCTTATTGGAGATTGGATTCCAGCTATGACAAGGTATGGGACCACCTTCCGATGATGTATCTCTAGAGGCGAATACACCTGGGTTCAACAAGAACATCTTGCAACCCGGCCCACACATGACCGACCACTCATTTCGCTTGAGTGTATCGAATGTATATCACCCACGGTTGGACTCAAACCACCGTTTCCCGAATGGGCAGAATCGATAGATTTAGAAACAAAAAGAATTTCTCTAGATAGGTGATTATACACCCTAATGGGTGCGACCCACATAGCCATGCTGCCTGCCCGATTTTTGTCCTTTCCCGGTTGTTGAGGCCTGAGGCTACGATTACTTACCATTCCTTGATAACATAATCACTTTGAATGCCACATTGTCAGATCCGTTAATCACTAGTTGAGTTTGCACAAATATTCTGGATATTATGCTAAGGGATAAATCCGTTGCAACCATATATATTCATACAGACCAACTCATTTGATCATTGGAAATACTTTGTCAGACATTCGTCCATTTACGTTCGTTCTGGGATTGAACGAAACCGAAGGCACTATTTCTATTAATAGAAAAGCCCTTGCACTCTACTCCGTCTTCAATATATTCAGCATACTTGGTTCGCAACGCTTATGCCGATACGGAGTGGTTCTTCGGATAATAATCCAACCGGTCTCTCCATATTGACAACGATGGTCAAAAACTTCGATAGTCTGTGATTTAACTATCGAATAAAAACAAGTGTTCATCCAACATATCAAACAAACCACTGGGCTCTTTAATTAATATTCATTAATTAAACCACTTCTCTATTTTCTCAATCAATATTTGTTAGTCAAATATTTTCAATAATCCTTCTTGGCTCTTATGCCATTTGGAAAACGTTTCCAAATATTAACTTCCTTTATTTCTATATATTAGAAAATATCTCTATTTGCAATTGAAACAATTTCAATCACTTATCTCTATCCCTTTTTGTTTGCAATATTCGATTTTTATATTCACTTTACTATCGAATTCAATACGTCGATATAATGATTTCAAATTATCAAAATATCTTAAAAATATTCTAACTCCTTAAATTTCCGGAAAATTTCGCCATAACCTCCCCTGTATCGGGAGCATCGGGAAATTTCAAATAGCTTCCCGGTATCTTCTAATCTCAAAAAGAAAAAGAAAAAGCCAAGCGGCTTGCCGATACGGCGCATAAAATCTCATATATGAATTAAACATGTACCTTTTTGTCGAGCACATAAATTTAAATCCTCATATACTTCGTCAGGTACCTGTCTAACACATGTTCACCTGTTTTCAATTCAATTCAACTAAATCCATTCGGTTGAATTCAATTTTGAATCGTTTGAATTCAGTTTCGCTCAATTATTCTTTAATTAACCCTTTTTGCCTATTTCACTTCTTTATTGAACATAACATGTTCAAATAAAATGTTTAACTTGTTCATAACCAAATTTGAATTTCAATTTCAATTCTAGTTTTCTTTTCTATTTCGAATATAAATTCTCAAATCGAATTCACTTATTTAAACCCCAAAACCCCTTCGAAAACTCATTAACTAATTTCTATTCAATTTAGTTAATTCTATGCAATAAATCAAAATCTGGTTTCTGTTTCAAAAATCATATTCATTTACACAACTTGAATTCGCATATATTTTACATCTCAATTCTGAAATTTTCTAAATAGAAACTTCAGATTTTCTCGCTTACAAATCCTTTTATAATATTAAATAAACCATTATGGTTTTAAAACGATTCTGGCACTGCTTTTCTGAAAATTTGATTTTGACATAACTCAAAATCTATACGACGAAATCTAGATTTTTCTCCTTCATTAGAAAACTATTATCAAATCGGTCCTGACGTTTCTTGTTTCGAAGAATTCCGACTTCAATTGAGTCCTGTATATTCAATTGAAGTTCGAATCGCTAATTTACGAACTGCAGCGCTGCGGCGAGTTCGTTTTAATTATATTTATATATATAAACTTTTAAACTTCTAAAAAATGAATTCAACTTCGTTTTAGCCTTATTTGAATTCCTTGATTTAAATTCCAATCTCACTTTTGAATTCTATATTTCAAATCCCAATTCCTTTTCTATTTGATATTCAAATTCAATACTTGAATTTCTATTTCAATTCCATATTCAAATTCAATACTTGAATTCATTTGAATTCTCTTATTCAACTCTATATTTAAATTCCATTTGAACTTCTATATTCCCATTCCTATATTCGAATTCTATTGAAATTCAAATATTCAAACTCCTTTTAAATTCTATATTCAAAATTCCATAGTTTAAAACCCATTTGAATTTCATATTCAAATCCCATAGATTAAATCCTATTTGAATTCAATTTGAATCTCTTATATTCAAATTTCATTTTCCATTTGAATTCTAATATTCAAATTCGTTTCCAGCCCCATTTGAATTCCATATTCAAACTCATTATTAACACCATTTGAATTTCTTCACTCAAATCCATTTGAATTCCCTTGAATTCAAATTCCATTTCAAAATCCTTTGGATTTCCTATTTTGAAAACCTATTTTGAAATTCTATTTCCAATTCTACTTTGAAATCCTATTTTCGAAGTTTATTTCAAATTCTATTTTGAAATCTCATATTCAAATTTCTACTTGAATTTCTGTATTCAATTCCATGTTCAAATTCAACACTTGAATTTCTATTTCAAATCTCTATTCAAATTTCATATTTGAATTCCAATTCAAATCTCTATTCAAATTTCATGTTTGAATTCTTCTTTGAAATTCTATATTTCAAATTCTATTCAATTCTTCTTTGAAATTCTATATTTCAAATTCTATTTTGAAATTCTACATTCAAATCTCTATTTGAATTTCTTTATTCGAATTCCTTTGAATTCAAATTTTATTTTTCATTCTAATTTCGTCTATTCAAAATTCTATTTGAACTTCTATTTGAATTTCTAATATTCAATCTTCTTTTAAAATTCAAATATTTAAACTCCTTTTTAAAAATTCAAATGTTATACTCAAATTTCATTTGAGTTATATATTTAAAAATTTCATTTCACATCCTACTTTGAAATCCCATTTCAAATCCCAATTTCACGCTTGTATTTCTATTTTTGAATTATCAAATGATAATCCTTTTTACTTCATTTATAACTTCGTTATAAAAGAACTATTTATAAACTTCGTTTATGAAGAACTACTTGTTTTATTTTTCAAAACAAGTTTATATTTTTATTTCCATTAAAAATTCAAATTCTATTAAAAATAGAATTTTCCCTTTTTAAATCTCAAATATCCTTTCACGATATTTTAAAATATCATTACTTAAGCCCAGTGATATTTAAACACACAAAGCAACGAATTATTTATTTTTCTAACACATCATATATAACAATATATATGCAAACAAATAAACAAACAGATAATATATTTTTGAGGAATCCAGTTGGATTCCTCCAACCTGTTTTCCTGCATCCACAGATGTTAGCACATAAATAATACCCATTCTGCTTCATGGCAGAATATCGCGGTATAGAAGGTCATCCACTAATCATAGCGTGGGGCGTATAGGGTAATCATCCGCTATGAAACTGCGGGCATCCGCTAATGAGACTGCGGGAATCCAACCAATCAATCAACCCAATATATATATATATATAGCCTAAATAACTAATATATATAACAACCAGAAAACATTTACACACAAGCAACAAGCAATTATTTTTAACGGATAAAAATAATTATAAATAAAAGGTGAGTGAGATTTACTCACCGGGGTTCGACGACTAACGACAAAAAAATATCGAATCCATCTTAGATCGTTTTTGCAGCTATGACCACTCGAGTTGTCTCGAATGACTTTTACTTGCTCCCCCCTACGATGAATTAAATCTTTATTTATCGACTTTTAACTCAATTTAACTAATTTAATAAATTATCTCATATAAATTTAATTCAAATGAAAATACCATAGTTGCTTCCTTCATACTTCATTGTTCGATCGACATATACTACCACAACTCTCCACTGATTTTTGCCTTTATTTTCATTTTCAATATAGCACGAACAATATTTTCACTTGATTGATCCCATGCATTTTCTTCCTTAAGGCCATTGATTTTTACTGTAATTAATAATTTAATTACTTAATTTATAAAACATATTTACCGCATAAATTTAAATAAAAAGGAAAACTGATTTACCTTATTGTATTATACCTTTCTTCCCCAAAATGTTGCCGAACTCCCTGAGATCAGAGACCGGATACTCCCTTTCCTCTACTGACAAACCGGGCACCGAACCTCCTACCACCAACATCGATCCCCTAAAAACTCCATCGAAATTCTTATAGTTCACCCCATCGCACTCCTCTGACCGACCCCTCTGACGATCACACAAACTCTGATGCGAACCCTAGATAGTTGGTCGAAGTCGAGATTCCCCATCGCGTACACCTGAAGCGTGAGCTTCCCTGTCGAGCCCAACATCGACGTCGAGGTTGTGCGATACCCCTGTCACCATCGATTCCGTTTCCTTCTTCAATTTGCTTGGAAAGGTCGAAGCTCGACTTCGATGAAGACAAAGGAAGGACAACGGTTTCGGATTTTGATTTTGTTTGTGAAAGGATTTCAGGAAGGATTAAATATAAAATTTCTCGAAGGTTAAAATGAGAATTGGCATCGATTTTTCTTATCTGAAGGATGGAAAAATGAAAACAGAAGGGAAGAGGGTTACGCGTTTATATAGAAGGGAGAGGGAACCAGACGTACGTCGCCATTTAATCCTTGTTGGCTTGTAAACGAAAGAGGAGGCCATTTTTCCCAGCTCGAGGTAATCAAGGTCTGCGTGATTTCAGTTTTAGGTCGGCTTCATTCAAAGTATAGGGTGGCTGATGTACATTTTAATTATTTATTATTTTTTTTTAATTGATTTTGTATTTATCCGTTTAAATTACATTTAGGGGTTCTGAATCCTTATTGACATCTAACAACCGACGCCTCCAAGTTTATACGATATTATGAATCTAACGGGACTAGTTCTAAAATTCAATTCGACTGTTAAAAGAGAGAACAATTTAAATTAATGATTTAAACTCAATTAAAAATATAAATTGATTTTTAATCAATTAAATTCGCCGTTAATAAATTACTATTATCGTTCTAATTCAAATAGAATTTATTTTAATCTATAGAATTGTTTTGATACAGTTTTAATTCTGAATTCAATTGTTACTGTTTCATATTATGATAATTATCAAAATAAATCGTATTTCGATTATTTAATCGATAATCCAATATAAAAATTCTTTTATATTATCAACACAATATTTAAACGATCTTAAATATTTAAAACTAATCATTCAAAAACCTGGGTCGTTACATTCTTTCCCCCTTAAAATAATTTCGTCCTCGAAATTGCTAAGGTAGAAAAAATGGTACAAACCCATTACTTTCAAAAATCCACTTATGTTGAAACTCAACTCCTCATATTTCTACAAATTAATTTCAACCAAAACTTTTGGTCTTCACACATTTAATTTGAATGATCTACGATCAATCCATTTATATCCAATCTATGTTCTATTAAACCAATTCAAATCAATTTATTCACTTCGACCCATTTAACTTGTTTAAGTTAAATTTCAATTCCAAAATTCAAATCCCTGGGTTTTCTTTTCAAATTCTTTTGAAATCCCATAAATATATACATGTATATTTATTTCCATTTCAAATTCAAAACATTTGAATTCTTCCCAAAATAACTTGTTTTCCTTCAAACAAATTTCCAACAAAACTTTTTCTAAGGTAGCAATTCATCACTTAGAAACTCGGAAATGAACACTGATGATGTTGCAATCATCATCAGAATTATTTCCCAGCCACTGAAGTGAGTTCAGTGCTTTATTATTTCAAAATCCATTTAAACTGATTTTCTTTCAACTCCTTCTAAAACAAAGCTATATTATTTTAATATACTTTGAAAAATATTTTTCAACTTCCCAGGATTTAAATTCCAAATTCTGGTTTGAATTTAATTCTAATTCATCTCATTGTATATTTAATCTCCATACAAATTCTATTTTGGTTATAAGTAACCATTTCAATTTTATAATCTTATTTGATTATAAAATCAACATCCAACACATCCATATAATAATAATTCTAGAAAATTATTCTTTCTATATCAAAATAGAAATTTTGGGTAAAATTATTTCATCTACCCACTTAAAAACAATATCATGTCCAATCCTCTGTTCAAGTGTTTAGAAATTCCTATCGACTTCGTGGCGTCCCACGATTCGACCAGAATTCATAAACCACTCACAGACTAGCCAACACAATATAAAACAACTTTTATATCAACTAACAAATACGCTCTCTCGTATCTATACACTCAACTCATTCTAGGGTACTACTGACCCTATCTCTAATGAGCACATGCCACACAAGCCTAGGTGTTCGCTCAACCTAAGCTCTGATACCAACTGAAACGACCCGTAAATCCGTGCTATCTGAGTTGACTAAATACAACACACGTCTAACCCAAATAACACAGAAATAAGACTCATTATTAGAAAGAAGATAGAGGGTGAGAATAGATAAGATAGTAAACTTAGAATAGGAGAAAAACGAAGATCACAACTCACAGCGGGACGAATAAAATATATTATATAACATAACCTTTGAAATACAAATCTGTTTTGTACATATATACATACCATCATCAGAGTACACATAACATTTGATCCAGCGGAAGTAACTCTAAATAACTAACGTTGAAGCCTCCTGCTTCAAGCTCCTCCAAGTGTATCTGTAAAAGCCTGAAACACTTGACTGCCCGTACAAATTTGGGCACCCAAGAGTTTAGGAAAAACAAACAAAATAAACTCTGGGTCAGTCATGGGACTGGTGTGAGTAAACTCCAACCAATTGTTTAACTTTAAAAATCCTTTCAAAAGAAAAGATAATAGTAAGACCAGCCCACACATAAACACGGACGGTTTTTACCTTACTATAACCCAAAACACTTTGATATGAAAAATCTAGTGATATTATAATAATGTCTACATCAAGTAAATAACCAAATAGCAGAACGCTTGCATCTCACGCTCCACATATATAGTATAAAATCAAAAACCACATGGCGCTTATTGGAGATTGGATTCCAGCTATGACAAGGTATGGGACCACCTTCCGATGATGTATCTCTAGAGGCGAATACACCTGGGTTCAACAAGAACATCTTGCAACCCGGCCCACACATGACCGACCACTCATTTCGCTTGAGTGTATCGAATGTATATCACCCACGGTTGGACTCAAACCACCGTTTCCCGAATGGGCAGAATCGATAGATTTAGAAACAAAAAGAATTTCTCTAGATAGGTGATTATACACCCTAATGGGTGCGACCCACATAGCCATGCTGCCTGCCCGATTTTTGTCCTTTCCCGGTTGTTGAGGCCTGAGGCTACGATTACTTACCATTCCTTGATAACATAATCACTTTGAATGCCACATTGTCAGATCCGTTAATCACTAGTTGAGTTTGCACAAATATTCTGGATATTATGCTAAGGGATAAATCCGTTGCAACCATATATATTCATACAGACCAACCCATTTGATCATTGGAAATACTTTGTCAGACATTCGTCCATTTACGTTCGTTCTGGGATTGAACGAAACCGAAGGCACTATTTCTATTAATAGAAAAGCCCTTGCACTCTACTCCGTCTTCAATATATTCAGCATACTTGGTTCGCAACGCTTATGCCGATACGGAGTGGTTCTTCGGATAATAATCCAACCGGTCTCTCCATATTGACAACGATGGTCAAAAACTTCGATAGTCTGTGATTTAACTATTGAATAAAAACAAGTGTTCATCCAACATATCAAACAAACCACTGGGCTCTTTAATTAATATTCATTAATTAAACCACTTCTCTATTTTATCAATCAATATTTGTTAGTCAAATATTTTCAATAATCCTTCTTGGCTCTTATGCCATTTGGAAAACGTTTCCAAATATTAACTTCCTTTATTTCTATATATTAGAAAATATCTCTATTTGCAATTGAAACAATTTCAATCACTTATTTCTATCCCTTTTTGTTTGCAATATTCGATTTTTATATTCACTTTACTATCGAATTCAATACGTCGATATAATGATTTCAAATTATCAAAATATCTTAAAAATATTCTAACTCCTTAAATTTCCGGAAAATTTCGCCATAACCTCCCCTGTATCGGGAGCATCGGGAAATTTCAAATAGCTTCCCGGTATCTTCTAATCTCAAAAAGAAAAAGAAAAAGCCAAGCGGCTTGCCGATACGGCGCATAAAATCTCATATATGAATTAAACATGTACCTTTTTGTCGAGCACATAAATTTAAATCCTCATATACTTCGTCAGGTACCTGTCTAACACATGTTCACCTGTTTTCAATTCAATTCAACTAAATCCATTCGGTTGAATTCAATTTTGAATCGTTTGAATTCAGTTTCGCTCAATTATTCTTTAATTAACCCTTTTTGCCTATTTCACTTCTTTATTGAACATAACATGTTCAAATAAAATGTTTAACTTGTTCATAACCAAATTTGAATTTCAATTTCAATTCTAGTTTTCTTTTCTATTTCGAATATAAATTCTCAAATCGAATTCACTTATTTAAACCCCAAAACCCCTTCGAAAACTCATTAACTAATTTCTATTCAATTTAGTTAATTCTATGCAATAAATCAAAATCTGGTTTCTGTTTCAAAAATCATATTCATTTACACAACTTGAATTCGCATATATTTTACATCTCAATTCTGAAATTTTCTAAATAGAAACTTCGGATTTTCTCGCTTACAAATCCTTTTATAATATTAAATAAACCATTATGGTTTTAAAACGATTCTGGCACTGCTTTTCTGAAAATTTGATTTTGACATAACTCAAAATCTATACGACGAAATCTAGATTTTTCTCCTTCATTAGAAAACTATTATCAAATCGGTCCTGACGTTTCTTGTTTCGAAGAATTCCGACTTCAATTGAGTCCTGTATATTCAATTGAAGTTCGAATCGCTAATTTACGAACTGCAGCGCTGCGGCGAGTTCGTTTTAATTATATTTATATATATAAACTTTTAAACTTCTAAAAAATGAATTCAACTTCGTTTTAGCCTTATTTGAATTCCTTGATTTAAATTCCAATCTCACTTTTGAATTCTATATTTCAAATCCCAATTCCTTTTCTATTTGATATTCAAATTCAATACTTGAATTTCTATTTCAATTCCATATTCAAATTCAATACTTGAATTCATTTGAATTCTCTTATTCAATTCTATATTTAAATTCCATTTGAACTTCTATATTCCCATTCCTATATTCGAATTCTATTGAAATTCAAATATTCAAACTCCTTTTAAATTCTATATTCAAAATTCCATAGTTTAAAACCCATTTGAATTTCATATTCAAATCCCATAGATTAAATCCTATTTGAATTCAATTTGAATCTCTTATATTCAAATTTCATTTTCCATTTGAATTCTAATATTCAAATTCGTTTCCAACTATGGGTTAGTCACAGTTAAAACTACTATGACTACAGGCGGAGGAAAGAAAGGAAAAGAGATTCGATCAAGGGGACACAGGATAGTGCTAATGGCTTTTTGGGGAATAGCCTTTTTCTTTAAAACTTTTCTAGAAAAATGCTTCTTTGTAAATGGTTTTCAAATAGTTTTCAGAAGGTTTTAAAACTTTTGCCCAATCTGGTAACCTTCTGCTCTGATACCAAATGTAACACCCCACCTCCGCTAGGGTCACTCACAAAGGGAATGTACTAGCTTTGGTGGAGTATTATCTAGGTAAACATGCACAGAAATATTGCAAGACAGAACTTATAAAAAAACGGAACAAAACATGATTTCATTACTTTATAAAAGTAGTAAGGTCTAAAACTTTTACATCAAAGTGCCATTAAATTACTTACATCGTAACCTGTCTTGCAATAATAAAGAAGCATAAAACCATAGTCATAAATTATTCCCCAAGTAAAACAGTAAAATAGCCATAGCCAAGAAAATTTCAAGCCATAGATGATGATCTTGAAGCAGAAAATCCACACTAAGTAGCAACATTTCCTCCCTGTAAACCTGGGGGGGAGGGGGGGAAACGGAAGAAAAAGAGGCGAAAACAAAACGGTGTCAGTCATAAAGACTGGTAAGTCCTAGTTACTTTCAGCCTAAAAACAGGTAAAGGTAACATGACATGTATAAACTGAAAGTGAACATAAACATGATGACAAGATAAACAGGTCAAACTAAGATAACAAGATAAACTCAAGCAACAAGATAACCAAGGTAACAGGATAACCAAGCTAACAAGATAACAAGATAAACTCGGAATAGCATCGCATGTCTAACGTCCTCTGCACCAACCGTACTAGCATTTTAACTCGTATCATCCCTTCCATGTATATGTATAGTCCCTTGCCGTATATCGTACGGGCTTCTTCACGTAGTTCTATACTACTTCAACGTAGTTCCATTATCCTTGAAGTCGTTTGGACTATCACCCTTGATCTAGCTGTATTTTCTTATCATGAATTATCGCATGTTCATCTAGGATTAACGCCACCTAGGACCACTAGGGATTATGCGACCTATTGGACGTTTTCTAGATTCGACCAGGATTTATGCCATCTAGGACCACTAGGGATTATGCTACCTATCGAACAACGCCCTTTTTCCAAGTAACGATCTAATAGATCGGCTCCCTACAAGTCCTAACTCGTCGTGTGTCGGTGTCATACGGCCCAATCACGAATGTAGCTACTCTGTGCTAGGTCCACCCTAGGGTGTATCAAGCCCTAGGATGTCAACCACTGACACCATTCCAAGCACGCACAGTGTACAACTACTGGTGCCCACGCCTGCTTTTTCAACTCTGGACTACGTGCACGACCATAGCCCGCCTGAACCTACGATGGCGCACCTAACTCAGTCGTCGTTTTGGTCGCTTACAATCAGCCCAGTAATCGTGCCCTACCCTAGCCTAGTTCCTAGGGTATTGTGATACATCCAAGAGGGTTACTGCTGAAAAGGACCGCGTAACTTGGGTTTCCGTCTAGCAGGTTTTTAAGTGTTGTCATCTAAATTCAAGACTTAACCCTTATCAGTTTAGCACGTCAAGTTGGTTAAGTGTGGTCATTCAAGTTCGTGACTTAACCCGTCTACATGTCATGTCAAGTTGGCTAAGTGTTGTCATTCAAGTTCATGACATAGCCCTACGAATCACGTGTCAAGTTGGTTAAGCGTATTCCATCGATTCATGACTTAACCGTATCCAAATCATCGTAGTCAAATTGGTTAAGTATGTTTAATCTTAACCTCATCAAATTACCGTGTTAGATTGGTTAAGTATATTCAAGCTTAACCCCATCAAATTACCGTATTAGATTGGTTAAGTATATTTAAGCTTAACCCCATCAAATTACCGTGTTAGATTGGTTAAGTATATTCAAGCTTAACCCCATCAAATTACCGTGTTAGATTGGTTAAGTATATTCAAGCGATTCACGACTTAACCCCATCAAGTTATCATGTTAGATTGGTTAAGTATATCCAAGCAATTCATGACTTAACCCCATCAAGTTATCATGTTAGATTGGTTAAGTATATTCAAGCGATTCATGACTTAACCCCATCAAGTTATCATGTTAGATCGGTTAAGTATATGTTAACCTAACCCCATCCTCTAGTCAAATTATAATGGTTAAGTGTTACCCTTGTGAGTTTACTTAACCTTACCATGCATCGCGTTATACTAGTCGGGTGTTATCAACCCATTCAGCTTAAACTAACCCATCCTCTAATCGTGTTATATGGTTAAGTGTTATCAAGAAATCAAGTCCGGTTTTACTTAACCCACCCATCCACGTTATATTGGTTAAGTGTCACTAGTCTAATCAAGTTACTTAACCCACCCGTCCATGTCATATTCATTTATTATTTATTAATGCATCAACCTCTCACATTGGACTTGTTTGCGGTCACTGGATATGCCGGGCGGTTCCGGGCAGAATTACACCGCAAACCCATTCCAACCTCGGGTTCAAGCATTACCACAATCTAATCTTTGCCTACGACCTCTTACATTAGACTATTATTGTTGTGGTCACTGGATATGCCGGGCGGTTCCGAGCAGAATTACACCACAACTCAAGTCTAACCTCGTGTCGATGACATCCGTTAGATTGTTATTTACATATGTTTTGTCTAAGTCAAGATCCCCACTTTACATATTACTAAGCATATCCCCAAGTTCCACATTACATGCCCATGAAAATATGTACCCAATTCTGGCCACTTTACATATGTCCAATTCTCGCCTATTTGCATGTATGCCAAGTTTATGACATCCCAACCCTATCAAGTTCTAGCCAAAGTTACAAGTTGTCAAGTTCATGCCCAAATAAACCCACATCATGGTTCATGTTTCCAATTCTACTTATGCCTAGTTAACGTAAGCCCAACCCCTTGATTTAACTTGCATAGTCTCAAAACTTGCAATTTAATTCATATGTCAACTCATGTATGCCGAAACTTGCAAATAATATTGGCAATGCCCCAAATTTTTCCCTTGTTCATGTTATGCACAAATTCGACCACCCACACCCATACCCAAATAAGTGAAATCCCAATATTTCCCCCGTATACAAATCGCACGTAAATCATAGTTTAGGCCTAGGTCCGAAATCGACCAAGGTTCATCAAAAGAAAATAAATAGGGGAAGGTAGAAACTTTGCATAAAACAAGATCCGAGAGGAAAACATCATTACATGCATGATAAGGATATGAAAGAGTGATTTGCAACATGCATAGGCCCAAATTAATGTCATAGCAACATCCCCAAAGGTCAAGATCATAAATGAAGAAGAATGAGCATGGATCGATTATCATGCATAGATCAAATTTTCAACTTTATCACATGCCATATTCAAATTATCATTTCAATCTAAAAGCATATGGAACTTACAAAGCGTGGCTAGTGAATTAGGAGCAAGAATCGTCATAGAATCGTTGTAGAAGCTCTAGGAAGGATGTAGCAACACTAGAGGCCTTGAGAAATAAGTAGCTCCTTTGATTTTATGAAGAAAGATTGCTCCTTTGACTTGAATCAAGTTTGCATGCTTAGGCCCTTGAAGATGAAGATGGAGGCCATGATCAAGAGACATTTGGGCAGCACTTTGTTGTTAGGATGATTTTTAGTGATTTAGGTTAGGTCTTAGGGTGTTTTTATAGAAGTAGGAGCTAGTTTACGCCATAGGATCAACCCTAGAATAGATCTGAGCCACTGAAAATTGTCACAGGCCAACCAACCAGACCACACAAGCAAGCAGGTGCACCAGGCCAACCTGGCCCGACCAGGGAGGTCAACACCTAGGTCGACTCCCCAGTCGACCTGGGGGGTGGGGGGGCAGGTCGACTCCCCAGTCGACCCCCCAGTCAACCTGGGGCTGGGCGGGAAATTTTCCCGCCCAATCTGCTTCTGGCTGAATTTGAATTTCGGGCTGAATTTTGAATTTTCTGAAATCTTCTATGGGCCATATCTTGGTCATACGGACTCCGATTTACGAAATTTCGGACTCATTTCCAACCAGAATTCCGAGACGAACGCAATGGTGCAACCCGTTTCGCTTTATTCTTATTTTAGAATTTAACTCTGCCCTGATTTCTTGTTTTAACATGTTATAAAATTCGGGTTGTTACAATCGGAGTGAGGTCTAGCTCCAGTAAAAATTTGGGGGCCAACGGATGTCTGAGGTGGTCGGAATCGTTAAAAAACCCAAGACAGTTCCGTTCTTTCCAGAAATTAAGGAGATTGGATTGATTTAAGGTGATGGGACCTTGGGGGAATTGAAGAGGGGAGTTTCAGCGCCATTTTGGCACTGGTCTCGAGGTCGGACATGGCCTGTGGTGGTCGGGGCGATTGAGATGAACGGAGGCTTTGATTTTGGGTTGTTTTTCGAAAGTCATGGTTGGTTTTCTTCATTCTTCGGCGAACTGGGGAGACAGGGGCTCTGACACCTGAAGGAAGTTGGAAGAGTGAAGGGAGCTGTGTCGATCCCAAGTGGTGGCAAGTTCTGACGAGCCCTATGGTCGGAGAATTCAACGTTGAGGCTCTTTCCATTCAACTAGCAATTTACGGTGGTTGGAGCATCATCGTGGTCCGACGTTTGGCGGTGGAGGCGCTGCTCTGAAGCGCGGTTCCGGTGGGCCATCTGGAGGAGCTCTAGTGCTCAGATGAGGCGGCGTGGTGAGGTTATTCGGTGGGAGCTGCTGTCAAAACGATGGGCACTTGAGAAGGATCGGGGTATTCAGGAAGCCAAGGGAGAAAACGCGTTTTTCTTGGTCTGATGATGACGTGGCATAGGTTAGTAAATAAGGTAATTAGAGTGTTAATTAATAGCTAATTTAATTTAAATAAAACGAGTTTAAAACTTTAAATGGTCGCAACTAATTCATACATTAACGAAATTCGGCGAAATTGGATCCGTTGGGATCGCAGGGACGAGACCTAGGTGATGGCACTGACTAGGGACTGACTAGACGCAGTTGGAATTTCAACAAAATTTTAAACGCCCATTTCAAATTAAAAGGAACAAACGCGTCAACCGTCTACTGAATAATCTGGTGAGTTAATTCTCACACCTTCTGGAATCCTGTGATGTGGTAAATTCATATTAAAATATAATTTACCATTTAAAAGTAATGCAGGTTAGGTATTATTGTCAAAAATTCGAGCGTCGATTTTTCACCGGGTCGTTACAATGGTATCAAAGCTATTGGTTTAGTGACAACCTTGGCTCTGTGGCATGACTCGATAGAGATGGGGTTAGTAATACCCTAGATTGAGTTTGATTATATTTATGAGAGCGCGTACTTGTAATTTGATATAAAATTATTTTTGCCCAATTTATTTTATAATAAAATAAAAGTAAAGGTTATTATAGTATGGGAAATCAATTGATTTATTAATGCTGATTTGTATGATATGTTCGGATGGTGTGCTCGATCTCATAGATATAAACCTGAGCCTGAATCGACTTGGTCAAAAACAATCTGAAATAAATAGTTCGAATAAATCAATCCAGATAAATAAATTTGAATGGATAATTAAATAAATAAATGAAGTGATTATAAATAATTATAACTTCGTATGGATTGAATTGTGTGTAAAATGAGTTCATATGAATGGTATGGATGTTTTGAACATAACTGGCATTGTTGTGATGACTGATGAAATTCATTTGAGTCGAGAACAGGTGCAAAAGTGTTAATTCAGCTTTAAAATCTTCCAAGAGAGAAATTCTGGCGTTAATCAGATCCAGTTTGAATAAAGCTGCATTATAATTAAGCAAGCTCGCATATAATATATCGCTTATCGCATAATAAAGCTCGCAAAAAGGTACGCCTACGAAAATATGAAATTTTGGATTTTGTTTGGGTTTTGAGTTTTGATTTTGATTTTTTCTGACTGTGTTGGTCGAGATATATTTATTTCTTGAACCTGCGATATTGCAGATGTCCCTCCGTACAGGGGAGACTCTACCAAAATTTTTCCAAAATTTAAGGTGTTAGAAATTTTTGAAGATTTTTGGAAAATTCTTTTATTTGGAATAAATTGGTTTTAAAACCTATTAGATTTATTTTGGAAATAAAATCGGGTTTTAAATTAAATATTTTTGTAAAGATAACAGGTTGTAACGTTCTTTCTACCTTAGCAATTTCGAGGATGAAATTATTTTAAGGGGGAAGGAATGTAACGTCCCGTACTTTCTGACCATTTATTTGATATATTTAAAATATTGATTTGAGTTTAAATAATGGGATTTGACCATTTTAGTTTGAATATTTAAATTATATTTATAATATAATAATATTTTATTTTTGGGATATTTGGAAAATGTTGAATTTGTTGTATAATGTGAACGAGCGATTTAAAGTGGTTTAATATGGTTTATATTAACTTATATTAATATATTCGTTATTAAAATGACGCCAGAACATTTAATTTATAATTATATTATAAAATGAGCTGCAACGGCGCGACAGTTCGTAAATTGGCATTTTGAACTTTAAACGGCTGTATAGGGCCCAAAGTGAGTCGGATTTTCTCGAAATAAGAAACATCGGAATCTGTTGGATAATATCTTTCTAATGGAAGAGAAAAATCAAATTTTCATAGCGTAGATTTTATTTTACGTCCAAATTAAATTTTGAAAAGGTTGTTATGTTATTCCTATATATATTATAGCGATTATTTATATAAAATAAGGAGTTTTTAAATATCGATTTGGCTTCAAACTCGACCCGAGCTATTTCATTTTAGTGGTATATGATATTCTGGTCGTGTATGGCCAATTTTAATATTTTACTATTATTTTATTGAGGTATTTTAAAATTGGTTTATTTTATTTGAATTGGGCAGTTATAAAAGGGACTTTATTCAAACGACCTCCGTTTCCGACGAAACAAATTTTATTGGGACAGCAACAGTAAATTATTGCTAGATTTCAAGTTGCGCATCAATCGGGGTTATTTTGTGAGCGTGGCAAAATAAAATGTAAATAAAATGATCATTTGGACGTGAACGAGCACCATTTGAGCAAACGGACTCAGAATTCGACGAAACAAGATTCATTAGGACCGTATCGTCAAATTATACTACACCGTCCATTTCTGCCTCTAACGGAGTTTGTACGTGAGCATAAGAGCAAATAAACATCGTTAAGAATAGCGATAGGTACGAAATAAAAATCATTGGTCAACATCGTTCATCAAATCAACTTAAATTATATTATTTTCACATTATGAATACCCCAATGCAGAACCCTATTTCCCCAATTTCTGAAATCATCCATACATTTTGCAATAAAGCCCTCGTTTACAAAATCAATTTTATCTCCTAATCTGAAATGAATCGGTGAAGGAAATATGAACAAAAGTTGTAGATCGGAGTGAGGTCTAGCTCCAGTAAAAATTTGGGGGCCAACGGATGTATGAGGTGGTCAAAATCGTCCAAAAACCCAAACTGGACAGTTCAGTTCTTTTCAGAAATTAAGGAGATTGGATAGATTTGAGGTGATCGGACCTTGGGGGAACTGAAGAGGGGAGTTTCAGCGTCATTTTGGCACTGTTCTCGAGGTCGAACATCGCCTGTGGTGGTCGAGGTGATGAGATGAACGAAGGCTTTGATTTTGTGTTGTTTTTCGAAAGTCATGGTCGGTTTTCTTCATTTTCCGATGGACTGGGGAGACCAGGGCTCTGACACCTGAAGGGGGTTGGAAGAGCGAAGGGAGCCGCGTCGATCCCAAGTGGTGGAGAGGTCTGACGAGGCCTGTGGTCAGAGAATTCAACGTCGAGGCTCTTTCCGTTCAACTAGCAATTTACGGTGGTCGGAGCATCATCGTGGTCGGGCGTTTGGGGGTGGAGGCGCTGCTCTGAAGCGCGGTTCCGGTAGGCCATCTGGACGGAGCTCCGGTTTAACGACCCGCATTTTTCAGCAATATAAATAATTTATTTAATTATTTAAATAATGGTTTTGGTTATTTAATATGACCAGAATTTAATAATATTGAATATTTAATTAAAATAAATAATACAATAATATATTTAAATTCTGAAATAGTCAGAAATAGTGGAATTCACAAAATAGTGTGAATTGGATCATCTGTGATATTTAATTCAACTTAGAATTGAATTAGAATAATGAATATATTATTTGAACGACAGTTTGAACGTATAATTATAATATAATTATAATCGAGCTTGAAATGGCGCGGCAGTTCGCTATTTGGCGATTTGAACTTCAACTTAATATACAGGATTCGTTTTAAATCGGATTTCTATGAAACAAGAAACGTTAGGAGCTAGTGAAGTATATTTTTCTAGTGGAAGAGAAAAATCGATATTTCGTCATGTAGATTTTTAGTTATGCCCAAATCAAATTTTAGAAAAGTCGCTATGGAATTCCTTTATAATTTATATCGATTTATTTATATTTTAAAATGGATTTTTAAATATAAATCGAATATCGATGTAACACTGGATTTGAAATATCGAGTTATAAATCCCAGTGTAGCAGTATGATATTCTATTGTGAATATATACGATGATATTTATTTTTAAATATTAAATTTAATTGTTTTTAAATATATTTATATATTTAAAAGGGTTATTTAGAGCTTTAAAAATGGCCAGTTTTTCAAACGACCTCAGAATTCGACGAAACTAATTTTGTTGAATCCGCAATATTAAATTATTGCTAGATTTCAATTTCCGTGATTTTTTAAGTCAGTATGAGGACGTACGGATTTTTAATGTAAAAACAGTCGATATTTTGACGGTTAAAAATGCGCTGTGTGAGCAAATGGAGTCGGAATTCGACGAAACCAGTTTCGTTGGGTCCGTGATGTCGAAATGTAGCAGCAGGCCAATTTTCGTAATTTTTGGGTATCGTGTGTGATCACAGGAATTTTAGAGGACAAATAAAAATAGCGTTTGCTTAAAATTCAATAGAATAATCGAATAAAAAAATATTATTTCTATCCTATATAATACCCTAACATTCCTAAGACCTAATTCACAACTTCCACAGTCAACGAACTAAACCCGCCGTCGATTTCTTTCTCAAAACCCCATTTCGTGATCTTCTAAAATCAATAAGAATAGAAATCAAAACCTATAAATCCAAATCCATATATATTTGAACTCCTACGGTTGTGCTCTTCAACTTAGCACAAGTTTTATGGGGTTCGACTTCTTTTTCAGTTCATTGAAAAATGGTACAGTGGGTTTTAATTTCTGGGGTTCAATGTTTTGGGAGAGTAAGGCATTGATGGATGAAGTTAGTGTTACATTTGGGTTTATCAAGGAAAACCGCACCTTGTTGCAAAGCCTTTGGGGATACGATGAAAAACAATGTCGATGGTTCTCAGACTACGTCGTCGAACTGCTGTCGAACGGAGATGTCCTTTAGAGCCCGAGATGAACGATGTTTATATGGGGAGAAAGAGGAGTTTAAGGGAAGACCTACGGTGGTCTTTATTTGGATTTCCATTGAGAAATGAAGGAGCTGTGGCAACAAAAACTCGTGGCAATGTCAGGTCTTTTACTGGAGTGTGCATTTTCAATTGGAAGAGAAGGATTGGGGAGCCTGGTTTTTAAGGATCGGGTTTGGGATATAAGGAATAGTTAGGCCCATTTAAATTTAAACCCAAGTTTTTATTTATTTAAAACTATATTAACTTGTGAATGTTATATCTTGATCATACGATATCAGAATCACGAACGGTTGGATCCGTTAGGATCGAATGGACGAGCACTCCACGATGAAACTGACTGGAAGTCCATCGGAGCAAGTTACAATTTATGGCGAAATAAATTGTCTGATTAGAATCAACTAACGCAAATCGTAATTTAACGGTTAACGCGAAATGTGAGTTAACTCACTAGCTCTTCCCAGTTATATTTTTCTAAAATATTTTTAGAAATGATAAATAATGGTTGTTTGCTGTGTGTTGGCTGTTTGGTTGAACTGCTAGTCAGTTGATTGAAATATAGATAACGATATAGATATAAATCATTAATCAAATATTGATTATGTTTAGCAGAATACTTCGTAGTGAAATGGAATTGATGTAAATTTTGTTATCTAACATCTGTGGATGCAGGGAAACAGGTTGGAGGGATCCAACTGGGTTCCTCAACATTTATTTTATTGTTTTTCATATATTGTGTTATATGATGTGATATGAAATCTGTTGTTGATTTTTTATGGTGGAATGATGCCGATCATTGTTATATGGTATGTTAAACACCATAGGGAATACTAGAATGTGAAAAAGGAAATTTTCAATGTTATATTGAAAAAGAAATATTTATAAAATCAATAGATTTTATAAAAAGAAAACTATTTATTTAGAAAATAAATAGATTAAAAAGGGATATTTATTTGTTAATCAAATAGATATAATTGAAGGAAAATATTTGTAAAACATTTACCGATAGAATTGAAAAGAAATATTTGTAACTATTTACAAATAGAATTGAAAGGGATATTTATTTGAAAAATAAATAGAATAGAAAGGGGAAATCCGTGTAAAGTAAATAGAAAAAGAAAATAGTTAGATTATCAAAGGAATTACTTATTAATTCAATAGATTTTATAAAAAGAAAATATTTTATAAATAAATAGAATTATCAAAAGGGGATTTATTTGATGAATAAATAGATTATAAATGGGAATACTTGAGAAGTGACTAGAATTGTATAAAAGGAGAATTTACATTTGAAAGATTTAAAACCCGTGCTTCGCACACGGGTATAACATGCTATGGATTTAAAGAAAATATTTTAAATAGAATCTATTCTGACCGATAGATTGAGAAAGATAAATTTATAAATAATATTTATAAATTGAATGAAATGTTTATCATCAGATAGATATAATATATTAGTCAGGACTTATATAGAGAAGTAAGAATCGATTTCAACATCGATATTTAAACTGAATAAACGTAGAGTGAATAAAGGAGTTAATCAGTTAGGGTTAATTAGATAGAGTTAATCGAATTAGAAATTTATGAGATTAGTTATTCAATTAGAGGTGATCGGATATAGTTATTTGAGATAGAGTTAGTCAAACATAGTTAATCCGGATGAGTTTCCATTTCGTACGACTGCTAGCGTATTTCGCAGGGCTGCAGATAGCCTACGACGGTCGGATGTTTCCAGAGGGAATCAGGCGTAACCATTGTGATCGCTGCGATCTAGAGTCAAGCGAATGGAGTTAAATCGAAGATTTTCCATTCGAAATAAAGTTAAAATAGACATAGTTATTCGAATATAAATTAATCGAATATTAGTTATTCGATAGGAATTAAATAAGTTGAGTTAATCAAGTAAGTTAATTAGGTTGAGTTAATCGAGTTGAGTTAGTCAAGATGAGTTAACCAAACCGAGTTAATCCAAATGGGTTAATCCAAAGGAGTTATTCGAAATAGTTTATTCAAATAGAATGAAAGGAGATTAATCAAATGTAAATCATTCGAAGAGAATTAATCGAATGTAAATCATTCGAAGAGAGATTATCGAATATAGTTATTCGAAGAAAGTGTTATCGAATATAGTCTATTCGAAAAAGAGTTATCGAATAGAGATTATTCGAAAAAGAGAATTATACACTGAATTCGATTATATCGAATTCAGGAAAGTAATATTTACTTTCCGTTTTAATCAAGGTTTACTTATTTATTAATAGATTACTGGTTTAGTTATTTAGATAAATCAAGGGATAAAAGTTACATTTTGAAGTTGGATATTTAAGAGGAAAGGAATTATAACACTATAGTTAAAATCAATGTTTTAAAATAAAGAAGGGGATTCGCAAATAGAGTCCGAGAGTTTCGCAAGGAAGTGTTAAAGATTTGAAAGGTGAACTTTGTCTATTTCGAGGTTAGAGATGTTGTTCAGTTAAGGTCTGAGAGGTAATTATACCCCAACTGGATTGACTTCGTTTTTAACTAAGGGATGGGTAAGGTTCGATAGTGAAGATTGATTAAGTGAATTTAGTTGATGAGTGTAATGGTTCAAATTGGCTTAGTGATGTTTTATTTAACATCTGTTTTAAATCAATTGAATAAATTTTGGAAACATTTTCCAAATATAATCAGAGATATTTTCTAATCATAGAAAATGAAATGTTGATGAGAAAGAATACTGGAATGTCCGTAATACGTGAAACAGAGATGGAAATGTTTTCCAATGATTTATGATGTATATTTTATAAATTTTGAAAATAAGAATTTACAAATATATAGAAATGGGAAATGAATAAATAAATGATTAATTTAATTAAAAGAGATAAATGTTGATGGATGATTGATCGAACGAATTTCTATCTGGAAATAAGATCGTTGGTTGTACACCTATTTTTTTTTATAGTTAAATCACCAACTATTAAAGTTTTTGACCATTTTATCGTCATCAATACAAAGAGACCGGGATCAGATTCATTATCTGAAAACCACTCTGTATAGACATTAGTGTTGCGATCAAATATGATGAAAATCATTGAAGATGGAGTTATGCAAGGGCTATCCTGTTTACAGAATAGTGCCTTCGGTTTGTCCAGTCCCAGGACAACGTGGATGGACGAATGTCTGACAGAGTGTATCTAAAGGATCGCGTAAGTTGATCTCTTCAAACTACTTACGTTTGGTGGCGGAGGAATTCGTTTCTCTTAGCTTTTTACCCATGGTATTTTTGAGGAAATCAATTTGTGATTTGGTGGTTATGGCGATGTGGCAATCAAAGTAAATGAATGTATGATCTGTCAAAGGATACGTTATGACCTCAAGCCTCACCAACCGGGAAATGACAGAAATCGGGCAGGCAACATGGCTAAGTGGGTCGCTCCCATTAGGGTGTATATCACATATCTAGAGGAAATCCAATTCATTCTTTATCTATTATCGATGCTGTCCCTTTTTGGGAAACGGTGGGTAGCTCCCAACCATTTGTGGTATACATTCGATACACTCAAGCGAAATGAGTGGTCGATCATGTGTGGGCCGGGTTGTAAGACGTTCTTGTTGAACCCAGTGTATTCGTCTCAAGAGATACACCATCGGCAGGTGGTCCCATACCTTGTCATAGTTGGAATCCAATCTCCAATAAGTGGCAACAATTTTGTTTGTATACTATATATGTGGAACGTGAGATGCAAGCGTTCTGCTAGATTGTTAATTACTTGTGATTAGACATTATTATAATATCAGAAAAGTATTGGTTTCCAAACTGTTTTGGGTTATCGTAAGGGAAAAACCGTCCGTGTTTATGTGTGGATTGGTCTTACGATTATCTTTTCTTTTGGAAAGGATTTTGAAAAGTTAAACCGATGATTTGAGTTTACTCACACTAGTCCCATGACTGACCCAGAGTTTATTTTGTTTTGTTTTCCCTAAACTCTTGGGTGCCCAAATTTGTACAGGCAGTCAAGTAGTTCAGGTCTTTACAGATATACTTGGAGGTGCTTGAAGCAGGAGGCTTCAGGATTATATAGCTATTGTTATTTCCGCTGTGTGTAAGTGTTGTACTCTGATAATGTTATTATACTGTTTTATTTCAAAGTTATGTATATATTATATTTTATTCGTTCCGCTGTGAGATTCATGTTTACTCTGATTGTGTTCTTCTTCTTCTTCTTCTTCTTCTATTCAAATTTTCTATCTTATCTATTCTCACCCTCTAACTTATTTCTATTAATGATCTGGAATGTTCGATGTCTGAATGGTCAACATGGTAGTTTGGTGTTGATTTCCGGAGTCGAAAATCCCAGTTCGTTACAGTGGTATCAGAGCGAGGTTAAGTGAATTACCTTGGCTCTGTGGCGTGAATCAGTAGAGATGGGGTTCGTAATACCCTAGATTGAGTTGAGTGTGTATATACGAGTGAACGTATTTGTAGATTTTATAAAAGAACTGTTTTAAATTGTGGAAATTTATTGGTTGAGTAGTTTGTGAATTCTGGTCGATCAGTTTGATCCACTGTATCGATAAGGATTTCTAAACACTTGAATACGATAAACCGACACAGTATGTTTTGAAAGGAGGTAAATGAGATAATTTTACCCAAAGTATATTTCGATATAAAGAAAATATTTATATTCGAATGATTATAGTATGTTGGACGTGTTGGTTGATTATTATGAAAATGGTTATATAAATAACCAATTTAAGTTCGTATAATATAAAGGCAGATTAAGTAAATATGAAATTTAAATCAGAATTTGGAATTGAAATAACAAAAACGTGGAAAGTGTTTGTAAGTGGATTTGAGTTAAGTATAAGAAATTTTAAAATCCTGGGAGATTTGAAATTGTTTACAAGTATCGTGAATGAGATTTTGAAAAAGATTTCAAAATGAAGGTGTTTAAATATGGTTTTGATAAGTGATATAGTATTGAACTAACTTCGATAGCTGGGAAATAACTCTGATGATACTGGCCACATCATCAGTGTTCATTTCCGAGTTGTAAGTGACGAATTACTACCAAAGATTCTGTTTTTGAATTATTTTGGTAAAAGGAAGTTGTTTTGAATCCCGAAAGGGAATAATTTATTTTAGAAAAACTAAACTGTTTAAAATCCTCAGGAAGATTAAGCAAATTAAAGAAATTCGTGAAAGCAAATATGCATTGAATTGAAACCAATTAACTAGAAATTTAATTGGAATATAATATATGAAGTAAAATCAGATTTTGAATTGAGAGATAGAATCTGAAATGGTATTGGATTGGTGAGTTAGGAGTTTGGAATCGAGAATGAAACTTGAGTTTGAAATTGTAATCGGATTGTTTTAGCGAATAGCTGTGTTGAGGATAAATTGATCAGAGGTTGATTGGGATGACTTTGGTATATACTGAATTGGTAACAGATGGAAATGATTTAATGATAAGCCCGACAAAAAGGTACACGTTTATTTTTATGGATTTGGTGATTTATGAGCCGATTTGGCAAGCTGCTTGACTGTTTGATTTTCTTTTGGGTTGGAGAAGGCCTAGAGAGGCGAGTTGTGGTTTGAACTGTTGACCGGTACAGAGGAAGTGCTGGCGAAATTTTTCGAAAATTTCAGGTGTTAGAAAATTTTCAGGATTTTAGGAAATTATCGTTGATAAGAATTAATTCATATTTTAATTGAAATTAAATTGGTTCAGTTGAAACTGAAGTTAAAAGTGAACGAATAGTTTTTAAACCAGTTAATAGGGTCTGTCTTCTACCATAGCAATTTCGAGGAAGAAATTATTTTAAGGGGGGAAGAATGTAACAACCCGCATTTTTCAACGATATAAATAATTTATTTAATTATTTAAATAATGGTTTTGGTTATTTAAAATGACCAGAATTTAATAATATTGAATATTTAATTAAAATAAATAATACAATAATATATTTAAATTCTAAAATAGTCAGAAATAGTGGAATTCACAAAATAGTGTGAATTGGATCATCTGTGATATTTAATTCAGTTTAGAATTGAATTAGAATAACGAATATATTATTTGAACGACAGTTTGAACGTATAATTATAATATAATTATAATCGAGCTTGAAATGGCGCGGTAGTTCGCTATTTGGCGATTTAAATTTCAACTGAATATACAGGGTTCGTTTTAAATCGGATTTCTGTGAAACAAGAAACGTTAGGAGCTGGTGAAGTATATTTTTCTAGTGGAAGAGAAAAATCGAGATTTCGTCGTCACTACAACAAAATATGATATTGATAACGCTTTTTAATAACACAATTTTCTGAATTGTTATTAATTACACTTAATTCTTGTTATGGCGCGTGATTTTGTTTTAGTCATATAAGTGTAACGCTCTATTCACGATTCCCTCCATCTTTTCACGAATTGTTCCATCTCCCCTCCAAAACCATTCTTCTTCCTCCAGAAATCACCTCATAGAAAAAACACGGATCTGCTGAAAACCACCAGTCTGCCGTAAACCACCACCGATCTGCCGAAAACCATCAATCTGCCTTCAATCTCCTCAACCGACTACTGTCTCTCTCCCTCCAGAACCGTCGATCTGTCGAAAATCACAGAAACCCTAATCAGCAAATAACCTAATCGATGCAGCATCATCTGCCAGACTGCCACCACTACTGCGTGCTCTGCCACTTTTGTTCTCTTCCATTTCCCTACCCACGGTTGCCTAACCCGGCAGATTATCTTCCCCTTCGTCCAATCTGCGGTTGTGCTTCACTTGGCGAAGTATAGAAAATTTGGAGAGTGTTTTTTATCCTAGCTTTCAGTTCGATTTCCAAATCATTGCTAGTTATCGACTTTGAAGATTACTACTTTTTCACAGTTCACCCAACATATATTTTTAGTGCGAAAATTAAAAATTAGATAATGATGTCAGATTTTAGAAATGCACTTATTATACTTTTAGATTTCATAAAATAGAACATTTCCCTCAGTAATTTATAGAGTTTAAGTAAATATTTAACATTATGTTGGTAATATAAGCTAGCGTCCATGTTGAAGAGAAGAAAGAGTTCCAACACATCTTCATTGATATTGTAGTATTTTTTTCCATCAATAGAAAAGTACACAAACATATTTGACAACGAAGTATTGATATTTTGTTGGATAAAAAAATAATTTTAATTATCTTATGTATTTCTATGTTTAAAGTCCGCTGAATATACTGGTAAATAACATTGAAAGGAAAAATTTGCTGTGTAATAAACCTCCTGGCGTACCTGATTTGATCCACGAACACGACACAGGCCTTAGGATAATCTCGATAAGACATTCTATATGACAGCCAATCGGACAGAGATGCTTGGAGAAGGAGGAGGTGTTGGTACTTATTAGTTTGTCGGTTTATTATCATATAAAATTTGATATCAAATACTAACTAATTGGCATTGTAGTGGACTAATAGCATATGCATTTGGTTTAGTATAGGTCCTTTATTCGAGTCTATATGTTATTGTTGGAAGGCATTTTTCTTCTTTTGCACTACTACTTTGGTCCAGGGTAACCAATGTAGTTGGGCTGACACTGGCGCCACATAATTGATTAATTTTGATAAATGCATATAGTGAACTTTTAATATGTCATTTTGTATTTTAAATCCATGCTACTATTTTAATATGTCAAAATGCATCTTTTGCATCTGGCATTTGCTAGCTGACAAATAATTTTCTTTTTCTTGTTTTAACAGAGATAGGATGACACAAAACTCATTTTTAGTTTTGCCTTATAGACGCATAAGCTAGGTATGTATGTATTTACATATATCACTTGATCGACTATGTTTCCATATCAATGATCATTTTTTCGTTGCCATAGGTTGTGTTGTTTGGTTATCATTTGGATTACGCATCATTACGGCTATATATTCATCAGGGCTCTTTACCTTTCAGTGTGTCATGTATACTTTTCAAAATGAATTTTTTTGTTGTCATTGGAAATTCATTCTAAAAAAATAAATTTAGTTCTCAGATTGAATTAGAAATTGGTTCATCTTTGTCTGTATATTCGTAGTCCTGCGCTCGCAACAAATATTACGTATTAATGGTTGAGCACATATTTATAACAGTAATCTGCGTGAACCTAAAAATCAGTGTAAAGCAAAAAACCGTCAAGTCATAAATAACAAACATAATATCAAAGTTATAATCCAAACAACCTTAATTGAATGCATTGTATACATGCCATCCAAAGATTAGTTGGTACACATGAAAGTGTATGGCGTGCATGCCAGTAATAATTTGAAATCATGTATATTCCCATTTTTTCCATGATTATCCATACTGTGTGGACCAACCTTCATTAATTGCGGAATAAAAGATTAATTATCAGATTCCGGCACCAAATTTATCAAACTGTTCTCCTATTTTAATTTAATTATACTGATTGGATCTTTTATGACAGTGCTTAGATGTTTCAAGATTGAGTAAAAGTAATAATTTTAACTTTGGTTTTGATAATTTCTTGCTGCCAAATTTCGAAACTGCAGCTTCTATATTATTTGATTGACTATGCTATGGTGTTTATGCAAGTATAAAGTTTTGTCAGATCAAACTTGTTGAAGGTTGAACAGTAAGTATGTTTTTAAAAGAAGGAAAAAATAGGTTAACGACATATATAGTATACTGAGTAACTTAAGTAGTGTTAAAAAGTTTAGGTGAGTTGATGATATAAAAAATTGTATTTTAACTGGAATAAAACATGTTAAATTTAATATGTACAATATAACTTCATGTTATCGTTTGCAATCTTAGTTCGATAATGGGACGCTCACACTTCAATTTTCACCGGTTGTAGCTGTAAGTAAGAAGACATGTAAACTGATAAAAGGAAATTGGGTTACGTCAGGTAATGAACAACAAAGGCGTTGTACGATGAAAAGTGCAATATATTTTCATAAAAATAATGTATATAAAAACCTGTGTTATTACTTGACGGTAGCAATAACATTAAAATTAGTTGATGTTGGGGAAAGAGAATTTAAAGTACAACCATGCAAAATCCTTGTATGAGCCCATGTTAATCAGTAAGATGAGCAAAATAGAGCAGGATGTAAGGGTAAATGCTCCCGATTTGTAGATGGCAAGCAGATCATCAACACTATGACCAAGACAAACCTCTGCTTCCCTATCAAATGTAGTTATAATGGTGGACATAGTAGAGTCTAAATGTCTACAGCCAGCCGATATCTTGGATTACATAATAAACATCACATTACATGAAAGTGATATTACATATTTTGATTTACAGCAGACGTACCTATTCATTGGATTTTTCATTTCGTTTTTAACACACGGCTTGACCGTATTAACAATTTCCCATGTGTTTTTATTTTTATAACTAATTAATTATGCAATCTCATTTTCCCAGTAATTTTTATAGTTTCTTTCTCTAGCATATTAGTTTATTACTTGGTTCTTGATCTGTAAATTTAGTGTCATGTTGGTGAACTTTTTGTCTTATTCTTTACCACTTTTCCTAGAGTGGTCTAAGTGACAAGGTTTAAGTGACAAGCACAGTTACGAAAAGTTTCGAACTCATGGTCTCCAGCCAATTTCGCTTCTCAATGCCTAAATGCTTTATTTATCACTTAGTTTAGATGGCTTCAAATAATAAAGTACATTATGTTTAAAGGTTTTGACCTCATAATCTCTAGTTAAATTTCTATTTTTGACGATTAAATGATTTCGCTTGCCTCTTGGCCTAAATGGTATCATGTAACAAGCTTAATTTTCTAAAAATTCAACCTCACAGTCTCTTGTACAATTTTCCTAAGTTTTCTCCGCGGTTCCCGATATAGACTTTACCTCTCAGTAGCAAATAATTTCACTTATCACCTAGCCTAGGTTTGCTTCAAATCATAAACATAATTGTGAAAATTTTAACCTTAGGGTCCAAAACTTAACCTTTTGATTTTATAAAACCTTAATTACTCCTCATTTGACGTGAACAGCCAGTGTAGCCTCTATCTCCTGGCAGCAAAATAAATTTGACCTTAAATAAGATGGTTTGTTTATCAAACTCAAGTCGAGTACTCTGTTCTTTAAATATTACAGTTACTCCGGTCGAAACTAAGTGGCGTTATCTCTTCTAAATATATGGTGCAAGTTAAATCTGAGGGATGATTAAGAAAAATGAACTAAACCGCTCACTTAAAATTTCACTCCATATTTGCATAGAAATTAAACTTGAAAGAACATGTATTATATTAAAAATTTTGAATAGTAAAATGATGATTATCTTAACTCTTACGCCTTATATTATATGTGTTACAAAAATTATGCTGCTTTAGTGTGTAAGGACCGAATGTAATGAGATCCTACGTAGAGGACAATGGCGCAAACCGAATGTAATGAGATCCTACGTAGAGGATAATGGCGCAAACCGAATGTAATGAGATCTTACATAAAGCCCAGTAAACAGAAATTACATAAGCATATGGAAAAAAAAAATTCCATTTCTGATTTTCTGTACTTTCCCGTGCCAATTCAGTATACTGTCCCGCTCTATAAATTATGTGAACAGAAGAAAAAATTTAGGCAAAAAGTTGTGGCATGTCTGTGTTTTGAATATGGCTAGTAGCAGAAACAAATAAAACGAGCTATATATATGGCTAGAATGTAGTGTGGATACAGATGAAAACAGACTAGTTATCAATGTTTCGGTAACAAAAACATACCTGAAACATAAGAAAAGATGATTTCGATAGACAAAAAGGGCAAAAACAAAACAAAAAATGTTGAAAATAATAGGATCATACAAGCAATGGTATAATAGCTAGTAAATATTTATGTCTGGATATTCACTTGTTAGTTTGTGTGATTCATTTTTAGTTAAGTCAGAATATTCACTTGTTAGTTTGTGTGATTCATTTTTAGTTAAGTCAGAATATTCACTTGTTAGTTTGTGTGATTCGTTTGCTAATTGCAGTTGAGATTTAGTATACATTTTGATCGTTTATAGAAATTTTATTCACTACTGTAACTTTTGACCGTCCACATCAGCTTTATTCTACAGCCAAGCAACATACCACGTAGCTTGATTCACACTATTACTGTTAATCTTCTATAGTAGTGGCGGCTTCTTTTCAGCCATTTGGTAACCAGTGCGCACACTGAAACTCTGTCTGTTAACGTGAATTAGTTGTTGCAGTAACTCAATCTGCTATAATTTTTCTTGCTCTGTTTAGTAAAGCAAGACTCAAGTAATATTTACTAGCTATTATACCATTGCTAGTATGATCTTGTTATTTCCAACATTTTTTGTTTTGTTTTTGTCTATCGAAATCATCTTTTCTTATGTTTCAGGTATGTTTTTGTTACCGAAACATTGATAACTAGTCTGTTTTCATCTGTATCCACACTGCATTCTAGCAATATATATAGCTTCCTTTACTCTTATAATGTTAGAAGCCCAATAAGAACCAATTCTAGATGATGAGTTGAAGTAGTATCGGAAGAATCAGGACATGATGAGTCATGGTTTTAACTCAGTGTTTGCCTACGGCTATCAACCAGGGCTGAGTTTAATTACTTGGCTGAATCTTGCTGTGTAATAACCTAGAGCCTAGAAAATGCTTGGAAGGTAATCACGTCCATCAAACTTAAAAATTACGCTTTACACCTTAATATCTTATATTTATAGTTAAACTTTTCATTATCTGTTCATTTGATTATTCAGGAACTTAGTGAGTACTTGATTCAAAATGGTGGTAAAAGCATTTCTACAGATGATTTCGAAATGGACTTTGACAAAGATGAGTTTAATGGTCGATAGATGAGCTAAAGAACAACATATTTGAACAATCATCATGGAGGTATTACCATTATTTCTCACTTCAGTTCATCTTAATGGTTTGATAGATGAGCTAAGGTCGGTGAAGTTATTTTTGAAGAAAGATTTGAATGTCTACATTGCTCTCTGTAGCTTCTACTTTATTTGTATTGCTGTTTAATTTTATTATGATGCGCTTAATTTTTAAGTTTGAAGCAAATGCACCATAGAGTGGTGCAAATGCAGTATGAAGTTATTTTATTTGTTACTTTATTCAGTATGAAGTTATTGGATTGTGTCTGTAGTGGTGCAAATGCACCGCACCACTGTAGTGGTACAAATGCACCGCATAGTGGTGCATCTGCATGATGCAGCAGCACCACTTTGTGGTGCATCTGCGCCGCTGCAATGGTGCAGTGCACCAATGGCGCAAATGCACCACATAGTGGTGCTACTGCACCACTGCAGTAGTTGCATCACAGAGTGGTGTTGATGGTGCATCAGCACCACTCTGTGATGCAACTGCTGCAGTGGTGCAGCAGCACCACTATGTGGTGCATTTGCGTCAATGCTGTGTGCAAATGCACCATATTGGTGCACTGCACCACTTAATGGTATATATCCAACAAATAGAGGGTTTTATTTTCTAGGATGTAATTTGACTGAACAGGAACTTGTTTTAAAGGAAATATATTCAGTTACAATATGGCAACATCTGCAATAATGATTTTTTCCCCCTCTAACTACCTTAATCCTAATAGTGTGAGTGAATTTCTGACTTTGTTTTCATTATTTTAAAGGAAATATTAAAAATACAATGCGAGTTAAGCTTATTCTCGTCATTAATACGATGCAGACTTTGACTGGACTGCCCCTCAATACATATATTTACAGATATTATCTAAATTTGTTTCCATTTATGTCTTCTTTTTACATATTCATATCAGGAGTTGCTGGACTAAACAAAGCAATTGACTAGTTTTATAACATAACAGGAGTTGCTGAAGCTCGGAGAATATTAGCTATGAATGACGTTGAAGGTCAGAACGAACAAATAAGACATGGATGTAGAAACAATTACAAGTTTTAGAGGTTGGAAATTCATTCATGCTGGCAACGTTAAAGTCAAAGAAGAATTGCCTGGCACATTCAGAATTTTCAAAAACCAGTAATATACATAGGCTTGTGCTTATTCAGAAACACTTTTGGAGAGATCTTAAGAACAAAGGTTAGTATTCTTTCTTGTTTCTAAGGCAAAATGTTTGTAAATTTCGTATGCCTATATGGTCAAGGTTTGTTTCTATATAAATCTCTGTTATAAGTTATAACACAAGCAATTCTCTGTCTCTACAGCATATACTTGTATTTTTCAATTTTTTTACTTTTGGGGGTTACCTATAGAATCAGTGTTGAGTTGAAATTTTTGTTATCAGATATAGTTTGATGTATAAATGCATAAATTACTTGTATTTATTTATGCTAGCAAGACACGAGATGCTTGTTTTTAGCACTTATAATATTTCCAGTATCGCCACCCATGACACATAATCTTTAGACCATTATTTGCATCACAGAGACTAATATTTAGTTCAAGCAATCACATTTATGCTTTTCAACAATAACTGATGGATGGGTCATATGTCTTTGATCTTGCAAAGTAACCATTCTTCTGCAACAATTTCCTCGAAACTGCCATAGTGATATGTGTGTTATCCTTCAGTGCTTCTGCAACATCTGCAAATTTATCTGCTGGGGAAAGGAAATATATCCAGTTACAATATGGCAACATCTGCAACAATGATTTTTCCCCCTCTAACTACCTTAAGCCTAATAACGGTGCAGTTGAGTACTGGATTGAAAGTGATATTGAATAACTGCTTACCTTTACCAGTTATGTTACTGGCTACGACGTGAGGAATTGCTAAGCATGCATCCAGAACTACTGCTATCATGGAATAAGCTTTGTAAGCCATATTATTTTGTATTTATCCAAGCTATGTTTCCTTCTTCTTAATGCTTAGTATTGTGTGCTTGGTTGTATATTTATAGAGCTGCAACATAATCATCATTGAAAAGTATTTAGTAAAGTACTCTCTCATTCAATGAATCTTTCTTTGTCTTACTAGTATATACAAGTTTTATTAAACTGTAAACAGTTATATAAATATTCGTGACCAGTTCAGTTCACAGACTTGACCAAGTATTATTAAGTTGTATACTCTGGTAGATCTATGTATTTTAGTGTTCATCGACCACCATACCGTAGAGATTATCCAAACACTTTAAGGAAAGGACATTTATTGTGGTTATAGTGGCAAGTTATACGATTTTAAAATTTTATTTACTATGCATGCAAAAGCACTACTGTTGGTTACTTTCGGCCAGTTGTATTTGACTGAAAGTTTTACAAGCAGCGTTTTTATATTTGGAATTTAAGATGATTCATTTCAATTGTTTCATTGTAAATCATGTTCATATTATTTTTTCCGGACTAATTCATCAACATTATGTGTACATTTTTTGCTTGCTTTATGATATGTATCAATCAATAATTCAATATTGAATATTAGCTAGGCTTTATCTTAGTTAAACGGCCACGAAGTGTACATTATGTCATTAACTGGACTTTTCACTCTTTCCAACTGAAGTGCACCGTAGTTTATTTTAGAGTTATGGTAAGCCAACTGCGTTGTCATATAGAATATGAGTTGTTACATAACTAATAATAACCTCAAAATCTTTACTTGTTCGTGGTCAAAGAGGATACTTTTCTGCTGGTTGGAAAATATATTCGACATTCATACATGTAAGCTTGTTATGTCAAAGTGAATTATGTCAAAGTGATAACTTAAAATTGTGCAGGCCATGTTAAAAGCTGGAAACACCCCGGCCCAGCTCATTACACAAGACAGATGAATATATAGATAAGAACCTTATTGAGTTATTGTGTGGCAGTTATTAAAGTAGACCTAAAAAAAGCTTGTGAAAATGGATGCAGGACAAATTGATCTTCCAGTTCTAGGAATAATAGCAGCAGCTGCTGTAACATTTTATGCAGTCAGCTTTTCAGAGATTAGGGAGGTAATTAGACACAACTACACAACACATCTAGTTATCTACTGCGAATTTGATTTATGCAGAGAATTACATACAAAATTCCATTTAGATAATCGTTATGTTGAGTACATAAAAAGTATTTTCCTTACATACTACTTTAGATCTTGCTCATATTCATGGCAGATAACTATTTTGAATTTTTATATTTGCGGGTGCTAAATATTTTTCATGAGGAAATAGGACATGACTTTGGTAATGGTGTTTTGCCTAGCAGGTTCGGGCTGTTTTATCTAGCAAGATTGGGTTGTTTTGTCTTGTGTCTTTTGTGTGTTAACTGAATAATTATGAACAATGTTTTGTATTTTGTGTACTCATGTTCACGTCAATGGGAATTGAAAACATATGTATTGAATTAGGTGTACTCATGGATTTAATTTCTTTTGTTAGTTGATACTTTATTTGCTATTAATATATTTTATGTGTTCGTCTTTAACTTGTTATGAAGATTCATTTTGATAATTATTATTAAAATGTATAAGCTGTAGAGAGATTTTTACCATAACATGTTAATTTAATAGCGTCTTGTGGAAGTTACCAAAGATATATGTTATAGCAGTAAAACTACATTATGAATAATCTCAATTTTATTGAGATTTAGATGTATAATAGCGGCAAAAACGAGCTATTGTATTGATGTAGCATAACGACAAAAACGAGCTATTGTATTGACGTAGCATAGCGGCAATATCGTGTCATTAATATTTTGGCTTAGAATGAAATTTTGATGTATTATAGCGGTTAAAACGAGCTACTGTAATAAAGTAACATAGCGGCATATAACCGCTATCAAACAGGATCTTTAATAACGGCATACAAAGCGTTATAAATGTTTAGCAGTTTTTTATAACATGTTCATATACAACAGTTATGAAACCGCTATCTTTCTTACTCATAGCGGCAATGAGCCGCTATAAAATTGCAGTTCTGTTGTAGTGCGTGTACATTTTTAGTTATGCCCAAATCAAATTTTAGAAAAGTCGCTATGGAATTCCTTTATAAGTTATATCGATTAATTTATATTTTAAAATGGATTTTTAAATATAAATCGAATATCGATGTAACATTGGATTTGAAATATCGAGTTATAAATCCCAGTGTAGCAGTATGATATTCTATTATGAATATATACGATGATATTTATTTTTAAACATTAAATTTAATTGTTTTTAAATATATTTATATATTTAAAAGGGTTATTTAGAGCTTTAAAAATGGGCCGTTTTTCAAACGACCTCAGAATTCGACGAAACTAATTTTGTTGAATCTGCAATATTAAATTATTACTAGATTTCAATTTCCGTGATTTTTGAAGTCAGTATGTGGCCGTATGAATTTTTAATGTAAAAACAGTCGATATTTTGACGGTCAAAAATACGCTGTGTGAGGAAATGGAGTCGGAATTCGACGAAACTAGTTTCGTTGGGTTCGTGATGTCGTAATATAGTTGCAAGCTAATTTTCGTAATTTTTGGGTATCGTGTGTGATCACAAGAATTTTAGAGGACAAATAAAAATAGCGTTTGCTTAAAATTCAATAGAATAATCGAATAAAAAAATTATTATTTCTATCCTATATAATACCCTAACATTCGTAAGACCTAATTCACAACTTCCACAGTCAACGAACTAAACCCGCCGTCGATTTCTTTCTCAAAACCCCATTTCGTGATCTTCTAAAATCAATAAGAATAGAAATCAAAACCTATAAATCCAAATCCATATATATTTGAACTCCTACGGATGTGCTCTTCAACTTAGCACAAGTTTTATGGGGTTCGACTTCTTTTTGGGTTCGCTAAGAAATGGTACAGTGGGTTTTAATTTCTAGGGTTCAATGTTTTGGGCGAGTAAGGCATTGATGGATGAAGTTACTGTTACATTTAGGTTTATCAGGGGAAACCGCACCTTGTTGCTAAGCTTTTGGGGATACGATGAAAAACAATGTCGATGGTATCTCAGACTACGTCGTCAAACTGTTGTCGAACGGAGATGTCCTTCAGAGCTTGAGATGAACGATGTTTATATGGGGAGAAAGAGGAGTTTAAGGGAAGATCTATGGTGGTCTTTGTTTGGATTTCCATTGAGAAATGAAGGAGCGGCGGAAACAAAAACTCGTGGCAACGTCAGGTCTTTTACTGGAGCGTGCATTTTCAATTGGAAGAGAAGGACTGGGGAGCCTGGTTTTTAAGGATCGGGTTTGGGCTATAAGGAATAGTAAGGCTCATTTAAATTTAAACCCAAGTTTTTATTTATTTAAAACTATATTAACTTGTGAATGTTATATCTTGATCATACGATATCAGAATCACGAACGGATGGATCCGTTAGGATCGTATGGACGAGCATTCCACGATGAAACTGACTGGAAGTCCATCGGAGCTCGTTACAATTTATGGCGAAATAAATTGTCTGATCAGAATCAACTAACGCAAATCGTTATTTAACGGTTAACGCGAAATGTAAGTAAACTCACTAACTCTTCTCAGTTATATTTTTCTAAAATATTTTTAGAAATGATAAATAATGGTTGTTTGTTGTGTGTTGGCTGTTTGGTTGAACTGCTAGTCAGTTAGATAATGATATAGATATAAATCGTTAATCAAATATTGATTCTGTTTAGCAGAATACTTCGTAGTGAAATGGAATTGATGTAAATTTTGTTATCTAACATCTGTGGATGCAGGGAAACAGGTTGGAGGGATCCAACTGGGTTCCTCAACATTTATTTTACTGTTTTTCATATATTGTGTTATATGATGTGATATGAAATCTGTTGTTGATTTTGTATGGTGGAATGATGCCGATCATTGTTATATGGTATTTTAAACACCATAAGGAATACTAGAATGTTAAAAAGGAAATTTTCAATGTTATATTGAAAAAGAAATATTTATAAAATCAATAGATTTTATAAAAAGAAAACTATTTACTTAGAAAATAAATAGATAAAAAAGGGATATTTATTTGTTAATCAAATAGATAGAATTGAAGAAAAATATTTGTAAAACATTTACCAATAGAATTGAAAAGAAATATTTGTAACTATTTACAAATAGAATTGAAAGGGATATTTATTTGAAAATAAATAGAATAGAAAGGGGAAATGCATGTAAAGTAAATAGAAAAAGAAAATAGTTAGATTATCAAAGGAATTACATATTAATTCAATAGATTTTATAAAAAGAAAATATTTTATAAATAAATAGAATTATCAAAAGGGGATTTATTTGGTGAATAAATAGATTGTAAAAGGGAATACTTGAGAAGTGACTAGAATAGTATAAAAGGAGAATTTACATTTGAAAGATATAAAACCCATGCTTCGCACACAGGTATAACATGCTATGGATTTAAAGAAAAGATTTTAAATAGAATCTATTCTAACCGATAGATTGAGAAAGATAAATTTATAAATTGAATGAAATGTTTATCATCGGATAGATAGAATATATAAGTCAGGACTTATATAGAGAAGTAAAAATCGATTTCAACATCGATATTTAAATTGAATAAACGTAGAGTGAATCAAAGGAGTTAATCAGTTAGGGTTAATTAGATAGAGTTAATCGAATTAGAAATTTATGAGATTAGTTATTCAATTAGAGGTGATCGGATATAGTTATTTGAGATAGAGTTAGTCAAACATAGTTATTCAGGATGAGTTACCATTTCGTACGACGGCTAGCATATTTTGCAGGGCTACAGATAGCCTACGGCAGTCGGATGTTTCCTTAGGGAATCAGGCGTAACCATTGTGATCGCTGCGATCTAGAGTCAAGCGAATGGAGTTGAATCAAAGATTAGCCATTCGAAATAAAGTTAAAATAGACGTAGTTATTTGAATATAAGTTAATCGAATATTAGTTATTCGATAGGAATTAAATAAGTTGAGTTAATCAAGTAAGTTAATTAGGTTGAGTTAATCGAGTTGAGTTAGTCAAGATGAGTTAACCAAACCGAGTTAATCCAAAGGAGTTATTCGAAATAGTTTATTCGAATAGAATTAAAGGAAATTAATCGAATGTAAATCATTCGAAGAGAATTAATCGAATGTAAATCATTCGAAGATAGATTATCAAATATAGTAATTCGAAGAAAGTGTTATCGAATATAGTTTATTCGAAAAAGAGTCATCGAATAGAGATTATTCGAAAAAGAGAATTATACACTGAATTCGATTATATCGAATTTGGGAAAGTAATATTTACTTTCCGTTTTAATCAAGGTTTACTTATTTATTAATAGATTACTGGTTTAGTTATTTAGATAAATCAAGGGATAAAAGTTACATTTTGAAGTTTGATATTTAAGAGGAAAGGAATTATAACGCTATAGTTAAAATCAATGTTTTAAAATAAAGAAGGGGATTCGTAAATAGAGTCTGAGAGTTTCGCAAGGAAGTGTTAAAGATTTGAAAGGTGAACTTTGTATATTTCGAGGTTAGAGATGTTGTTCAGTTAAGGTCTGAGAGGTAATTATACCCCAACTGGATTGACTTCGTTTTTAAATAAGGGATGGGTAAGGTTCGATAGTGAAGATTGATTAAGTGAATTTAGTTGATGAGTGTAATGGTTTAAATTGGCTTAGTGATGTTTTATTTAACATCTGTTTTAAATCAATTGAATAAATTTTGGAAACATTTTCCAAATATAATTAGAGATATTTTCTAATCATAGAAAATGAAATGTTGATGAGAAAGAATACTGGAATGTCAGTAATACGTGAAACAGAGATGGAAATGTTTTCCAATGATTGATGATGTATATTTTCTAAATTAAGAAAATAAGAATTTACAAATATATAGAAATGGGAAATAAATAAATAAATGATTAATTTAATTAAAAGAGATAAATGTTGATGGATGATTGATTGATCGAATTTCTATCTGGAAATAAGATCGTTGGTTGTACACCTTTTTTTTTATAGTTAAATCACCGACTATCAAAGTTTTTGAACATTTTATCGTCATCAATACAGAGAGACCAGGATCAGATTCATTATCTGAAAACCACTCTATATAGACATTAGCATTACGATCAAATATGATGAAAATCATTGAAGATGGAGTTATGCAAGGGCTATCCTGTTTACAGAATAGTGCCTTCGGTTTGCCCAGTCCCAGGACAACGTGGATGGACGAATGTCTGACAGAGTATATCTAAAGGATCGCGTAAGTTGATCTCTTCAAACGTACTTATGTTTGGTAGCAGAGGAATTCATTTCTCTTAGCTTTATACCCGTGGTATTTTTGAGGAAATCAATTTGTGATTTGACGGGTGTGACGATGTGGCATTCAAAGTAAATGAATGTATGATCTGTCAAAGGATACGTTATGACCTCAAGCCTCACCAACCGGGAAATGACAGAAATCGGGCAGGCAGCATGGCTAAGTGGGTCGCTCCCATTAGGGTGTATATCACCTATCTAGAGGAAATCCAATTCATTCTTTAACTATTATCAATCCTGTCCCTTTTCGGGAAACGGTGGGTAGCTCCCAACCGTTGGTGGTATACATTCAATACACTCAAGCGAAATGAGTGGTCGGTCATGTGTGGGCCGGGTTGCAACACATTCTTGTTGAACCCAGTGTATTCGTCTCTTGAGATACACTATCGGCAGGTGGTCCCATACCTTGTCATAGTTGGAATCCAATCTCCAATAAGTGCCAACGATTTTGTTTGTATACTATATATGTGGAACGTGAGATGCAAGCGTTCTGCTAGATTGTTAATTACTTGTGATTAGACATTATTATAATATCAAAAAATATTGGTTTCCAAACTGTTTTGGGTTATCGTAAGGGAAAAACCATCCGTGTTTATGTGTGAATTGGTCTTACGATTATCTTTTCTTTTTGAAAAGATTTTGAAAAGTTAAACCGATGATTTGAGTTTACTCACACCAGTCCCATGACTGACCCAGAGTTTATTTTGTTTTGTTTTCCCTAAACTCTTGGGTGCCTAAATTTGTATGGGCAGTCAAGTAGTTCAGGTCTTTATAGATATACTTGGAGGAGTTTGAAGCAGGAGCTTCAGGATTATATAGCTATTGTTATTTCCGCTGTGTGTAAGTGTTGTACTCTGATAATGTTATTATATTGTTTTATTTCAAAGTTATGTATATATTATATTTTATTCGTTCCGCTGTGAGATTCGTGTTTACTCTGATTGTGTTCTTCTTCTTCTTCTATTCAAATTTTCTATCTTATCTATTCTCACCCTCTAACTTCTTTCTATTAATGATCTGGAATGTTCGATGTCTGAATGGTCAACATGGTAGTTTGGTGTTGATTTTCGGAGTCGAAAATCCCAGTTCGTTACATTCGGTGCTCAGACGAGGCGGCGCGGTGAGGTTATTTAGTGGGAGCTATTGTCAAACCGATAGGCACTTGAGAAGGATCGGGGTATTCCAGAAGCCAAGGGAGAAAACGCGTTTTTCTTGGTCTGATGATGACGTGGCACAGATTAGTTAATAAGGTAATTAGAGTGTTAATTAATAGTTAATTTAATTTAAATAAAACGAGTTTAAAACTTCAAATGGTCGTAACTAATTCATACATTAACGAAATTTAGCGAAATTGGATCTGTTGGGATCGCAGGGACGAGACCTAGGTGATGGCACTGACTAGGGACTGATTAGACACAGTTGAAATTTCAGCAAATTTTAAACGCCCGTTTCAAATTAAAAGGAACAAACGCGTCAACCGTCGACTGAATAGTCTGGTGAGTTAATTCTCACACCTTCTGGAATCCTGTGATGTGGTAAATTCATATTAAAATATAATTTACCATTTAAAAGTAATGCAAGTTAGGTATTATTGTCAAAAATTCGAGCGTCGATTTTTCGCCGGGTCGTTACAATATCAGCATGTATTGGGTTCGCTGTTTTTATGACCAACATGGATTTCATGCGTTAGGGCATCGATTTTCCAACGATTAAGCACTTGATTGTAAAATGAAGTAGATATTAGTGATTAGCATGGAAAATGGAGTCTTTGCACAAATTTTGGGAATGTATGGGAATAAAAGAGTTCGAACTCTTCCTTATAGCGCACGCAAGGGCTGTTCAAACGCAACTGTCATGGAGGAATCAAGTTACACCATTTTTTCATAGGATGATGGAGAATAATAAGAGGATGTTTGTTGAAACACCCCACGTTCATTAATGTCACTCACAAAGGGAATGCATTAACTTCAGTGAAGCGTTATAGGTAAGAGATGTAGATAAATTACAAGACAGAAAATAAAGCAACGGAAAATAAAGTCATTTTATAAGCAACGTAGTTCAGTCAAGCTTTTACAACAATTGACTCAATCATACTTAAAAGTATTACATAAAACTTCTGTCTTGATTCAAAAACTTCCAAGTATATAAGAAGCATAAAACATATCAAAGTTGCATAAGTCCCCAAATTAAAGTGCAATCACAGCCATAGCCAAAGATAAGAGGTTCCAAGTCAGAAATCACAGAATCTCCGAGCTTGGAAAGAGAAACGGTCCAAACTAAGCTGAGCTATTCCCTCCCTAACTACCTACGGAGGGGGGGGGGGGGGAGAAACAGAAGAAAAGAAGACGAAAGAAAACAGGTCAGACATAAGTCTGGTAAGTCTAGTAATTTTTCAGCATGTGAACAAGATAAAGGATCATGACATGAATAAACTGAAAATAGGACAATACCATAAAACAAGATAACTTAAGACAAGATAAGGCAAGGTAAACTGAATGCGCTTCTACTCTTTCTTTGCTTCGCTACTACCCTGTTATTCTGATTTCTATATCTCTGCACCGCCTAACTAGTGTCCCAACCAATAATCTGTATAAAATGATAATATTACACCGTGATCCCAATCCCCGCAATTGTGGTAGCCTTCAGGTGTACATCTAGTAGGAGGATCTTACCTCAATCAGCCTAACTGCCACGATGATGTTAGATGTACCCTTACTACCCTATCGATCGGCTCCCTACTTGTATTAAGGTTCCATGTGCCTGTGTCAATCGGCCCTCTCTTGCGTGTAGACACCCTGTGCTGATCCCACCATAAGGTGTATCAATCCTTATGATAGAAAACCAACACGATTCAAGATGCACAGTGTGTAACTACTGGTACCCAGTGTCTGCTTTTTCCCACTCTGGAGTACGTGCACGCCCATAAACCGTCGGAACCTACACTGACGTACGCCCTGCCGCTATTTTGACCGCTTATAACCAGCCTAGTAATTGTGCCCCACCCTGCCTAGTTCAGAGTACCATGATACATCTATGTGGGTTACTTCTGAAACGGGTCCCCGTTACTAGGGTTCCCTACTGGTTAAGTTTGTAGGCCTATATATACAAATATTACCCACCTACACGAGATGTACTTAACCCTCCCACCGATTCAAGCATGTTTATTTAACTGTTAAGTTTGTGGACCTATATATACTAATATTACCCACCTACACGAGATGTACTTAACCCTCCCACTGATTCAAGCATGTTTATTTAACGGTTAAGTTTGTGGGCCTATATATACTAATATTACCCACCTACACGAGATGTACTTAACCCTCCCACCGATTCAAGCATGTTTATTTAACGGTTAAGTTTGTGGGCCTATATATACTAATATTACCCACCTACACGAGATATACTTAACCCTCCCACTGATCAAGTCAATACATATTATTGGTTAAGCTTGCCTTAACCCTTTCTGCTTCGTTTATGTAATATTGGTTAAGTGTTGTCCATTCATGTTAACTTAACCCTACCATTTGTTTAATTAACATGTTGTACTGGTTAAGTGTTGCCTTAGTTAACTTAACCCTACCATTTGTTTAATTAACATGTTGTACTAGTTAAGTGTTGCCTTAGTTAACTTAACCCTACCATTCTTAACATGTCCTGTTCATTAGCATTAATTGATTTATTAATGCACCAACCTCTCACATTAGATCTGTGTTGTTGCGGTTATTGGATGTGCCGGGCGGTTCCAGGCAGTTTTACACCACAACTCAATCTAACCTCGGGTTTTTCTTGGGCATGATGTACTAATCTCTCACATTAGATAGGTGTTGTTGCGGTTACTGGATGTTCCGGGCGGTTCCGAGCAGTTTTATACCACAACTCAATCTAATCTCCGGTTAGGCATGTTCATCCTTTATTTAATTTGCATATTCGTCATTTATGTCAAGTTTATATGTAAATTATTCACAAGTGTTGTCATGTCACATTTAATATTTAAATTATGTTCATAATTAATGGTATACAAATTATACCATTTCATGCTATTAATCATTTACATGATTATGAGCCAATCTATGCAATTAGCATGTAATTTAATGTTTTACCCCAACGTTTCCCCCCGTTATTCGTTCGCATAATTTACATAGAACGTTAGACTCGCAAATTAGCCTAACTCATAAACAAAAGGGAAAAGAAAGGAACATGTAGCATTCCAATAGCAAAAAATAATATGAATCTAACTAAGCATGTGTAATACAAATTTTTCATGAACAGTATAAACTTAATCAAGCATATCAATGTGAACTTGTACTTGAGTTAGATCCAATTAACATAGATCTTAAGCATATGAACAGGAATTTACATAGATCTTAAACATATGTATTAACTTGGATCTAAACATGTAAGCATGTAGATCTAAACATATAAGCATATATGAACATGACTTAGTTTATGAACATGTACATAACGTAACATAAAAGCAAGCGTGTAGATCTAAACATATAAGCATATATGAACATGACTTAGCTTATGAACATGTACATAACATAACATAAAAGCATCACCAAATTAATATTAGGTCCAATTGTACAAATCACAATAGTCTCATAGGCATAGTTAATTTCAGATTTGTCATAAGGATAAACATGAATCAGAATCACAATTAGGCATAGTTCTAGATTCGATTTATTTCAAGTCATGACTGTTATATATTTAAATATGAAATATAACTGAACTTACAGAAAAAGAACAGTTCTTGTATTCTGGAATCTGATTTCTGAATTTGTTTAGTTATTCCTTTGTTGTAGACTATTGATGTTCTTCTAATTGATTTCTAGTTGAAGAAGATATTCTAGTTTTAAGAAGATGGAGGCTAAGCTAGTTCAGAGAGATAGCATGACGGCTTCATAGAATGTGTTTATGTGTTTTAGGTTTAGGGTTTGAGTTGATTATATAGAAGTCTAGGATTAATTCTAGCCTTCAGATCAATCTAGGATCCATCCAAACCATCCAAATCATCATGACACAAAGACACCTCACCAAACTAATCAAATAAAGCCATATCAGCCCTAATACAAGAAAAATTGTCACCCAATCAACCAGAAAAAGCCACATTCAAAAAAACAATCCTTGACCAACAAAAATGCGCCACGTGTGCCACATGATGCGTACACGTCATATAAATATTATATATATATATATATATTTCTTTCTAGCAATCTTCCCAATTAAACATTTTCACACTAAACCACTTTTTGAACTACGTTCACACTAAGCCACTTTTTAGCCATTCCCCTAAAACAAAAATATGGCGCTGGCGGGGATCGAACCCTGTACCTCTTATATGCAAGTCACATGTTCTAACCAAATGAGCTACTAAGTCTTTTGCTTACAAACCTTAGAACAATGCTAAACATTATTCTTTTCTCATTCCTATTTTTCATGTTTTGTTGCAATATTTAATTTAAAGATATCTTCTTCATTTTAAATCGGTTTTCTGTAAACCACAGGTCTAAATTGATCAGAAAATCACCATGAACGCAATGATGCTAATTTCGTTACCAAATTCCTGAAGCTCTTCAAATTTTTCTTTTTTATTTAATTGTTCGCATGCATTTCTTTGCATTTCATGTGTTGCACTTAATATTTCCTTCATTTCACTCCATGAACTTATTACATGAAATATTTATTGTCATTATTTAATTTTTCTCTTAAATATATCTACGTATATAACATATATACATATTTCCATATTTTTAATTTCATTAAAAATGCGGGGTGTTAAATTTATGGTGAAGTTGGTTCTTGAATTCGTTAAGGGATGAGGAAGGACGTAGGGTATATTGGAGGGGCCATGGAAACATGCGAGTGTTCATTGTTTTCAGGGAGCAACATTTTGATGGAAGTAAGATGATATGGAGAGTTTTTAAGAAATGGTGATTAATTAAGTTTTAATTATTTTCAGTTAATTAAATTATGTGATTAACGCTAAAATTATCATAACTTGTTCATATGGAATCAGAATTGGACGAAACGATGGTTGTTGGAACCGTCTCGACAAGATCTACGCAATGAAACTGATTGGGACTGATACGGAGCTTGTTTGAATTTGAGGCGAATTCAAATTCAAACAGTACAGAAATTCAGAAATAAAAGAATGGAGGAGTGGAAACGAATGTGAGATCTCTCACACACTCAAATTATTTTAAAGTAAATATATACTAGGATGTAGACAGGCTTAGAAGCCCCCGACACTATTTATTGTACAAACCAATTGATTGTTTGTTTGTTGTGATTGAGATGTTATTGTTGTACATAAAAATTATATATGAACTGTATATAAAAATTATTTATATAAAATAAATATATAAATTATTATGAAATGAAATAAAATAAATATTCATTTTCAAACCGGACGGTTTGTTTATATACACTTATTTACCTGATATTGATTGGGACGATAAATTTTACACATCGCCCAACTGCACAAATAATAAATAGTATTTGTTGTTTGAAAACCCCACACGGGTATTGGGATAATATTTGACATACACTGATCATAATATTTAGTGGTATGTCAATCGACGGGTTGACAACCAGTACAAGTGTTATTTATTTATTTTAATGCTTATACAGTTGTAGAATGCACTCTTGATGTTGTATGAATTTTTAATGACTGTTTATCATTATTGTGGTATACATGTGATGTTGAAATCCATATAAATAAAATTATATGGTAATTGATTGAGTTTGATTCCGATTCAGAAATTAATGAATATTTTAAAACAAAGAATATTATAAAATAATGAATAATTTAAAATAAAGAATTGAATTAACAAATATTTTAAAATAATATTCAGTGAATATTGAAATGTGAAGCCGTGTTAAGTAGTTAAACGCCATTTTAACACGAACGGGAATTTTGTCGATTTTATTCATTTTATAATGAATATCAAAAAGTGATTTCAAAATCTGATATTTTGAAAATATTATCATTTTAATATTATAATGATATAGAAAATTCAATTTTGATTTGAATTTGAAAATAGGACTGAAATCGTTTTAAAATGAATTTAAAACTAATTTATATATGAAATAATCAATTTGGATTTAAAGTTGAAATGGAATTGAAATCGATTTGAAATGAATTTATAAACGAATTTATATGGAATATTCAATTTTGATTTGAATTTGAAAATTGAAATCGTTTTAAAATGAATTTAAAACGAATTTATAATGGAATATTCAATTTTGATTTAAAATTGAAATGGAAGTGGAAATCGTTTTTAAAACGAATTTAAAACAATTTATAAAATTCTTTTAAAATGGAAATCGACGAAATATATAATATATATTATATATATATTATAATGGCCAGAATAGAACGTGCCGAGCAGTGACCGTTCGCGAATTTCGACCATTAACTTCAAATGGATGTTACGGAAGATCCGACCGTCGGATTCTCCAAAAACCGAAACTGTTGGGTTCGTATCGAAAAGAGCTTTCCAATGAATATAAAAGATTTGAAATCTAATGGTTAGATATGGAGATATGTCCAAATCAATTTCAAAAAAGGTCGTTGTGGATGCAGTTCGGTGGCCGTTATTGGAAACCGACTGTACAGGCGATAATAAAATTATTAAAAATATGAAAAAATTATGTAAAATCATAATAAATGATTTGGAAAGATTTTGGATGAAAAATTCCAGTTCTGAAAAGATAAAAATATATTTTTTATCAAAATGAACTAGTTATTAACTAGAATAATAATCCAATTATTTTTAAATAAATAAATTGGATTTGAAAATGGTTTTAAAATAACCAGAAATTTCCGAAGAATAAATTGGAATGGATTGAGTGGAAATAATCTTTGGAGTATTTCGATATTGGATTCCGTGATTATACGGATATTGTTGAGGAATTTGGAAGATATATGTATATATATATCGTTATTCCCAATACGATATTGGTTGGTTTCAGAATTTGATATTGAATATAAGCCGATATAATTTCTATTCAGAGCCTTGTATTTGATATCAAATTGGATTTTGGGTTTGTCGTGAACGGTGTCTTCATTAACATTGTTCTTAAACCCAATAGAGAAAAGAATAAATCTTTAAGTTAAGATTTAGTGAAGTTTTCCAATTGATTAATATTTAATTGGAATTGAATAAAAGGAATTGGATTTTGGGTCTGTCGTGCATGGTGTTTTAAATAACACTTGTTCTTTAACCTAATTAACAGTGAAGATATGATTTGGAATTTATAATCTTTTAATTAAGATTAATGGAATTTTTGCAAAGTAAAGAATTCCAATTTAATATATTAAATTGGAATTGAATGGAATTTGATTTGGTATTAATCAAAATGAGTTTCTGTGGAGGAAGTCCATTAACACATATGGAGTTTAAAAGGCTTTGTCGTTATTCCATTTATATTATTAGTCGGATACGAAAATTGGTATTGATTATATATTGATCTGTTTTCCATGGAGATTCCATGGTTAATGGAATGTGATTTTGGGTTTATCGTGAACCGTGTTTTAAATGACATTAGTTCTTTAACCCAGTTAAAGACATGATTACATGTCTAACATTGTATTTCGAACTATATTTGTTGATCTCTGCTAAATATATATCTGTTTGGTGGCGGAGAATTTATTCTCTTTCTTAACACCCTTCTCTAAGACGTACGAGCTCAGAGGTTATATATCGGTAGAAATCAATGGTACGGTGTAGATTGTCGATGCGACATGTTTGATTTCCCAAAGTTAAATAGTCATTAATATTGATTTTTGGGAAGATTAAAACTAAATGGAGTTTTAATGAATCCTTAATTAGATTGAAAAGTGAATGTGATAATTAAAATTATCAATTAAAGAAAATGATCGACAATGGAGTATCACCAGTTTTTCTCCAAGCGATAGTTAAATCTTTAATTAGATTTGAACGTGAAATGGTAATTAATTTTTATCGATAACACTGTGATGTTAGATATGAAGTATTTCCAGTTTTGCTCCATGGGATGAATAGGTTGGGATTGGAAAAATAAACAAATGATTACTTCGGTAAGGTTCGCTAATCCCGACTAGTTTGTAAAACCTTAATTTGGTTTAAATTATGAAAAGAATATTTGAATAAAAGAATATTCTTGATTGGAATGAGGCATGTGATGTGTTGTTATAGCACTTAATTATAAGATACGCGAGTTATTCGGAAAGACCGGGTTTAACCCATTCTGAATAACTGAAACGACGAAAAGTCGAAGAGATTGAAGACGGTGCAAGACCGACAATCTTCACATCGAATGGATGGGTTGCTACTGTTGCTCATGATTGGAGTAGCTACCTTGAAGGGGCTACAGTGGTAACCATCAGGACGTACTTGTTGATTGTACGGATATGCGAGGGCCTCTGTCCTGTATTGGACATACGGGACGAGGAATATGGTGCCTCCAGTTTCGTTCAGACCTAAAACGGACTTGTAAATGGATGGTGTGTATGACATTGTATTCCTTTATACTGTATTCGTTGATCTCTGCTAAATATATATCTATTTAGTGGCGGAGAATTTATTCTCTTACTTAACACCCTTCACTGAGACGTACGAGCTCAGAGGTTATATATTGGGAGAAATCAGTGGTATAGTATGGATTGATAGTGCGGCATGCTGAGATGAAATAATCTGAACTTTTGTTGAAAAGCTATGTTAGGAGGATGATGATCAAAGCACAACTTTAATATAGCACAGCTTTGTGTAGCGCTAATTCACTAGCCTTACACACCGGTATGGTGGAAAACTGATGGTTAGATCAGTATGCTTTAGAGCTGAGAATATACATCCTACATGTTGTCATGGATTCGGTCGACCGAGGTGATACAGGGTTTGCACTAGTACAAAACAGTCCATTTGCGACGGTTGTTTAGTAAGGTTTGCGACGGTTTTACAACCGTCGCAAATGCAGTCGTCGCAAATAGCAAAAAACTGTTGCGACGGCTAAAAATCCGTCGCAGAATGACCTTTTGTGCGGCGGATTTTAGTTTAACTGTCGCAAATAGTTTATTTTCTGCGACTGGTTTTATTTAAAATCGTCGCAGTTGAAAAAGATTTTAGTTCTGAATTTGACTAATATGCTACGGATTTTTAAAAACCATCGCAAAAACTTACTGTTTTGCGACTGATGTTAATGAAAAACCGTCGCAAATGAACATTAATTTAGTTTCGACTTTCTCCAACATGCTACGGTTTTGTAACATCCGTCGCAAAAAGTGCAGGTTATGCGACAGTTTTTTATTAAAATTCGCCGCAAAAATGTCATGTTATGCTACTGTTCGTATTAAAAACCGTCGCAAAAGATATACGTTTTGTTCGATCATGCTACAGATTTATGAAAATCCATCGCAAATTTTGCTACTGCATATACCAAAAATTGGTAATATCATCAGATTTACACCCATATAGATTTATTATCCCACACATTTCAATAGAAACTATAAATGAATGAACATCAAGCATACTTCCAACATTCAACATAAATCAAAATAATATCAATGGTCTCATTTACCATAATTAACACAAATTCACATGTTATATAATTTATCATTAACTTCAAAATACTGAGATTACCATCTAACTTGTACAAGACAAGTCCACAAATTCATAATAATCTCCTTAGCTGTCATATCCAAATCCAAAATATTAGATGTTATATCCAAACCCAAAAATGCTTCCAAGAGATCATAGTTGTTGCACGCTACTTCATCATCATAAAACTGCAGGGAAAAAGACATATTTCAATTTTATAACTCTCACTGTATCAAACTAATTATAATGTATGCACCATATGATATAATATAAAAGTAACTTCTAATTAATACTAATAACTCAAGCATCATACTGCCCAATTTCTAGATCCATATCGAATTAACTGACAAGGATGCAAATTTGAAGTGTCCAGGTTGAAACTTTTGTATGTCAATTTAGGGATGTTAATTGGTTGGCACTATTAATCAAAGTAAACAGTTGTTGGCACTGTTAATTGGTAAACTACCAAAGCCACAGACAGATAGGTACTCTTACATTGTGTTTCGTGTAGGTGTCACAATTTTAAAACATACGCCATTAAGTAGTTAGTTTGATATTAGCACTGAACTGGATACGGGTTGGAAGGGACCTGTTATTCTATTAATAAGAGACAGTTGTAGCACCTTCTTTTTATTCTGGCCTTCTTAGTAGAGCCATTTGTTTGTGGTCCTATCCTAGCTGACCTTGTTTTTTGCGTTGCTCTAGTCCCCCTTCACTCCGATAGCAATTGTTTTTGTTCTTTTGAAATTACTCCTTTTCTCATTCTAAATTTATTTAATTGTAAAAAAGGGAGTAAAATTATATTGACATCATAAAAAAAACTAGAGGCTTATTTATTGACTTATTCTTCATACTACCATTACAAAAGCAGACGCAATCAAGGAAAAATTTATGCAAACTGACACGCACTTCGCACATTATAGTATACAATTGAGTGCTATATAAACTACCAAATTCCGGGTTATAGGTACGTCAACTGGATGCAGTGGATAAAATAAATAACTGCTAAAATGCTTATGTTAGGTAGGTAGGTAAATTTTGATACAAGACAAATCATACAAGTGAAATTTTTAAAGGCATAAAATAAATCTGTATGACTATCCCAGAACTAGCAGTAGGCACACAGTAGTAAGAGGCCTTAGGGCATGTATAAGATTGTAAACTTCTCTGCATATAGCACAAATGTCTTGTGTTTGCTAACTTTTAAGTTGACTACTATATAAAAATATGTTAAGTTAACAACTATCCAGAAAGTATAAATTAGGTAATAGTCATACTAATCAGATAGATTTAACATATTTGAAAATTCAATTAAACTAGGATACGATGATTAAGATCCAAGAAGTATCTTGAAGCAAGTTATGAACTGCATAGACTTATAAAGGCATTAAACATTGTGTATGTGCTACATGTCAGGTTTTGTGAAAACTTTGTTGACACCTTATAATTTGAGTTGCTACCAATGTATTATAACCTGACTTAAACTGAAAATGGAGATTGAGCAATGAGAATCCCATTAAAATAAATTGAAATGAACTAAGCCACTTCAAAACAAACAGAATTTTACAATAGCACTGTTATTCAAAGTAAACAGTTGTTGCCTAGTTAGTCGTTAACTAGAAAATCACACTTACATAGCCGAGGACTAACCAAGTTTATTTATTTAACACAGACACATGATAAGCAGTAAACTTATCAAGTCGCTCTTCTCGTTCTTCTTCAATTATTTTTTACCTATTTTAAAGAATAATACTATGAACGTACCCCTAAAGTTTCTTTGAGAAGTAAACGACCTGTCAATTGTCACTTTTTGAATGTAACTTTTGGAACTATGCTAACTTTATTTTTTAGCATTAACCACGTCCCCTTCCAAAAACTGTATCATACCCCATACCGAATCATAACCTACGCCCAATGCAACATCCCCTTCCGAAACTGTATCAACTCAACATGCTGAATCAGTAATGTTATTCCTTCCTAATAAACATCCTAATAAACCTCTTTCATACTAATTCGACTAGTTTATAATTTAAACCATATGCACTAAGTACAACACATTTACTGTATCAGTCGAAATAGAATTTACAACACATTTACTGTATCAGTAATGATATTGATCGAAATAGTTATTGTGCCTTCCTCAGACGATATAAGCGCACAATGCACTAGTTAGTCGTTAACTAAAAGTTAGGCTATCGAAATATTTATCAGTAATGTTACAACACATTTACTGATATCAGTAATGTTATCAGTAATGTTTATAGGTTGAAGGTACACCACAAAGACCAAGATGATCTGTTTATAGGTCGAACAAGCATTTGTATGTGCAAGTAATTGATGATACAAAGATGCATACATTGGCCTCAACTTCTACTATGCAGAAACCTATTTCAGAGAGTTTTGATTTTTCCGTCGGGCCAACAATTGTAAGAAAAAATGATCTTCATCCATTTCTCTCTACTATATCATATTACTTCATTTGCATTCCATTACCTTTCCGGGTTACCTTTTCAAGTTTATTATAATGAGTAAGCTGGAACTTGATTTTTTTTTTTTTTTGGGTATTAGACATGTAAGCTCTTCAAGTCCATTTAACGTTATGCGAGCACGTGCACGCACACTCACACACATGTATATATTAGTATATGTATGTATGTGTGTGTGTGTGTATAATGTATATAAAATATATTTGTGTGTCATTAAAAGGAGCCGGTGCAACAACAATCTACATGTAATTAATTGACTCTACTTCAGCCAGTTTCATATTTTGTATTTTAACATATGGAAGTTCTCTGAACAATACAAGCTTGAATATTCTATATGAATTAGTTACAGGAGGTTGCAAAAAAAAATCGGTGCGGAAAAGGGAATAACAAAAGTAGCTTTTGACCGTGGTGGTTATCCGTATCATGGACGCATTGCAGCACTCGCTGCCGATGCTAGAGAGAACGGTCTTCAGTTTTGAGTCAGTTTTCATTGTTTCTTCGAGCTATATTTTAGACAGTTACGATCTTTTATGTTATATGACCAGGAATTCAATCTACTGTATTATGATGTATTGTATACAATTGTGTGTTACTTTCCTTCATTCATAAAATGCTCAAGTCTCGTTTATTGTTTTTGCATACCCATGATTGAACGTTTGAGGTCCTCAACAGGGTCTCTGCAAGAGTGCATTGATCCTACCAGGGAGTTTGTGCACCTTTTAAAGTGCACAAAGCTTTCCCAAAGGTTAGAAGCATGGAATGCAAGATTCTTCCATCAGTGACCCACATTGTGATTGAACTAAAACTTTGGTTGTGTTTTGACCCTTAGAAATAATAATGGACGTTTTCGGTGCAAAAATGTTTAATGCTTATAGTTTCTCACAGAAGCTGAATTTGAGTTTGAGAAAAAAAAATTGGCAAAACCGACCGGTTTTTAAGATGATCGCAAACACATTTTATTATAACTAATAAAAAAATACAGTATAATACGGGTGATTGTTAGTTGACAATCACTTACATACGGATTTTAAGGTGGACTGTCCACCACCTACTTCATTTAGTAACGATTATATTTTAAAGTGATTTAAACATGTGGTTTCATGCCTTGATTGCCCTTATGAGTATCTGGACAGAAATTAGATGTTATGTTAATTAAATTGCGCGATATGGTGCTTGTTTTATCGTTTGAATGGATGAAACGCTCATCAAATAGAATTAGAGGTTAGATCATTTCTGTGGGCTCTCTTATTTGATTACAGAAGGGTCCAAGCTCTCCAATCAATCAAACCTCACTGAATTATTTGAATTAATAAATAACCTCAATCCATGCGATTAGGAATTCACAACGTTGCTCAAAGAATTCGGACCCACTATAGATAATGCAGGCTAAAAAAATTATTGGATAGGAAATGCTCACCAAAAATGCTCCCTTGTATAAGAAAACTACATCCAGTTATGGATGATATAATCAGCTAAATTATCTCGAACCTCGTCCAACTCCGTTTGGCTATAAGAATCAACTTGTTTAAAGTACTGCAATTAAGAGATTATTTCGAAACATTAAACATATAATTGTTTAACATAAAATATGAAGGAAAAATTAAAATGTTACCTCATTTAGATCATTGTTTTGACAGTGGTTTTGTACTATTTCATGCATATACTTCATCACTAAATATACACCATCTATTGATGCAGACCGTTGAGGACACTACAACAATGTCACAAAATGATTCAGTAATCAGTTTAAGTTGAAGTTTTATACCAAACAATATACATTTTTTTTGTTAGATGAAAAAGAATCACCTGAACATTAATCCATTTCAAGAAGATTCCTCGAAGTCTACTACCGTACTTGTAAGCTTTAAAGGCCCTACACATATGCATCAAATATTTTCTTTGCTGAGAAAGCTTTAAAGTTGATATACCAAGTTTGATGATCACTGAATACCGCCATGTAAAACATTTGTGTGAAAATGCAAAACGATGAATTTTTTTACTCTCCATAATAAATAAAACTGTGAAAAACAAAGGTCTCAAAAATATGAAAGAAGTAAAATTATATTTTTAAAAATTAGTAATACAACATACATGTTCACTTGCGGCTTAATTTCCAATCTACGTTTGCGTTCGGATTGCGGATCCAAAGCATAAACTTCATTCTTCTCCATCTGAAAAACAAGCAGTACACAATTTTTCCTGCATTATAAAAAAGTTAAAATCATCAATAAATATGTAAACTAGTTAATTACTAAAAGTTTAATTTTCATACCCTTCATAGTACGGGGCTAAAATTAATCTCTTAGATTGGGATGTATTCCATGTTTTTATGATATATGTAATTGTTGCGTCTGGATGTTTGCGCACTTGGGAAAGCTTCCGAGGACACATAAACCCAATGGTCTCCACTTCGAGATCATTACACATATGGTTTAACCACCTACACTGTAACGACACGGATTTCGCCCGGACCTAATCGATCGTTAAACCGACCAAGACCGTTCGAATCCCGCATACGCTAACTTTGGGTATACAACACATCAGAACAAATAACAGAAGACTTCAATAAACATCATAATAATGTTACATCAGAGTACAGAATATCAGAGTATATCGAAATATAATACACAGCGGAAGATAAATTTACATAAATGTAAAACAGTGCACAGCGGAAATATAAACTACACAGCGGAAATATAAACTACACAGCGGAAGACTGTAAATGTCTGGACACAGCTTAAAGCTTCAATCCAGAATCCTGCTCAAAACATCTGCAAAATAAAACTACTCGACTGCCCGTGTGGAAAATAGGGGCACCCGAGTTCGCAAGGGAAAAGCAAACTACAGGTCAGTCATGGGACTGGTGTGAGAACTCAAAAACAGTTGTTAACTTTGTTCAAAAATAAGGCAAATCACGGGACCACGCCACTTTCGCGGAACGGGTTTACCCCCATGAAAGCCAGTGTATAAACAACAATCAATATAGATATATGGATCTACTATGCATCAATCAACATGCAATATCCCAATCTACCCATTTAGATTAATCACCACACTTAGATTTTCCAAATCCAATTCAATTTACAGAAATTATTCCTTTGGATTTTATTCCCGATTTCTTATTTCAAATCATTTGAAATACATATCTAACTTTCTATATCAAAGTAGATTTCACTTCGGGATCTCAAATCAAATCATTTGGAAATATGAATTCCAAAACATAACAATGCATACAAACAAGTATGCAACCAAATATCGTGCTCCCCATCGACAAGGCAAAGGGTACGCACCTCGCAACTCGATATATATATGTGCACCTACCCCACATAGGAGTAGGCTACACCGACGATGCACCTCCCACTCAGGAGAGCATACACCGCCCTCTCACCCATACTTTTAGTCTCAGGGTTACCCGAATCTTTAGTCACATACTAAATCATTTCATATCCCGAAGTAGGGAAAATCATTTCACAACATAATAATCACAATGTAACATATAATACATTTCTAAATCACTTTAGAAATCATCGGGTTTTGGGCCTCGAAATCCTTTCTGTTTTATAAAACATTTTTATAAAACATTCCCTGTCCAAAATCGGGAATACATTTCTTTTCACTTAAGAAAAATATCATTTCACAATCATTCGTTAAATTTGAAATGAACACAACATCGCTAAACACCTTATCGTCAAATCGTGAAGTGTTTCACAAGGCGTTAGCACACAGATATTTTCAACCCAACCCAATGCTAAATGTAAAAGCATATTCTGCTCATAAACTGGTCGAGCACAATCCAAACCATCAATCAATCAAATTTAACATACGCCTCATTCCAATTCATTAGTCACTAACCGTAAATTAATCAAGAGAATAATTCCCCAAATATTAACCCCGAAGGCCGAAACCAACATCAGATCAATATCCAGAAAACCATTCTGCTTGGCTAACCGACAGTTAGTTTCTAAATTTCACGTTCAAATCTAATTAAAGATTTAACTATCGCCTGGAGCAAAACTGGTGATACTCCATTCTCGATCTTTTCAATCTAATTAAAGATTCATTAAAACTCCACTTAGTTTTAATCTGTGACTGGGTTAAAGAATCAGTGTCATCTAAAAACACGGTTCGCGATAAACCCAAAGTCACATTCCATTAATTATCGGGTTAAAGAACGAGTGTTATTTAAAACACTGTTCACGATAAACCCAAAAATCAATATCAATTCAATTCCAATTAAATATTATTTAATTGGTACACTTCATTAAATCTAAATAAAAAGATTTAATCTTTTCTCAACTGGGTTCAAGAACAGTGTTAGTGAAGACACCATTCACGACAAACCCAAATCACATTCGATATTCAATACAAGGCTCTGAATAGAAAATATATCGGCTTATATTCAATATCGAATTCTACGACTAACAAATGTCGTATTGGAAATAACGATATAAATATATATCTTTCAAATTTCCATAACAACATCTGTATCATCACGAAATCCAACATCGAAATATTCCGAAGACAATTTCGATTCAAACCCATTCCAATGCGATCATTGGAAATTTTGGTTATTTTCAAAACCCTTTTCGAATTCAATTTATTTATTCAAAAATAAATAGAATTATAATTCTAGTTCAAAACTAGTTCATTTCGATAAAAATCTATTTTTATCTTTTCAAATATGGAGTTTTTCATCCCAATTCTTCACAAATCATTTCTTATGATTTTACACAAATTATTACTATTTTTAATAATTTTATCAAGGCCTGTACGGTCGATTTCCATCAATGGCCATCGAACTGCACTTACAGCGACCTTTTCCGAATTTGATTTGGACGTATCTCCAAATCCAACCGTTAGATTTCAAATTTCTAATATTCCTTAGAAAGCTCTTTTCGATACGAACCCAACGGTTCTGATTTCAGGAGAATCCGACGGTCGGATCTCCCGTAATGTCCGTTCGAAGTCAATGGTCGAAATTCGCGAACTGCCGCAGCGCGGCGCGTTCTATTCAGGCCATTTATTATATATATAATATATATAATATATATTTCGTCGATTTCTATTTAAAACGAATTATATAAATAGTTTTGAATTCGTTTCAAAAACATTTTCAACTTCCTTTTCAATTCAAATCACAATTGAATTCTTCTTTATAGATTCGTTTTAAAATTCACTTCTATTCAATTCAAATTTCAATTCAATTCGAATTCGTTTTCAATTCAATTCATTTCGAATTCATTTTCTATTCAATTCAATTCGAATTCGTTTTCTATTCAATTCAATTCGAATTCGTTTTCTATTCAATTCAATTCGAATTCGTTTTCTATTTAATTCAATTCGAATTCGTTTTCTATTCAATTCAATTCGAATTCGTTTTCAATTCAATTCGAATTCGTTTTCTATTCAATTCAATTCGAATTCGTTTTCTATTCAATTCAATTTTCAATTCAATTCAATTCGAATTCGTTTTCTATTCAATTCAATTCGAATTCGTTTTCTATTCAATTCAATTCGAATTCGTTTTCTATTCAATTCAATTCGAATTCGTTTTCTATTCAGTTCAATTCGAATTCGTTTTCTATTCAATTCAATTTTCAATTCAATTCAATTCGAATTCGTTTTCTATTCAATTCAATTCGAATTCGTTTTCTATTCAATTCAATTCGAATTCGTTTTCTATTCAATTCAATTCGAATTCGTTTTCTATTCAGTTCAATTCGAATATTTCATATACATCGTTTTCAATTCGAATATTTCATATACATCGTTTTCAATTCATATATATATTTCATATACATCGTTTTCAATTCATATATATATTTCATATACATCGTTTTCAATTCATATATATATATATATATTCACCTTTCACTATATACGATATTTTCATTTTCAATACATACGATATATTCATTTTTCAATATATACGATATATTCATTTTCAATATATTCGATACTTTCACTTTCAATATATTCAATATTTTCACTTTCAATATATTCGATATTTTCACTTTCAATATATTCAATATTTTCACTTTCAATATATTCAATATTTTCACTTTCGATATATTCAATATTTTCACTTTCGATATATTCGATATTTTCACTTTCGATATATTCGATATTTTCACTTTCAATATATTCAATATTCACTTCGCTATATATATATATAAATTTCACTCTTCATATATATGTTATTTCACTTCGCTATATATATAAATTTCACCCTTCATATATATGTTATTTCACTTCGCTATATATATAAATTTCACTTTTCATATATATGTTATTTCACTTCGCTATCAATCAATTTTCACAACAATTTCAACCAATAAATATCGTCCATGGTTTGTGGACGAGGGGCGTATATATATCTATATAGATATTTATATATAGCAATTCACTTCCACTTTCAACACATATATATAAAATTTTAAAAAGAAATTGAAGAGTGAGAAATCCTCACCAATAGCTATCCACTCACACGACTCTTCCTTTATGTAAATCTTCGTCTATTTCGTCTTCTTGTCGCTTTCGTTTCCCGTATTCTCTACATAAGTAAAAATCGAATTTTTACTATGTTATTCAATATATAAAGATCATATTTTAAAAACAAAGATTATATTTTTAATATTCTTATGATGTAAAAATTATATTTTTATTGCTTTAAAAATATAAGAATCATATCTTACTTCTTTTTAAAAAAAACTGTTTTAAAAACTCTTTTATAAAGAAAACAGTTTTTTTTCCTTTCTTATTCTCTTTCACAATGCATTTTTTTTCCTTTTAGAAAAATAGTTTTCATCTTCTAGAAAAATGCAGTTTTTATTTTTTTTAAAATGCAGTTTTTGCCTTTTAAATTAATGCAGTTTTTATTTCTTAAAAATGCAGTTTTACTTTATCTCAAATCAGTTTTTGATTTCTTTTTTAAAAACAGTTTTTAAATCTCTTTTTAAATTTCTGTTTTGATTTCTTTTAAAACAGTTTTTGATTTCTTTTTTTAAAAACAGTTTTAAAACTTCTTTTAAAAATTTCTGTTTTGAAAACTTAAAACAAAAATCAGTTTTTTTTTATTCATATATATAAAAAAAAAACAGTTTATACTTTCACTGTAAAACAAAAACAAAAAGCAAAAACAAAATAAAATAAAATTAAACGCTCACCTAGCTTCGAATGGGAGGAGGAGAGTCGAGGGCGGCGTTCGGAGATTCTGAGACGTCGCGGCGGTGGTTCGAGGCTTCGACGAGGGTGCTGCTTCGATGCGTCGTTCGGTGGGAGGAGGTTGCGAGGGTGGCTCAGGCGAAGGGTTCGGCGGTCAGGCGGTGGGGCTTCGGCGGTCAGGCGGTGGGGCTTCGGCGGTCAGGCGGTGGGGCTTCGGCGGTCAGGCGGCGGGTCGATTTGGGTTTTAGGGTTTTGTCTCTTTTTTTTTTTTTCGTTTTATAATTAACTGATCGGGGGGAGGGCCAAACAGATATGAAAAGGAGGAGATGTATTTTTTTTTTTTATTATATTATTTAATTATTAAATTATGCACAAGGGTTGACTTTTACATATGACCTCGAAATGAGGTCCACCGCCTGTCGTCCATAGCGTTTTACCCCCATTCCGAACACAATGGGATATGTATCGCAAGCTGGTTTGATCGTTACAATCAGTTTCTGTTGAAATTTACAATTAAATCCTTATATTGAATTTTAAACGTACATTTCAAATTACCGGGGTCACATACTAACTAGAAAAATTCCCGAAAAATATTTTCTAGCTTCGTATTGGCGATACGGTCCTAACAAAACTAGTTTCGTCGAATTCTGAGACCGTTTGAAAAATGGCCAATTTCCAGTCGATTAAAATCAACTGAAATGGTCAAAACACGTTTTCCTTTACCACGCTCACATATTGATTCGAAAAATTATGAAATTTGAAATCTAGCAATAACTTTACACTGCGGACCCAACAAAAGTGGTTTCGTCGAAATCCGAGGTCATTTGCAAAATGTCCATTTTTAAGGGCCTGAATTCCATAGCGACTATTCAGAATTTTGAACTGGACATATCTTTTGATTCCCGATATGAAATCTTGATTTCTCGGATTCGTTGGAAAGATATTCACTATTAGATCCTAATGTTTTTGGTTTCACTAAAATCCGGATTGTTTTGCACCCGGTGCATTCAATTGAAGTTTGAAATTGAATTATCGAACTACCGCGCCATTTTCAATTCTATTTATAATTATATATAAATATTTATATTCTAACGACGACGCGTATAATATATACGTTCGAATTATATTCAAAATAAATTTCTCGTCGATATTATTTAAAATAATTCATGTTAAATAATCAGAATTCGCTAAAATTGCCAAAATAAAAATTTCAAACTGGCTCGCATTTTACGGGTTGTTACAATCTCCCCCACTTAAAACTTTTCGTCCCCGAAAAGGAACAAAGTCGAAAGTGGTTTGATTATTCAACTCTACGTTCGATCTGGCTTCCATTCTCCAACTCTTTAGTTTCTGAGAATTTTCAAAATTTCAAAAATTTGGCTAACACCCTAAATTTTTGAAAAATTTCGCCATAACCTCCCCTGCACCGGGAGCATCGGGGAATTTCAAATAGCTTCCCCGGTCCTTCAGATCTCAAAAAGAAAAAGAAAAAGCCAAGCGGCTAGCCAATAGGCTCACAAAATCATCATCACCCAAACAAAACAGGAAATTATGTAGTAAACATGTACCTATTTGTCGGGCAAACAAATTTTATTCTCTGCTCTAGCCTCCTTGCTATGACCTGTTCAAAGTAAGTATATGTATATGCAAGCAAATGCGACCAATTTTCAATACAGTTTACTATTTGGTTCAATTGGCTAAATGGTTAAAAATTATCAAACAAATAAACCAACAACACAAACATCAATCAATTAATTGATTATATTTTCAAATATATAATTTTATATATTTAAAATCATATTTTCTAAAATCAGATTATATATAATCACAAATACGTTATTCATAAACAAATAACTCTCGACTCATTCTAGGGCATTTCTAACCCCATCTCTAACGAGTCACTCATTCCAGAATGCTACTGATTCTATCTCTAATGAGGATTCTTTTATAGGACATTACTAATCCTACCTCTGATGAGTCTTTTATTCTGTTCAAACGAGTTGTACCCCAAAGATTTGAGTTTAACCAAAGCTCTGATACCACGTTGTAACGACACGGATTTCGCCCGGACCTAATCGATCGTTAAACCGACCAAGACCGTTCGAATCCCGCATACGCTAACTTTGGGTATACAACACATCAGAACAAATAACAGAAGACTTCAATAAACATCATAATAATGTTACATCAGAGTACAGAATATCAGAGTATATCGAAATATAATACACAGCGGAAGATAAATTTACATAAATGTAAAACAGTGCACAGCGGAAATATAAACTACACAGCGGAAATATAAACTACACAGCGGAAGACTGTAAATGTCTGGACACAGCTTAAAGCTTCAATCCAGAATCCTGCTCAAAACATCTGCAAAATAAAACTACTCGACTGCCCGTGTGGAAAATAGGGGCACCCGAGTTCGCAAGGGAAAAGCAAACTACAGGTCAGTCATGGGACTGGTGTGAGAACTCAAAAACAGTTGTTAACTTTGTTCAAAAATAAGGCAAATCACGGGACCACGCCACTTTCGCGGAACGGGTTTACCCCCATGAAAGCCAGTGTATAAACAACAATCAATATAGATATATGGATCTACTATGCATCAATCAACATGCAATATCCCAATCTACCCATTTAGATTAATCACCACACTTAGATTTTCCAAATCCAATTCAATTTACAGAAATTATTCCTTTGGATTTTATTCCCGATTTCTTATTTCAAATCATTTGAAATACATATCTAACTTTCTATATCAAAGTAGATTTCACTTCGGGATCTCAAATCAAATCATTTGGAAATATGAATTCCAAAACATAACAATGCATACAAACAAGTATGCAACCAAATATCGTGCTCCCCATCGACAAGGCAAAGGGTACGCACCTCGCAACTCGATATATATATGTGCACCTACCCCACATAGGAGTAGGCTACACCGACGATGCACCTCCCACTCAGGAGAGCATACACCGCCCTCTCACCCATACTTTTAGTCTCAGGGTTACCCGAATCTTTAGTCACATACTAAATCATTTCATATCCCGAAGTAGGGAAAATCATTTCACAACATAATAATCACAATGTAACATATAATACATTTCTAAATCACTTTAGAAATCATCGGGTTTTGGGCCTCGAAATCCTTTCTGTTTTATAAAACATTTTTATAAAACATTCCCTGTCCAAAATCGGGAATACATTTCTTTTCACTTAAGAAAAATATCATTTCACAATCATTCGTTAAATTTGAAATGAACACAACATCGCTAAACACCTTATCGTCAAATCGTGAAGTGTTTCACAAGGCGTTAGCACACAGATATTTTCAACCCAACCCAATGCTAAATGTAAAAGCATATTCTGCTCATAAACTGGTCGAGCACACTCCAAACCATCAATCAATCAAATTTAACATACGCCTCATTCCAATTCATTAGTCACTAACCGTAAATTAATCAAGAGAATAATTCCCCAAATATTAACCCCGAAGGCCGAAACCAACATCAGATCAATATCCAGAAAACCATTCTGCTTGGCTAACCGACAGTTAGTTTCTAAATTTCACGTTCAAATCTAATTAAAGATTTAACTATCGCCTGGAGCAAAACTGGTGATACTCCATTCTCGATCTTTTCAATCTAATTAAAGATTCATTAAAACTCCACTTAGTTTTAATCTGTGACTGGGTTAAAGAATCAGTGTCATCTAAAAACACGGTTCGCGATAAACCCAAAGTCACATTCCATTAATTATCGGGTTAAAGAACGAGTGTTATTTAAAACACTGTTCACGATAAACCCAAAAATCAATATCAATTCAATTCCAATTAAATATTATTTAATTGGTACACTTCATTAAATCTAAATAAAAAGATTTAATCTTTTCTCAACTGGGTTCAAGAACAGTGTTAGTGAAGACACCATTCACGACAAACCCAAATCACATTCGATATTCAATACAAGGCTCTGAATAGAAAATATATCGGCTTATATTCAATATCGAATTCTACGACTAACAAATGTCGTATTGGAAATAACGATATAAATATATATCTTTCAAATTTCCATAACAACATCTGTATCATCACGAAATCCAACATCGAAATATTCCGAAGACAATTTCGATTCAAACCCATTCCAATGCGATCATTGGAAATTTTGGTTATTTTCAAAACCCTTTTCGAATTCAATTTATTTATTCAAAAATAAATAGAATTATAATTCTAGTTCAAAACTAGTTCATTTCGATAAAAATCTATTTTTATCTTTTCAAATATGGAGTTTTTCATCCCAATTCTTCACAAATCATTTCTTATGATTTTACACAAATTATTACTATTTTTAATAATTTTATCAAGGCCTGTACGGTCGATTTCCATCAATGGCCATCGAACTGCACTTACAGCGACCTTTTCCGAATTTGATTTGGACGTATCTCCAAATCCAACCGTTAGATTTCAAATTTCTAATATTCCTTAGAAAGCTCTTTTCGATACGAACCCAACGGTTCTGATTTCAGGAGAATCCGACGGTCGGATCTCCCGTAATGTCCGTTCGAAGTCAATGGTCGAAATTCGCGAACTGCCGCAGCGCGGCGCGTTCTATTCAGGCCATTTATTATATATATAATATATATAATATATATTTCGTCGATTTCTATTTAAAACGAATTATATAAATAGTTTTGAATTCGTTTCAAAAACATTTTCAACTTCCTTTTCAATTCAAATCACAATTGAATTCTTCTTTATAGATTCGTTTTAAAATTCACTTCTATTCAATTCAAATTTCAATTCAATTCGAATTCGTTTTCAATTCAATTCATTTCGAATTCATTTTCTATTCAATTCAATTCGAATTCGTTTTCTATTCAATTCAATTCGAATTCGTTTTCTATTCAATTCAATTCGAATTCGTTTTCTATTTAATTCAATTCGAATTCGTTTTCTATTCAATTCAATTCGAATTCGTTTTCAATTCAATTCGAATTCGTTTTCTATTCAATTCAATTCGAATTCGTTTTCTATTCAATTCAATTTTCAATTCAATTCAATTCGAATTCGTTTTCTATTCAATTCAATTCGAATTCGTTTTCTATTCAATTCAATTCGAATTCGTTTTCTATTCAATTCAATTCGAATTCGTTTTCTATTCAGTTCAATTCGAATTCGTTTTCTATTCAATTCAATTTTCAATTCAATTCAATTCGAATTCGTTTTCTATTCAATTCAATTCGAATTCGTTTTCTATTCAATTCAATTCGAATTCGTTTTCTATTCAATTCAATTCGAATTCGTTTTCTATTCAGTTCAATTCGAATATTTCATATACATCGTTTTCAATTCGAATATTTCATATACATCGTTTTCAATTCATATATATATTTCATATACATCGTTTTCAATTCATATATATATTTCATATACATCGTTTTCAATTCATATATATATATATATATTCACCTTTCACTATATACGATATTTTCATTTTCAATACATACGATATATTCATTTTTCAATATATACGATATATTCATTTTCAATATATTCGATACTTTCACTTTCAATATATTCAATATTTTCACTTTCAATATATTCGATATTTTCACTTTCAATATATTCAATATTTTCACTTTCAATATATTCAATATTTTCACTTTCGATATATTCAATATTTTCACTTTCGATATATTCGATATTTTCACTTTCGATATATTCGATATTTTCACTTTCAATATATTCAATATTCACTTCGCTATATATATATATAAATTTCACTCTTCATATATATGTTATTTCACTTCGCTATATATATAAATTTCACCCTTCATATATATGTTATTTCACTTCGCTATATATATAAATTTCACTTTTCATATATATGTTATTTCACTTCGCTATCAATCAATTTTCACAACAATTTCAACCAATAAATATCGTCCATGGTTTGTGGACGAGGGGCGTATATATATCTATATAGATATTTATATATAGCAATTCACTTCCACTTTCAACACATATATATAAAATTTTAAAAAGAAATTGAAGAGTGAGAAATCCTCACCAATAGCTATCCACTCACACGACTCTTCCTTTATGTAAATCTTCGTCTATTTCGTCTTCTTGTCGCTTTCGTTTCCCGTATTCTCTACATAAGTAAAAATCGAATTTTTACTATGTTATTCAATATATAAAGATCATATTTTAAAAACAAAGATTATATTTTTAATATTCTTATGATGTAAAAATTATATTTTTATTGCTTTAAAAATATAAGAATCATATCTTACTTCTTTTTAAAAAAAACTGTTTTAAAAACTCTTTTATAAAGAAAACAGTTTTTTTTCCTTTCTTATTCTCTTTCACAATGCATTTTTTTTCCTTTTAGAAAAATAGTTTTCATCTTCTAGAAAAATGCAGTTTTTATTTTTTTTAAAATGCAGTTTTTGCCTTTTAAATTAATGCAGTTTTTATTTCTTAAAAATGCAGTTTTACTTTATCTCAAATCAGTTTTTGATTTCTTTTTTAAAAACAGTTTTTAAATCTCTTTTTAAATTTCTGTTTTGATTTCTTTTAAAACAGTTTTTGATTTCTTTTTTTAAAAACAGTTTTAAAACTTCTTTTAAAAATTTCTGTTTTGAAAACTTAAAACAAAAATCAGTTTTTTTTTATTCATATATATAAAAAAAAAACAGTTTATACTTTCACTGTAAAACAAAAACAAAAAGCAAAAACAAAATAAAATAAAATTAAACGCTCACCTAGCTTCGAATGGGAGGAGGAGAGTCGAGGGCGGCGTTCGGAGATTCTGAGACGTCGCGGCGGTGGTTCGAGGCTTCGACGAGGGTGCTGCTTCGATGCGTCGTTCGGTGGGAGGAGGTTGCGAGGGTGGCTCAGGCGAAGGGTTCGGCGGTCAGGCGGTGGGGCTTCGGCGGTCAGGCGGTGGGGCTTCGGCGGTCAGGCGGTGGGGCTTCGGCGGTCAGGCGGCGGGTCGATTTGGGTTTTAGGGTTTTGTCTCTTTTTTTTTTTTTCGTTTTATAATTAACTGATCGGGGGGAGGGCCAAACAGATATGAAAAGGAGGAGATGTATTTTTTTTTTTTATTATATTATTTAATTATTAAATTATGCACAAGGGTTGACTTTTACATATGACCTCGAAATGAGGTCCACCGCCTGTCGTCCATAGCGTTTTACCCCCATTCCGAACACAATGGGATATGTATCGCAAGCTGGTTTGATCGTTACAATCAGTTTCTGTTGAAATTTACAATTAAATCCTTATATTGAATTTTAAACGTACATTTCAAATTACCGGGGTCACATACTAACTAGAAAAATTCCCGAAAAATATTTTCTAGCTTCGTATTGGCGATACGGTCCTAACAAAACTAGTTTCGTCGAATTCTGAGACCGTTTGAAAAATGGCCAATTTCCAGTCGATTAAAATCAACTGAAATGGTCAAAACACGTTTTCCTTTACCACGCTCACATATTGATTCGAAAAATTATGAAATTTGAAATCTAGCAATAACTTTACACTGCGGACCCAACAAAAGTGGTTTCGTCGAAATCCGAGGTCATTTGCAAAATGTCCATTTTTAAGGGCCTGAATTCCATAGCGACTATTCAGAATTTTGAACTGGACATATCTTTTGATTCCCGATATGAAATCTTGATTTCTCGGATTCGTTGGAAAGATATTCACTATTAGATCCTAATGTTTTTGGTTTCACTAAAATCCGGATTGTTTTGCACCCGGTGCATTCAATTGAAGTTTGAAATTGAATTATCGAACTACCGCGCCATTTTCAATTCTATTTATAATTATATATAAATATTTATATTCTAACGACGACGCGTATAATATATACGTTCGAATTATATTCAAAATAAATTTCTCGTCGATATTATTTAAAATAATTCATGTTAAATAATCAGAATTCGCTAAAATTGCCAAAATAAAAATTTCAAACTGGCTCGCATTTTACGGGTTGTTACATACACATTATTTAAACATATAATCAACATTATTTATACATTATTTAAACACACACACACATATATATATATATATATATATATTTGTGAAAAAAATATTTACATGATGTAAATCTGCAACCATGATTCATTCAACCATGCCATACTAAGAAATTGGATAATGTCATCTATCGTGATACGGATTTCAACGTCCCCATCATATTTAAATAAATCCTTATTTACTTGAATTCCATTGATGGCATCATCATCGGATGGCGCCTGAACTACCAGGTCATGAAAATATCTACACTTGTCCGTTAAATTTTTTAAGATCTCTTCGCCCACGATTGTTTTGCGCTTTGGAGGTTCATTTGTCATCGTATTCATGACATTTTCATTAGTCTTAGCGACACACTCTTTCGCTTTGTTTTTGCTCGCGGAAGGTGGAGCCTGCACATAATGCAGGATATTATGACAATTATTATACAAAAAAACTTGAAATGTCAAAGCTCAACAAACAAAATAACAGAAGTGTTTTATTTACCATATCATTAGTCCCAGCGATCTCTTTCGCTTTGTTTTTGCTCGCGGAAGGTGGAGCCTGCACACAATGCATGACATTATGACAATTATTATACAAAACAAACTTGAAATGTCAAAGCCCAACAAACAAAATAACAGAAGTGTTTTATTTACCATATCATTAGTCTCAGCGACACGCTCTGTTGCTTTGTTTTTGGTCGCGGAAGTTGGAGCCTGCACACAATGCAGGATATTATGACAATTATTATACAAAACAAACTTGAAATGTCAAAGCTCAACAAACAAAATAACAGAAGTGTTTTATTTACCATATCATTATCTCCTAAAAGCACAAGATTTTTAGGCCATTGAACAAAACTACCAACTGCTTCTCCTATCATAATGTGATGCTTAGTTGGAACGGGAAGTGAGGTCCCTACATGAAGAGGCTCCGCTGCGTCAATCCCAACCTTTATATGATCAAGCAACATTTGTTGGTTGTGGCACTGATCACCGGACCTTGAAGCAGGATGTACCCTGCCATGAGCCACTATGACAATTTTGGAGTTGAAATTCATGGCTAACCGGCATTTCGTAGGTTTCTGAAATGGCACCAAAAAGTAGAATAAGGTCACAAGGATTCATAAAGTTTTTAATGTATAATTGTTGCATACTTCTAAATTTTGTTTATAGTTTGATTCAGAATTTTTAAAAATTAATGAAACAAAAGGACATATATACCTGCAAGTCTGCAAACGGATCCGTCTCTTGCGTTTTGCTTGTGAATTGTAATTTACCCAACTGAACTGATTGACAACTGCTACGACGACCAGTTGATGGTATGTTGTCGTCAACTATCGCAACGTTGGGCATGTGCATACCCATTCTGCTCAGAATATCAGCAACTTTTTGTTCTACTCTTGCATCCACTATAGCCTCGAATCTTTCGGCGATAAGATGTAGTTGATCTGCCGATATTACACCACTTGGACCTTCATTTCTCCTTCCCCTTCCAAATATATCTTTGATACCGGCCATCCCACCAATTCCTCTAACCCGGCCGGGATGCTCTTTTGTGTCAAGAGCACGAGTCAAGACATCATCATGTCTATATGGAACCCATGTCCCTTCGGTGGCCTTTTCTCTAAAATCATTCTGTCAAAATAAAGATTTCTCAATAATTTGTTGCTATATTTTGCAAAATAATAAATTGTAACATTGTACAAAAAATGATATGAAAGTAATGAATTAACGCTAAAAAATCATACTATTTTATCAGCAATTATCCTAGTTTTTTCATTGGGGATTGTATAATTTCCATCAGCTCCTTTCTTTGATCTTGCCATAACCCAATCAACGCTTCGATCTAAAGCAGACTCACTTGGAAGTGTGATTGTGGAATCATGGCCTTCGGCTATCCATTTTGCCCTCTTCCCGGCATATCCGGCTTGTCCCAAATAATGAGTATGTTCATTACATGCTCGACTCTTTCTAGCCTTCTCACTTTTTTCCTGTTTTATGACATTAACAAATACAAGGTTATGATTTATCTCCAAAATCTACACATGTTTTTTGACGAATTAGTTAAGAAGAGATATATGACCACAAAAATGATTTGAATATAAAGCTACAAATTAAAGATGGGCAAACACGTTTACTACTTAATGACAACTTGACGGTGAAGTTTTAAAGATACAAATATACCTTAAATTCTTCAGTTTCACAATTCTCCTTAAATATTTCCCACTGCGCTTGTGTAATACCATCATAAAATTCATACGGCTCTTTATGGTCCTCTGTAAGCTTTCTTGTCTTTGTAATCCACCCGGTAACCAATCTTGATTTGAAATCCTTCCATCGCTCGTTAACATTTCTTAAAACGATGTCTTTCATGTTGTCATCTATGTGGTACTCCGTCTGAGACAATCAAAGAACAAGCAACAATTTACTTGCACGTTAGACTTTAAAACTTATATATGTTATTATTTACACATTAAAACAAAAAAAAACTTTAAAAGTATAATTCAGTTTATTTAAGATGTTTGTTTTTCTGCAACATATTTAAAAGTACCTGCAACGTGAATCTATTTTCTCTTTAAAAGTATAATTGAATTAAATAACATTAGAACTGTTATCACACATACATAAATTGCTGTGAGCTTTCACTTCCACATATATATAAATTGGTTGAAGATAAGTTTGTAAATGCAGTATTGAAGAATTCCATGTCAATTGGACCAACTAAATGTTCGACGTATAATGCACTCAACTTTCAGCGCATGAGAGTATTTAAAAAACTTGCAGTGCATATCGTGTTCATAAATGTTGGCAGGCTATATAGCAGGTCAACTGTTCCTCTCTGTACAAGCCTGAACTAGCCCAAAGGAAAAAATAAAATAAAATAAAATATAACCATTAATGCTTTGGAATATCTAATTATCTAAATGTATGTAAATATTTTCTACAGTTCATGCTTCAGTTCTCTCACACTTGAATTTATTTTGGAACTAACCGTGCAGATTCCAAAAACCGATCATACAGCACAAAATACATGCAGTTATCTTTTTACATCTAACCTTGGTTTTTTTCTAAGCATGACAAACGTTTCAGGAATTTCAGTGTACGGTGTATACCACGAGAAAAAGAAGGGGGAAAATGAATCTTCAGTTGTTAATTTTAAATAACATTAGAACTCTATTTTCTGAAACCAATTTATATATGTGTGATATGTAAAAACTAGTTGTGAAACTGCACAGATACTCATCTATGCTCAAAAAAAAAAAGTTGCCTAAAATATTGAAATTGTCATCATTTATGCATGTATATTCGAAACCTATCGAGTTCCCTATTTTAACGTAAAACCTATTTTAACGTATATAAGATTGTGTACATGAGAAGTGAAAAATAAGACTACTGCTTATAATTTCCATCTAAAAGCAGTGCACTTAAGGGTTTATTTTTAAATATGTTGTTGTACTGCGGTATTGAAATAATAAACTAAATAAAAACACTGACTTTATAACTTTTTGAAAATGATAAAGAACAGGCAAGACTTTAAATCTTTTGAAATTAAATGTGTTTAGAAATCTTCTGATATTAAGGCAATTCGTATATATGGAAATATGTCAGATTAAAGGCTCTTGAATGTTAAAAAACTCTTGTGCAAGTTTTGGAAAACATGAGACAAAAACTCTTTTAAAGCAAAACCTGAAGTTGTTTTCAACATGCTATTGTATATTATGAAAGTTCACAAGTATTTATAATTCTTATTAAATGGCGATAAGTATACAACTAGTTGGCAAGCTAAATATGAATACCTTAATGTCTTCCCAAATAGTGTCCTTAAGCCCTGGAATAACGCCATCCCAATTCTTAATGTTGATATCAATTCTGGATCTACATATTTCGCCCACAAACGCCTTATAAGAATTCGCCCATTTTCCAATGGGTTTTCCATTGCCGCTCCATTCAATATATTTTGGCTCTTGTGTTCTGTATTTCTTTCCAGTTGTCGGTCCTCTTTTCTTCTTTGTAGACATTTGTGAAGCAGAAGAATTAGGTTCTTCATTGTTTGTATGTGGTTCTACTTCCATGTTCCTGTACCAAAGAGACACTATATGAAACTAAAAAAAGAAATAACTTGATATATTTTTATTAAGTTCAGGATTATATTCTCTTGTCTAACTTGTTAAAACAGAGTGTTGGAATCAAGGTGTGAACAATTTTGAATAGGTATACTGATATAACTTGATGCCTATGTAATTTACTATAGCATGCAATACTGATATTTCAGGATAATAATAATAGTTAATACAATAGAGCTTAAAAGCTTACATTTATAAATGAGTTTACGCATAACAAAGCAGATAAGCAATAGAAAAAAAGGACATTCTGTGAAGAGTTAAAATATTATTCTATAACGACGTAGTCTGGATAAAGCAGAAGTGGTATCTATTATTGAAGTATTATCAGCAATGATTTACAAGCGACTATGCAGTGCATTGCATATTCGCATCACAGATTTTTTCCCTAACAAGAATAAGAACATAACTGACTAGTAAAAATCTGATATTCACACTGATCCATTTTGGCAAACAAGACAATTGTATTAAAAAATATCAATATTAGATATGTATTTTAAAGATGTGTTTGAGGAAGTGAGAGGGCTACCAAGAGGGGGATTGATTTCCAACAATCAAGGAAGAGGCCAACGTAGAAAGTAGAACAGTCAGGTTAATGGAGAAGAGTAGAACATATCATGTATCTAAGATGACGTTGGATTTAACGTTTTCTTCTTGGGGTTTTCGTCTATATATAAATTCAAATGAAACATGTATAAAACAAAAAATCAATCGTTAAAAAAACAAATTTAACACACAAAACATAAAATAATATTTATTTATATTTCTTTATTTTGAAAAGTAACAAAAGAACGTAGAGATAACTTATTCCTCCATCGTCGGTCTCCACCATCTCCAACTCTTTTTATTTTTTGTAGTTAACTTCGAAATATCAAAATGCAAAATACAATATAAACCAAGCATTTATAGATTTTAGAGTTCATCAACTTATTCAGCCTTAGAGCATCTCCAATAAAGTGGAGGGAGCACAAAATGGGAAGAATATAAGTTTTATTTGGTTATCCATCTACAGCAGAATGAATCTAAGCGTGAGGAACAAATAGAAATGACGATACTTCCTAATATATATTTTTTGGGCATGGATATGTAAACGGTTTTCAAAAAATTGCATAGTTGAAAAATGTTTTTTTTTATTTAAAGTCCGTTCACAGATTTAAAAAAAAATGTCCTGTACGGTAAATGGTATTTGGATAATTATTTAGGGTTTAAACGATTTCTAAAAACCATTTTTTCCTTTAAAAAAACCCCTAAATGTTTTCTAAATACCATTTAACTTATTTATTTATTTATTTCTATTTCTTACCATTTGCTACTGGATGAACCGGGATTCTTCCCTTTTATTCACCTTCTTCAAGATTTTCCTCATTCTTTGCTATGTTACCATCGTAGAGGAACGACGAAGCTTCATCAAGTTATATCAGTACCAAAGAGACACTATATGAAACTAAAAACAGAAACAATATTAGCAGTAAAGGACTGTGCTGTGAATACGTTTGTCAAAACTCAAACATTGGCTAATAATCCTGAACTTAATATATTTTGGCCCCTAACATTAGCTCAGTCTTCATACTAGTTTAAAAGCATGCCAAGGAGTTTAATTAGCGAACTTCTAAGAAAAATACGAATCCACACTATTCTTCAAGTACTAGTTTAAAAGCATGATTTAGCTGAACATGTTTGATAATGTAACTTCGACCAAAGCAAGCAATGACCCAAAAATCACAACATTCTCATCTAACAAATTATTAAAATGAAACTTACAAACATGTAACTAAACTGAATAAGTTTGGACTTTGATTTCATGAGCTCGTAACATAAGTGAAAATTCCTTTTCAATTGAAAAACAACAACTACTCTTCAACATGATTGTAACCCGCTATCCAAACTCCTTCATTATGATCAGAACATGCATAGTTTGCATTTAAATCACCTTCTTCTTCGTGTGAACTTACGCCGACGGAGAAAGGTGGATTCTCATCAAATTGATTATACTCTTCTCCATCTATCACATCACCAATTCCAACAATGCGCCTTTTACCAGGAAGTACAACGGACCACTTATGATCAGCGGGGTCGGTTACGTAAAAAACTAGTTTTGCTTGAGATGCCAAGATGAGTGGATCATTATCACGACTCACTCGATCATAGTCAACAAGTGTGAACCCATGCTCATCCTCTCGCACAGCACGATGGTTATCAGCCCATTTACATTGAAATAGAGGAATCGTGAAGTCTTTGTATTTAAGCTCCCAAATATTTTCAATTATCCCGTAATATGACATTGTCACATTTATTGGTCTGCTATCTTTAGCACTAGCAAATTCTCTTGAAGATGCCACAACACTAACTCCACTATTTTGCATTTTGCTCTTTTCATCCTGACGCTTCGTATAAAAGACATACCCATTAATATCATACCCTTCATAAGACCTGACTAAACGCCGAGGCCCATATGCCAATCATCTTATTGAATCAGAAATACCATGATTTTCTTTATTTATTTGAGTCATTACCCTTTCACTAAACCAGTCAATGAAGGATTGGTTGTGTTCATTTATTAACCACCTTTCGGTCTTTGAAGGATTCTCAGATCTTAGAGTTGTCATGTGTTCCTCCAAGTAAGGATGAACCTCACTGAGGTGTTGTAAAACAAGTAAGTGGGCTTTTTGCATCATTTCATCACCAATGTTAATCAATTTTAACCCAATTGTGCCCTGACCATCAAGTCGTCCATCATGCCTAGACTTTTGAAGTCCAACGGGTTCAACACCAGCTAAGTATTGAGTGGCAAACTCAATAACCTCTTCAGCTACAGTACCTTCTACGATACTGGCTTCGGGTCTATATCTATTCTTTGTTTTCCTTTTTAACGTTCCCTTGTGCATTTCGAACGGATACATATATCTCATAAACACAGGACCACAAATCTTGATTTCTCTGACTAGATGAACCACCAAATGCACCATAACATCAAAAAATGAAGGAGGAAAATATATCTCAAATCGGCATAAAGTAATAATAACGTCATCTTGTTGCTCATCCAACGTATGAGGATCAACCACCTTGCTACAAATTGTATTAAAAAAGAAACAAAGTTTAGTAATAACATGTCTAACATGTTTGGGCAATATACCTCTAATTGCAACAGGTAACAAATGTTGCATCAACACGTGGCAGTCGTGAGACTTCATGCCCGTCAATTTTAAATCCTTCATCGATACACGACTGCTAATGTTCGAAGAATAACCTGTTGGAACCTTAACACCACGAAGACACTCACAAAAACTAATTTTCTCTTTTTTGGACAATGTGTGACAAGCAGGAGGCAAATAAACACGTTAACCATTTTCTACTGGTGCTAACTCCTTTCGAATACCCATTTTCAACACATCTCATCTAGATTTCTCACCATCCTTTGTCTTACCAGGTATATTCAGCAACGTCCCAATGATACTGTCACAAATATTTTTTTCAATATGCATTACATCTAGACAATGTCTAACATGTAAGTGTCTCCAATACGGAAGTTCCCAAAATATAGATTTTTTCTTCCAGGAGCCTTCTACAAGCGGAAAGGCTTTTCCAAATACGTTTTCAATATTCTTGACCCGTTCATAAACATCATTTCCTGTTAACGGCAAAGGAGCAACTCTATTTTCTACCTCTCCATTGAAAGGTTTCTTTTTTTTACGATAATGGTGATTGATAGGCAGAAATCTACGATGATGCATATACACGTTTTTCTTGCAAAAATGCAAACGTTCGACAACCATATCGTCTTGACAAATTGGACATGCTTTAGCACCTTTTGTACTATAGCCAGATAAGTTGCCATATGCAGGAAAATCATTTATGGTGCAAAAAACCATGGCGCGCAATGTGAAATAACTTTTGCTGTATGCATCAAACATTTGCACACCTTCTTCCCACAAATGTTTTAGATCATCAATTAGAGGAGCTAAATAAACATTAATGTCGTTCCCTGGCTGTCGTGGTCCCGAGATAAGAAGAGACAACATTATGTATTTGCGCTTCATACTCAAATAAGGTGGAAGATTGTAAATCACCAAAAGAACAGGCCAAGTACTATGTTGACTACTAAGGTTACCAAATGGGTTTATGCCATCCGTGCAAAGACCAAGTCTGAGATTTCTAATTTCTTTGCCAAAACTAGGATACATTATATCAATGTTTCTCCACTGTGGAGAATCGGCTGGATGCCTTAGAAACCCATCATCCTTCCTCACTTCTGCATGCCATCTCAAATTTTTTGCGTTATCCTTATTTGCAAATAAGCGTTTAAACCTTGGTATAATGGGCAAATACCATAACACCTTTGTTGGAGGTCCTTTCTTACCTGAGTCATTACGAACATTTCCTCGTGCCTTGTAACGGGATAATCCACATTTTGGACACTCATGCAAGTTTCATATTCATTTCGATATAATATACAATCATTTGGGCATGCATGTATCTTTTTGTATCCTATGCCAATTGGACACATAATCTTCTTAGCCTCATAATTAGAAATAGGAAGCTCGTTACCTTCTGGAAGCATGTCTTTCAAAAGTTCCAACATTGATGTAAAACTTTTATCACTCCACCCATATTTTGCCTTTAGATTAAAAAGCTTGAGCACAGCAGACAACACTTTATACTTATCACAACCGGGAAACAAAGGCTTCTCATCATCAATTAATATTTGTTCATACAACTTTGGCTCTTCCATCAATTGTTCTTCAACATCACGAAACATCTCATGAAGACGATCATTCTCAATATCCTCATCATTCACCTCATTATTCACATTATCTCCCATGTCATTATGGTTGTTCTCATGATTACTAGAACTAGTTCTGTTGAGTATGCTTTCACCATGCCATATCCATCGTGTATAATTTTGCTTAAATCCATTACGAATTATGTGATCCTTAATCTGATCTACGTTACGAAACCTCTTTGTATTTTTGCAAAGTCTACAAGGACATAAAATAGTTTCTTCCCTTTTTCTTGATTGATTGTTCAACGAACAGTATATGAACTCGTTAATCTTAGTTAAGAATTCAACATCGCTACGTTTCACATTGTACATCCAACTACGATCCATGAGCAAATGCCAGAGACACACTACACAAGAAAAACAAATATTTAGTGTTTCACATTAATCTAGCTTTCAAACAATGTTATCTACCTCAGAAAAGCTATAAACTCTTAAATCCTGTCAAACTTCAAGACTTGATTATTTTTGGCATTTATCCTCAATCCAAGACGCATGTTGTGTCAGTGGTATTTTATTTCTTCTCTGCTTTATACTTCCCAACCTTATCAATAGCGAGGTATAGTCTTGCTTTGCCGCCACATGAATCAATCTAATTGGCATATTTTGACTTCGGTTGGCATTGATTTTTCCAACTAAAGTTCAAACCAAAACACAAATTAACCAGCTTTTGTGTTTCCTTAATATGTTTTTCTAATTCTAATCTTATTATAGAATCAGTTATTTTGCTTTACACGTATGTTCTTATTATAAAATGAAAAGGGAAGATACAATCAAGCAAATCGTAACAATAATTCAAAGGCAATTAAATATGAAAAAGCAGCGAGAGCACAATACTCCCTATTTCAGTTTAAACCAATTACATGTGAACCTGTAAATTTGTTACAGGAGTTACTTTTCTTCTTTTGCTTTCATCTTGATATACATATGGACAACAGACGCTCCCAGTTTGGATTATTTGGCGATCTGATTTAGGTTCTGTGATGTGTTCCAGAACTTTGGACGACTACAGCACTGCAAATAATTTGTTGCCAATATCTTCGATCATCTTCGAACTATTATATTTCCCCTAAATTTTATTTATATCGATTATTCAATATTTCGTGAGATATAAATTTCATTTTCAACTCAGCTAGCATATCTTCAGTTTACCTATCTTTCGTGTCCATTAATATCGGCCCTTAACCAATAAATCATTCATCTTTCTTGTTGGCTCCTACATACTAAAGAAATTATAGGGAAAAACGTATGACACACACTCCGCATGTGATAAAGACATTTATTTTTAAAGTGCAAATATTTAACCATTCGAAATAAACTAATTTCCTTAAATATTTAACTTTGTTTTTACATTTAAATCATGTGTAGTTTTTAACATTTAACTTTGAATGAAACACCCATTATAAATGATAAAAAAGTACATGACACATACTCTGTTCTATGGGTGCTGTACATAATTTAGTAGACGCAACACCCATTGAATATGGGAATACACCACCCTTTTACATATTTAAATACATAACCCATTACATTGACAAATGAAAATCTGGACGTAAACAACCCAGTTTCAGTATTTCTATAGAAAGGTGACTGCATCCAAGCTTTAGTAATGCCAATTCATAAAAACTCATCAACAGCAGACTTTTTTTTCATAGCAACTACGTCAAGCCAAAATAAACCAACTCATCACTGACTGTATCAAAAGAACAAAAACAACCTCAATCAAATTCGCCCACATTTACCAGGCGCCACATCTTCGTCAACGTCTTCTTCTATATACACCTCAACTCTCGACTGCAACAAAACTTGATGGCACCGAGGTGAAATTTGAAACCAAAGTTCCTTTGTCACTGATTTGTAGATTGACGAAAATTCCATCGCTACAAGCATCGTTATTAGGCACGAGTAGGCTGATGCGGTATATCATCAGACCTAGACGAGTATACTTTCAACTAAACGCAAAGCCTCATGGAAACAAAATTTGATAGTGAAGACGGGAGATCCAGAGAATAGAAAATTTGACGAGGAGAGAGTTTATTTTTTTCAATTTTAGAAAATAGCTAGAAGAATCAAGGAGTTCTTGAAATCCGGAGAGTATTTTTTTTAAAATACTTTTGTGCATTTTCTCTTAGAAAAGAAGATAAGGGCAGGGACAGATCTATGCCTATGATACCTAGGTTACAGCTCGGGTCATCAATTCTAACACGCAGTATTTATATGATTATAGTTTAATAGAAATGGACAAAACTGAGCAAATGGATGAATTGTAGCACATTATTTAATCATGTTTTCATCCCCGTTTGTCTATTTTTTTGCCTTGTGAAATTTAAATTCGGCTGTCGTAATCAGTTTTATTATTTTCGTGTTTTGTTCTTTAAATTTTGGATCTTTGACTCACCTTTGGATGTTATGAAAATCAGTATGTCCCAGTTCAGCAATTATTTTATATTATTTTTTCCTTTTTGTCAAAGTATTTATGTTACTATAGCCCGGGATGATGCCAAATCCTGGCTCCGTCCACGGATCAGGGTAGTTGAATTGTTTTCGTGAGTGGAGAAGAAATAGAGTTTATAAGGACAAAAGAAAAAGTGCCCAGATTATGCGGGCGTGATCCTGGACGTGGTTAGTTTACGTTCCTCACCGTTTAAATTTAATTAGAAGTTTTTTTTACATAAAATTCAGGTATATATTAACTGTTATTAAAACTAACCTAATGGAATGAGACGACTTTCAATCCGGTCCTTTTAATCCGATACAAACACCTTCTTTCTCTTTATCTACGTTACTCAGGCCCGGTCTTTGCGTGAAACTGATGTGGGTATGGAGAAGAAGATACTTGAAAGCCTATTGAAATGCAGGTGAGCAGACACCGAAAATTTTAGAGGAAGAAGTAATGAAGAAAGAGAGGCTTTGGAAGAGAAAGAAAAACGCAGAAATACACGTATCAAATATTTGTCCTCACTTCTGACATGAATATCATGCCTGATCTTGTATGCACAGTCTGGTACTATGATCCATTAACCAACTGGTATAAATAAAAAGGAAAAATAAGAATAAGTCAAACATTAATTTGATGAAATTTATCAAAAATACTGATAAAACATCGTTAAGTTTCTCCTAACCCATATTCATACTCTTAGCTAATCCAGAACGTACCTTAACTAGCCTATTTGAACCTACAGAGTTATAACTTATAACAACACTAAACCTAGGTTGACGACTCAATTAAGGTCATTTCAATTTCATTTTATGTTGCATATTCCTGTACACATGCACACATAACAACCTGGCAGACTGAGGGAACAACAATCCGACCAAGAAACCGGTTCAGGCCATGGTCAGTTTAAAAAGACAATAGCAAACCAAAATAATGGAGCAAAATAACTTGAGAAAAAGAAGAAAATTTTCAACTCAGCTTTTTGTGAAAGAAAGTAAATAGTTGGATAAAAAGAGATATCTTTTGAGCTCTGAGCTCTGAGATGTCTTCACTCCTCTGTTTGAGTCATGTTCATCGTACCTTAACCACCCTCTGTTTATGTTAGTATAGGGTAGTTTCGTTGATATCTCGGGTGCCAATTGCTTTTCCCAACCCCCAACACCCCCCCCCCCACTTTCTTTTAAAAATAAAATTTTCATCCCACTTTTTACTTTATGCACCCCGTTTATTCCAGTTTTGCTTCTATCTTTTTATATAGTGATACCTAATCTTCAACTTTCTTTATTTTGCTTTCATTTGCTGCTTCTTTCTTTTTTGAAAACTACCAAAGATTTAAATGTAAAAACAAATTAAATATTATCTTTCATAATGGAAAGAGTTGAGCTTTATAATTGTGTAATATCACTCAGATGATCCTCAACAACAAAACCATAAAAATAAGCAAGTGCAGTCAATCAATTATGTGAGGAAATAAAGTTCTTATGAATCATCATGGTCAGAAATGAAACCAGAATCTTGCAAGTCACGCCTATGCATGCTTAGCTATCCGTTAGTATCATATTTACTTTTCAACAGGGGTACATAGTCATAAGTAACAAAAAACTAGTTATTAATTTTTACTGAGGACATGCATGAAACTGTAAGTGAAATTAAAATGTCAGTAAACCAAACAGCCTAAGTGTAGAACTAATATTGAATCTGAATTCCAAGAAATGCCAATCTTTCTTCACACAGAATTTAGTGTACAACAGGTCATAAATTTAGCGATATGTACAAGTGTTTATCCGTTCCATGTGCAAACATTCTTTTGGAGATTTCACTAAGAAATAGAATATCAAAATCAGATCTGTGATTGCTACTAAGATTTGAAAAATATCTCCAATCAAATCTGAAAGGCGCGACTCCTCGAAAGGAGCAAGCTATACACCACTAAAAAAATTATAAAGTGAACTTACAATTGTCGTCCAACACTTAGACCAGAAAAGGACTTAGCTAACCCAAGAATATCACGATGCTTTGCCCGCTTGTCAATTATTTGCTGGAAATGAGGATGGTTCCTCAAGCTGTCAATTAAAGGAATATTGATCTTTTAGTGGATGAAAAGATAAAGCATATAAAATAGTTAAAAATGCTGGTTGATGACCCAGAAAAGGAGACACCCAAAGTAATAACATGTTTTGAAATTACATGTTTTGGTTAAATTTTGAAATTACAATTGTAATAACTAATAACCATAAAACTGCGGAATAGTTTATAACTCTAGTACACCATTCATAAGTATACCTCTTTAATTTAAAAAGCGTAAGCTGTGTTAGTATACTTAACTAATTTAAAAGGATAAGTTGTTCATAGTTCATACACCCTAGTAATAGTGAATTCACAAAAGAAAAACAGTAATGACAAATATAAAATAATTTGAGCTACCCCTTGGTTCTACTACCCGTAGTTATCGAGATCGAACTGTTGATCAATCCGTAACGTTTCACGGTTCAAGGATCGAATGGTTTAACCGAGGTTAACCGATGATGTTTGCAAACAAAACAACAGTAGTATTACCTGACTTTGTCACTTCGCCATTCATAGATCGACACTCTGTTTTTTATTACAAAAAGATATATTTATAATTTACTTTGCAACTTCTTGCATCTTATAACTTTTCAAATCCCAAGAACAATGGGAAGTAATCTTTCTAAAGATTGAAATATGATAGAACTTGTACATTCAATTCATGTAAGTACTAAAGTATCTGCTGAAGGTGATAACATCATCATGCATACATATGGAGATATTATACATCTTGACTTTTCTCAGTGAACATGTAGGATTTATCACAAGTCTATCATGAGATTATATATAAGTTCATTTATTTCCATATGTTCGGCAAAGAAAAATAAACACAAACATAATATTAACATATGTGTAAATAAATATGTGGACCATTGTAAAAAGGAACAACAAAAATAGAACCTCGCCAAAGTCAAACAAGATGTTAAATTGTCATTGCCAATGCTATTAGACTTGAAAACACCCAAGGCTATTTCAATTTGCGATGATAGTATATTATAATAATATACCACCATATGTAATCTTTCAATGCTCTAGATGATCAAAAATCAAATGAGTGCAAGTGTTGTATAGCAAAAGGTTTTGTAAGAATTTCATATATTAAAATAACAAGTACTATAAAAAGTGAATATAAGAAAAGTATACTTGACTGAATATATATCAGATTGAGGACTCAATAATACAAAATTTGGTACGCATAATGTCATCAGTCAGGACAACGTCCTAGCTTCCCTTACCAATTCCACTGTAACTTAATAAATTTGATAATTTAATTTGAATTAGTCACATGTAAATACCATTTCAGGATGAATTTAATAACACATTCTGCCTCTATATATATCACATGCAACGCAGAACAACTTCAAGTCATCTGAATATTAATCCTTTTGGTAATCAGGTTATTAATATTTGGAAGAGAAAAAAAAACCTCAGTTGACAATGGGAATAAACATGGTAATTATGTTCCTTGTAGCATTAATTTAAACGTGTCAAGTGTTTGCTTCAGATCCTAGTCAACTCCAAGACTTCTGTGTTGCTCAAAAGTTACCCAACAGTAATTTCACTACCCATCTTGATTCCCATTCTAAGTTTCTACTATTGTGTTTTTTTTTGGGGCAAATATGTTCCATCAATTCACTCTTTCTTTTGTATATAATTAATATGTGTATAAATGCAGTATTTGTGAATGGATTTTTCTGCAAGGATCCAAAGCAAGTTAAAGCTGAAGATTTCTTCTTTTCGGGGCTGGACAAGCCAGGAAACACGGTGAACCAAGTCGGTTCAAACGTGACTGCAGTGAACGTGATGCAAATTGCAGGGCTGAACACGTTGGGTGTCTCCTTAGTGCGCATAGACTTATGCACCGTACGGGCTCAATGCACCTCACACCCATCCACGAGCCACCGATATACCCACATCACCAACCGCTACAGCATATCCCCTGCCCCACTACCAACATCTCCTCTAAACTCAAACCAAGCATCATACAAAATCCAAATCCCATAAACCATCATCACAAACATTCTATGGTCCAAAACATTATGCACTCTCAAGTTCAAAACAAAACATTCAAAACTGCATCAAATAATTCTCCTAGAACTGCCACAGCCATCATCTACTCTGTTTAAATGACCTTAAGGAGGAATTGAAGATTCAGACAACTGAACTTAAACAGAAATTAAATAAAATAGGGTTTTATATAGAGACCTAAAACCAACCATCAACACCTGCGGTATTCATTGTATAGGCACCATCAACACCTTAAACCAACCATTAAAATTCTGTAGTAAACCACAATAACTTACCAAGATCTGGAAAGCAGCTTTTGAAGAGATTGACTAAATTGAATTCGTTCTTCTCAGTGGATCGAAACGATGATTGGTGGCCGTGTTCGATCGAAATAGGAGGAGATTTAATTTGATCGAAATTGGATGAGATTTAATTTTGTTCGATAGAACAGGCGGTGGATCTGATTCTTAGTTCGATTAAGAAAAAAAAAGGTTTTATTTTGTATGTCACTGTTTTGTTTAATGGATAATAGGGTAATTTGTATGTTTAATTGTTAACGTTCGCATAATTGATAGCTAACCCAAAAGGTACCTGGTTTGTGCCACGGATTATTGTATGTCACTGGTTTGTATGTCGCATAATTGGTAATATAATGTCTAAATATGTTTATTTGTTTATTTTGAATGTCAATGCTTTGTGCTACGGATTATTGTAAAGCTGTCGCAAAATTTTAAAGATTAACAAATGCGATTGTTTTTTACTTACCCGTCGCAAATTTATACCTGACCAAATTCCAAACTCCGTTTATATGCCACGGATTTATATATAACAGTCGCAAATTATAAAATTTTTGCTACTGTTTTTAAAAATAACCGTCGCAAATTTTCCTTATGTATCATTTCCCTGACAACCTGCTACGGTTTGAAGCAAAAGCTGTCGCATATAACCATATGTGCTACTGTTTTTAGGTAAACCGTCGCAAATAAGCCGTCGCAAATGGACTGTTTTGTACTAGTGTTGGTTGCCCCACGCTAGTAGGGATAGGGTACCCCCCCGATTCCCAGATGGATAGAGTCAGCGGTGGTTTCCAATTCTTGGACGTAAGCCGCAGTAACTTGTTTCCTGGATAGTGCGGATGTGCATTAAGGTGTTTTCGCATGCCTGCGACGTAAACCGTTGGGAAATTCACTACGCGATAGATCTTTCGGATCAAGAGCCACCAGTATGGAAATCCAAACTTCCAATACGACATTCTTTGGTTTTAATTGTATACTATATTTGGCTACATAGTGACATGGGGCGCTCATGCCGTCTATGATTGATACATCTATATTTGAAGTTGATTTCTTCACTTATAGTAATAATAAAAGGATTTGTTTTAAAACGTACCAAGCATATTTGGCTATTATAAGGTAAAATTCTATCCTCGACTGCGTTCATTGTGTGATGGGACCTGAGTCTTATAATAGCTTCATTTTTCTTTATTTAGCATTGTGCTGTTTGTTTTAGGCACTGATATTCTTGGGGGTAAACTCGTTCCGTGTTATACGGTGTGGTCCCTTGATATATCTTATTTTAAAAGTGAAGATTTAAATAATTATTTTAGTTTTCACACCAGTCCCATGACTGACCTGGAGTTTATTGTTTTAATCTAAACTCTGGGTGCCCCTATTTTTTACATGGACAGCTAGTAGTTTTGGTTTTGCAGATTTATTTATACAGGATCCTGGATTCACAGCTGGAGCTATACTCAGAACGCTTTGTATCCGTGTATTTCTTTCGGTTGTCTTTGTTAATGTATTTCCGATACGTATTGTGTTTTTACATTTTATTTTCACTGCTATATAATTTAATCTCTGATATTTTTCTGTGTAATATTTATCCATACTTTGAATATTCTTGTACTTTGATGTAAATTGTTGTAATAAGCAATAAAATGTTCTTCTGTTTGTGTTCCGATTTGTCTTATTCCCGAAGCAATCCTCCTTTTAGTTCGGTTTAGGCCGGCTGGGAAGCACGGGTCGCTACAGTTCTCGATTTCTAGATCATCGTACCGTTCTGGAGATACCACCACATTCGAGTCATGCACAAACTTCTGTAGAAATGACACATGGAAAACATTATGCACACTCGACATCTTCTCGGGTAACTCCAACATATATGCGAGCTTTCGAATCCGCTCGACTATCGGAAACGGTCCAACAAACCTAGGAGCTAACTTTCCTTTGCTTCTGAATTGAACAACATGCTTTAACGGCGAAATCTTTACGAAAACCATATCTCCAATGTCGAATTCCAAATCCTTTCGATGTTTATCAGCATAACTCTTCTAACGATCTTGGGTTGCTTTCATTCGTTGTTGAACAATCTCGATACAATCTGATATCTCCCTGATTATCTCTGGACTAAGTATCAATTTATCCCCAGCCTCTAACCAACAAGATACGGAATCACACGATCTTTCATACTATGCCTCGTATGGTGTCATCCTAATGCTCTACTAGTAATTGTTATTGTATGCAAACTCAACTAAATGTAGATAGACTTCCCATGATCCTTCGAAGTCCAATACACAAGCCCTAAGGAGATCTTTCAAAACTTGGTTAACCCTCACAGTTTGACCATCAGTTTAGGGATGATAAGCCGTACTCAAACACTACTCGGTTCCCAAAGTCTCTTGCAAAATTTTCCAAAATTCACTCGTGAACAATGGATCACGATTATTGACAATGGTCTTTAGGATACCATGGAATCGAACTATCCATTTTATATAAAGCTCAACCAACTTCAATGTTGTCCTTGTCGAGTTGATAGGAATAAACATTGCACTTTTGGTCAAGCGATCCACGATGACCAAAATTCCTTCATTTCCACTCCTTGTTCTAGGTGGTTCGTTGATAAAATCCATCGATATATGCTCCCACTTCCACATAGGAACTTCCAATGGCTAAAGCAATCCATTTGGATTCTTTTGTTCAGCTTTCACCAACTGACAGGTCATACACTTGGAAATAAACTTTCCAGTATCCCACTTCATCCCACCCCAGTAGTAAGATCGCTTCATGTCCTAATACATCTTATTACCACCATGATGAATCGTCAACTTCGAGTGATGACATTCCCGTAGAACCTCATCTCTCAGTCTGTCAATATCAGGAACAACTAGTCGTCCTTGTTTCCAAAGCCAACCATCTCGATTGACCTCGAATTCCTTATCCTCCGGTTCCAATTTCTAGATAATATCGACAAGCTTTGTGTTACGCTTTTGGTTCTTGCCACTCCTTTAGATGAGACAAGCTCTTATCGATAATCATGCCAACATTTCAGGTTCCAACTCATACCGTGGATTGAAATCAAATCCTACCAAGTACTCAGGGTGTTTCCATTCCGAAAACATAACTCCCAAACTTGCGTGTTGTAACACCCCGTATTTTCTGAGAATATATAAAAAAAAATGGTTAATTATGAAGAAGTTATTAAGCCTTGAAATCTATATGCATATGAGAGAAATATATATAGATATATATATAAAAATTAAAAAAATAAAAATGCAAAAAAGGTTCAAAACAGCAAATTGGGAGGGGGAATAACCGAACCGGCCCATTTTTGAGGTCGACCCGAGCTTCGCTGGGTCGACTAGGGGTTAATCCAGGGTGTTTGGCTGTCATCCCGTGGGCCGATTCGCTCAAATGCAGATTTTGCATTTGAATAGTTCTCATGATTCAGGGTTAATCTAATGGTCCTAAATAACTTCCTACACCTATATATACATCCCTAACCTAAACCTAAATCTCATATACAATTCTCTAGCCTCCATTGCTCTCTTTCTCTCTAAATAAATAAATAAATCAATGATGTCTCTACTCTGCTGAAACCTAAGCTAGGACTTGTGCTTCTTCTTCCTCCAATTCTGATTAGGACTAAAAGAGAACAGCTACAACACCTTTTTCTTTTAGAATCCAACCAAGGCAAGTACAGTTATTCTTCGCTATAAACGTTAATTATAATTTTGATATGATTTTAAATCTGAGTTTGAGGTTGTATATATATTCTCTTCTGTTAGATCTGTTTTCTATGACTGTTCTGTATTCCTTTCTTCTTTTCTGTTTCTATAGCCAGGCTACCACGAGCCTGTGCCCAATCTCATAAAGAGATTAACGTATGAACGCAAAATTTGGGACAATTAATGAATGATGCGAAATTTGACAAGACTGAATTGAACGTATGACTTTAGATCTGAAGCATAAAATATATTAGACATGTGACTTGGGATTGGATGCATAAATTTGACTATGAACATGTAATTTATATATTGCATGCATAGAGTATGTTGTAATTTAGATCTGTAACTAATTAGAGAAATGAACATATGTTATTTAGATCTGTAATTAATTAGAAAAATGAGCATATGTTGTAAACTAGATTTAGATCTATGCATATTCTGTGATAAAAGAAAAGAGGAACCATTGTATGTTTAAATATGATTGGAGACTTTGGACAAAATGCATATAAAAGTCAAGATCTGATTTTTAGAAGATATAATTTAAAGATTTAGATTGTTGGGTATATTTTGCATTATGATTCATGACTTGAAAAGAAGAAGGATATGGAAAGTTAGGTGTAAAGATTTACATTAATTAGGATATCTATTATTGTGATTACACCTAAATAGGAATTTTTGGATATATGGCATGCATTGTAATTAATGATTATATTTGGTATAATTTACATGTGAATCTGCTGTAAAATGCTAGTTTAACAAAAATTGGAACATATGTTATATGGTAAATTATGTCCATATTCTGCGCTATGTAAATTTATGCAAACATGGAATATATGTTCATATTGTGAATCATGACAATTATGTAGGCATATGAATTTAGGCCTAATTTATGATTAGGCAAGGCATGTAAATAGAACCTTTAGAAATATTAAATATGCTAAATCTGCTAATTTGCTAAGTTGCCTAAACTGCTAGTTCTGTTATATGGCCTAGACTGCTATATAGATTGAAATGCCTAATCTGTTAAATTTGTCTATTGAGATGCCTAATCTGTTATGTGCTAAAATCTGCTAAGTTGCTTAGTCTGCTAAATCCGTTAAGTCGCCTAATCTGAAAAATCTGTTATATGTTAAATCTGTTACCTGCTATATCTGTTGTTTTGATATAATTAGTCTGTTATTGGCGTAATTTGAATTGACTATAGTTATGAATAATTGACATGTATATTAGGCATAGGCATAAATGCTAAACTATTAATTAATTGGCCGCAAAGATAAATATGGCTAACTCGAGGTTAGAATGAGTTTGCGGCGTAAACCTGCCCGGAACCGCCCGACACATCCAGTGGCCGCAAACAATAGGTTCTAATGTGAGAAGTTAGTCAAAACATGCGCAAGACACGAGGTTAGGTCTGGCTTGTTGTAGAAGTCTGCCCGGAACCGCCCGGCATATCCAGCGGCCACAAGCTACCGACCTAATGTGAGAGGTCTGTGCATTAATATTTAATTAATGCAAATCTGAGATAAAATATGAGATAAAATCTGAGATAAATATGATGTCTAAAATGTGTTGGGTGGATAGGGTTAAACCAACTGGACTAATGAATTTAATGAACCCGTTTCGTGAATCCGTAGACCCAATACAAAGTTAGATAATCTGGAACCAGTTAATCTGTAAGCCTGTTAATCCGAACATCTGATCCGTTAGTCTGAAAACCTGTTAACTTGATTTTCTGATCTGTGAACTAGTTAACCTAAATTTTGTATGTCTGAAACTTGTAGACAAGTTAAGATGAAATATGTTAGTCTGGGGACAGAAGGTTAGGAGGGGAATTACTTGTGTCATCTGTTGTTTGGGACCCATATTAGTCAGTAACCCTTTCTGGTATCAAAACTTTGACCCAACAGTAGGTAGGGTCCGGGCACGCTTACTGAACTAATTATAAGCGGTTCATTCTGATAATGGCAAGGGGTGTTGATGGTGCATTCCAACCGGGTCATGTGCGTGCATGGATCCCGATCTGCCTCTGAGGATGTAAGACGCCGTGACATCTGTAAATAGGTCTGTGCCGATTGGTTGTCACTTTAGGGAGTGATACACCCTACTGTGGGGCCGACACAGGATATTTATGTATTAGGGAGCTGATCGCTTGGGGTAGGGTTTTAGGGTACACTTAGTTCTGTCTGTTCCTGTTGGTACCGTCTGTTTTTGTTGGGTGGTAACACCTATCTGTTTCTGCGTGGTACCGTCTGTTCGGGTGGTAAAGGCCCATTACTAGTGTACACCTAATTCTACATTCTGTTTCCATAAGGATTAATCTGTTTCTGCTTCTGTCTGTTTCTGATCGGGTAGTAAAGGCCCATTATTAGCATTCTATTTCAGTTAAATTATTCAGTACCCGTTCCTGTTTCAGTTTAGACATTAGGGTGACACCTAATTCTGTTATACTAGTATTAGTGCAGAGAAGTGTAAAGCAATAGTTTATGTCATTCTGTTCTTCTGTTATATCTGCTACACCTGTTACAGTTATCTCTCATCCAGTTTTATGTTCATGTCATATTATTATTATCTGTTCATATGCTGAAAGTCACTGGACTTGCCAGACTTTTTGTCTGACCCTTGTTGTTTCGCCTCCTTTCTTCCGTTTCCCCCCAGGTTATCCAAGGAGGGAATACTTTAGCTTGATCCGGATTTCTCTTTACTTGAAGTGCTTAAAGTATGGCTTGGCTCTGTATAGCTTCCGTCCTATAGGGATTATGATTTTAAACCATGCATTTTGAAGGCTTTTGTACAAGACTGATATTTTGTACTTGAATTCTGAGATTTGAAAGGATGTAACCATATTGATTTCTGTTTCCGCTGTAATAAAGTTAAAAATTTTCAAGTACTGTTTTATCTGTCTTGTAAGTTTCTATTCTATTTACTAAAATGCTCCACCAAAGTTAAGGCATTCCCTTTGTGAGTGACCTTAACGGAGGTGGGGTGTTACACTTGGTATCAGAGCTGAAGGTTACCGGATTTGATAAAGAATTTTTGAAAACTATTTTCAAAAAGGTTTTGAAAAGGATTTTCAAAAATAAAGCTTATTTTGAAAAACATAATCCCCAAGAGCCATATATCTTTCTTTCAGTCCTTTTTGTATTGAACCTTTCCTTTTTAGTTTCAGCATGTCTGAAGCATCTGAGATACCAGAGGGTGTTCATGTACCCGGTTGGTTTCGTCAATATCTTGAGGCTAGGACCGCCGCTGCAGGTCCAGCAAATGATCCCCCTCCACCCCCTCCTCGTGCAATTGCTTTCTCAAAGATCTGTAGAGATTTTAGGGCCATGGGTGGAAAGGATTTCAAAGGAACTGAATCATTCGTAGAAGCGAGGAACTGGCTCAAAGAAACTGAGGATTTATTCGTTATCTTCGAGGTGGACGATAGGCAGAAGGTACAGTTGGCGGTATGGCTGCTCAAAGACGAAGCTTCCTACTGGTGGGAAGTCACTAACGCTGAGAGGCTGGTTGAGACATGGATGGATTTCAGAACAAGGTTTGAGACAAAATTTCTCTCGCAAGCTGAACGGAGTTTACAACTGGAGAAGTTCTTATCTCTTAAGCAAGGAAGTATGACGGTCAAGGAATACGTCAACCAGATCAACCAACTAGCTAGGTTCGGATTGAATTTAGTCAACACTCAGCATAAAAAGGCTCTTTGCTTTGTTAAAGGATTGAACGAGCCACTGCACAGCCTAGCCATGACCCATGTACCCATGGGAGCGACTTACGAGAAATTGGTGGACATGGCACTACTGCACGAGGAAGACAAGGGCCCAAAAGTGACAAAGAAGGAAGAACCACAGAATAAGAAAACGGGGCCCAAAAAGGAAACACAAAAGAAGGATGAAAAGACTGAAGATAAGAAAGGGAAAAAGTGCTTTACTTGTGGGAGCACGACTCATCTGAACAAGGATTGCTGAAAAAGGAGAGGCGCTTGCTTCAACTGTGGAGAGATGGGACACTTCACTAGGGACTGCCCGAAGAGACGAGGGCAAGGAGGACAGGCAAACACTCTCGAGGCTAGTGGCTAGGATAGAAATAGGAAAATTTCTATAGTAGGTTTAATTTCTTTATCTGATTATGGAGTTAAGACTTTTTCTGATTCTGGTATTTTGATTTTGTAATCGATACTCTGCACTTTAATACTAGTATTATTTCTGAATTCCGCTGTAGGCTCAGACCCATAAGGGTTATGGCTCATCTGTTTGAGATTGGGGTTTGAGGGATATTTGTGTTAGACGTCAAGTATGACGCATACATTATGAATTTTTGTGGGATATGATTTTATCATGCTTAGCTTCCTAAGAATCATTAGGGAACCTGATCTGTACCAGTAGTCTGTAAATATCTGAATACTTCTGATAAGATTTCCAGTTTTGACATTGTCTAAAGAGGGTAATCCTCTGGGTGTCAATCTGATGTTGATTTCGGTCTTCGGGGTTGACACTTAGAGGAATTATTTTCTCAACCAATGTCTGATAGGAATCAAGTTTTTGTTTTATCTGTACTCGCTCCATCACTCGACCGTATCTTATCGATCGAATCTTCGAACTTTAGGTAGAAACTAATGGGTGTAAACATGTGTTTGAGACATGTTATGTTTGATGGTTGCAAGTGGATGCAAGTGGTTGCTAGTGGTTGCCCGTGGATGCATATACACACACTAGGCACTAGATCGGCTCGAAAACACTCTAATACTTCATATGGATGTGTGGGCATTTTTCAATTTTTGTGGATGAAAAATGATTGACTCAGCACATGGATGTTGCATATGACTGAATGGTTGTGCACTCATATAGAAATGACATCTATCAAGTAGGAAAATTGCATATATGTTGTACTCATGGCACTGACATAATTCGCATTAAGGAGGTCAACTGAATCAGTGGACCGCCTGATTTTGCATTAGATAGGGACATATACACACACTGTGCATTTAAACATGGAAGCATTAGGAGTCTATAAGGACAATGGATGCCTGTGTTTGATGGTTGAGTAGATGGTTGTTTGGATGATTAGGATATACATTGTTCTTAACTTGAAGATTTCGGGGACGAAATCCTTTAAGGAGGGGAGAATGTAACACCCCGTATTTTCTGAGAATATATAAAAAAAATGGTTAATTATGAAGAAGTTATTAAGCATTGAAGTCTATATGCATATGAGAGAAATATATATAGATATATATAAAAATTAAAAAAATAAACATGCAAAAAAGGTTCAAAACAGCAAATTGGGAGGGGGAATAACCGAACCGGCCCATTTTTGAGGTCGACCCAAGCATCGCTGGGTCGACTAGGGGTTAATCCAGGGTGTTTGGCTGTCATCCCGTGGGCCGATTCGCTCAAATACAGATTTTGCATTTGAATGGTTCTCATTATTCAGGGTTGATCTAATGGTCCTAAATAACTTCCTACACCTATATATACATCCCTAACCTAAACCTAAATCTCATATACAATTCTCTAGCCTCCATTGCTCTCTTTCTCTCTAAAAAAATAAATAAATCAATGGCGTCTCTACTCTGCTGAAACCTAAGCTAGGACTTGTGCTTCTTCTTCCTCCAATTCTGATTAGGACTAAAAGAGAACAGCTACAACACCTTTTTCTTTTAGAATCCAACCAAGGCAAGTACAGTTATTCTCCGCTATAAACGTTAATTATAATTTTGATATGCTTTTAAATCTGAGTTTGAGGTTGTATATATATTCTCTTCTATTTGATCTGTTTTCTATGACTGTTCTGTATTCCTTTCTTCTTTTCTGTTTCTATAGCCAGGCTACCACGAGTCTGTGCCCAATCTCATAAAGAGATTAACGTATGAACGCAAAATTTGGGACAATTAATGAATGATGCGAAATTTGAAAAGACTGAATTGAACGTGTGACTTTAGATCTGAAGCATAAAATATATTGGACATGTGACTTGGGATTGGATGCATAAATTTGACTATGAACATGTAATTTATATATTGCATGCATAGAGTATGTTGTAATTTAGATCTGTAACTAATTAGAGAAATGAACATATGTTATTTAGATCTGTAATTAATTAGAAAAATGAGCATATGTTGTAAACTAGATTTAGATCTATGCATATTCTGCGATAAAAGAAAAGAGGAACCATTGTATGTTTACATATGATTGGAGACTTTGGACAAAATGCATATAAAAGTCAAGATCTGATTTTTAGAAGATATAATTTAAAGATTTAGATTGTTGGGTAAATTTTGCATTATGATTCATGACTTGAAAAGAAGAAGGATATGGAAAGTTAGGTGTAAAGATTTACATTAATTAGGATATCTATTATTGTGATTACACCTAAATAGGAATTTTTGGATATATGGCATGCATTATAATTAATGATTATATTTGGTATAATTTACATGTGAATCTGCTGTAAAATGCTAGTTTAACAAAAATTGGAACATATGTTATATGGTAAATTATGTCCATATTCTGCGCTATGTAAATTTATGCAAACATGGAATATATGTTCATATTGTGAATCATGACAATTATGTAGGCATATGAATTTAGGCCTAATTTATGATTAGGCAAGGCATGTAAATAGAACCTTTAGAAATATTAAATATGCTAAATCTGCTAATTTGCTAAGTTGCCTAAACTGCTAGTTCTGTTATATGGCCTAGACTGCTATTTAGATTGAAATGCCTAATCTGTTAAATTTGTCTGTTGAGATGCCTAATCTATTATGTGCTAAAATCTGCTAAGTTGCTTAATCTGCTAAATCCGTTAAGTCGCCTAATCTGAAAAATCTGTTATATGTTAAATCTGTTACCTGCTATATCTGTTGTTTTGATATAATTAGTCTGTTATTGGCATAATTTGAATTGACTATAGTTATGAATAATTGACATGTATATTAGGCATAGGCATAAATGCTAAACTATTAATTAATTGGCCGCAAAGATAAATATGGCTAACTCGAGGTTAGAATGAGTTTGCGGCGTAAACCTGCCCAGAACCGCCCGGCACATCCAGTGGCCGCAAACAATAGGTTCTAATGTAAGAAGTTAGTCATAACATGCGCAAGACACGAGGTTAGGTCTGGCTTGTTGCAGAAGTCTGCCCGGAACCGCCCGGCATATCCAGCGGCCACAAGCTACCGACCTAATGTGAGAGGTCTGTGCATTAATATTTAATTAATGCAAATCTGAGATAAAATATGAGATAAAATCTGAGATAAATATGATGTCTAAAATGTGTTGGGTGGATAGGGTTAAACCAACTGGACTAATGAATTTAATGAACCTGTTTCGTGAATCCGTAGGCCCAATACAAAGTTAGATAATCTGGAACCAGTTAATCTGTAAGCCTGTTAATCCGAACATCTGATCCGTTAGTCTGAAAACCTTTTAACTTGATTGTCTGATCTGTGAACTAGTTAACCTAAATTTTGTATGTCTGAAACTTGTAGACAAGTTAAGCTGAAATCCGTTAGTCTGGGGACACAAGGTTAGGAGGGGAATTACTTGTGTCATCTGTTGTTTTGGACCCATATTAGTCAGTAACCCTTTCTGGTATCAAAACTTTGACCCAACAGTAGGTAGGGTCCGGGCACGCTTACTGAACTAATTATATGCGGTTCATTCTGATAATGGCGAGGGGTGTTGATGGTGCGTTCCAACCGGGTCATGTGCGTGCATGGATCCTGGTCTGCCTCTGAGGATGTAAGACGCCGTGACATCTGTAAATAGGTCTGTGCCGATTGGTTGTCACTTTAGGGAATGGTACATGTTGTATATGACGTAGTCGTATACACTATTATAAGAATTTTGTTCGATGATAACAACCAAATAAATATATATTATAAATGTGTTTGAAATCGTACTGTTAATATACATCACAAACAGAGATATAATATTTATATTTAAATGGAATACGACTGCACTAGAATTGAATATTCAAACTGTATTCTATTTGAATAAAATATAATATTCTATTTCAATAATCAAATAGTACAACTATTTAAAACTCCACTATTTGAACACATCTCAATTTCATATACATATCAGCTCCTCATTACAGAATAACTCAACACTCATTTTGTACATACATTCAGTCTCAACACTCATATTTACATACATACACTTTGACACATTTCACTATTACACACACACTGTTCTTGTTTTCTGCCTTCTGTCTTCTTGTCTTTTGTCTTCACAGCTTTCAGTCCAGTCATCCCCGCTTACCTGTCACACATGAAACAGAAACACACAGTATACTGCAATAGGAATAATACTGAATATATGAAAATATAAATTTTATTTTTAAAATTTTATTTGCCTCAGATTTCGGTGTGTTTCTCATCATTTTTCATGACTTGATCTGATATATAAATATAGCACGCGCACGATACATGTATACACATACATGTGTATGTATATACACATATTGCAGTGCAGGAACAGGAAAACTCGTCTGATGGCTGCATGTACACACGTGCATGAATATACACGTGTGCACTGCCTCGCCAATCAGTGTTGCGACTGAGGAGTAGCCACGTGGACCTGCTCGACTCAGTGCAAAACAGCAAATACAAGTGGTCGAGTACAATGCAAAATGCAAGTACTCAAAGTAAATCATACTCAGCAATGTGGAACTGCAAAGACTTTCAGCATGTAAATGGTGCCACGACCAAATAGTCAACATGAAATGCAAGTCAGAGATGCACATGGTACAACAAAAATTCAAATGCTACAGTCAAAATGATAGAGCCAGTTTCAGTTAATCAAACCTCAAGTATAGTTTCAGAAATGACAAGCAAGTGTCAAGACAGTTCAAGTGCCAAAGTGGTCGAGACTCAGTGAACAGCAAATGTGTGTATGTCAAAGTATTATATATATTCAGCAAGGAACAATTCATGTCAGGTAAAGTGTCAAAGCAACAAAGCTCATGTGAAGCAAGCAATGTGTTTAGCACATGTAACAGAAGACACATGCACAATGCATGAAATCAAGCGACCAACATATAAGTAGCCAAGTGGGTGAGCATAAGCAGTATGGTGATGCAAAGGTCGCAATACATGGTGGAAGAGCACATGCCAGTAAACACAGAAATGCAGAGCAGTAGGGAGTAGACAAGGAGGGAAGACAATCATGGTAATTCAGTTTTCACTCATCACAAGTACAAGTCGGATTCAAAATGATGGTGCAGCCTAGTTGGCAAGACAGCATGGACTAGTGAAAATGCACAAGCCGAGACAGAAATCACAACATATATACTTGGCAAGTTTGCAATCACTCGGCTAAACAAATTCCAGAATGGTGTTCAAATAAGCAGAAAAATATTTTTTCTTTTGAGATTAAAATCATTCATATCTTCCCAAAAATGGTGTTCAAATTTAAATGCACAAAGTCTGCATTCATTCAGTAAAAACTGGGAAAGAGATTAGTTTGGAATTGACCAAATTTTCAAATGGGAGAAAAGCATTCAATGAATCCCCTGAAAAGGAATGTATCAAAGAATTCATTTTTGGCAAGAAATACAAATGGAAAATGGGGGCAAACCGATTTGAATTGCAGTCAACATTGTTTAGGCAAATTTAAAACCGATTTAAGCTTTGCAACAAAAAAATAAATTTCCAGATTTATATAAATTGATTCAACAATTTTTTAAAGAATTCCAATCAGTGTTGAGTCAATCAATACATTTTTCTTTTAAGGCAGGAATCATGCAAGTTTTTCAAATCTGGTGGAATCAATTCATGGCAACAAAAAGGAGGCATGCTAATTGACAATTCCAGATTTTTCATCAAGCATACATGGCAAGAAGTTTCTTTTCGAAATCAATATTTAAATCTTGGCATAGGAACAATCACAGTTTTTAATTTTGAAATGTTTCCAGATTTTTTTTGGACAGAAATCTTGGATTATATATGTGGCAAGTTTTCTACAATTCACGGCATTAAAACCAAAGATCCACAACATTCTTGTATGACTGTCATTCAATCGAACCAAAAGGGGAATGCACAAAAAATCTCACAAATCAAATCGTGGCAATCAAGGCCGAATTCATTTAAGGGGCAACCGAGTTTTTTTTCAAAGAAGGAAACACGAAAATCAGTCAAGCCATTAATCAAGAAATCAGAGCAATCAGGTTTTTATTTTAACCCTATATTACACGCATATCATCACAGGCAAACCAGAGATCGAAACCACAAACAACAGGCAAGCAAATTCAAAGCAAGAAAATTCAGAAAACTCACAGTTTTCGATCGCTAAAGCAAGACCCCAAATCGGTGAAGAGAGGAGCACCAGTAATCGATCTAGAACACCAACGAGAATTCAAGGATCAGAGAACTAATTTAAGTCATCTGTTGAGATCGAGATTTGGGATCCAGAAAAACCCTAGCCGCCATTTTTTTTAGAGACAAAGGAGATTGGGCGACGTAGAGTAGATAATGGGCCGGCCAACTTTTTAATTAGAAAAGGGGATGACTCATCATTTTAAACTCCTTGTTTTTTTTCTCTAGGGTTTCTTTTGTTTACTTTAATTGTTTTGTTTTTAGTTCATGTTGTAAAAATCAAATGAACAGGTGTCTAGATCTGTAAAGTCTAGGTAAAACAGTCAGGGTGTTGACTGTCAGTTTCAGAGTCTGTAAAATTCTGGGATACGAATTACGGGGTTGTAATTCGGGGAAATCTGATTGAAGGAACATCGGTCAGTCTACGGTTTTGAGCGTAGGGTTAGAATAGGAGCAGGGTTTGCGAGTGTACATGGTCTTGTATGCGGGATCTGTTCTATCACCTAGTAGAAACTTTAGGAATGCAGCAGTAGGCAGAGTTTTGCCGAAGCTGGGTATCTCTGTGTGTGATTTATTTTCTGCACTTTTATTTCTACTGCATTCTGTGATCTGTTTATTATTTTAATATCCTGTCAGTATTCAATTCAGGTAAAAAAGTGTAATTAACCCTATTCACCCCCCCTCTAGTGTTAATCTAGATCCAACATTTGGTATCATAGCAAGGTTTTTGATTAACTCTAGAATCATGTTTTCCCCTTGTTGTCAGTCTTCTGAGAGTCAGTTCAGCTCATCTCCAACTATTTTCAATGGAACAGATTTTTCAAACTGGAAATCCGAAATAGAATTTTATTTAAAATTTGTTAATATTAAATGTTGTGATACTATTATAAATGGGAGTGATATGTCTGATAATAGAAACATTGTTTTCGATTCTCGTGCTATGAATATCATATTTGATTATCTCAGTACAGAACAGTTTAATCACGTATCTCATTGTTTGACTGCGCAGGATGTCTAGAGAACCCTCAACAAGCTCTATGAAAAAACGGATGACTGCTCAAAACCCCAGAATGTCAACTCAAATTCAGATCTGTGCTTAAAAGGAGAAACAGATGAATCAAACGATGGAGAATCAACAGATGCTGAAACTGAAAATCTCACATACGAGGATTTGGTTTATACGTGCACTGATTTAACTAAATCTGTTGATAAACTCCAATCTAAAAAAAAATCTCTGAAATCTATGCATTCTGAGTTAATTGGCAAAATTGATGATTTGGAATCACAACTTAAATCGTTTGAAAACTCTTCAAAGTCTGATAGTAAAAATTGTCTGAAATTGGAAACCAATCTTGTTCATCTCAATAAAAATATTCAAAAGTTTGAAAAAGAAATTTTTATCTTAAAAGAAAACAAGATTGAGTTATCAAGTTTGAATAGTTTTTTACAAAAAGAATTTGAAATTTTCAAGACTGATATATATTCCAAATTTGAAATTGCTGAAAAGGAGAATTTGTTGAAATCTGACTTGATTTTGAAAGAACTGGAAAACGAGATTGAAAAATCCAAGAAATTTGGGTTTGAAAAACAAAAACTTTTTGAATCTGAGATTGTTGAGTCCCAAACCAAAATTAATTTGCTTAAAGATGAAAATTTGGTTTTGAAGTCTGACTTTGAAAAATATAAGATCACTGAAAATCGTTGTTCAGATTTATTAAAAGACAACCGTGATCTCAAAACAAAACTTCAACAACTTGAAACAACCTTGACAAAATTTTCAAACAGTGAAAAGTCTTTAAATATGTTGTTGAAAAGTCAATTTTCATCCGGAAATACAATTGGACTTGGTTTTGGGAAATTTGAGTTCTTTGAAAGGAGAAGTTCAAACTATTTTAAAAATCCTTCAATCTTCTTTGAAAAGTATCATCTTGATAATATGAACTTTGATAATTCAAAAGGATTTTTGAATCGAAAGCAAAATGCGAATTTGTTTTGTAATAATCCATCTAAGCAATCCTGGATCCCAAAAAGAGATAAAACAAACGTCGTTAAATTCAAACAGATATGGGTTCCAAAGGGAACAAAGTTAAATTCAGATGGATTGCTTTACAAACAGGTTTGGGTACCAAAACGAGCAAGTACAACTGTGAGTGGTTTTACTGTTTTTGTTAGACCACTCAATCCTCTAAACAGTTAGGTACCAAAGGAGGCCGAGGAACAACTGTGCTAAAAACTGAATTCAAACTGCGTCATATCATCAGGTTATTCACAGTTCCTTAGCCAAATCAGTTAAGTTAGAGATTCATTTGCTTACGTGGATTTCAGGTATATCTCTACACTCATTCTTTTGTATATCCTTTGTTTTTTATTTTTTTTATTTTCCTCCTTCTATCTCTTCTGTCTATTTCCTTTGATTTGTCACTGCTGCAATTTTATTTTTTTCTTGGGCTTTCTTAACTTCCAATTGCAGTACTCATAATCTTGTGGAAATTTGCTTTATTTGAATCGAACTCTGATGTGTTAATTATTTCTAGATCTTGATGTTAATCTTGTAAATATCTGCAATTGTTTTGAAGTTTATTTTCTGAGTTATGAATTCATAACAGTGTTGATGTATTCTTGTCAAATCTTGAACACTGTTAATTAGAATTCTAAATTTTGAAGATCTGAAAATTTGATGAAGTTTCACACACCACTGCTGTGTTGAGTTTCTTCTAATTCATTTTAGAAAATCTTGAAATATTATACTCATTACAGCACACCAATATTTATCAGTTGTGATGATTTCATTTTTTTTCAGATTGGCTTGGATATTTTGAATTGTATTGAATCTGTGATACATCTTGGAATTCATCTTATATTCATGATTATTTTATTTGGAATTTGTCTGTTTGAAATCAACTGAAATTCATGATATTTTGAATTTCACACACCTCTTAAAATTAAAATTATCAATATTGTGTGACTGATTCATTATATCTCAAACCTTGACATCGATTCAATTGATTTCAAATAAATTATTGTTTAATTATGTAGATCATGAATATCTCTCATTTCTGGTGTAAATGATCTGAAATAACTCTTCTGTTTGTCAGAAATATTTTGGAAAAATTCTTTGAAAAATTGGGTCTGAAAATCACTGTTATTTCATGATTATTTGATTAAAATATTTGGTTGTTTTAAAATCATTTGAAATTATTGATTCGTTGAATCACACACATATCCTGAATCTGAAACTAATAAATTGGTGTGATCGATTCATTGAATCTAGAGTTTCTTCATATTTCTCAAATGTTTTAAATCAACGATATTTTTTTTAATCATTGGATCATGAAACATCTTGTATGACCAACATCTCAACAAATCTGATTTGAAACTGTTTCTGCTGTGCTGCTCTGATACTGTCTTGAAATAACTGCCTGCTTTAATCTGACTGCTGCTCTGATAATTGTGCCAAATTTGTAATCTTGTCTGTTTGGGCTTTGTGTTTTGAAATTTCTTTAATCTGAGATATCTAGGGTGTGAATAAAATTCCTCGATAAGGGAGACAACAATTGGTATCAGCTTTTTCATCCATCTGTTTGAATCTTTACCTTGTATAGACACCATACACATTTTTTCCCTGGTATAAATATGTATAAATTCCTCTTGTAATTGTTTTTTAATTTTAAAATTATTTATTGATTATTCATTCAGAAATTGAAATCAATATCCATATTGAACTGTATTTATAATTCATTAAAATCATTATTGGATTTTGAAATTGTGATGAATTGTGACTGTAGTATATTTCACAACAAGAAGAGATTTTTTTTTTTGGATTTTCATGATGGTTGAATATTTATTATAATATCTTTGAATTGGCCATTATTTCACGATCATCTACTTTATCTATCATCTTTCTGCCATCCATGATAGTTCTATATTAATGTGGAGAGTTTGATATTTTTTTTTTAAAAAAATTATCTTGAATAAACAGTGAAAATATTTATTATGGAATTGTGGCTATGTTATTATTATTCAGAATTAGTGATAATTGAAAATTTTCAATAATCCCAGTACAGTTGAGCATATTTCATAATATAATTAATTTAGAAATTTATTTCACAGTCCATTTCTGTACCTACCACTTTTCTATCATCCATATTGATTTTATATATCGAGGAGTTTTTCTTTTTGAAACAGAAAAAGATAATAATATAATGTTCATAAGTATTTCTCTAACCTCATTTAAAAATCCAGGCTCTGGTTATGCATGGTTACGAGACTACTTATATTTAAGCTGCAACTGATCTCATTTAAAAATCCAAGATCTGGTTATGCATGGTCAGTGTGCTCTTAAATTAAAAGAAAAAGAAAAAAAATAATTTGGATAAAATAAAGATTTATATGAAATTCTCCTTGGTGTTTATAAAAACCAGCCTATCAATCCATCTTCTGTCTGTGAAATGTGTTGAAATATTGTGACGTATTATGATTTGTTGATTGATAGATATTGGGATTTGAGATTATTCGATCTTGTCACTTAAATTGAATTATTAATTATAGTCCAAATCTATCACTGCTTTTGTGCTTTTTTTTTAAAAAAAAAAATCCATTGAAAATAATTGGAAATGAATTGTTTTTTTAAGACTCTCCATTTTATATAAAATTCATCGTATATTCGTCATTCTCTACAATGTGAAATATGCCACCTGTTCTTAGAATATTATGATTTTTGTTTGACTGATTGAAATTTATGATGATCGTTCTTCCTCTTATGCTGAAATTATATTTTTTGGTCATGTTTCATCTGTATTTTAAATTCTGTATCCTTTTGATGATAACAAAAGGGGGAGAATGGGTTGAGATTTTGATTTATGAGTGAATATTTGATAAATATTTTTAATTTTGAAAATTCATTATTATTCATACATTTCACTCATGCACAGTTATAGGGGGAGTTATCTGTTGTAGGGGGAGCAAATAAATAGGGGGAGTTCAATATTCACTGTCAAACACATTTATTACGATCAAAATCTTTTATGTGTTTGTCATCATCAAAAGGGGGAGATTGTTGTATATGACGTAGTCGTATACACTATTATAAGATTTTTGTTTGATGATAACAACCAAATAAATATATATTATAAATGTGTTTGAAATCGTACTTTTAATATACATCACAAACAGAGATATAATATTTATATTTAAATGGAATACGACTGCACTAGAATTGAATATTCATACTGTATTCTATTTGAATATAATATAATATTCTATTTCAATAATCAAACAGTACAACTATTTAAAACTCCACTATTTGAACACATCTCAATTTCATATACATATCAGCTCCTCATTACAGAATAACTCAACACTCATTTTGTACATACATTCAGTCTCAACACTCATATTTACATACATACACTTTGACACATTTCACTGTTACACACACATTGTTCTTGTTTTCTGCCTTCTGTCTTCTTGTCTTTTGTCTTCACAGCTTTCAGTCCAGTCATCCCCGCTTACCTGTCACACATGAAACAGAAACACACAGTATACTGCAATAGGAATAATACTGAATATATGCAAATATAAATTTTATTTTTAAAATTTTATTTGCCTCAGATTTCGGTGTGTTTCTCATCATTTTTCATGACTTGATCTGATATATAAATATAGCACGCGCACGATACATGTATACACATACATGTGTATGTATATACACATATTACAGTGCAGGAACAGGAAAACTCGTCTGATGGCTGCATGTACACACGTGCATGAATATACACGTGTGCACTGCCTCGCCAATCAGTGTTGCGACTGAGGAGTAGCCACGTGGACCTGCTCGACTTAGTGCAAAACAGCAAATACAAGTGGTCGAGTACAATGCAAAATGCAAGTACTCAAAGTAAATCATACTCAGCAATGTGGAACTGCAAAGACTTTCAGCATGTAAATGGTGCCACGACCAAATAGTCAACATGAAATGCAAGTCAGAGATGCACATGGTACAACAAAAATTCAAATGCTACAGTCAAAATGATAGAGCCAGTTTCAGTTAATCAAACCTCAAGTATAGTTTCAGAAATGACAAGCAAGTGTCAAGACAGTTCAAGTGCCAAAGTGGTCGAGACTCAGTGAACAGCAAATGTGTGTATGTCAAAGTATTATATATATTCAGCAAGGAACAATACATGTCAGGTAAAGTGTCAAAGCAACAAAGCTCATGTGAAGCAAGCAATGTGTTTAGCACATGTAACAGTAGACACATGCACAATGCATGAAATCAAGCGACCAACATATAAGTAGCCAAGGGGGTGAGCATAAGCAGTATGGTGATGCAAAGGTCGCAATACATGGTGGAAGAGCACATGCCAGTAAACACAGAAATGCAGAGCAGTAGGGAGTAGACAAGGAGGGAAGACAATCATGGTAATTCAGTTTTCACTCATCACAAGTACAAGTCGGATTCAAAATGATGGTGCAGCATAGTTGGCAAGACAGCATGGACTAGTGAAAATGCACAAGCCGAGACAGAAATCACAACATATATACTTGGCAAGTTTGCAATCACTCGGCTAAACAAATTCCAGAATGGTGTTCAAATAAGCAGAAAAATGTTTTTTCTTTTGAGATTAAAATCATTCATATCTTCCCAAAAATGGTGTTCAAATTTAAATGCACAAAGTCTGCATTCATTCAGCAAAAACTGGGAAAGAGATTAGTTTGGAATTGACCAAATTTTCAAATGGGAGAAAAGCATTCAATGAATCCCCTGAAAAGGAATGTATCAAAGAATTCATTTTTGGCAAGAAATACAAATGGAAAATGGGGGCAAACCGATTTGAATTGCAGTCAACATTGTTTAGGCAAATTTAAAACCGATTTAAGCTTTGCAACAAAAAAATAAATTTCCAGATTTATATAAATTGATTTAGCAATTTTTTAAAGAATTCCAATCAGTGTTGAGTCAATCAATACATTTTTCTTTTAAGGCAGGAATCATGCAAGTTTTTCAAATCTGGTGGAATCAATTCATGGCAACAAAAAGGAGGCATGCTAATTGACAATTCCAGATTTTTCATCAAGCATACATGGCAAGAAGTTTCTTTTCGAAATCAATATTTAAATCTTGGCATAGGAACAATCACAGTTTTTAATTTCGAAATGTTTCCAGATTTTTTTTGGACAGAAATCTTGGATTATATATGTGGCAAGTTTTCTACAATTCACGGCATTAAAACCAAAGATCCACAAAATTCTTGTATGACTGTCATTCAATCGAACCAAAAGGGGAATGCACAAAAAATCTCACAAATCAAATCGTGGCAATCAAGGCCGAATTCATTTAAGGGGCAACCGAGTTTTTTTTCAAAGAAGGAAACACGAAAATCAGTCAAGCCATTAATCAAGAAATCAGAGCAATCAGGGTTTATTTTAACCCTATATTACACGCATATCATCACAGGCAAACCAGAGATCGAAACCACAAACAACAGGCAAGCAAATTCAAAGCAAGAAAATTCAGAAAACTCACAGTTTTCGATCGCTAAAGCAAGACCCCAAATCGGTGAAGAGAGGAGCACCAGTAATCGATCTAGAACACCAACGAGAATTCAAGGATCAGAGAACTAATTTAAGTCATCTGTTGAGATCGAGATTTGGGATCCAGAAAAACCCTAGCCGCCATTTTTTTTAGAGACAAAGGAGATCGGGCGACAAAGAGTAGATAATGGGCCGGCCAACTTTTTAATTAGAAAAGGGGATGACCCATCATTTTAAACTCCTTGTTCTTTTTTCTCTAGGATTTCTTTTGTTTATTTTAATTGTTTTGTTTTTAGTTCATGTTGTAAAAATCAAATGAACAAGTGTCTAGATCTGTAAAGTCTAGGTAAAACAGTCAGGGTGTTGACTGTCAGTTTCAAAGTCTGTAAAATTCTGGGATACGAATTACGGGGTTGTAATTCGGGGAAATCTGATTGAAGGAACATCGGTCAGTCTACGGTTTTGAGCGTAGGGTTAGAATAGGAGCAGGGTTTGCGAGTGTACATGGTCTTGTATGCGGGATCTGTTCTATCACCTAGTAGAAACCTTAGGAATGCAGCAGTAGGCAGAGTTTTGCCGAAGCTGGGTATCTCTGTGTGTGATTTATTTTCTGCACTTTTATTTCTGCTGCATTCTGTGATCTGTTTATTATTTTAATATCCTGTCAGTTTTCAATTCAGGTAAAAAAGTGTAATTAACCCTATTCACCCCCCTCTAGTGTTAATCTAGATCCAACATTTGGTATCAGAGCAAGGTTTTTTATTAACTCTAGAATCATGTTTTCCCCTTGTTGTCAGTCTTCTGAGAGTCAGTTCAGTTCATCTCCAACTATTTTCAATGGAACAGATTTTTCAAACTGGAAATCCGAAATAGAATTTTATTTAAAATCTGTTAATATTAAATGTTGGGATACTATTATAAATGGGAGTGATATGTCTGATAATAGAAACATTGTTTTCGATTCTCGTGCTATGAATATCATATTTGATTATCTCAGTACAGAACAGTTTATTCACGTATCTCATTGTTTGACTGCGCAGGATGTCTGGAGAACCCTCAACAAGCTCTATGGAAAAACTGATGACTGCTCAAAACCCCAGAATGTCAACTCAAATTCAGATCTGTGCTTAAAAGGAGAAACAGATGAATCAAACGATGGAGAATCAACAGATGCTGAAACTGAAAATCTCACATACGAGGATTTGGTTTATATGTGCACTGATTTAACTAAATCTAATGATAAACTCCAATCTAAAAACAAATCTCTGAAATCTATGCATTCTGAGTTAATTGGCAAAATTGATGATTTGGAATCACAACTTAAATCGTTTGAAAACTCTTCAAAGTCTGATTGTAAAAATTGTCTGAAATTGGAAACCAATCTTGTTCATCTCAATAAAAGTATTCAAAAGTTTGAAAAAGAAATTTTTATCTTAAAAGAAAACAAGATTGAGTTATCAAGTTTGAATAGTTTTTTACAAAAAGAATTTGAAATTTTCAAGACTGATATATATTCCAAATTTGAAATTGCTGAAAAGGAGAATTTGTTGAAATCTGACTTGATTTTGAAAGAACTGGAAAACGAGATTGAAAAATCCAAGAAATTTGGGTTTGAAAAACAAAAACTTTTCGAATCTGAGATTGTTGAGTCCCAAACCAAAATTAATTTGCTTAAAGATGAAAATTTGGTTTTGAAGTCTGACTTTGAAAAATATAAGATCACTGAAAATCGTTGTTCAGATTTATTAAAAGACAACCGTGATCTCAAAACAAAACTTCAACAACTTGAAACAACCTTGGCAAAATTTTCAAACAGTGAAAAGTCTTTAAATATGTTGTTGAAAAGTCAATTTTCATCCGGAAATACAATTGGACTTGGTTTTGGGAAATCTGAGTTCTTTGAAAGGAGAAGTTCAAACTATTTTAAAAATCCTTCAATCTTCTTTGAAAAGTATCATCTTGATAATATGAACTTTGATAATTCAAAAGGATTTTTGAATCGAAAGCAAAATGCGAATTTGTTTTGTAATAATCCATCTAAGCAATCCTGGATCCCAAAAAGAGATAAAAAAAACGTCGTTAAATTTAAACAGATATGGGTTCCAAAGGGAACAAAGGTAAATTCAGATGGATTGCTTTACAAACAGGTTTGGGTACCAAAACGAGCAAGTACAACTGTGAGTGGTTTTACTGTTTTTGTTAGACCACTCAATCCTCTAAACAGTTAGGTACCAAAGGAGGCCGAGGAACAACTGTGCTAAAAACTGAATTCAAACTGCGTCATATCATCAGGTTATTCACAATTCCTTAGCCAAATCAGTTGAGTTAGAGATTCATTTGCTTACGTGGATTTCAGGTATTTCTCTACACTCATTCTTTTGTATATTCTTTGTTTTTAATTTTTTTTTATTTTCCTCCTTCTATCTCTTCTGTCTATTTCCTTTGATTTGTCACTGCTGCAATTTTATTTTTTTCTTGGGCTTTCTTAACTTCCAATTGCAGTACTCATAATCTTGTGGAAATTTGCTTTATTTGAATCGAACTCTGATGTGTTAATTATTTCTAGATCTTGATGTTAATCTTGTAAATATCTGCAATTGTTTTGAAGTTTATTTTCTGAGTTATGAATTCATAACAGTGTTGATGTATTCTTGTCAAATCTTGAACACTGTTAATTAGAATTCTAAATTTTGAAGATCTGAAAATTTGATGAAGTTTCACACACCACTGCTGTGTTGAGTTTCTTCTAATTCATTTTAGAAAAGCTTGAAATATTATACTCATTACAGCACACCAATATTTATCAGTTGTGATAATTTCATTTTTTTTAGATTGGCTTGGATATTTTGAATTGTATTGAATCTGTGATACATCTTGGAATTCATCTTATATTCATGATCATTTTATTTGGAATTTGTCTGTTTGAAATCAACTGAAATTCATGATATTTTGAATTTCACACACCTCTTAAAATTAAAATTATCAATATTGTGTGACTGATTCATTATATCTCAAACCTTGACATCGATTCAATTGATTTCAAATAAATTATTGTTTAATTGTGTAGATCATGAATATCTCTCATTTCTGGTGTAAATGATCTGAAATAACTCTTCTGTTTGTCAGAAATATTTTGGAAAAATTCTTTGAAAAATTGGATCTGAAAATCACTGTTATTTCATGATTATTTGATTTAAATATTTGGTTGTTTTAAAATCATTTGAAATTATTGATTCATTGAATCACACACATATCCTGAATCTGAAACTAATAAATTGGTGTGATCGATTCATTGAATCTAGAGTTTCTTCATATTTCTCAAATGTTTTAAATCAACGATATTTTTTTTTAATCATTGGATCATGAAACATCTTGTATGACCAACATCTCAACAAATCTGATTTGAAACTGTTTCTGCTGTGCTGCACTGATACTGTCTTGAAATAACTGCCTGCTTTAATCTGACTGCTGCTCTGATAATTGTGCCAAATTTGTAATCTTGTCTGTTTGGGCTTTGTGTTTTGAAATTTCTTTAATCAGAGATATCTAGGGTGTGAATAAAATTCCTCGATAAGGGAGACAACAATTAGTATCAGATTTTTCATCCATCTGTTTGAATCTTTACCTTGTATAGACACCATACACATTTTTTCCCTGGTATAAATATGTATAAATTCCTCTTGTAATTGTTTTTTAATTTTAAAATTATTTATTGATTATTCATTCAGAAATTGAAATCAATATCCATATTGAACTGTATTTATAATTCATCAAAATCATTATTAGATTTTGAAATTGTGATGAATTGTGACTGTAGTATATTTCACAACAAGAAGAGATTTTTTTTTTGGATTTTCATGATGGTTGAATATTTATTATAATATCTTTGAATTGGCCATTATTTCACGATCATCTACTTTATCTATCATCTTTCTGCCATCCATGATAGTTCTATATTAATGTGGAGAGTTTGATATTTTTTTTTAAAAAAAATTATCTTGAATAAACAGTGAAAATATTTATTATGGAATTGTGGCTATGTTATTATTATTCAGAATTAGTGATAATTGAAAATTTTCAATAATCCTAGTACAGTTGAGCATATTTCATAATATAATTAATTTAGAAATTTATTTCACAGTCCATTTCTGTACCTACCACTTTTCTATCATCCATATTGATTTTATATATCGAGGAGTTTTTCTTTTTGAAACAGAAAAAGATAATAATATAATGTTCATAAGTATTTCTCTAACCTCATTTAAAAATCCAAGCTCTGGTTATGCATGGTTACGAGATTACTTATATTTAAGCTGCAACTGATCTCATTTAAAAATCCAAGATCTGGTTATGCATGGTCAGTGTGCTCTTAAATTAAAAGAAAACGAAAAAAAATAATTTGGATAAAATAAATATTTATATGAAATTCTCCTTGGTGTTTATAAAAACCAGCCTATCAATCCATCTTCTATCTGTGAAATGTGTTGAAATATTATGAGGTATTATGATTTGTTGATTGATAGATATTGGGATTTGAGATTATTCGATCTTGTCACTTAAATTGAATTATTAATTATAGTCCAAATCTATCACTGCTTTTGTGCTTTTTTTTAAAAAAAAAAAATCCTTTGAAAATAATTGGAAATGAATTGTTTTTTTAAGACTCTCCATTTTATATAAAATTCATCGTATATTCGTCATTCTCTACAATGTGAAATATGCCACCTGTTCTTAGAATATTATGATTTTTGTTTGACTGATTGAAATTTATAATGATCGTTCTTCCTCTTATGCTGAAATAATATTTTTTGGTCATGTTTCAACTGTATTTTAAATTCTGTATCCTTTTGATGATAACAAAAGGGGGAGAATGGGTTGAGATTTTGATTTATGAGTGAATATTTGATAAATATTTTTAATTTTGAAAATTCATTATTATTCATACATTTCACTCATGCACAGTTATAGGGGGAGTTATCTGTTGTAGGGGGAGCAAATAAATAGGGGGAGTTCAATATTCACTGTCAAACACATTTATTACGATCAAAATCTTTTATTTGTTTGTCATCATCAAAAGGGGGAGATTGTTGTATATGACGTAGTCGTATACACTATTATAAGATTTTTGTTTGATGATAACAACCAAATAAATATATATTATAAATGTGTTTGAAATCGTACTGTTAATATACATCACAAACAGAGATATAATATTTATATTTAAATGGAATACGACTGCACTAGAATTGAATATTCAAACTGTATTCTATTTGAATATAATATAATATTCTATTTCAATAATCAAACAGTACAACTATTTAAAACTCCACTATTTGAACACATCTCAATTTCATATACATATCAGCCCCTCATTACAGAATAACTCAACACTCATTTTGTACATACATTCAGTCTCAACACTCATATTTACATACATACACTTTGACACATTTCACTGTTACACACACACTGTTCTTGTTTTCTGCCTTCTTTCTTCTTGTCTTTTGTCTTCACAGCTTTCAGTCCAGTCATCCCCGCTTACCTGTCACACATGAAACAGAAACACACAGTATACTGCAATAGGAATAATACTGAATATATGCAAATATAAATTTTATTTTCCTCAGATTTCGGTGTGTTTCTCATCATTTTTCATGACTTGATCTGATATATAAATATAGCACACGCACGATACATGTATACACATACATGTGTATGTATATACACATATTACAGTGCAGGAACAGGAATACTCGTCTGATTGCTGCATGTACACACGTGCATGAATATACACGTGTGCACTGCCTCGCCAATCAGTGTTGCGACTGAGGAGTAGCAACGTGGACCTGCTCGACTCAGTGCAAAACAGCAAATACAAGTGGTCGAGTACAATGCAAAATGCAAGTACTCAAAGTAAATCATACTCAGCAATGTGGAACTGCAAAGACTTTCAGCATGTAAATGGTGCCACGACCAAATAGTCAACATGAAATGCAAGTCAGAGATGCACATGGTACAACAAAAATTCAAATGCTATAGTCAAAATGATAGAGCCAGTTTCAGTTAATCAAACCTCAAGTATAGTTTCAGAAATGACAAGCAAGTGTCAAGACAGTTCAAGTGCCAAAGTGGTCGAGACTCAGTGAACAGCAAATGTGTGTATGTCAAAGTATTATATATATTCAGCAAGGAACAATACATGTCAGGTAAAGTGTCAAAGCAACAAAGCTCATGTGAAGAAAGCAATGTGTTTAGCACATGTAACAGTAGACACATGCACAATGCATGAAATCAAGCGACCAACATATAAGTAGCCAAGAGGGTGAGCATAAGCAGTATGGTGATGCAAAGGTCACAATACATGGTGGAAGAGCACATGCCAGTAAACACAGAAATGCAGAGCAGTAGGGAGTAGACAAGGAGGGAAGACAATCATGGTAATTCAGTTTTCACTCATCACAAGTACAAGTCGGATTCAAAATGATGGTGCAGCCTAGTTGGCAAGACAGCATGGACTAGTGAAAATGCACAAGCCGAGACAGAAATCACAACATATATACTTGGCAAGTTTGCAATCACTCGGCTAAACAAATTCCAGAATGGTGTTCAAATAAGCAGAAAAATGTTTTTTCTTTTGAGATTAAAATCATTCATATCTTCCCAAAAATGGTGTTCAAATTTAAATGCACAAAGTCTGCATTCATTCAGCAAAAACTGGGAAAGAGATTAGTTTGGAATTGACCAAATTTTCAAATGGGAGAAAAGCATTCAATGAATCACCTGAAAAGGAATGTATCAAAGAATTCATTTTTGGCAAGAAATACAAATGGAAAATGGGGGCAAACCGATTTGAATTGCAGTCAACATTGTTTAGGCAAATTTAAAACCGATTTAAGCTTTGCAACAAACAAATAAATTTCCAGATTTATATAAATTGATTCAGCAATTTTTTAAAGAATACCAATTAGTGTTGAGTCAATCAATACATTTTTCTTTTAAGGCAGGAATCATGCAAGTTTTTCAAATATTGTGGAATCAATTCATGGCAACAAAAAGGAGGCATGCTAATTGACAATTCCAGATTTGTCATCAAGCATACATGGCAAGAAGTTTCTTTTCGAAATCAATATTTAAATCTTGGCATAGGAACAATCACAGTTTTTAATTTCGAAATGTTTCCTGATTTTTTTTGGACAGAAATCTTGGATTATATATGTGGCAAGTTTTCTACAATTCACGGCATTAAAACCAAAGATCCACAACATTCTTGTATGACTGTCATTCAATCGAACCAAAAGGGGAATGCACAAAAAATCTCACAAATCAAATCGTGGCAATCAAGGCCGAATTCATTTAAGGGGCAACCGAGTTTTTTTTTCAAAGAAGGAAACACGAAAATCAGTCAAGCCATTAATCAAGAAATCAGAGCAATCAGGGTTTTATTTAAACCCTATATTACACGCATATCATCACAGGCAAACCAGAGATCGAAACCACAAACAACAGGCAAGCAAATTCAAAGCAAGAAAATTCAAAAAACTCACAGTTTTCGATCGCTAAAGCAAGACCCCAAATCGGTGAAGAGATGAGCACCAGTAATCGATCTAGAACACCAACGAGAATTCAAGGATTAGAGAACTAATTTAAGTCATCTGTTGAGATCGAGATTTGGGATCCAGAAAAACCCTAGCCGCCATTTTTTTTAGAGACAAAGGAGATCGGGCGACAAAGAGTAGATAATGGGCCGGCCAACTTTTTAATTAGAAAAGGGGATGACCCATCATTTTAAACTCCTTGTTTTTTTTCTCTAGGGTTTCTTTTGTTTATTTTAATTGTTTTGTTTTTAGTTCATGATGTAAAAATCAAATGAACAGGTGTCTAGATCTGTAAAGTCTAGGTAAAACAGTCAGGGTGTTGACTGTCAGTTTCAGAGCCTGTAAAATTCTGGGATACAAATTACGGGGTTGTAATTCGGGGAAATCTGATCGAAGGAACATCGGTCAGTCTACGGTTTTGAGCGTAGGGTTAGAATAGGAGCAGGGTTTGCGAGTGTACATGGTCTTGTATGCGGGATCTGTTCTATCACCTAGTAGAAACCTTAGGAATGCAGCAGTAGGCAGAGTTTTGCCGAAGATGGGTATCTCTGTGTGCGATTTATTTTTTGCACTTTTATTTCTGCTGCATTCTGTGATCTGTTTATTATTTTAAAATCCTGTCAGTTTTCAATTCAGGTAAAAATTATAATAACCCTATTCACCCCTCCTCTAGCGTTAATCTAGATCCAACAGTACACCCTACTGTGGGGCCGACACAGGATATTTATGTATTAGGGAGTTGATCGCTTGGGGTAGGGTTTTAGGGTACACTTAGTTCTGTCTGTTCCTGTTGGTACCGTCTGTTTCTGTTGGGTGGTAACACCTGTCTGTTTCTGCGTGGTACCGTCTGTTCGGGTGGTAAAGGCCCATTACTAGTGTACACCTAATTCTACATTCTGTTTCCATAAGGATTAATCTGTTTCTGCTTCTGTCTGTTTCTGATCGGGTAGTAAAGCCCCATTTTTAGCATTCTGTTTCTGTTAAATTATTCAGTACCCGTTCCTATTTCAGTTTAGATATTAGGGTGACACCTAATTCTGTTATACTAGTATTAGTGCAGAGAAGTGTAAAGCAATAGTTTATGTCATTCTGTTCTTCTGTTATATCTGCTACACCTGTTACAGTTATCTCTCATCCAGTTTTATGTTCATGTCACATTATTATTATCTGTTCATATGCTGAAAGTCACTGGACTTGCCAGACTTTTTGTCTGACCCTTGTTGTTTCGCCTCCTTTCTTCCGTTTCCCCCCTGGTTATCCACGGAGGGAATACTTTAGCTTGATCTGGATTTCTCTTTGCTTGAAGTGCTTAAAGTGTGGCTTGGCTTTGTATAGCTTCTGTCCTATGGGGATTATGATTTTAAACCATGCATTTTGAAGGCTTTTGTACAAGACTGATATTTTGTACTTGAATTCTGAGATTTGAAAGGATGTAACCATATTGATTTCTGTTTCCGCTGTAATAAAGTTAAAAAATTTCAAGTACTGTTTTATCTGTCTTGTAAGTTTCTGTTCTGTTTACTAAAATGCTCCACCAAAGTTAAGGCATTCCCTTTGTGAGTGACCTTAACGGAGGTGGGGTGTTACACGTGTCTTCGACTCAATCCATCTGTAACAACCCGTATTTTTACGGTATAATAATCAATTAATTTAATTATTTAAATAGTGATTTAGATATTTAAATGGTCATTTAATTAAATAATATTGAATATTTAATTAATGTAAATAATAAAATAATATATTTAATTCTGAAATAGTTGAAAATAGATGAGTTCACAATATTGTGTGAATTGGATTATTTATAAGATATAATTCAGTTTAGAATTTAGTTATAATAACGAATATATTTAATAAACAGCGTTAGAACGTGTAAATTATATTATAATTATAATCGAGCTCGAAATGACGTGATAGTTCATAATTTGGCGATTCGAACTTTAAACTAATATATGGAATCCATGTTAAGTCGGATTTCTGTGAAACAAGAAACATTCGGAGCTGGTGAAGTATATTTTTCTAGTGGAAGAGAAAAATCGAGATTTCGTTGTGTGGATTGTGAGATATGATTGTAACGTTCCGTATTTTTACGTTATTATAATTTATTTATTTAATTTTTTAAATAGTGATGTAGAGATTTAAATAGGTTGTTTAATTAAATTATATTGATTATTTAATTAATATAATAATTAAATAATATATTTAATTCTGAATAATCAGAATTAACTGAAATGGCAATATTGTGTGAATTGGGCAATTCAAAATATATAATTTAGTTTAAAATTGAATTACGGTGACGAAAATATTTAATTAACGTTGGTTGAATGTATAAATTATATATTAATTATAACCGAGCTCGAAATGGCACGACAGTTCGTAATTTGATGATTCAAACTTTAAACGAATATACAGAATCCGTTTTAAGCCGGATTTCTGTGAAACAAGAAACGTTCGGAGCTGGTGAAGTATATTTTTCTAATGAAAGAGAAAAATCTGGATTTCGTCGTGTAGATTTTGATTTATGTCAAAATCAAATTTTCCAAAAGTCGCTATGCAATTCCTTTATAATTTATAATGATTTATTTATATTATAAATAGATTTTCGATATAAATTGAATATTGATTTAATATGGATTTGAAATGTCGAGTTATAAATTCAAATAAGTATATTTTGGAGTTGTATTATATTCTATGTGAATATATATACGATAATATTAAATTACTATTATTTATTTTAATTGTTTTTAAATATATTTATATATTTAAATAGATTATTTAGACATTAGAAAATAGCCATTTTTGCAAACGACCTCCGTTTTCGACGAAACTAATTTTGTTGGATCTGGAATATTAAATTTTAGTTAGATTTATATTTTCGTGATTTTTGGATATCATGTGTGATCACAGGGATTTTTAAACACGAATGGAAACAACGATAGCATAAATATTAATTTAAAACTCGAATAAAAAAATATTTAAAATCTCCCTATAAATATCTCACAATCCCAAAACCCTAAATGATTTTCTATAGCAGTCAAAAACTTGAGTGGCCAGCGATTCTTCTTCAAAACATGGAAATCCACTTTCATAAATCAAGATCAATTCATAGAAAATTCCTAAATTCATTAAACAAGGATATATGAACTTCTTTAATCCTCCCCTTCATTTCTTTGTTGGTTTTAATTGGTGCGACAAACATTTATAGACAAGCGGATGTCAACAGCGATCTAGGGTTCGGTTTGGGGAAGGATTCAGGCGGTGTTGTGTAAATTGAATGTTGGATTCGGGTTTAGGGGGTCGATTAGCTTTGGCGTGCTTTACTGTGTGGAGATCGACGCAGTTATATGTCGATGGCCTTGTTGGAGCAGTCGATGTCACGACAATGGCCTACGAGTTGGGAGTAGTTCACATGGCTAGATAGAGGAGTCGTCGAAGAGTCATGTGGTGTTTATTTCATGATTAGTAGTGAAGCAGGAGGTGAGGAATGATCGATGGAAGAGGAGGAAGGACGTTCGAATTAAGGAGGATGAAAGGGATGGAGTTGTGGGTATGATTTACTGGCATATCATTGTTGGAGTGTTGCAGAATTGGTTTTTGTTGATGGAAACAAGGGTGCGTACAAAATCAGTGAAGAGAAGGGTTGTTGAACCCAGTGTATTTCCTGAGCTCGAGTTGCGTATAATGGCTATGGAATGATAGAGTTTAGAAAGAGAAAGTGAAAGACATTTTTAGTTTTGTTTTCATCGTGTGAAGAAGGAGAAAATAGCGGTCAAAAGTTGGCCATTTCGTTTGTTTTTGGGTTCCCTGGAGCGACTGCTGAATGGAGAAGGAGGATTGCGCAGCATAGGAGGGTCTGGAATAACGGGTGGGCCGAGATGTTTAAATGGTAAAGGCCCATGTGATTAATTTAAAACTTAAGTTTAATTTAATTTATACATTAACTTGTTAACGCGATAATTTTCCTGTACGAACTCAGAATTGAACGAAACAAGATCCATTGGGATCGTATGGACGAGGGCTATACAAGGAACTGACTGTGAGTGAATTGGATCTCGTTACAATTTACAGCGAAATAAATTGTCTGTTTGAATCAACCGACAGTTATCGTTATTTAATGATGATCGTCCAATGTGAGTAAATCTGACTAACTCTGATCAATTTATGTTGAAACAAACATAATCTAGTAATGATAAATGCTGATTGACTGTGATTTATTGGATAAATTTATAGACAACGATATATACACATACCGTAATCAAATATTGATACTGTTTATCAGAATATTTCATATCGAAATGAAATCGATTTTATTTGTAATGAACCAGATTATTGATTCATTTATTTTAAATATTTAATATCATTTTAAATATTTATTTGATAATATACTTGAATTTTTATATTTATGTTATCGGTTTAAATATCGATTTCAATTTTATATCGAATACATTAAATTATCAAAATACGAAATATAGTTGAAATTGAAGTTAAATACGGAGTCAAAAGCAATTCAGAAGACCAGTATAAATGCTATTTGAATATAGAAGATAACAAAAATAATTTAATACCAACGAATTGATTAGTTCTGAATTTAAATTATTTATATTTAATATGGTATGTGCGTTGAAATTAAATATCAAAATATATTCACTTCCGTTTAGAATAACGCAATAATACTGAAATGTTGGTCAGTACGTTAAAATAGCGGTCAGTGAATTAAAGTAATAGACCCCGAGATATTTGATTGTGGGCAGGTTTGAAATCAAATCAATATCTATTTAAAAAGAAACAAAATCTCTTTAAATCAAATCGCAGTTAAATCTAAATCAAATCATAATTAATTTTATGTACCCTACCTATAACACCTATTACTTAACATCGAAGTATCCATCGTCTATAAAATCGCGATGACACCCTCCCCTTTTACTCTCTTTGATTTTATCTGGACAAAGTAAATCCCTTTTCTTTAAATTTTAGCACTTAAATCGAAAATGAAGCTTCAGCCAAACAAATTTATGGCCGTGACCGCTTCTTCAAATCAAAACCCTGTTGAGATAGGGGCTCGCGACTCCTTTTTCCCTTTTGTTTATCACAGAAATCGATATCGCGATGGGTGATTTTAGAATATCCTGAGGATCGAGACAAGCTTGAATGATTGTTGGAACCGGATATTTTGCTACTGCAACTGATGAAGAGTCGCGATACCTAGCATAAGAGAAGGCGCTAACGCCTTGATGCACACGTTCAATTTCTAGCATTTACCTGGAGCTCGATGATAAGAGATATCACATTTCTTCCCTATTGCTAGAGTGCGATACAGGAAACTGCGCTTAAGGAAGAAGGGTTGATGTTCATGTTTTTGGAATGATGAGGAGTGCGCCAGGTCATTGTTGGATTTGTTTTTGAGTTGGGATTCTGATGTTGAAATTTGTTTGGTGTTGACAGTAGGAAATTTCTTTGTTGTTCGATCTTTGATTTGGAATCGTCTATTGTGGTTTTAGGCATGGTCTGATGGATATGATGTTCAGATTTGTTTTAATAGAGGGGTGGTTTACTGTAAGGAATGATGGGATTTCAAGTCATGACCATGGTGGTTGGTTGACTTGAGAAGGAGGCTGCTAGAATCATTTTGGGCTCGACAACAAGGTGAAGGTGATGTCAGTTTGCCTGTGTAGAAAGGAGTAGAAGGCATGCTGCTACAAGTGGAATGGAAGAATGATAGGGCAACAAGGATTTATAGGTTTGTTTTACAGTAAGGTAAAGAATCCAATTTTTAAAGTTAAAATTCGCATAATATATAATTTTATAAGTTAAGTGGTTAGGTTTACTAATTTTAGTATAAAATGGGAAAATAAAAACTTAATTATCTTTTATACAAAGGAAAATTCATATGGGATGAGCTAGTTGGAGCATAGAAATGGAATATGCTCCATCTAGAATTAACTTTGAGTCGGTTGGGGACAACTGAGAATTTAACAGTTAAAGTCAAGATGGATAGCAAAAGAAAAATCATCGGTGAGTAAATCTTACTCATATTTTATTTAGAATTATTTTATTAGTTAAAAATAATTGTTTTTTGGTTGTTTGCTTGCATTGGAATTTTACTGTCGCTATATTAAATATATATTAGTTATTTAGGCTTGGTGTTTGTGGTTATTATATATATATATTGGTGATTGGATAGTTCCCACAGTACCATTAGCGGATGCCCGCAGTATCATTAACGGATAACCCTATACGCCCCATGCTATGATAGTGGATGACCTTTTATACTGCGATATCCCGCCTCGAAGCAGGATGGGTATTATTTATGTTGGCTAACGTCTATGGATGCAGGAAAACAGGTTGGAGGGATCCAACTGGATGCCTCAAACATATTATCATTTGTTTGGTTTCATATATGTTATCTTATATGATGTGTTAGAAAAACCCGTGATTTGAAAATTTGGTATTTTGGTTGTTTGAAATATCACTGGGCCGAAATGGTAATTTATAAAAATATCGTAAAAAGGGTTTTGAAATTTTAAAAGGGAAATCCTATTTTCTAAAATAGAAATTTGAATTTTTAAAAGGGTATAGAAATATTAACTTTTTTTGAATAAATAAAACAAGTATTGAAATTTATAAACGATGTTTATAAATTAAAAATCAGGGAATTGAAGTAAATTTATAAACGGTGTTTATAAATAAAATGGAATGATCTTCATTGTAAAATCTGGAAATTGAAGTGGTGAATTTATAAACGATATTTATAAATTAAATAACGCAGGAAACTGAAGTGAAATTATAAACAGTATTTATAAATAAAGTGAAAAAATTATCATTGAATAATTTGAATATTTAAATTTAAATGTGAATTTAAAAATAGAAATGGGGAAATCGTTTTATAGAAATAAACGATAGAATTTATTCTAATGTTCAGAATATAAACTGAACTAAAATAAATCCGCAAGGATTTATCATTTAAATTCGGTTAATTCAAATTTATTTAAATAGAAGTTAAATTGAATATGAAAATAAATTGGGTTATATATATATATATGTTATTATAAATAGAAATTTCCAAAATAAGATTTTGGTTTTAAATAGATTTCGAAATAGACTTGTTCAAATATAAAACAAGGAAATTTATAAAATGGTGTTTATAAATATAATGAATTAATTATCAAGAGATAAGTTGAATATTTAAATTCAAATATGAATTTAAAAATAGAATTTGAAATCATTCGAAAGGGAACAACGGTTTTTATTACTCAATTCGGAATATCAAAGGGATGGAGTTTCAAATAGAAATTTGAAAAGGGAACTTGTTTAAATATATAAAACGAGGAAGTTGAATTTATAAATAGTGTTATAAATTTGGTAAAACAAATTATCATTTGGATAATGTGAACCATTTAAATTCAAATAGGAATTTATGAGTTAGTTGGAAAGTGTTTTGAAACAAAACGATTGATTATATTTCGTAATTCGGAATATAAGCTAAATTGAGAAGAATTCAACGGGTTTATAATTGTAATTCGATTATATCGAATTTTATAAATAATTCATTTGTAAAAGGAATTGGAATATAATATAAAAGATCGAAGTATAAATAAATTTATTTCTGAGTAAGGAAAAATCGACAAAATTAGATAATCGAAAACATTAAGTTTAATTGGGAAAATTAGTTTAATATATATTAAAATATATCAGAATGGAGTTGAATTTATTATAAACGAAGTTTAAACATTTATATATATATATAAGTATAATTAAAACGAACTCGCCGCAGCGCGACAGTTCATAAATTGGCGTTTCGAACTTCAATTGAGTATATAGAACTCAATTTAAGTCGGAATTCTTTGAAACCAAAATCGTCGGGACCGGTTTGATAATAGTATTTTAATGGAAGAGAAAAATATGGATTTCGTCTTATAGATTTTGAGTTATGTCAAAATCAAATTTTCTAAAAAAAACAGCGCCAGAACAATTATAAAGCCATAACGGTTTATTTAAATAAATAAAAGGATTTTAAGGAAATAAAATCCGAATTTCCATTAGAAAAATCCGGATTTGAGTTGTAAAATAAATATGAACTCCAGTGAAGTAAGTGAAATGATTTTTAAAACCAAAAAAATTAGATTTTTAGTTATTAAATAGATTTAACTAGTTTGAAGAATAAATAGTTAATCGAGATTTGAATCGAAATTGAGCATTGGATAAGTGAAAGAGATTTGAGAATTTTTATTCAAAATCAAATATGTAACTCGAGTTGAAAATGGAATTAGATTGGGTTCATGAGTAGATTAAAACATATTTGAATGTGATATGTTCAAATAAGAAGTGAAACAGGCAAATATAGCTAATTAGAAATACATTAGCGAATTGGGTTAAGACGAATGGATTGAGTTGAAACCAAATGGAAATATTTGGATATGTGTTAGACAGGTATGGGGTGAAGTGTATGAAGATTTTAATTTAGTGCCCGATAAAAAGGTACTTGTTTAAATTCCATATGAGATTTTATGCACCGAATCGGCAAGCCACTTGGCTTTTTGATTTTCTTTTTGAATGGAAAGGGCCCAGAGAGGCTAGTTGAGGTTTGAACTATCGACCCGTACAAAGGAGGTTATGGCGAAATTTTCCGGAAATTTAAGGAGTTAGAATATTTTTAAGAAAATTTGATAGTTAGAAATCAATGTATCGATATATATAGAATTCGATAAGGAAACAGACTTAAAAATAGAATATTATAAACAAAAAGGAAATCGAAAATATGGTAATAGGAGGAGAAATATATATATATATATACACACGTTTTAAAAATAAATAAGTGGTTTTTATGGTGTTGATGATTTGAGATAAGTGGTCTTGTCTATTTTGAAGTTTAAGATGTTATTCAGTCAAGGTCTGAGAGGTAATTATACCCCAACTTGATTAATTTCATTACTAACTAATAAACAACAAGATTCAGTCTCAAAGAGGGATGTTTAAATAGTTTAGTTCAATGCAGTATTTTGGGTTGTTGTAACGATGTTTTATACAACATTCGTTTTAACCCAAGTAAGTGGAAATTTGGAAATATAATAATTAAATATTTCCTAAGTGTAGAAATGAATGGTCGTGAAAGAGATAAGTAATTGGAATGTTTTCCAGTTATAAATAAAAGATATTTCCTAAACATAGATAATAAAAGAAGTTGATATTTGGAAATGTTCTCCAAATAACTTAAGAGGCCAAGATGATTATTGAAAATATTTCATTAACAAATATTGATAAGAAAACGGAGAAGTGTTTTAATTGATGTAATATTAATTAGAAGGCCCAGTGATTTGTTTGATGCTTTGAGTGGATGGTTGTTTTTCTTCGATAGTTAAATAACCGACTATCGAAGTACTTGCCAATAATAGTTGTCAATATGGAGAGACCGGTTGGATTATTTTTCGAGAACCACTCCGTATTGGCTGTAGCATTGCAAATCCGATTATATGAAGATAATCAAAGACAGAGTAAAGTGCAAGGACTTTTCTATTAATAGAAATGGTGCCTTCGGTTTCGTTCAATCCCAGAACGAACGTAAATGGACAAATGTCTGACAGGGTATTTCCAATGATCGCATATATTGGTCTGTATAAATATATATGGTGGCGGAGAATTTATTCTCTTAGCATAATATCCAGAATATATTTATGCAAATCAATTAATGATTTCTGGATTGACAATGTGGCATTCAAAGTGATTGTGCTATCAATGAATGATAAGTAATCGTAGCCTCAGGCCTCAACAACCGGAAAATGACAAAAATCGAGAAGGCAACATGGCTATATGGGTCGCTCCCATTAGGGTGTATAATCACCTATCTGGAGAAATTGCTTTTACTTGTTTAATATATCGATGTTGTCCCTTTTCGGGAAACAGTTGCTGATCCCAACCGTTAGTGATATACATTCGACAAACTCAAGCGAAATGAGTGGTCGGTCATGTGTGGGCCGGGTTGCAAGATGTTCTTGTTGAACCCAGTGTATTCCTCTCTAGAGATACACTATCGGAAGGTGGTTCCATACCTTGTCATAGTTGGAATTCAATCTCCAATAAGCGCCCTACGGTTTTTGATTTTATATTATATATGGAGCGTGAGATGCAAGCGTTCCACTAGATTGTTATTTATTTGATTTATACACTATTATAATATCATTGGATTTTCATATCAGAGTATTTTGGGTTATAGTAAGGTAAAAACCGTCCATGTTTATGTGTGGGCTGGTCTTACTATTATCCTTTCTTTCGAAAAGATTTTTAAAGTTAAAAAAATGATTGGAGTTTGCTTACACAGTCCCATAACTGACCCAGAGTTTATTTTGTTTTTGTTTTCCCTAAACTCTTGGGTGCCCAAATTTGTATGGGCAGTCAAGTAGTCGTGATTTTTCAAATTCATTTGGAAGAGATGGAAGCAGGAGGCTTCACCAGTTAGCTATAGACTATCATATTTCCGCTTTGTACTATGTTGTATCTGGAAACAAGTGTTTTTAACTGTTCCAGGAATAAGTGTTGTGCTCTGATAATGGTATTTATATCCAGTTACTGATTTGTATTTCAAAAGTTATGTTATTTAATATATTTTATTCGTTCCGCTATGAGATTTGGCTTCTTTGTTTTCCTCTATTCTAACATTTCTTTCTTTCTATTTCTCATCCTCTAACTTCTTTCTAATAATGATTCGTATTTCTATGCAAATTGGGTTGGATGTGTGATGTACGTAGTCAAATCAGATAGTATGGATTTGCGAGCCGTTACAGTTGGTATCAGAGCTTAGGTTGAGCGAATACCTAGGCTTTGGTGGGATGTGCTCATTAGAGATAGGTTCAGTAGTACCCTAGGATGAGTTGAGTGTGTATACGAGCGAGCGTATTTGTTAATTGATATAAAAAAAATTGTTTTATGTTGTGTTGGCTAGTCTGTTGGGTGGTTTATGAATTCTGGTCGAATTGTGGGATGCCACGACGTCGATAAGTGTTTGTAAATACTTGAACAGAAGATTGAACAAGATATTGTTTTTAAGTGGGTAAATGAAATAATTTTACTCAAAATTCTATTTTGATAGAAAAGGAATAATTTTCTGAAATATCAAATGAAATTATAAAATTGAAATTGTTATATATAACCAAAAAAGAATTTGTATATGAATAATATATACAAATGAGATGAATTAAAATTTAATTCAAACCAGAATTTGGAATTTAAATCCGGGGAAGTTTTAAAATATTTTCAGAAGTATATTGAAATAATATAGCATTGTGTTGGAAGGATTTTTAAATCAAAATCAATTTTTGATGGATTTTGAAATTGATAAAGCACTGAACTCACTTCAGTGGCTGGAAATAATTCTGATGATGGTCGCGACATCATCATGATTTATTTTTGAGTTTCTAAGTGATGGGTTGCTACCTTAGATTTTTTTTTTGAAGGGAATTTGTTTGGAAGAAAAAGAGTTGGTTTGAAAAATCAAATGTTTTGAAATTTGTAATGGTTCTAAATAAATTTATATGATTTCAAAAGAATTTGAAATAAAAAACCTGGGAATTTGAATTCTGAAGTTTAAATTTAAATTAAGAAAGTTAAATAGATCAAAGTAAATAAATTGATCAAAAACAATAGGAATGGAATATGAATTGGATATATCAGTTGGAAATCATCCAAAATAAATGGATGTAAGCATATGGTGTGCAAAATAAATGAAAAGCAAAAGTTTTGGTAGAACTAAATTTGTTGAAAGGTGGAATGTTGAGTTTCAAAATATGTGGGTTTTTGAAAAGTTAATGGGTCTGAAGCATTTTTAATACCTTAGTAATTTCGGGGACGAAATTCTTTTAAGAGGAGAAGAATGTAACGACCCAAATTTTTGATCCATTTATTTTAAATATTTAATATCATTTTAAATATTTATTTGATAATATACTTGAATTTTTATATTTATGTTATCGGGTTTAAATATCGATTTCGATTTTATATCGAATATATTAAATTATCGAAATACGAAATATAGTTGAAATCGAAGTTAAATACGGAGTCAAAAACAATTCAGAAGACCAGTATAAATGCTGTTTGAATATAGATGATAACAAAAATAATTTATTACCAGCGAATTGATTAGTTCTGAATTTAAATTATATTATATTTAATATGGTATGAGCGTTGAAATTAAATATCAAAATATATTCGGTTCCATTCAGAATAACGCAATAATATTGAAACGTCGGTCAGTACGTTAAAATAGCGGTTAGTGAATTAAAGTAATAGACCCCAAGATATTTGATTGTGGATAGGATCAAATCAGTATCTATTTAAAAAGAAACAAAATCTCTTTAAATCAAATCGCAGTTAAATCTAAATCAAATCATAATTAATTTTATGTACCCTACCTATAACACCTATTACTTAACACCGAAGTATCTATCATCTATAAAACCGCGATGAAACCCTCCCCTTTTACTCTCTTTGATTTTCTCTGGCCAAAGTAAATCCCTTTTCTTCAAATTTTAGTACTTCAAATTGAAAATGAAGCTTCATCCAAACAAATATATATGGTCGTGACCGCTTCTTCAAATCAAAACCCTGTTGAGATAGGGGCTCACGACTCCTTTTTCCCTTTTTTATCACGGAAATCGAAATCTCGATGGGTGATTTTAGAATACCCTGAGGATCGAGCCAAGCTTGAATGATTGCTGGAACCGGATATTTTGCTACTACAACCGATGAAGAGTCGCGATACCTAGCAGAAGAGAAGGCGCTAACGCCTTGATGCACGCGTTCAATTTCTGGCATTTACTTGTAGCTCAATGATAAGAGATATCACATCTCTTCCCTGTAGAAGCGTGCGAAGCCAACGCATCTCAGAGGATTTCGATTTTTAGATCGCGATTTTGGGGGAAAATTGAATCGATGTCCTCCTGTTGCTAGAGTGCGATACAGGAAACCGCGCTTAAGGAAGAAGGGTTGGTGTTCATGTTTTTGGAATGATGAGGAGTGCGCTAGGTCAATGTTGGATTTGTTTTTGAGTAGGGGTTCTGATGTTGAAAATTTGTTTGGTGTTGACATTAGGAAATTTCTTTGTTGTTCGATCTTTGATTTGGAGTGGTCTATTGCGGTTTCGGGCATGGTCTGATGGAGATGATGTTCAGATTTGTTTTAATGGAGGGGTGGTTTACTGTAAAGAATGATGGGATTTCAAGTCATGACAATGGTGGTTGGTTGAGTTGAGACGGAGGCTACTAGGATCATTTTGGGATCGACAACAAGGTGAAGGCGATGTCAGTTTGCCTATGTAGAAAGGAGTAGAAGGCATGCTGCTACAAGTGGAATGGAAGAATGATAGGGCAGCAAGGATTTATAGGTTTGTTTTATAGTAAGGTAAAGAATCCAATTTTTAAAAGTTAAAATTCGCATAATATATAGTTTTATAAGTTAAGTGGTTAGGTTTACTAATTTTAGTATAAAATGGGAAACTAAAAACTTAATGATCTTTTATACAAAGGAAAATTCATATGGGATGAGCTAGTTAGAGCATAGAAATGGAATATGTTGCATCTAGAAGTAACTTTGAGTCGGTCTGGTACAACTGAGAATTTAATAGTTAAAGTCAAGATGGATAGCAAAAGAAAAATCATCAGTGAGTAAATCTCACTCATGTTTTATTTAGAATTATTTTATTAGTTAAAAACAATTGTTCGTTGGTTGTTTGCTTGCATTGGAATTTTACTGTCGTTATATTAAATATATATTAGTTATTTAGGCTTGGTGTTTGTGGTTATTATATATATATTGGTGATTGGATAGTTCCCGCAATACCATTAGCGGATGCCCGCAGTATCATTAGTGGATGACCCTATACACCCCACGCTATGATAGTGGACGACCTTCTATAACACGATATCTTCCTCGAAGCAGGATGGGTATTATTTATGTTGGCTAACGTCTGTGGATGCAGGAAAACAGGTTGGAGGGATCCAACTGGATTCCTCAAACATATTGTCATTTGTTTGGTTTCATATATGTTATCTTATATGATGTGTAAGAAAAACCCGTGATTTGATAATTTGGTATTTTGGTTGTTTGAAATATCACTGGGCCTAAATGGTAATTTATAAAAATATCGTAAAAAGGGTTTTGAAATTTAAAAATGGAAATCCTATTTTCTAAAAATAGAAATTTGAATTTTTAAAGGGGTATAGAAATATTAACTTGTTTTGAATAAATAAAACAAGTACTGAAATTCAAAAACGATGTTTATAAATTAAAAATTAGGGAATTGAAGTAAATTTATAAATGGTGTTTATAAATAAAATGGAATGATCTTCATTGGAAAATCTGGAAATTGAAGTGGTGAATTTATAAACGATATTTATAAATTAAATAACGCAGGAAATTGAAGTGAAATTATAAACAGTATTTATAAATAAAGTGGAAAAATTATCATTGGATAATTTGAATATTTAAATTTAAAAATATAAATGGGGAAATCGTTTTAAAGAAATAAACGATGGAATTTATTCTGATGTTCAGAATATAAATTGAACTAAAATAAATCCATAAGGATTTATGATTTGAATTCGATTAATTCGAATTTATTTAAATAGAAGTTAAATTGAATATGAAAATAAATTGGGTGTTATATATATATATAAGTTATTATAAATAGAAATTTCCAAAATAAGATTTTGGTTTTAAATAGATTTCGAAATAGACTTGTTTAAATATAAAACATGGAAATTTATAAAATGGTGTTTATAAATATAATGAATTAATTATCAAGAATTAAATTGAATATTTAAATTCAAATATGAATTTAAAAATAGAATTTGAAATCATTCGAAAGGAACGACGGTTTTTATTCCGCAATTCAGAATATCAAAGGGATGGAGTTTCAAATAGAAATTTGAAAAGGGAACTTGTTTAAATATACAAAACAAAGAAGTTGAATTTATAAATAGTGTTATAAATTTGGTAAAATAAATTATCATTTGGATAATGTGAACCATTTAAATTCAAATAGGAATTTATAAGTTAGTTGGAAAGTGTTTTGAAACAAAACGATTGATTATATTTTGGAATTCGGAATATAAGCTGAATTGAGAAGAATTCAACGGGTTTATAAATGTAATTCGATTATATCGAATTTTAAAAATAATTCATTTGTAAATGGAATTGGAATTAAATATAAAAGATCGAAGTATAAATAAATTTATTTCTGAGTAAGGAAAAATCGACAAAATTAGATAATCGAAAACATTAAGTTTAATTGGGAAAATTAGTTTAATATATACTAAAATATATCAGAATGGAGTTGAATTTATTATAAACGAAGTTTAAACGTTTTTATATATATAAAAATATAATTAAAACGAACTCGCCGCAGCGCGACAGTTCATAAATTGGCGTTTCGAACTTCAATTGAGTATATAGGACTCAATTTAAGTCGAAATTCTTTGAAACAATAATCGTCGGGACCGGTTTGATAATATTATTTTAATGGAAGAGAAAAATCTAGATTTCGTCTTATAGATTTTGATTTATGTCAAAATCAAATTTTCTAAAAAAACAGCGCCAGAACAATTATAAAGCCATAACGGTTTATTTAAATAAATAAAAGGATTTTAAGGAAATAAAATCCGAATTTCCATTAGAAAAATCCGGATTTGAGTTGTAAAATAAATATGAACTCCAGTGAAGTAAGTGAAATGATTTTTGAAACAAAAAAAATCAGATTTTTAGTTATTAAATAGATTTATCTAGTTTAAAGAATAAATAGTTAATCGAGATTTGAATCGAATTTGAGTGTTGGATAAGTGAATGAGATTTGAGAATTTTTATTTGAAATCAAATATGTAACTCGAGTTGAAAATGGAATTAGATTGGGTTCATGAGTAGATTAAAACATATTTGAATGTGATATGTTCAAATAAGAAGTGAAACAGGCAAATATAGCTAATTAGAAAATAAATTAGCGAACTGGGTTAAGACGAATGGATTGAGTTGAAACCAAATGGAAATATTTGGATATGTGTTAGACAGGTATGGGGTGAAGTGTATGAAGATTTCAATTTAGTGCCCGACAATAAGGTACATGTTCAAATACCATATGAGATTTTATGCGCCGAATCGGCAAGCCACTTGGCTTTTTGATTTTCTTTTTGAATGGAAAGGGCCTAGAGAAGCAAGTTGAGGTTTGAACTATCGACCCGTACAAAGGAGGTTATGGCGAAATTTTCCGAAAATTTAAGGAGTTAGAATATTTTTAAGAAAATTTGATAGTTAGAAATCAATGTGTCGATATATATAGAATTCGATAAGGAAACAAACTTAAAAATAGAATATTATAAACAAAAAGGAAATCGAAAATCTGGTAACAGAAAGATATATATATATATATATATATATATATATATATATATATATACGTTTTAAAAATGAATAAGTGGTTTTTATGGTGTTGATGATTTGAGATAGGTAGTCTTGTCTGTTTTGAAGTTAAAGATGTTATTCAGTCAAGGTCTGAGAGGTAATTATACCCCAACTTGATTGATTTCACTACTAACTGATAAATAACAAGATTCAGTCCTAAAGAGAGATGTTTAAAGGGTTTAGTAGAATGCAGTATTTTGGGTTGTTGTAAAGATGTTTTATACAACATTCGTTTTAACCCAAGTAAGTGGAAATTTGGAAATATAATAAATAAATATTTCCTAAGTGTAGAAATGAATGGTCGTGAAAGAGATAAGTAATTGGAATGTTTTCCAGTTATAAATAAAAGATGTTTCCTAAACATAGATAATAAAAGAAGTTGATATTTGGAAATGTTCTCCAAATAGCGTAAGAGGCCAAGATGATTATTGAAAATATTTGGTTAACAAATATTGATTAGGAAATGGAGAAGTGTTTTAATTCATGAAATATTAATTAAAAGGCCCAGTGATTTGTTTGATGCTTTGAATGGATGGTTGTTTTTCTTCGATAGTTAAATAACTGACTATCGAAGTATTTGCCAATAATCGTTGTTAATATGGAGAGACTGGTTGAATTATTATCCGAGAACCACTCCGTATTGGAAGTAGCATTGCGAATCAGTTTATATGAAGATAATCGAAGACAATGTAAAGTGCAAGGACTTTTTCTATTAATAGATATGGTGCCTTCGGTTTCGTTCAATCCTAGAACAAACGTAAATGGATGAATATCTGACAGAGTATTTCTAATGATCACATATGTTGGTCTGTATAAATATATATGGTGGTGGAGAATTTATTCTCTTAGCATAATATCCAGAATATATTTATGCAAATCAATTAATGATTTACGGATCTGACAATGTGGCATTCAAAGTGATTGTGTTATCCATGAATGATAAGTAATCGTTGGTGATCCAGAATATATTTATGCAAATCAATTAATGATTTTCGGGAAATGGTTGCTGATCCCAGCCGTTGGTGATATACATTCGACACACTCAAGCGAAATGAGCGGTCGGTCATGTGTGGGCCGGGTTGCAAGATGTTCTTGTTGAACCCAGTGTATTCCTCTCTAGAGATACACAATCGGAAGGTGGTTCCATACCTTTTCATAGTCGGAATCCAATCCCCAATAAGCGCCCTATGGTTTTTGATTTTATATTATATATAGAGTGTGAGATGCAAGCGTTCCACTAGATTGTTATTTATTTGATTTAGACGCTATTATAATATCACTGGTGTTTATCTACCAAAGAATCATATATGAATTGAAATAATTAATCAAATAATAATTTAGTTATGAAAACCCTGGTCGGTCGGTCGCACGTAATTAGACTCGATTGTTCATAATCCCGGTCGCTCATTCTTTCGAACAAGGGGAGTCGGTCATTTTCTCATCAATAGCAGGTCGGTCGCATGACCAAAACACAAGTTCCATTGAACATGTTCCGAGTCGTTCTTCCTCTTGCATTAACAAGCATCTGGTCGGTCTCATAAGAGCTCCTAGTCGGTCGGAATCCTTCAAACCATTTTTCAAGAAGGGTCGGTCATAATGGACAATATCTCTGGTCGTCCTTTTTCTCACAAGGCTCCTGGTCACTTTTCCTTCAAAGTAAAGTGGTCGGTTCCTTTCTTGCTATCACCCTGGTTGGGTCCGCCATTCATGGAGTCTTGATCGTTCTGCTCCAGATCTAAGCCTTCAGGTCGCTTCAACCTATCATAGCTGGTCGATCTCATCTCCATGCTAGCCTGGTCGCTCCAACCTATCATAGCTGGTCGATCTTATCTCCATGCTAGCCTGGTCGCTCCAACCTGCTTCGAAGCCTCAGGGTTGGTCAGCCCTACGTCAAAAACCCCTGGTCGGTTTGCTCTGCACCAAAGCTTCCAGGTCGTCAAAATAGGTTTTGGGTCGATCAAAGTTGATCTGGTTGGTGCGAGAGCATGCTAGCTGGAAATAGGAAGCAATGGCATTTCCACAAATATTCAAAATACCGACCCATAACCTGAAAGTCATATTTCAGCCATTTCGCCACCTATAAATAGGGGATCACTTCCATCATTTTGGGGGGTACTTTCTGGAAGAAGGAGGAGGTGCTGCCGAATTGTCCTTTGACTCTTTTCAAGCATTCCAACATCGATTCTTCATCATTGACCGAAGACTTATCAAGCTTGTGGCCATGGCTTCCATAGAAGAAGAAGCATAAGCGTTTCACGAGAGAAATAATTAATCGCAAAAGCTCCGTCATCAAAGATTTCTTCGCTATCCTTTCAAGTTTTCTATCATTCTCAATAAGTGTAAAATGAATGTATATCGAAAAGGGCTTCCACGAATGTATGAGTGAACAAATATTGTAAAACTCTTGGTGAATAATAAAATTCTCTCTTTAGAGTGGACGTAGACCCCAATAAGCGTCGAACCACTATAAATTCTTGTCTTCTTCATATATTTCGATGTTTTCAGATCTTAGATATGGCTTAACACAATTGTAAAGGTATTCTTACACCTTGCCTCTGAAAAGGTGACGTGCCTTCTAAGCATCTCGCCTCCGATTAGGTGATGTGTCAAGCAATACTTCGGTTGTTTTGCCAAATTTTGGTTTAACAATTAGGCGCCCACCGTGGGGCCAGATCTACTTTCTGACATCAAATATATTAGGAAGATCTTGAAGTCTTTAAGCCCAGCCTCAAAATAGATCGTTCGAATCTACGACTTGGACCTTCTGACGAACGCTTCTCAAAGTTCAAGCTACTTTCTGAAATAATGCCGCCAAAAGCAAATAAGGAAGTAAGGGCTGGAGCATCTAATGAGGGAAATCGAGAGGAAACCCCCGCGGTTAACCGGTTTGAAGTAGGTGAAACATCGAATGGAGGCGTGAATGTCACAAGAGGTGAGCTTGATCAAGCCGTCGCTGGACTGACACAACAGCAGGAGATAGCTAACAAAGCCATCTTGGCAAGGCTGGATTCACTCTTTACTCTTCAAGCTGCTACGACAATGGTAGCTTCACAGCCTGTTCATGTAGAAGATGCCGGTTCCTCCTCTTCTAGTCCGAATCGAGAAAAATCTTTCCAAGGGATCTCTAATCCTGATAAAGGAAAACTTGAGAATTCAAAGCAAGCTGATTGGAACCATAATGCGGGGATTACTTCTCGTCAAGTTGCTAATTCTGCCAAAGGGGCACTTTCCAATGAAGAAAGGCCAGGACCCCGGAGTCGCAACCGTGATGGTTTGCTTAAGCAAGCTTCCGGTCGAGACAAAAGCGTCCGCCCCGCAGATAGCCTCCACGAGAAGGATTGTCTCTGGAAAATGGTCCGACAGATTATGAAAGAAACCAAATGTCGAAACGATAATGAGGCTGAATGGGAGTTTGCGCCATTAAAAACCCCTCTCACTGAAAGAATCAAAAAGGCAACTTTCCCACGGAAATTCAAGCCACCTACAATCCAAGCTTACAATGGGACAGGCGACCCCAATGTGTTTTTGTTTCGATATGACCAACACATGGATGGGGCCCAATCAACTGACGAGCTTAATTGTTTGTACTTCCCAGTGTACTTGGAAGGGGTAGCATCATTGTGGTTCACTATATTGCCTCCCAGGTCTATTGATAATTTTTTCACACTAGCAAGATGCTTCCAAGACCGGTTCCACCTCCAGACAACGAAGGTTAGAGATATTATGTCCCTCAACGAGTTGGTACAAGCCCCGGGTGAAACGATTAGATCTTTTCTGAATCGTTTTAATGCTACCGCCGCCGAAGTGGGGACCCATGAGCCAAGGCTAATTCTAATGGCTTTAAAGGGGGGCATAGATAAACAATCGGAATTTGGAAGGTGGTTAAAGAGAAAGAAGCCCAATAAATTAGAGAAATTCTATGACAAAGCTGAGGAATACATGTGTCTTGAAGATGATCCCATTTATTCTGTTGGCAATGTCAAAACTAATGTAGTTCCGGAGAGGAAGGAAGCTTCTACAAAAACCAATCAAGGAAATTTAGGAGGGGGGCAAAAAAGAGGAAACGGTAATGATGCTAGGAATGACAAGGATTCCAAAAAGCGACACTTCTTCAAGCCAACAGACCTTACTCCGTTAAATGATACAATTGAGCACATATACATGGCAACTAAGGAAACGGAGGATTATCCGAGCCCAAAGCCGATAAAGGTGTCCAAAGAAGCTGCAAATTCAGGAAGGTTCTGTCGATTTCATAATCGACCGGGTCATGACACGAATGAGTGTCAGCACTTGAGGAATCTGATTGAAGAGTTGATAAGAAAAAACCGTCTTCAGGAGTATGTGAAGCGTTCATCAAATACTGAGCCTACTCAGGGGCAGCAAGCTCATCCAAGTCAAGACAGAAGAACACCTACAAACGGTTCTCGACCTATTATCAATACGATTAGTGGTGGACATCATCCTGTAGGAGATACCTGGGAGGACATTGTCGGGTATACAAATGAACTAAGTAGTGCTTCAAAAGAAGATGGATTCGAAGTTTGCAGTAACTCTCTTCGTTGGAAATTCCAAAAACATCCTAGGAAGATGTGGTGTTCCGAGATCGGGATTCTAATGGAATGCTGACTCCAACTATTGATCCAATGGTTATTACTATTGGCTTGGGTCCAGCAATGGTAAAGAAGGTACTGATTGATAATGGGGCATCTGTAAATGTCCTGTTTTACAATACTTTCTCTAAGATGGGGTTGTCTATGGACAATGTGCGAGCAAGTAAAATAAAATACACGGTTTCACTGGTGTACCAACTCAGCCTATTGGTGTGGTCGATCTCCTCGTAGAGCTTGGTGAGGGGAAGAAGCAAGTTTCCATGATGCAGCCTTTTGTTATAATAGACTCACTTTCAGGGTATAATGCATTTTTGGGAAGGCCAACACTAGCTGCTTTCAGGATAGCTCTTGCTCCATGGTGCTTGATGATGAAGTTCCCAACTGCAAACGGAGTGGAAGTAATCAAAGGAGATCCTTAAGAGTCAAGAGATTGCTATATGGTAGAATTGATTGAAGCTCGGAAGTATGAAATCAAGAAGGATGTGGAGACTCCTCTCTGCATCCGTGAAGCCCCCTTATAGCAATTAATGACCTCCCCCTGTGTTGGAGAATACGACGACATGCAAGAAGATATGGATCCACGAAAAACCAGTGCAGGGGATGAAAGGACAACACCAGCTGAAGCTACCATTTCTATACAGGTCCATGATAATGATCCAGATAAGGTGGTAAAGATAGGCTCTCAGTTGGATCCTTTGCTGCAAAAGGAATTGATTGCTTTTCTAAAGACGAATTTGGATGTCATTGCTTGGAACCACTCAGATATGTGCGGAATATCTCCGGATGTGATGGTGCATAAGATGAATATTGATCCTGGCATACATCCTATGAAACAGAAAAGATGGATGCAAGGCCCTGAAAGATCTGAGGCTTTGAAGGATGAGGTGGATAGGCTATTGAATAACAATTTCATTCGCGAATCCACCTATCCTAATTGGGTGTCTAATCCAGTTCTTGTGAAAAAGTCAAACAGTAAATGGCGGGTGTGTGTCGATTATTCTGATCTAAACAAAGCATGCCCGAAGGACAGTTTTCCCCTACCTCGAATTGATCAGCTTGTTGATGCTATGGTGGGGCATGAACTATTGTCTTTCATGGATGCGTACTCAGGCTATAATCAGATCATGATGCACGAGCCGGACCAGGATAGTACTAGTTTCATAACTGATCGTTGGTTGTATTATTATAAGGTAATGCCGTTTGGTTTGAAAAATGCAGGTGCCACATATCAACGCCTGGTAAATTCAATGTTCAAAGGGCAAATTGGAAAGACCATGGAAGTCTACGTTGATGATATGTTGGTAAAATCCAAGGAAGCAAAAAGTCATATGGAAGACCTTGACGAGATGTTTCAAATCCTAAGGAAAAACGGCATGAAGCTGAATCCACTCAAATGTTCATTTGGTGTAGCTTCAGGGAAGTTTCTTGGCTTCATGATAAATTCTTGGGGCATTGAAGCAAACCCAGCGCAGGTGGTTGCCTTGCGAGAAATGCAAGCTCCGCGGACTAAAAAGGAACTCCAAAGCTTGAATGGCAAGGTAGCAGCTTTAAGCCGTTTCATTTCAAAGACGACGGACAGGTGTATTCCCCTCTTTGATGCATTGAAAAAGGAAAGGAAGAGTTTCCAGTGGACTCCTGAGTGCCAGCAAGCATTTGAGGGTCTTATCAAGCACATGGAATCACCTCCGATGCTGTCAAAACCAAAGGATCGAGAAAGCTTGTTCCTATATCTTGCAGTGTCATCCCATGCTCTAAGCGCAACCCTCATTAGGGAAGAAGATAAAGTTCAGTGGCCGGTATACTACATCAGTAAAAGGTTTACCGGGGCGGAGACGAATTATCTGAAGATAGAAAAGCTTGCGTATGCCTTGCTTGTCGCATCACAGAAGCTCAGGCCTTATTTCCAATCTCATTCTATTAAATTCTTTACAGATCAACCTTTGAAACAAGTGTTGTTCCGTCCAGAAACCTCGGGGAGATTACTAAAGTGGAATATTGAGCTCAGTCAATATGATATCACTTATCACCCCAGGAAAGCGATAAATGGGCAAGCTCTGGCAGATTTTACTGCCGAATTCAATAATAGAGGAGAGGAAATGGAAGAAACCAATGAATTGGTCGCCAGATGGAAGCTTTTTGTTGATGGTGCTAAGAATGAATATTGTGCTAGGGCAGGGATAGTGTTCGAAACTCTAGAAAGACGACAGATATGTTATGCTCTGCGGTTCGAATTCCCAGTTACCAACAACAAGGCCGAGTATGAAGCTTTGCTTGGAGGATTGAGAGTTGCGAAAGAATTGTGCCTAAAGAGTTTGTTAATCTTCAGCGATTCAAATTTGATGGTTTCCCAGATCAAAGGTGAATTTCAGACCAAGATGGGAAAGCTCCCGACGTATCTACGCAAAGCCAAAGAGTTTCTTGACAATCTGGAGTATTATTCTATTTCCCATATCCTTAGAGGAGAAAATTGGAAAGCTGATTCTTTATCAAAGCTGGCTAGTACCAGAGATCCTCAAATCTTCGATCTAGTTCCTGTTGAAGTTTTATCTAGTTCTAGTATTGAAGAATCTGATGTAGATTGGGTTATGGAGACAACCGACGAGCCAGACTCGTGGATGACCACCATCAAGAACTATATACTCCATGGATCACTTCCTGAAAACCCGAAGAGTCGCAAGAAGTTGCTCTGAAAGTCTCGTTTGTATCTCGTCCAAGATGGTCGCTTATATAGGAGAGGATTTTCAACACCTTTGCTACGATGTGTAACAAAGGAAGAATCCAAAGCAATCCTGGCAGAATTGCATGAAGGAGATTGTGGAGGGCATATAGGTGGACAAACACTTTCCAAAAAAGTTCTTCGATATAGCTACTTTTGGCCTGATGTAAATCTCGACTCTATGATCTTTGCTAAAAAATGTGATCGATGCCAGAAATTCCCAAAAATTCCGAGAGCTCCATCGACTGAGTTGACACAAATGTTGAGTCCTTAGCCATTTACCATCTGGGGCATAGACTTGATTGGAGTGTTACCTACTGCAAAATCCGGCTTCAAGTATGCCATAGTTGTTGTGGACGACTTTACTAAATGGGCTGAAGCTGAACCACTGGCAACCATCACATCAAGAAAGGACATAATAAATCCGCTGGCTCATTGTCCGATGAAAGCCCGGTGTTAGTTCATAGCATATTCTAAAAGGACAAATTGCGTACATGGATTCATAAAGCACCGCCCGTCAAAATACAGAAGTATGAAATGTTTCCATAAGATAAAAAGAAGAACAAAACACACTGGCCAACCAGCGGGAAAAACCAAAGGAATAAAATCAAGAAAACTCGCTATAATTCCACGAAAGGAGTATCGTCCGAAAGGATCAACCTAAGGTTATGGTTTTACTACCAAGACATCTTGATCAATTCAAATGCCCAATAAAATCAATACCTACTACGTGGAACTAGGAAGACACAAATTTAACCCAAAAACTCTCCTGGGGTGCTCAGTCAAATAACTTAAAGTCGGAAAAATCTGAACATGTTATTGCCAAACTGAGTTTTTAACCCAAAACCTCTCCGGGGGTGCTCAATCAAATAACTTAAAGTCAAAAAAATCAGACCACGTTATTGCCAAACTGATTTTTTAACCCAAAACCTCTCCGGGGGTGCTCAGTCAAATAACTTAAAGTCAGAAAAATCTGACCACATTATTGCCAAACTGAGTTTTTAACCCAAAACCTCTCCGGGGGTGCTTAGTAAAATAGCTTAAAGTCAGGAAAAATCTGACCACGTTATTGCCAAACTGAGTTTTTAACCCAAAACCTCTCCGGGGGTACTCAGTCAAATAACTTAAAGTCAGGAAAAATCTGACCATGTTATTACTGAGTCATTTACCCAAAACCTCTCCGGGGGTACTCCGTCAAGTAACTTAAAGTCAGAAAAATCTGACCACGTTATTGCCAAACTGAGTTTTTAACCCAAAACCTCTCCAGGGGTGCTCAGTCAAATAACTTAAAGTCAGAAAAATCTGACCATGTTATTGCCAAACTGAGTTTTTAACCCAAAACCTCTCCGGGGGTGCTCAGTCAAATAACTTAAAGTCAGAAAAATCTGACCACGTTATTGCCAAACTGAGTTTTTAACCCAAAACCTCTCCGGGGGTGCTCAGTCAAATAGCTTAAAGTCAGGAAAAATCTGACCACGTTATTGCCAAACTGAGTTTTTAACCCAAAACCTCTCCGGAGGTACTCAGTCAAATAACTTAAAGTCAGGAAAGATCTGACCATGTTATTGTCAAACCGAGTCATTAACCTAAAACCTCTCAGGGAGCACTCAATCGACTATTAAAGTCAGTAAAAATCTGAACAAACAAAGTCACAAATTGGGTAAAAGCTCTCTTCACGAGGTGTCCACTTATTCTGCAATATATGGTCCTCCCATATATAGAGAATATCGGATTAAAGTTAACGCAACTGTTCGCGTAGCATTGGGCCCACCCATTTGTGAATACAGTTGCCCAGGAAAAAGCCTTCATCAGAGGCTTTCATTCATACATTATCTGGTCCGTCCGGATACCTGAAATAATGGATGTTACTCAATATCTAACAAGTAGGTAAAATCTGTGAAGTGCATGTGTAATGTGCAAACAAGAAAGCCAGAAGAATAAGGAATAACACATAGACACATCACATACACATACCAAAACGAAACCACCAGCATCATAAGTACATCCATAGAGTACTAACAAAAAACAGTCTAGAAGTTAAAGGCGAGGGCTGGCACTCGCTTAATACAAACCAGTCTAGATTAAAAGTTCAGAAAATAAAGATCATCAAACAAAGAGTGCTACACAATCGGGTGCTTCCTAGGCCTCTGTAACAACCCGGAAAATCTGAGCCAGTTTAAAAATTTTATTTTGGTAATTTTGATGAATTTTGAATATTTAAAATGAATTATTTTAAATAATAACGTCGAGAAATTTATTTTGAATAGAATTCGAGCGTATATATTTATTTTAATCGCCGTTAGAATATAAATATTTATTTATATATATAAAAGGAATTGAAAATGGCGCGGTAGTTCGATAATTCGATTTCAAAATTCAAATGACTGTACCGGATTCAAAATAAACCAGATTTTAGTGAAACCAAAAATATTTGAATCTAATTGGGAATATCTTTCCAACGAATCCGAAAAATTGAAATTTCATAGCGGGGGTAAAAAGTTATGTCCAGTTGAAAATTCAGAATAGTCGCTATGGAATTCTGGCCCTTAAAAATGGGAATTTCGCAAACGACCTCGGTTTTCGACGAAATCACTTTTGTTGGATCTGTGATGTCATGTTATTGCTAGGTTTCAAAATTCGTAATTTTTTGAATCAATATGTGAGCGTGGTAAAGGAAAACGCGTTTGACCTGTTTTAGTTGATTTTAATCGACTGGAAAATGACCATTTTTCAAACGGTCTCAGAATTCGACGAAACTAGTTTTTTTAGGACCGTATCGTCAATACGAAGCTAGAAAATATTTTTCTGGAATTTTTTGAGTTAGCATGTGAACACAGTAAATTGAAATGCGCGTTCAAATTCAATATATAGAGTTATATGTTGATTTTGACGGAAACTGGTCGAAACGATCGAATCAGCCTACGATACATATCTCATTGGGTTCGAAATGGGGGTAATTAGCTATGGACGACAGGCGGTGGGCCTCATTTCGAGTTTGAATGAAAAAGTTACTTTTTTAGAATAAATAAATAATATAAAATATATATACACACCCTAGGTCAAACTAAATTGGTCAAACCCTACCCCATTTATTTCATGGTCAAACGAAAACCTGCCGCCTCTCTTCTTCAAAGCTATTCAACGGCAAAAACATTCGGATATTCTTCCCCTTTTATTTCTTAATCCGTTCAACAAATCGAGTGTCCCCAATAACGAAAATCAAAGTCCTTCTCACGCTCTTCCAATATATGTGTTTGATCGAGTAAAGCACAACAATTTGAGAGCAAGAGGGTCACGAACTCGTGCCTTTCGCCATTGATCTCTGGCCGACGCAGGCCATCGATCCGCCTTGGGTTCTGGGCGTGGGCGCGGCCATCGGAGGTGCACCTCGTGGCGATGCCTGCTTGTCGTCCGATGCTGTGTACAGGGGGCCAAGTGGAACCCTAATTGCTCGATAATGAGTTGCGGCTTTGTTCTGAAGCCTGGGACATTCCGCGTCAAGGAAGAAGATAGTGAGTTTCCCTTTTTGATTATAATAATAACATTGTTTTTGATTTTCAGTTTTAAAAATATATGTAACATCGATTGTTTTCAGTTTTAAAAATATATAAAGCACTGATTATTTTCAGTTTTTGACATATAGAAATGCAGTTTTTAACATATAGAAATGCGTTTTTAACATATAGAAATGCAGTTTTTTTTAACATATAGGAAAATATGATTTTGGTGATGTAAAGATTCTATATATATATATATATAATAGAGATAAAAATATGATTTTATTTATGTAGTGTTATAATTTTTTTATATATATAAGAACTTGATTTTTATATATATATAAAGCGAATAAAAATATGATCTTTCTTTGATTAAAAATATAATTTTTTATAGAAATAAGCGTTGTAAAAATATATAAAGTAGAAATAAAAATATGATTTTTATTTACTGAAATGAAATGATAGAAAATTATAATTTTTATATTTGAACAGCGTGAAAAGAACTGCATTGGAATTTCAAGCAGATTCAGACGGTTCAGCAGTTCAAAAGCAAAGCACGGCGGAGTGGAACCCTCGGTGCGAACTTCTCACTTTTAATTTAATTTTCTAGCTAAAATATGTACTAAGATGCAGATGGTGATTAGTAGCACCCAACACCCGTCGTCCACAGATCATGGACGGCTTGTATGCTTAGTTGTTTGATTTTGATGTGTAGTTGATTGTGTGATGTGATGTGAAACGAAATAAAATATTTTATAGTGGAAAATATTATATAGTTAAAAATAGAGTTCTTAATGTGTATATGAAATGAAATAAATCAACATAAACAAATCGGAGATTTGTTTATATACACTGATTTGATTGATATTGATTGGGACGATAAATTTTACACATCGCCCAACTGCACAAGTAAAATCTGTGTTTGATTGTCTGAAACCCCACACGGGTATTCGGATGATAGATGACATACACTAATCCCAATAATTAGTTGTATGACGATTGATTGATTGACAGACTGTTATGAGCGTTGAATATTTATATTTGATGCTTATACAGTGTAGAGTGCACTTTGGATGATGGTTGATTATTTGTCATTGTTGATATATACATGTGTTGTAGAAAACCCGTATAATCAACACTATATGGTAAATGATTGGGCCTCATTCCAGTTTTAAAAGAAATATTTGAAAAAGAAATATTTGAAATAGAATATTTGAAAATAGAATATATGAAGCCGTGTTGATTAGATTGACGCCATTTTGACGCAAACGATATTTATATCGATTTTATTCATTTTTAAATGAATATTGAAAAGTGATTTCAATAATCGAATATTTTAGAAATTAAATTGAATAGAATTCAAATCGAATTAGAAATTGAAATGAATAGAATTCAAACCGAATTAGAAATTGAATTGAATAGAATTCAAATCGAATTAGAAATTGAATTGAATAGAATTCAAATCGAATTGAAATTGAATTGAATAGAAAATGAATTCAAATTAAATTGAATAGATTTTAAATTCGAATTAAACTGAATTGAATTGAAATTCGAATTAAATTGAAATTGAATTGAAATCGATTTATAATGAAATTAAAACGAATCTATAAGGAAAAATTCAATTTTGATTTGAATTTGAAATTAAGTTGAAATCGTCTCGAAAACGAATTCAAAACGATTTATAAAATACGTTTTAAAAGGAAATCGACGAAGTATATATTATATATATAATATAAGGGCCTGAATAGAACGCGCCGCGCCGCGGCAGTTCGCGAATTTCGACCATTGACTTCAAATGGATATTGCGGGAGATCCGACCGTCGGATTCTCCTAAAACCGGAACTGTTGGGTTCGTATCGAAAAGAGCTTTCTAAAAAATATTAGAAATTAGAAATCTAACGGTTGGATTTGGAATTATGTCCAAATCAAATTTGGAAAAGGTCGCTGTAAGCGCAGTTCGATGGCCATTGATGAAAATCGACTGTACGGGCCTTGATAAAATTATTAAAAATAGTAATAATTTGTGTAAAATCATAAGAAGTGATTTGTGAAGAATTGAGATGAAAAACCTCCATATTTGAAAAGTAAAAATAGATTTTTGTCGAAATGAACTTGTTTTGAACTAGAATAATAATTTTTTTTATATAAATAAATTGGATTTGAAATGGTTTTGAAAATAACCAGAATTTCAAATAATTGCATTGGAATGGATTTAAATCGAAATTGTCTTCGGAATATTTCGATGTTGGATTTCGAGATTATACAGATATTGTTATGGAAATCTGAAAGTTATATATATCGTTATTTCCAATACGATATTTGTTGGTCGTAGAATTTGATATTGAATATAAGCCGGTATATTTTCTATTCAGAGCCTTGTATTTAATACCAAATGTGATTTGGGTTTGTCGTGTATGGTGTCTTCATTAACACCGTTCTTAAGCCCAGTTGAGAAAAAGATTAAATCTTTTATTTCGATTTAATGAAGTGTGCCAATTAAATAATAGTTAATTGGAATTGAATTGGTATTGATTTTTTGGTTTATCGTGAACAGTGTTTTAAAGAACATTTGTTCTTTAACCCGATAATTAATAGAATGTGATTTGGGTTTGTCGTGAATGGTGTCTTCATTAACACTGTTCTTAAGCCCAGTTGAGAAAAAGATTAAATCTTTTATTTCGATTTAATGAAGTGTGCCAATTAAATAATAGTTAATTGGAATTGAATTGGTATTGATTTTTGGGTTTATCACGAACAGTGTTTTAAATAACACTTGTTCTTTAACCCGATAATTAATGGAATGTGATTTTGGGTTTATCGTGGACCGTGTTTTAAATGACACTGATTCTTTAACCCAGTTAAAGATTAAAAGTAAGTGGAGTTTTAATGAATCTTTAATTAGATTGAAAAGATCGAGAATGGAGTATCGCCAGTTTTGCTCCAGGCGATAGTTAAATCTTTAATTAGATTTGAACGTGAAATGGTAATTAAATTTACCGATAACACTGTGGTGTTAGATATGAAGTATGACCTGTTTTACTTCATGGGATGAATAGGTTGGGATTGGAAAATTAAAATAAATGATTACTTCGGTGTGGTTCGCTAATCCCAACTAGTTTGAATTGATATTCAAAAGAAGATTAAAGGATAAATTTAAAAGAATTTATCTTTGATAAAATTAATGGGAACCTTTCCCTAAGAATGTGAAATTTAGAAACTAACTGTAGGTTAGCTAAGCAAAATGGCTTCCTGGGTATTGATCTAATGTTGGTTTCGGCCTTCGGGGTTAATATTTGGGGAATTACTCTCTTGTTAATTTACTGTTAGTGACTAATGAATTGGAATGAGGCGTATGTTGTGTTTGTGTAACACTTATTTATTATATACGCGAGTAATTCGGAATGACCGGGTTTATCCCATTCTGAATAACTGATACAACGATAAGTCGAAGATGAAGACGGTGGTAGAAGACCGGAGGTCTTCACATCGTTTGGATAATTACCGATGATCTTGATTGGGCTGTACACCCAAGAAGATGGAAACAGTTGGTGATCGTCCAGACGTACTTGGAGATCGATGGATATGCGGGGTACTAGGTGCCTCCAATTTCGTTCAGACCCTGAATGAACTTGTAAATGAACTGTGTGTCTGACATTAGATTTCATTCTGTGTGACTGATATCAGTTGCATAGAGTGGTTTGCCTGTGTGGCATGCTAAGATGCATGTTCAAGGCTTCTGTAGAAAAGTAGAGTCTTGTGGTTGATGATCAAAGCACGGCCTTTGTGGCGTAGCTTTGTGTAGCGTGAATTTGCGAGCCTCACACCCCGGTATGAACCAGAAACGGTAGAGGACCTCAGGGGGGACGAGCATTTTCTTTCTAGCAAGACGTGGCGTCAGTGGTTTTACACGCCCTGACGAGTTTGACTTATGTGGTTGTTGCTGTTGTGAGGCGCCTCGGATATATCGGTCGATCTCGAACCGATGGAGTCATTCGTTGGCTCATTTACGCCCCAAAGGGCGGAGAAACACATTGTTCAGGCATTATAATCCACTCCGTGTGGACCGGCCCTGACGATCCAAGGTATGGTTGCGGCTGTGCCTGAGACTCGGGCTAAACAGTCTCGAATTCGGTAAGGACTATCTTTTGCTTTGGTTCATGACGGAAATTCAACTTCCAAATACGTGATTTTGCGGTTTTAATTGTAGAACTAGTATGGTGACATGATATATGGTACCCATGCCGTCTATGATTAATATTTATGATTTGAAGTTATTTTATTCACTGTGCACTTATAATAGTATCAAACGATTTGTTTTAAACGTACTAAGCATGTTTGGCTATTATAAGGGAAAAGCCTATCCCCCGGCTTGCGTTGCATTGTGTGATAGGACCTGGGTCTTATAATAGCTTCATTTTTCTTTATTTAGCATTGCGCTCTTTGTTTTATGCACTGGTATTCTTGGGAGGAAACCCGTTCCGTGTTATACAGCGTGGTTCCTTGATTTACCTAACTTTAAAATAAAGATTAATAACTGTTTTAGTTCTCACACCAGTCCCATGACTGACCTGGAGTTTATTGTTTTAACCTAAACTCTGGGTGCCCTTATTTTCGACACGGGCAGCTAGTAGTTTTGGTTTTGCAGATTTATATCCACAGGAACTTGGTTTACAGCTGGAATGATGTTCGGAAAGCTTTGTTTCCGTATATCTCCTTCAGTTGTATTTTGTATTATTTTCCACTACTATGTAATTTATTGTAATCTCTGATATTTATCGAATGTATTTTATTTGTTAATACTCTGTATATTCTTGTATTCTGATGGAATTGTTGTAATTAACAATGAAATGTTCTTCCGTCTGTATTCTATTTTTTTGTGTTCTCGAAACAATCAGGCGTTTTGAACGGTCTTGATCGGTTTAGCGCCTGATTCGGATCGAGCCGAATTCCCGGTCTTTACAGCTTGGTATCAGAGCTTTGGTTTACAAAGCTCAGAGAACAAGATACATTAGAACCGTACAAAAGAATTCATCAGAAATTGGATTAGCAATATCCGATAAGAATGACTCGTTAGAGATGGGATCAGTAGTATCCTAGAACGAGTGTGAAGAGTATATTTTTGAAATGAAAACGAATTTTGTTTTGAAATTTAAATCGTTTTATTCGTATTTGAATATTTATTTACATTGAATTTGGAAAATCCGATATATAAAAATTTTGTATATGCATCTTGCAAACTTGTATTCGAAGTTTTAATATACTGGATATTTATGGAATCGTACTCTAGTTGCCCGGGGATAATTCTGGTGATGGGGCACCGTCGCCAGTATTTATTTTCGAGTAATGAAAGTGAGATTTCTATATTTCCATTAGACTGGTGTGAGAACCAAAACTAGATAAGGCCCATTGTTGTGAATTGGCACCAAAAACATGATTTTCTCTATCTATATCCAAATTATGAATTTGAAAAGCTAATCAACTAATTGATTGCTGATTGTGTTGTTTAATTATAGTTTGATTAATTAAAATGTTGAACCTTTAGCCAAATTGAATCAAATAGTGAGTTGTATTGAAAATTAGTCGCATTTGCTTGCATATACATGTACTTACATTTAACAGGTCATAGCAAGGAGGCTAGAGAAGAGGAATAAAATTGTTTTCCCGACAAATAGGTACATGTTTATTGTATTTCTTGAGTTTTGGGTGATTTTATGAGCCGCTTGGCTTTTTCTTTTTCTTTTGGATTGAAGAAGGCCATGGGAAGCTATATGAAATATCCCGAAGTCCCCGGTGCAGGGGAGGTTATGGCGAAATCTTTTGAAAATTTAGGGTGATAGCCAAATTTTTGAAAATTTTGAAAAGTTCTTAGAAACTGAAAAGTTGAAGAACTTAAGCCATAATAAAAATAACGAACGTTGAGTTGATTAGTAAACAACTTTCGGCTTCGTTCCTTTTCAGGGACGAAAAGTTTTAAGTGGGGGAGATTGTAACAAACCGGAAAATCTGAGCCAGTTTAAAATTTTTATTTTGGCAATTTTGATGAATTTTGAATATTTAAAATGAATTATTTTAAATAATAACGATGAGAAATTTATTTTGAATAGAATTTGAACGTATATATTTATTTGAATCGCCGTTAGAATATAAATATTTATTTATATATATAAAAGGAATTGAAAATGGCGCGGTAGTTCGATAATTCGACTTCAAAATTCAAATGACTATACCGGATTCAAAATAAATCGGATTTTAGTGAATCCATAAATATTTGAATCTAATTGGGAATATCTTTCCAACGAATCCGAAAAATTGAAATTTCATAGCGGGGGTAAAAAGTTATGTCCAGTTGAAAATTCAAAATAGTCACTACGGAATTCTGGCCCTTAAAAAAGGAATTTTGCAAACGACCTCGGTTTTCGACGAAACCACTTTTGTTGGATCCACGATGTCAAGTTATTACTAGGTTTCAAAATTCGTAATTTTTCGCATCAATATGTGAGTGTGGTAAAGGAAAACGCGTTTGACTAATTTTAGTTGATTTTAATCGACTGGAAAATGACCATTTTTCAAACGGTCTTAGAATTCGACGAAACTAGTTTTGTTAGGACCGTATCGTCAATACGAAGCTAGAAAATATTTTTCTGGAATTTTTCGAGTTAGTATGTGACCACAGTAAATTGAAATGCGTGTTCAAATTCAATATATAGAGTTATATGTTGATTTTGATGGAAACTGGTCGAAACGATCGAATCAGCTTACGATATATATCCCATTGGGTTCGAAATGGGGGTAATTAGCTATGGACGACATGCGGTGGGCCTCATTTCGAGTTCGAATGAAAAAGTTACTTTTTTAGAATAAATAAATAATATAAAATATATATACACACCCTAGGTCAAACTAAATTGGTCAAACCCTACCCCATTTATTTCATGGTCAAACGAAAACCTGCCGCCTCTCTTCTTCAAAGCTATTCAACGACGAAAACATTCGGATCTTCTTCCCCTTTTATTTCTTAATCCGTTCAACAAATCGAGTGCCCCCAATAACGAAAATCAAAGTCCTTCTCACGCCCTTCCAATATATGTGTTTGATCGAGTAAAGCGCAGCAATTTTAGAGCAAGAGGGTCACGAACTCGTGCCTTTCGCCGTTGATCTCAGGCCTACGCAGGCCATCGATCCGCCTTGGGTTCTGGGCGTGGGCGCGGCCATCGGAGGCGCACCTCGTGGCGATGCCTGCTCGTCGTCCGATGCAGTGTACAGGGGGCCAAGTGGAACCCAAATTGCTCGATAATGAGTTGCGGCTTTGTTCTGAAGCCTGGGACATTCCGCGTCAAGGAAGAAGACAGTGAGTTTCCCTTTTTGATTATAATAATAACATTGTTTTTTATTTTCAGTTTTAAAAATATATGTAACATCGATTGTTTTCAGTTTTAAAAATATATAAAGCATTGATTATTTTCAGTTTTTAACATATAGAAATATAGTTTTTACCATATAGAAATGCAGTTTTTAAAATATAGAAATGCAGTTTTTAACATATAGAAATGCAGTTTTTAACATATAGAAATATAGTTTTTAACATATAGAAATGCATTTTTTTTTAACATATAGGAAAATATGATTTTGGTGATGTAAAGATTCTATATATATATATATATATATATATATATATATATAATAGAGATAAAAATATGATTTTATTTATATAGTGTTATAATTTTTTTTATATAAGAACTTGATTTATATATATATATAAAGCGAATAAAAATACGATCTTTCTTTGATTAAAAATATAATTTTTATATAGAAATAAGTGTTGTAAAAATATATAAAGTAGAAATAAAAATATGATTTTTATTTATTGAAATGAAATGATAGAAAATTATAATTTTTATATTTGAACAGCGTGAAAAGAACTGCATTGGAATTTCAAGCAGATTCAGACGGTTCAGCAGTTCAAAAGCAAAGCACGGCGGAGTGGAACCCTCGGTGAGAACTTCTCACTTTTAATTTAATTTTCTAGTTAAAATATATACTAGGATGCAGACGGTGTTTAGTAGCACCCGACACCCGTCGTCCACAGACCATGGACGGCTTGTATGCTTGGTTGTTTGATTTTGATGTGTAGTTGATTGTGTGATGTGATGTGGAACGAAATAAAATATTTTATAGTGGAAAATATTATATAGTTAAAAATAGAGTTTTTAACGTGTATATGAAATGAAATAAAAATAAACAAATCGGACGATTTGTTTATATACACACATTTGACTGATATAGATTGGGACGATAAATTTTACACATCGCCCAACTGCACAAATAAAATCTGTGTTTGATTGTCTGAAACCCCGCACGGGTATTGGGATGCTAGATGACATACACTAATCCCAATAATTAGTTGTATGTCGATCGATTGATTGACAGACCGTTATGAGCGTTGAATATTTATATTTGATGCTTATACAGTGTAGAGTGCACTTTGGATGATGGTTGATTATTTGTCATTGTTGATATACACATGAGTTGTAGAAAACCCATATAATCAACATTATATGGTAATTGATTGGGCCTCATTCCAGTTTTTAAAAGAAATATTTGAAAAAGAAATATTTTGAAATAGAATATTTGAAAATAGAATATATGAAGCCGTGTTGATTAGATTGACGCCATTTTGACGCGAACGATATTTATATCGATTTTATTCATTTTTAAATAAATATTGAAAAGTGATTTCAATAATCGAATATTTTAGAAATCGAATTGAATAGAATTCAAATCGAATTAGAAATTGAATTGAATAGAATTCAAATCGAATTAGAAATTGAATTGAATAGAATTCAAATCGAATTAGAAATTGAATTGAATAGAATTCAAATCGAATTAGAAATTGAATTGAATAGAATTCAAATCGAATTGAAATTGAATTGAATTCGAATTAAGTTGAATAGATTTGAAATTCGAATTAAACTGAAATGAATTGAAATTCGAATTAAATTGAAATTGAATTGAAATCGATTTGAAATGAAATTAAAACGAATCTATAAGGAAAAATTCAATTTTGATTTGAATTTGAAATGAAGTTGAAATCGTTTCGAAAACGAATTCAAAACGATTTATAAAATACGTTTTAAAAGGGAATCGACGAAGTATATATTATATATATTATATATATAATATAATGGCTTGAATAGAACGCGCTATGCCGCGGCAGTTCGCGAATTTCGACCATTGACTTCAAATGGATATTGCGGGAGATCCGACCGTCGGATTCTCCTAAAACTAGAACCGTTGGGTTCGTATCGAAAAGAGCTTTCTAACAAATTTTAGAAATTAGAAATCAAGCGGTTGAATTTGGAATTATGTCCAAATCAAATTTGGAAAAGGCAGCTGTAAGCGCCGTTCGATGACCATTGATGGAAATCGACTGTACGGGCCTTGATAAAATTATTAAAAATAGTAATAATTTGTGTAAAATCATAAGATGTGACGAAAAGGAATTTCGCTCGATCCGAATCAATCGCTAAACCGATCTAGAACGTTCGAAACGCCCTATCGTTTGAGAACACGACAAAATAGAACGCATACAAAAGAACATTTCATTGTATATTACAACAATGCATCAGATTACAAGAATATACAGAGTATAAATGAATGAATATTACACAGAAATATCAGAGATTTAAATTACATTTAAATACTTAGCAGCGGAAAATAATACAATACACAACTAGAAGGAGATATACGGATACAAAGCTTTCCGGATATCGTTCCAGCTGTAAACCAGGATCCTGTGAATATAAATCTGCAAAACCAAAACTACTAGCTGCCCGTGTCGAAATAGGGGCACCCAGAGTTTAGGTTAAAACAATAAACTCCAGGTCAGTAATGGGACTAGTGTGAGAACTAAAACAGTTATTAATCTTTATTTTTTTTAAACTTAGGTAAATCAAGGGACCACGCCGCTAACGCGGAACGGGTTTCCTCCCAAGAATACCAGTGCATAAAAAAAACAGCGCAATGCTAAATAAAGAAAAATGAAGCTATTATAAGACCCAGTTCCCATCACACAATGCAACGCAAGCCGGAGGATAGGGTTTTTACCTTATAATAGCCAAGAATGCTTGATACGTTTAAAACAGATTATTTGATACTATTATAAGTGCATAGTGTATAAAACAACTTCAAATCATAAGTATCAATCATAGGCGGCATGAATGCCCCATACCACTATGTCGCCATATATAGGTTATACAATCAAAATCGCAAAGTCACGTATTTGGAAATTGGGTTTCCATCTATGAACCGAGGCAAAAGATAGTCCTCAACCGATTCGCGACTCTCTAGCCCGAGCCACAGGATCAGAACGCATCAACCCTTTAGATCGTCAGGGCCGGTCCACCGTTGTGGATTATTATGCCTGAACATTACGTTTCCCCACCCTATGGGGTGTAAGTCTGGTCCGTCTGCCGACCAGAATGCATCGGCCGAAACCGATATAACCGAGGCGCCTCGCAACAGCAACAACCACATAAGTCATACTCGTCAGGGCGTGTAAAACCACTGACGCCACTTCTAGCTAGAAAGAAACGCAAGTCCTCCCTGAGGTCCGTCTCCCGTTTTTGGTTCATACCGGGTGTGAAACTCGCGAAGTAAACGTTACACAAAGCTACGCCACAAAGGCCGTGCTTCGATCATCAACCACAAGACTTTGCTTTTCAACAGAAGCCTTGATCATTTGCCTCTTAGGCATGCCACACAGGCAATTCACTCCATGCGTTTGATATCCATCAATATATAACCCTTGAGCTCGTACTTCTCAGAGAAGGGCGTTAAGCAAGAGAATAAATTCTCCACCGCCAAACAGATATATATTTAATAGAGATCAATCGCACGGACTAAAATCCAATGTCAGACACACGCGGTCCATTTACAAGTCCGTTCTGGGTCTGAACGAAACCGGAGGCAACTAGTACCCCGCATATCCATCGATCTCCAAGTACGTCCGGACGATCACCAACTGTTTCCATCTTCTTGGGTGTACAGCCCAATCAAGATCATCAGTAATTATCCAAACGACGTGAAGACTTTCGGGTCTTCAACCACCATCTTCATCTTCGACTTATCGTCGTATAAGTTATTCAGAATGGGATAAACCCGGTCTTTCCGAACAACTCGCGTATATTTTAAATAATTGTTACACAAACACAACATACGCCTCATTCCAATTCATCAGTCACTAACCGTAAATTAATCAAGAGAATAATTTCCCAAATATTAACCCCGAAGGCCGAAACCAACATCAGATCAATATCCAGAAAACCATTCTGCTTAGCCAACCTACAGTTAGTTTCTAAATTTCACATTCTTAGGGAAAGGTTCCCATTAATTTTATCAAAGATAAATTCTTTAAATTTATTCTTTAATCCACTTTTAAATATCAATTCAAACTAGTCGAGATTAACGAACCTTACCAAAGTAATCATTTGTTTCAATTTCCCAGTCCCAACCTATTCATCCCATGAAGTAAAACTGGTAATACTTCATATCTAACACCACGGTGTTATCGGTAAATTCAATTACCATTTCACGTTCAAATCTAATTAAAGATTTAACTATCGCCTGGAGCAAAACTGGTGATACTCCATTCTCGATCATTTCAATCTAATTAAAGATTCATTAAAACTCCACTTAGTTTTAATCGTTAACTGGGTCAAAGAATCCGTGTCATTTAAAACACAGTTCACGATAAACCCAAAGTCACATTCCATTAATTATCGGGTTAAAGAACGAGTGCTATTTAAAACACTGTCCACGATAAACCCAAAAATCAATATCAATTCAATTTCAATTGAATATGATTTAATTGGTACACTTCATTAAATCCAAACAAAAAGATTTAATCTTTTCTCAACTGGGTTCAAGAACAGTGTTAGTAAAGACACCATTCACGACAAACCCAAATCACATTTGATATTAAATACAAGGCTTTGAAAAGAAGATATATCGGCTTATATTCAATATCAAATTCTACGACTAACAAACATCATATTGGAAATAACGATACAAATATATCTTTCAAATTTCCATAACAATATCTGTATAATCACGAAATCCAACATCGAAATATTCCGAAGACAATTTCAATTCAAATCCATTCAAATTCAATTGTTGGAAATTCTGGTTACTTTAAAAACCCTTTTTAAATTCAATTTATTTATTTAAAAATAAATAGAATTATAATTCTAATTCAAAACTAGTTCATTTCGATAAAAATCTATTTTTATCTTTTCAAATATGGAGTTTTTCATCCCAATTCTTTCTAAATCATTTCTTATGATTTTACACAAATTATTACTATTTTTAATAATTTTAGCAAGGCCCGTACAGTCGATTTCCATCAACGGCTATCGAACTGCACTTACAACGACCTTTTTCAAATTTGATTTGGACATAATTCCAAATCCAACCGTTAGATTTCTAATTTCTAATATTCTTTAGAAAGATCTTTTCGATACGAACCCAACGGTTCTGGTTTTAGGAGAATCCGACGGTCGGATCTCCCGCAATATCCGTTCGAAGTCAATGGTCGAAATTCACGAACTGCCGCGGCGCGGCGCGTTCTATTCAGGCCATTATATATATAATATATATAATATATATATTTCGTCGATTTCCTTTTTAAAACGTATTTTATAAATCGTTTTAAATTCGTTTTCAAAACCATTCCAACACTATATTCCATTTCAAATCAAAATTGAATATTTCATATCATTACTATATAAATGATAATATTTTCAAAACGTTATATTTTGAAATCACTACCTTTTCTATATTCATTATAAATCGAATATAATCGATATAAATATCGTTCACGTCAAAATGGCGCGACTCTAATCAACACGGCTTTATATATTTCAATAAATTCGTTATTCTATTCAACAAATGAATATTTATTCTATTCAACACATGAATCTATATTTCTTTCAACACACGACTAATCTCAACACATGAGTACTGTCAACACATCACTATTTTTGTTATGTAAAATATTTTATAAAACTATAGTATCTATCGTTTGATTTTAATTAGACTCCACCGTAAAGTAGATTCTAATTGTAAATATGATAAAGATGTAATTTTTATTATTTAAAATATTTTACTCAACACATGAATAGTTTCAACACATAATCATCGTCAACACATGACTATTTTTATATTCAACACATGAATTTTCTTTTATAATATTCATTATTTTCCCGATTGGAATGAGGCCCAATCAATCACCATATAATGTTAATTATATGGATTCAATACAACACATGTATATAATAGCATTGAAAAGTAATCAACCATCAACCAAACTGCACTACACTGTATAAGCATCGAATATAGATATCTAACGCTTAAAACAGCCTGTCAATCGATCGATCGACATATTTAATCAATCAGGATGAGTGAACATCAAATTTCATCCCAACACCCATGTGGGGTTTCAAACAATCAAACACAGATTTTAGTTGTGCAGTTGGGCGACGTGTAAAATTTATCGACCCAATCGATATCAGTCAAATCAGTGTATATAAACAAATCGGCCGATTTGTTTATAAATATTCATTTATTCACTTTCACGTTAAAAATTATATTTTTAACGATAAAACATTTTATTTTAACACATGAATTTCTATTCAGTTCATTTATTCAATAAAATGATATTTTTATTTTTCTAACATATTTTAGAAAATTTTGGCGGCATAACGGCACGATACTAGAAACGGGACAAGGCCTAGCCTTATCCCCGGTCTAGTGAAGGCCCACGCCATTCACACATCAATCAAATCCATTCCATTTCACCAAACAATTCAATTCAAACCAAATAGACTAACCAACTACACAACCAAACAATTTAACAAACAAGCCATCCATGGTTTGTGGATGACGGGTGTCGGGTGCTACTAAGCACCGTCTGCATCCTAGTATATATATATATAACTAGAAAAAGAGAATTTAGAGTGAGAAGTTCTCACCAATAGCTATCCAATACCACGACTCTTCATTGATAGAAATCTTCATCGTTATCGCATTCGTCACTTTCGTTGCCCACAGCCACTACATATATAAAAATCACATTTTTATATAGCTATTCAATATATAAAAATCGAATTTTTACTATGTTATTCAATATATAAAAATCGAATTTTTTACTTTCATTCTATTTGGATAAAAATTCTATTTTTACATTGCTACAATATAGATAAAAATTATATTTTCATCACGCTATTTTTCATATAAAGATTCCGCCTTTTTACATATAAAGATCTCGCCTTTTTACATTTAAAGATCTCGCCTTTTTACATATAAAGATCTCGCCTTTTTACATATAAAGATCTCGCCTTTTTACACTTCAAAAATCTAATCTCTTCTATTTTAAAAAATCAAATATTTCTTCACTATTATGTATAAATAAAACCATGTTTCTTTTCTGAAATTATCTATATGAAGAACATATATATATATATATATATATATATACTTTACATAAATAAACAAATTAAAGTAAATAAAATAAATCAATAAAAACTTACGGGAGGAGGTGGCTGAGGGGGTGGGTTTGCTGTGCGTCGCTGGGAGCTCGGGGGAGGAAGGAGGCGGCGCGGTGACCATCAGGCCGAGGGGGTACGTGGGGTCACGATCGAAGGGGTTTCAGGAGGGGGCGAAGGACCAGAGGAGACGCGAAGGGGGAGGGTCGCGACCGTGGGTGGCTCGATTTGGCTAGGGCGTGGCGGTTCTCTTGGATTGGGGGAGGTAGCGGTTTCAGAAAGGGGGAAGAAACAGGGTGGAGCGTCGCTTGGGGGGGGGGATGGCCAGAGGTGGTCGTCGGCGGTGAGGAGGGTGAAGCGGCGGTGGGAGGAGCTCCTCCTGGTGGCAGGCGCGACTTCGACTATTTTTTATTATTATTTCATTTGAGAATGATTTCAACGGGGGGGGGGGGGGGGGGGGGGCTGGTTAAACGAGAAAGTTAGTTTTTATTTATTTTTTTATTTTAATTGCATAAAGTTGACTTTTACATACGACCTCGAAACGAGGCCCACTGCCTGTCGTCCCTAGCGTTTTACCCCTATTCCGAACACAATGGGATATGTATCATAGGTTGATTCGATCATTTGAATCAGTTTCCGTTAAATTTACATTTAAATCACTATATTGAATTTTAAACGTACATTTCAAATTACCGGGGTCACATACTAACTCTAAAAATTCTCGAAAAATATTTTCTGGCTTCGTATTGACGATACGGTCCTAACAAAACTAGTTTCGTCGAATTCTGAGACCGTTGGAAAAATGGCCATTTTCCAGTCGATTAAAATCAACTAAAACTGGTCAAATGCGTTTTCCTTTGCCACGCTCACATATTGATTCGAAAAATTATGAAATTTGAAACCTAGCAATAATATGACATCACGGACCCAACAAAAGTGGTTTCGTCGAAATCCGAGGTCGTTTGCAAAATTCCCATTTTTAAGGGCCTGAATTCTATAACGACTATTCAGAATTTTCAACTGGACATATCTTTTGATTCCCGCTATGAAATTTCGATTTTTCGGATTCGTTGGAAAGATATCATCAAATAGATCCTAATGTTTTTGGTTTCACTAAAATCCGGATTGTTTTGCACCCGGTACATTAAATTGAAGTTTGAAATCGAATTATCGAACTACCGCGCCATTTTCAATTTTATTTATAATTATTTAAAAATATTTATATTCTAACGACGACGTATATAATATATATGTTCGAATTATATTCAAAATAAATTTCTCGTCGATTTTATTTAAAATAATCTATTTTAAATGTCCTAAATTCGTTAAAATTGCCAAAATAAAAATTTTAAACTGGCCCAGATTTTCGGGTTATTACAATCTCCCCCACTTAAAACTTTTCGTCCCCGAAAAGGAACAAAGTTGAAAGTGGTTTGATCATTCAACTCTACGTTCGATCTGGCTTCCATTCTCTAACTTTTCAGTTTCTGAGAATTTTCAAAAATTTGGCTAACACCCTAAATTTTCGAAAAATTTCGCCATAACATCCCCTGCACCGGGAGCCACGGGAAAATCCCGAAATTGCCATATAGGCCTTCTGATCTCAAAAAGAAAAAGAAAAAGCCAAGCGGCTAGCCAATAGGCTCATAAAATCATCATCACCCAAACAAAACAGGAAATTATAGTAAATATGTACCTATTTGTCGGGCAAACAAATTTTATTCTTCGGCTCTAGCCTCCTTGCTATGACCTGTTCAATGTAAGTATATGTATATGCAAGCAAATGAGGCCAATTTTCGATATAGTTCAATATTTGATATAATTAGGCTAAATGGTTCAAAATTATCAAACAAATAAACAAACAACACAAACATCAATCAATTAGTAAAATAGAGTTTCAAATTCATAAATTTTGATACATATACAAAAAATCATGTTTTTGATGCCAATTCACAACAATGTGTTCTAGCTATATTGGTTTTGGTTCTCACACCAGTCTAATAGAAATATATAGATATCACACCTTCGAAACACGAAAATAAATACTGGTAATGCTGCACCATTATCAGAATCATTCCCGGGCAACTAGAATGTGATTCTATATCTATCTAATATATTAAAACATCGAATATACGTTCATGACGCGTATATGCAAAACCTTTATATACTAGATTGTCCATATCCAAAATAAATAAATAATCAAATACGTATAAAACGATTTAAATTTCAAAACAAAATTGTTTTTATTTGAAAAATATACTCTTCACACTCGTTCTAGGATACTACTGATCCTATCTCTAACGAGTCATTCTAATTGGATATTACTAATCCAATATCTGATGAATTATTTCGTATGGTTCTAATGTGTCTTGTTCTCGAGCTCTGTAAACCAAAGCTCTGATACCAAACTGAGACGAAAAGGAATTTCGCTCGATCCAAATCAATCGCTAAACCGATCTAGACCGTTCGAAACGCCCTATCGTTTGAGAACACGACAAAATAGAACGCATACAAAAGAACATTTCATTGTATATTACAACAATGCATCAGATTACAAGAATATACAGAGTATAAATGAATGAATATTACACAGAAATATCAGAGATTTAAATTACATTTAAATACTTAGCAGCGGAAAATAATACAATACATAACTAGAAGGAGATATACGGATACAAAGCTTTCCGGATATCGTTCCAGCTGTAAACCAGGATCCTGTGAATATAAATCTGCAAAACCAAAACTACTAGCAGCCTGTGTCGAAATAGGGGCACCCAGAGTTTAGGTTAAAACAATAAACTCCAGGTCAATCATGGGACTGGTGTGAGAACTAAAACAGTTATTAATCTTTATTTTTTTAAAGTTAGGTAAATCAAGGGACCACGCCGCTAACGCGGAACGAGTTTCCTCCCAAGAATACCAGTGCATAAAACAAATAGCGCAATGCTAAATAAAGAAAAATGAAGCTATTATAAGACCCAGTTCCCATCACACAATGCAACGCAAGCCGGAGGATAGGGTTTTTACCTTATAATAGCCAAGAATGCTTGATACGTTTAAAACAGATTATTTGATACTATTATAAGTGCATAGTGTATAAAACAACTTCAAATCATGAGTATCAATCATAGGCGGCATGAATGCCCCATACCACTATGTCGCCATATATAGGTTATACAATCAAAATCGCAAAGTCACGTATTTGGAAATTGGGTTTCCATCTATGAACCGAGGCAAAAGATAGTCCTCAACCGATTCGTGACTCTCTAGCTCGAGCCACAGGATCAGAATGCATCAACCCTTTAGATCGTCTGGGCCGGTCCACCGATGTGGATTATTATGCCTGAACATTACGTTTCCCCACCCTATGGGGTGTAAGTCTGGTCCGTCTGCCGACCAGAATGCATCGGACGAAACCGATATAACGAGGCGCCTCGCAACAGCAACAACCACATAAGTCAAACTCGTCAGGGCATGTAAAACCACTGACGCCACTTTTAGCTAGAAAGAAACGCAAGTCCTCCCTGAGGTCCGTCTCCCGTTTTTGGTTCATACCGGGTGTGAAACTCGCGAAGTAAACGTTACACAAAGCTACGCCACAAAGGCCGTGCTTCGATCATCAACCACAAGACTTTGCTTTTCAACAGAAGCCTTGATCATTTGCCTCTTAGGCATGCCACACAGGCAATTCACTCCATGCGTTTGATATCCATCAATATATAACCCCTGAGCTCGTACGTCTCAGAGAAGGGCGTTAAGCAAGAGAACAAATTCTCCGCCGCCAAACAGATATATATTTAATAGAGATCAATCACACGGACTAAAATCCAATGTCAGACACACGCGGTCCATTTACAAGTCCGTTCTGGGTCTGAACGAAACCGGAGGCAACTAGTACCCCGCATATCCATCGATCTCCAAGTACGTCCGGACGATCACCAACTGTTTCCATCTTCTTGGGTGTACAGCCCAATCAAGATCATCAGTAATTATCCAAACGACGTGAAGTCTTTCGGGTCTTCAACCACCGTCTTCATCTTCGACTTATCGTCGTATCAGTTATTCAGAATGGGATAAACCCGGTCTTTCCGAATAACTCGCGTATATTTTAAATAATTGTTACACAAACACAACATACGCCTCATTCCAATTCATCAGTCACTAACCGTAAATTAATCAAGAGAATAATTTCCCAAATATTAACCCCGAAGGCCGAAACCAACATCAGATAAATATCCAGAAAACCATTCTGCTTAGCAAACCTACAGTTAGTTTCTAAATTTCACATTCTTAGGGAAAGGTTCCCATTAATTTTATCAAAGATAAATTCTTTAAATTTATTCTTTAATCCACTTTTGAATATCAATTCAAACTAGTCGAGATTAACGAACCTTACCGAAGTAATCATTTGTTTCAATTTCCCAGTCCCAACCTATTCATCCCATGAAGTAAAACTGATAATACTTCATATCTAACACCACGGTGTTATCGGTAAATTCAGTTACCATTTCACGTTCAAATCTAATTAAAGATTTAACTATCGCCTGGAGCAAAACTGGTGATACTCCATTCTCGATTATTTCAATCTAATTAAAGATTCATTAAAACTCCACTTAGTTTTAATCGTTAACTGGGTCAAAGAATCCGTGTCATTTAAAACACAGTTCACGATAAACCCAAAGTCACATTCCATTAATTATCGGGTTAAAGAACGAGTGCTATTTAAAACACTGTCCACGATAAACCCAAAAATCAATATCAATTCAATTTCAATTGAATATGATTTAATTGGTACACTTCATTAAATCCAAATAAAAAGATTTAATCTTTTCTCAACTGGGTTCAAGAACAGTGTTAGTAAAGACACCATTCACGACAAACCCAAATCACATTTGATATTAAATACAAGGCTTTGAAAAGAAGATATATCAGCTTATATTCAATATCAAATTCTACGACTAACAAACATCATATTGGAAATAACGATACAAATATATCTTTCAAATTTCCATAACAATATCTGTATAATCACGAAAACCAACATCGAAATATTCCGAAGACAATTTCAATTTAAATGCATTCAAATTCAATTGTTGGAAATTCTGGTTACTTTAAAAACCCTTTTTAAATTCAATTTATTTATTTAAAAATAAATAGAATTATAATTCTAATTCAAAACTAGTTCATTTCGATAAAAATCTATTTTTATCTTTCAAATATGGAGTTTTTCATCCCAATTCTTTCTAAATCATTTCTTATGATTTTACACAAATTATTACTATTTTTAATAATTTTAGCAAGGCCCGTACAGTCAATTTCCATCAACGGCTACCGAACTGCACTTACAGCGACCTTTTTCAAATTTGATTTGGGCATAATTCCAAATCCAACCTTTAGATTTATAATTTCTAATATTCTTTAGAAAGCTCTTTTCGATACGAACCCAACGGTTCTGGTTTTAGGAGAATCCGACGGTCGGATCTCCCGCAATATCCGTTTGAAGTCAATGGTCGAAATTTACGAACTACCGCGGCGCGGCGCGTTCAATTCAGGCCATTATATATAATATATATATTATATATATTTCATCGATTTCCTTTTTAAAACGTATTTTATAAATCGTTTTAAATTCGTTTTCAAAACCATTTCAACACTATATTCCATTTCAAATCAAAATTGAATATTTCATATCATTACTATATAAATGATAATATTTTCAAAACGTTATATTTTGAAATCACTACCTTCTCTATATTCATTATAAAACGAATATAATCGATATAAATATCGTTCACGTCAAAATGGCGCAACTCTAATCAACACGGCTTTATATATTTCAATAAATTCGTTATTCTATTCAACAAATGAATATTTATTCTATTCAACACATGAATCTATATTTCTTTCAACACACGACTAATCTCAACACATGAGTACTGTCAACACATCACTATTTTTGTTATGTAAAATATTTTATAAAACTATAGTATCTATCGTTTGATTTTAATTAGACTCCACCGTAAAGTAGATTCTAATTGTAAATATGATAAAGATGTAATTTTTATTATTTAAAATGTTTTACTCAACACATGAATAGTTTCAACACATAATCATCGTCAACACATGACTATTTTTATATTCAACACATGAATTTTCTTTTATAATATTCATTATTTTCCCGATTGGTATGAGGCCCAATCAATCACCATATAATGTTAATTATATGGATTCCATACAACACATGTATATAATAGCATTGAAAAATAATCAACCATCAACAAAAGTGCACTACACTGTATAAGCATCAAATATAGATATCTGACGCTTATAACAGCCTGTCAATCGATCGATCGACATATTTAATCAATCAGGATGAGTGAACATCAAATTTCATCCCAACACCCGTGTGGGGTTTCAAACAATCAAACATAGATTTTAGTTGTGCAGTTGGGCGACGTGTAAAATTTATCGACCCAATCGATATCAGTCAAATCAGTGTATATAAACAAATCGGCCGATTTGTTTATAAATATTCATTTATTCACTTTCACGTTAAAAATTATATTTTTAAAGATAAAACATTTTATTTTAACACATGAATTTCTATTCAGTTCATTTATTCAATAAAATGATATTTTTATTTTTCTAACATATTTTAGAAAATTTCGGCGGCATAACGGCACGATACTAGAAACGGGACAAGGCCTAGCCTTATCCCCGGTCTAGTGAAGGCCCACGCCATTCACACATCAATCAAATCAATTCCATTTCACCAAACAATTCAATTCAAACCAAATAGACTAACCAACTACACAACCAAACAATTTAACAAACAAGCCATCCATGGTCTGTGGATGACGGGTGTCGGGTGCTACTAAGCACCGTCTGCATCCTAGTATATATATAACTAGAAAAAGAGAATTTAGAGTGAGAAGTTCTCACCAATAGCTATCCAATACCACGACTCTTCATTGATAGAAATCTTCATCGTTATCGCATTCTTCACTTTCGTTGCCCGCAGCCACTACATATATAAAAATCACATTTTTATATAGCTATTCAATATATAAAAATCGAATTTTTACTATGTTATTCAATATATAAAAATCGATTTTTTTACTTTCATGCTATTTGGATAAAAATTCTATTTTTACATTGCTACAATATAGATAAAAATTATATTTTCATCACGCTATTTTTCATATAAAGATTCCGCCTTTTTACGTATAAAGATTTCGCCTTTTTACTTATAAAGATCTCTACACTTCAAAAATCTAATCTCTTCTATTTTAATAAATCAAATCTTTCTTCACTATTATGTATAAATAAAACCATGTTTCTTTTCTGAAATTATCTATATGAAGAACATATATATATATATATATATATATATATATATATATACTTTACATAAATAAACAAATTAAAGTAAATAAAATAAATCAATAAAAACTTACAGGAGGAGGTGGATGAGGGGGTGGGTTTGCTGTGCGTCGCTGGGAGCTCGGGGGAGGAAGGAGGTGGCGCGGTGACCATCAGGTCGAGGGGGTACGTGGGGTCACGATCGAAGGGGTTTCAGGAGGGGGCGAAGGACCAGAGGAGACGTAAAGGGAGAGGGTCGCGACCGTGGGTGGCTAGATTTGGCTAGGGCGTGGCGGTTCTCTTAGATTGGGGGAGGTAGCGGTTTCAGAAAGGGGGAAGAAACAGGGTGGAGCGTCGCTGGGGGGGGGGGGGGGCGATGGCCAGAGGTGGTCGTCGGCGGTGAGGAGGGTGAAGCGGCGGTGGGAGGAGCTCCTCCTGGTGGCAGGCGCGACTTCGACTATTTTTATTATTATTATTTCATTTGAGAATGATTTCAACAGGGGGGGCCTGGTTAAACGAGAAAGGTAGTTTTTTTTATTATTTTAATTGCATAAAGTTGACTTTTACATACGACCTCGAAACGAGGCCCACCGCCTGTCGTCCCTAGCGTTTTACCCCCATTCTGAACAAAATGGGATATGTATCATAGGTTGATTCGATCGTTTGAATCAGTTTCCGTTAAATTTACATTTAAATCACTATATTGAATTTTAAACGTACATTTCAAATTACCGGGGTCACATACTAACTCTAAAAATTCTCGAAAAATATTTTCTGGCTTTGTATTGACGATACGGTCCTAATAAAACTAGTTTCGTCGAATTCTGAGACCGTTGGAAAAATGGCCATTTTCCAGTCGATTAAAATCAACTAAAACTGGTCAAATGCGTTTTCCTTTGCCACGCTCACATATTGATTCGAAAAATTAAGAAATTTGAAACCTAGAAATAATATGACATCACAGACCCAACAAAAGTGGTTTCGTCGAAATCTGAGGTCGTTTGTAAAATTCCCATTTTTAAGGGCCTAAATTCTATAACGACTATTCAGAATTTTCAACTGGACATATCTTTTGATTCCCGCTATGAAATTTCGATTTTTCGGATTCGTTGGAAAGATATCATCAAATAGGTCCTAATGTTTTTGGTTTCACTAAAATCCGGATTGTTTTGCACCCGGTACATTAAATTGAAGTTTGAAATCGAATTATCGAACTACCGCGCCATTTTCAATTCTATTTATAATTATTTATAAATATTTATATTCTAACGACGACGTATATAATATATATGTTCGAATTATATTCAAAATAAATTTCTCGTCGATTTTATTTAAAATAATCTATTTTAAATGTCCTAAATTCGTTAAAATTGCCAAAATAAAAAATTTAAACTGGCCCAGATTTTCGGGTTATTACATAAGAAGTGATTTGTGAAGAATTGAGATGAAAAAACTCCATATTTGAAAAGATAAAAATAGATTTTTATCGAAATGAACTAGTTTTGAACTGGAATAATAATTTTTTTTATATATAAATAAATTGGATTTGAAATGGTTTTGAAAATAACCAGAATTTCCAATAACTGCATTGGAATGGATTTGAATCGAAATTGTCTTCGGAATATTTCGATGTTGGATTTCGAGATTATACAGATATTGTTATGGAAATTTGAAAGATATATATCATTATTTCCAATACAATATTTGTTGGTCGTAGAATTTGATATTGAATATAAGCCGGTATATTTTCTATTCAGAGCCTTGTATTTAATATCAAATGTGATTTGGGTTTGTCGTGAATGGTGTCTTCATTACCACTGTTCTTAAGCCCAGTTGAGAAAAAGATTAAATCTTTTATTTCGATTTAATGAAGTGTTGCAATTAAATAATAGTTAATTGGAATTGAATTGGTATTGATTTTTGGGTTTATCGTGAACAGTGTTTTAAATAACACTTGTTCTTTAACCCGATAATTAATGGAATGTGATTTTGGGTTTATCGTGAACCGTGTTTTAAATGACACTGATTCTTTAACCCAATTAAAGATTAAAACTAAGTGGAGTTTTAATGAATCTTTAATTAGATTGAAAAGATCAAGAATGGAGTATCGCCAGTTTTGCTCCAGGCGATAGTTAAATCTTTAATTAGATTTGAACGTGAAATGGTAATTGAATTTACCGATAACACTGTGGTGTTAGATATGAAGTATGACCAGTTTTACTTCATGGGATGAATAGGTTGGAATTGGAAAATTAAAATAAATGATTACTTCAGTGTGGTTCGCTAATCCCGACTAGTTTGAAGTGATATTTAAAAGAAGATTAAAGGATAAATTTAAAAGAATTTATTTTTGATAAAATTAATGGGAACCTTTCTCTAAGAATGTGAAATTTAGAAACTAACTGTAGGTTAGCTAAGCAGAATGGCTTCCAGGGTATTGATCTGATGTTGGTTTTGGCCTTCAGGGTTAATATTTGGGGAATTACTCTCTTGTTAATTTACGGTTAGTGACTGATGAATTGGAATGAGGCGCATGTTGTGTTTGTATAACACTTATTCATTATATATGCGAGTTATTCGGAAAGACCAGGTTTATCCCATTCTGAATAACTGATACAACGATAAGTCGAAGATGAAGACGGTGGTAGAAGACCGGAGGTCTTCACGTCGTTTGGATTATTACTGATGATCTTGATTGGGTTGTACACCCAAGAAGACGGAAACTGTTGGTGATCGTCTAGACGTACTTGGAGATCGATGGATATGCGGGGTACTAGGTGCCTCCGATTTCGTTCAGACCCAGAACGAACTTGTAAATGGACTATGTGTCTGACATTGGATTTCATTCTGTGTGACTGATATCGGTTGCATAGAGTGGTTTGCCTATGTGGCATGCTAAGATGCAAATGATCAAGGCTTCTGTTGAAGACCAGAGTCTTGTGGTTGATGATCAAAGCACGGCCTTTGTGGCGTAGCTTTGTGTAGCGTGAATTCGCGAGTCTCACACCCCGGTATGAACCAGAAACGGGAGAGGACCTCAGGGGGGACGTGCGTTTTCTTTCTAGCTAGAAGTGGCGTCAGTGGTTTTACATGCCCTGACGAGTCTGACTGATGTGGTTGTTGCTGTTGCGAGGCGCCTCAGATATATCGGTCGTTCTCGAACCGATGGAGTCATTCGTTGTCTCATTTACGCCCCAAAGGACGGAGAAACGCATTGTTCAGGCATTATAATCCACTCCGTGAGGACCGGCCCTGACGATCCAAGGTACGGTTGCGGCTGTGCCTGAGACTCGGGCTAGACAGTCTCGAATTCGGTAAGGACTATCTTTTTCCTTGGTTCATGACGGAAATCCAATTTCCAAATACGTGATTTTGCGGTTTTAATTGTAGAACTAGTATGGCGACATGATATATGGTACCCATGCCGTCTATGATTAATATTTATGATTTTAAGTTATTTTATTCACTATGCACTTATAATAGTATCAAACGATTTGTTTTAAACGTACTAAGCATGTTTGGCTATTATAAGGGAAAACCCTATCCCCCGGCTTGCGTTGCATTGTGTGATAGGACCTGGGTCTTATAATAGCTTCATATTTCTTTATTTAGCATTGCGCTGTTTGTTTTATGCACTGGTATTCTTGGGAGGAAACCCGTTCCGTGTTATACGGCGTGGTCCCTTGATTTACCTAACTTTAAAATAAAGATTAATAACTGTTTTAGTTCTCACACCAGTCCCATGACTGACCTGGAGTTTATTTTTTTAACCTAAACTCTGAGTGTCCTTATTTTCGACACGGGCAGCTAGTAGTTTTGGTTTTGCAGATTTATATCCACAGGAACCTGGTTTACAGCTGGAATGATGTTCCGAAAGCTTTGTATCTGTATTTCTCCTTCAGTTGTATTTTGTATTATTTTCCGCTGCTATGTAATTTATTGTAATCTCTGATATTTATCGAATGTATTTTATTGGTTAATACTCTGTATATTCTTGTATTCTGAAGGAATTGTTGTTATTAACAATGAAACGTTCTTCCGTCTGCATTCTATTTTGTCGTGTTCTCGAAACAATCAGGCGTTTCGAACGGTCTTGATCGGTTTAGCGACTGATTCGGATCGAGCGGAATTCCCGGTCGTTACAGCTTCCCGACCTTCCTCTTCGCTGGGACAGAACCTGAAGAAGAAGCACCAGAGGCAGGCCTCTTGTCATAGGGACCCGCTAGTTCAATATAGCCTTTTGGGAAAGCAGCAAGGATGGTATCCCGAGCTCGTAAAGCTTGAATCAGTTTCATCTTGTCCTCTTCCAAGACGGTAATTCGCTCAAGATTTTCCCTGTGGAGTCTTTCCAAATCTGCGGCCAGTATGTACCAATCTTGAAGTTTCTGAGCAGTCTGATCCTTTAGCATAACCATTTAACTATTAAACTGCTCCAAAGCATCCTCTATTCGGCTCAGTAATCTAGATTTAACAACGATCATATCACTAGACATAATCTGATGATCAGAAGAAGAGACACCCACATTGGAAGTAACTCCTTGTAAATTCCAATCGGGAAGGCGTCGAGCAAGTCTAGCATTACATACTCCTGGGGAATAACGGGGCCTGTTTATAACAGCCTGGAGTTCAGGATAAGATGGCCGAATAAGTGGAGGGATGATCGCGGAAGGCTAGGCAGTCGTTTTGGCATCCCTATCAAAGTATTTCTTTACAAACTCCTCTCGAGACATGTCCATCCTGCACAAGGATTTCACAAACTTTTGGTCAACAATAAATTTCAAGTGGCATCGGTTACATATGATAAAGTTGGTCGGTACGGATTGCATAGAGCAGTTCAAACTGACCCGACCTAATAAAACGCGGGTATATACGACCGAAACCAGGTCGTGTATAACGACCGCACCTAGTTGTGCATAACGACCAGGCCAGGTCGTATAATATTGGTCCAAGCTGATTGCATTCGAACACAGTTCAAGTCTGTTCGACTAGGATCAAGTAAAGCAAACGTATGTAGATAATACAGAAGGAAACAACGAGATTTACAATACAGACATTCAATCAAATGTCTTATATGCATCAATGTCTCAAATGAAGTGTTAAAGATAAATGCAACCAAGGAGAATCAATCCTTTGCAAATACTCACAGCCGTGGTTTTAAGACCATTTTCACCCAAATTACAACCATCACATCCTCTGAAACCCGATTCAAATTCGACAACATTCATGCTATCAAATTCAAGTTGTTTGCAAACCACGGGGATAAAAATTGAACGAAAATCGCCTTCCATTGACAAAAAATACCTCAAGTGTCAAGTGATAGCTCCAATAGGACTAGAAGATGATCGGATTTTGCCGTGGGGATCGAGCGCAACTGTCGGATTTGAAAGCAGCGGATGATCTAGTGTGATTAAAGCTTGGAAAAAATCGGTTGTAAACGACACTTTGAGGATCTTTAGTGCGAGTGAGAATGAATTGCCGCCATGGAAGCTTTTTTCTGAAAAACCTAGGGGAAATGATGAAACAGAACTCGGATGGGTACATAAAAAGGGGGAATATGAAAGGACTGATTTAACCCAGTTGACTCGGGATGATCGACCGACTGTAACAATTTGTGGGAGAACCGACCCGACCAGCATTGAGCTTAACTAAAGTATAAAATTTGATTAAATCTTTTGAGTGGTATTACGTTTATTATTTCGAAGCTTGTAAATTCTTCACGGAATCATAACTTACAAACTTCGAGGGGCAAATGTTTATCTACCAAAGAATCATATATGAATCGATAGAATTAATCAAATAATAATTTAGTTATGAAAACCCTGGTCGGTCGGTCACACGTAATTAGACTCGGTCGTTCATAATCCCGGTCTCTCATTCTTTCGAACAAGGGGAGTCGGTCATCTTCTCATCAATAGCAGGTCGGTCGCATGACCAAAACACAAGTTCCATTGAACATGTTTCGAGTCGTTCTTCCTCTTGCATTAACAAGCATCTGGTCGGTCTCATAAGAGCTCCTAGTCGGTCGGAATCCTTCAAACCATTTTTCAAGAAGGGTCGGTCATAATGGACAATATCTCTGGTCGTCCTTTTTCTCATAAGGCTCCTGGTCGCTTTTCCTTCCAAGTAAAGTGGTCGGTTCCTTTCTTGCTATCACCCTGGTTGGGTCCGCCATTCATGGAGTCCTGATCGTTCTGCTCCGGATCTAAGCCTTCAGGTCCCTTCAACCTATCATAGCTGGTCGATCTCATCTCCATGCTAGCCTGGTCGCTCCAACCTATCATAGCTGGTCGATCTTATCTCCATGCTAGCCTGGTCGCTCCAACCTGCTTCGAAGCCTCAGGGTCGGTCCGCCCTACGTCAAAAACCCCTGGTCGGTCTGCTCTGCACCAAAGCTTCCAGGTCGTCAAAATAGGTTTTGGATCGATCAAAGCTGATCTGGTTGGTGCGAGGGCATGCTAGCTGGAAACAGGAAGCAATGGCATTTCGTAAATATTCAAAATACCGACCCATAACCTGAAAGTCACATTTCAGCCATTTCGCCACCTATAAATAGGGGATCGATTCCATCATTTTGGGGGGGATTTTTGGGGAAGAGCAACAAGGTGCTGCTGAACTGTTCTTTGACTCTTTCCAAGCATTCCAACATCCATTATTCATCATTCACTGAAGACTTATCACGCTTGTAGCCATGGCTTCCACAGAAGAAGAAGCATAAGCGTTTCATGAGGGAAAGGATTAATCGCAAAAGCTCCATCATCGAAGAGTTCTTCGTTGTCCTTTCAAGCTTTCTATCATTCTCAATAAGTGTAATGATGAATGTATATCGAAAAGAGCTTCTAAGAATGTATGAGTGAACAAATATTGTAAAACTCTTGGTGAATAATAAGATTCTCTCTTCAGAGTGGACGTAGACCCCAATAAGGGTCGAACCACTATAAATTCTTGTCTTCTTTTTATATTTCGATGTTTTCAAATCTTAGATATGGCTTCACACAATTGTAAAGGTATTCTTACACCTTGCCTCTGAAAAGGTGACGTGCTTTCTAAGCATCTCGCCTCTGATTTGGTGACGTGTCAAGCAATACTTTGGTTGTTTTGCCAAATTTTGGTTTAAAAACTGGATTTTTGTATCAGAGTATTTTGGGTTATAGTAACGTAAAAACCGTCCATGTTTATGTGTGGGCTGGTCTTACTATTATCCTTTCTTTCGAAAGGATTTTTAAAGTTAAACAAATGTTTGGAGTTTACTCACACCAATCCCATGACTGACCCAAAATTTATTTTGTTTTTGTTTTCCCTAAACTCTTAGGTGCCCAAATTTGTATGGGCAGTCAAGTAGTCGGGATTTTTCAGATTCACTTGGAAGAGCTGGAAGCAGGAGGCTTCACGACTTAGCTATAGACTATCATATTTCTGCTGTGTACTATGTTGTATCTGGAAGCAAGTGTTTATAACTATTCCAGGAATAACTGTTGTGCTCTGATAATGGTACGTATATCCAGTTACTGATTTGTATTTCAAAAGTTATGTTATTTAATATATTTTATTCGTTTCGCTGTGAGATTTGTCTTCTTTGTTTTCTTCTATTCTAACATTTCTTTCTTTCTATTTCTCATCCTCTAACTTATTTCTAATAATGATTCATATTTCTGTGCAATTTCGGTTGGACATGTGATGTATATAGTCAACTCAGATAGTACGGATTTGCGGGCCGTTACATTATTATATTGTTTAACATCTGTGGATGCAGGGAAACATGTCAGAGGAATCCAACTAGATTCCTCAACATTTATTTTACTGTTTTTCATATATGGTGATATATGATGTGATATATAATCTGTTGTTGATGATGTGTGTTAGAATGATATTGATCATTGTTATTTGGCATTTTAAATACCATAAGAAACACTGGAATATAAAAAGGGAATTTCAATGTTATATTGAAAAAGAGATATTTATAAAATCAAAGGATTTTATGAAAAGAAATATTTTTAAGATGAATAGAATTTTGTAAAAGGAATTATTTATATAATAAATAAGATTGTATAAAAGGAAATATTTGGGAAATAATGTAGAATTATAAAAAGGGGATTTCAAATTATAAAAGAAATTTGAGATGATTTATTTAAATTAGATAATTAAATGGAAATATGTTTTTAACAGAAGAATTGGGAAGAATAATTTATAAATAATATTTATAAATTAAGCTAAATATTTATCATTGGATAAATAAAGATATATAAGTCTGAACTTATATAAAGAAGTAAAACAAATAAAGGGAGCAAATTAATTTATAAATAATATTTTATAAATTAAGTTAATTATTTATCAGTGGATAAATGGAATATATAAGTCAGAGCTTATATAGAGAAGTAAGAATCGATTTTAACATCGATATTTGAAAGTAAATATGAACATAGTGTTAACGAGACTTATTAATGGAATTATTAAGTGTTGAATATAAAATAATATTTTTTTATATGAATTATTTATAAATAGAAGTATAAATAGAATTTGATAATAAGATATTATCTGAAATATGAAACCAAACTTTTTAAATTATATAAAGAATATGTTGTTCATATCGAATATGAATAATGAATTAAGGCAATCATTTTGCGAAGAAGAAGATTTTAAAAGAATATTCATATTTTATATGAATAATAGATTAAATAAATGCTTTGAAAGTAAAAACAATTATAAAGAAGATCGTATTTGAAGTAGAAATTCAAAAGGGGAATTTGAATGAGGCAGAAAAGGAGTTAAATCAAATAGAGTTAATCAAATAGAGTTAATCGAATACAGTTTATTCGAATAGAGTTAATCGAATATAGTTTGTTCGAAAGGAGTTAAATCAATTATAGTTTATTTGAAAGGAGTCAAATCAAATAGAGTTAATCGAATACAGTTTATTCGAATTGAGTTAATCGAATATAGTTTATTCGAAAGGAGTTAAATCGAATATAGTTTATTTTAAAGGAGTTAAATCAAATATAGTTTATTCGAATAGAGTTAATCGATTAGAGTTAATCACATAGAGTTAATCAAATAGAGTTAATCAAATAGAGTTAATAGAATAGAATTAACTGATAAGAGTTAATCGATTAGAGTTAATCGATTAGAGTTAATCGATTAGAGTTAATCGAATAGAGTTAATTGAATAGAGTTAATCGAATATAGTTATTCGAAAAAGAGATTATCGAATATAGTTTATTCGAAGGAAAGAGTTATCGAATAGAGATTATTCGAAAGAGAGTTACTTAAGAAAGTTTGTTATGGATTTAAAAGGTGAACTTTGTCTATTTCGAGGTTAAAAATGTTGTTCAGTTAAGGTTTGAGAGGTAGTTATATCCCAACTTGATTGACTCCATTTTTAACTAAGGGTTGGTTAAGGTTCGATAGTGAAGGTTAATTAAGTAAATTTAGTTAATGAGTGTAATGGTTTGAGTTGGCACAGCGATGTTTTATTTAAACATCTGTTTAAATCCAATGAAGGAGCTTTAGAAATGTTTTCCAAATAAGAATCAGAAATGTTTTCTAATATAGAAAATAAGAGATGAGAATAAAAATGGAAACGTTTTCCAATATTAATAAGGAATATTTTCTAAATTTAGAAAATAAGAATTTCTGTATGTATATATATATATATATATATATATATATATGGAAATAGGAAATGGGTAAATGAATAAATTAATGATAGATTCATTTAAGAGATAAATGATGATTGATCGATAGAATTTACATCTGGAAATAATATCGTTGTTTATACATATGTTCTTCTTTGATAGTTAAATCACCGACTATCGAGGTTTTTAACCATTTTTCCATCGTCAATATGGAGAGACCAGGATCAGATTCATTATCAGAAAACTACTCTGTATGGACGTTAGCGTTGCGATCAAATATGATGAAGATAATTGGAGACGGAGTTATGCAAGGGCTGTCCTGTTCGCAGAATAGTACCTTTGGTTTGTCCAGTCCCAGGACAACCAGTATGGAAAAATGTATGGCAGAGTACATTTAATAGATCGCGTAAGTTGATCTCTTCAAACGTATTTACGTTTGGTGGTGGAGGAATTCGTTTCTCTTAGCTGTATATCTGTGGCATGTTTGGGGAAATCAATTTGTGATTTGGCGGGTATGACAATGTGACATTCAAAGTAAATAAAGGTGTGGTCTGTACGTATGACCTCTAGCCTCACAACCAGGAAATGGTAGAAAATCGGGTAGGTCTCATGGCTAGATGGTTGGCTGCCAATTAGGGCGTATTGTCACCTGATCTAGAGTTTCATTTACTTCTTTAACTATTTTGATGTTGTCCCTTTCGAGAAACGGTTGCTGATCCCAACCGTTGGTGATAATACATTAGATACACTCAATCAAAATGAGTGACCGATCATGTTTAGCCTGGGTTACAAGATGTTCTTGTTGAACCCGGTGCATTCCTCTCTAGAGATGCACTGTCGGAAGGTGGTCCCATACCTTGCCAGTTGGAATCCATTACCCAATAAGTGCCCACATTTTTTGATTATATATTATATATGGAACGTGAGATGAAAGCGTTCTGCTAGATGATTATTAGTTGTGATTGATAGACACTATTATATATCAAAAGAGTTTTGGTATAAATATTATTGTTTCTTTCAAAAGAATTTCGAAAGTCAAATCAAGTGTTTTGGATTCTCATAGGGGAAAACCCGTTCCGTTATACGGCGTGGTCTTATGAGATATCGTTTAGTTACTCAAACTGTTTTAAATTGTTTTACTCACACCAGTCCCATGACTGACCCAAAGATTATTTTGTTTTTCCTAAACTCTTGGGTGCCCAATTTTGTATGGGCAGTCAAGTAGTCGGGATTTTACAGATATACTGAGAGCATGGAGCAGGAGGCTTCAGGATTATATAGATATTGTTATTTCCGCTATGTTGTAAGTGTTGTACTATGATAATGTTATTGTATGCATATAATAGCTTTATTTTAAAGTTATGTATCTATTATATATTATTCGTTCCGCTGTTAGTTCGTGTTACTCTGATGATGATGTGTGTTCTTCTTCTTCTTCTATTCTAAGTTTCTATCTTATCTATTCTCACCCTCTAATTTCTTTCATGGACTATCATGTGTTTCCGATGCTTGGATAGTCGACATTGAGTTTATGTCGATTACTCAGGATCGCAAATTTCACGGGTCGTTACAGTGGTATCAGAGCTGAAGGTTAAGTAATTACCTTGGTTCTGTGGCGTGACTCAGTAGAGATGGGGTTAGTAATGCCCTAGATTGAGTTGAGTGTATATATAAGAGAGAGCGTATGTGTAGACTTTATAAAAATGGTTTTATATTGTAGAGATTCATTGATTGAGTGGGTTATGAATTCGGGTCGATCAGTTTAATTCACTAAATCGGTAGGAGTTTCTAAACACTTGAATACAATGAACCGATACAGTATGTTTTGAAAAGAGGGTAAATGAAATAATTTTACCCAAAGTATATTTTGATATAAAAGTGAATATATATTGAAATTATTATATTTGATGTGTTGGTCACTATTATAATTGAATGAGATTATAATTGGAATGGTTATATAAATAGCCAATCAGAATTCATATAAGTGTAATATATGAAATCAGGTGAATTAAATCTGGATTAAAATCAGAATTTGGAATTAAAATTCCGAAAACATGAAAAGCGTTTGTAAATGGAATTGAATTAAGTATAAGAGAATTTTAGTATTTTGAAATAATGTTCAAAATGGAAGTATTTAGAAATGGTTTTAAAAGCGATATAGTATTGAACTCACTTCTATAGCTGGGAAATAACCCTGATGATGAATCGCGACATCATTAGTGTTCAATTTTGAGTTGCTAAGTAACGGATTACTACCAAAGATCTTGTTTTTGAATTGTTTTGTGAAAAGCAAGTTGTTTTGAATCCTAAAAGGAGATATCTGGTTTTAGAAAAGCTAAACTGTTTGAAAATCCCTGGGGAAGATTGTTTGAATTAAAACAAATTAAATTAGAAATTGTAGAGTCAAATAGAAATAGAAATTGAATTGAAACAAGTTAACTGGACAATGAATTGAGATAGAAAATATCGAATTAGATTGGATTAGAGACAATCCGAAATGGAATTGGACTAGTAAGTTAAGAGTTGAAATTAAAAATGGAATCTGAGTTAAGAACAGAATTTGGCTCGGGTATAACTGAATGATTAGGATGACATTGGTATATGCAGAATTGGTAACACATGGAAAGGATATATTAATATGCCCGACAAAAAGGTACCAGTTTATATTATATATAGGTTTGAGAATTTGATGAGCCCGATTGGCAAGCCGCTTGGCTGTTTGATTTTCTTTTGGGTTGATAAAGGCCTAGAGAGGCGAGTTGGAGTTTGAGCTGTTGAGCAGTACAAAGGAGGTGCTGGCGAAATTTTACGAAAATTTAAGGTGTTAGATTTTTTTTAGAATTTTTGAAAATTTTAGTTAGTCGGAATGAATTAATATTTAATTGAAATTAAATTGGTTCAGTTGAAACTGAAGTTAATAAGTGAACAAATAATTTTTAACCAGTCAATAGGGTTTGTTTTCTACCTTAGCAATTTCGAGAACGAAATTATTTTAAGGGGGGGAAGAATGTAACGTCCCGTATTTTTACGGTATAATAATTTATTTATTTAATTTTTTAAATAGTGATGTAGAAATTTAAATGGGTTGTTTAATTAAATTATATTGAATACTTAATTAATATAATAATTAAATAATATATTTTATTATAAAATAATCAAAATTAACTAAAATGGCAATATTGTGTGAATTGGGCAATTCAAAATATATAATTTAGTTTATAATTGAATTACGATAACTAATATACTTTATTAACAATGGTTGAACGTATAAATTATATATTAATTATAATCGAGCTCTAAATGGCGTGGCAGTTCGTAATTTGGCGATTCGAACTTTAAACGAATATACAGAATCCGTTTTAGGCCGGATTTCTGTGAAATAAGAAACGTTCGGAGCTGGTGAAGTATATTTTTATAATAGAAGAGAAAAATCAGGATTTTGTCATGTAAATTTTGATTTAAGTCCAAATCAAATTTTCGAAAAGTCGCTATGGAATTCCTTTATAATTTATCACGATTTATTTATATTATAAATGGTTTTTCAATATAAATTGAATACTGATTTAATCTGGATTTGAAATGTCGAGTTATAAATTCAGATAAGAGTATTTTGGAGTTGTATTATATTCTATGTGAATATATATATATATATATATATGATAACATTAAATTATTATTATTTTATTTAATTGTTTTTAAATATATTTATATATTTAAATGGATTATTTTGACCTTAGAAAATAATTAGTTTTGCAAACGATCTCTGTTTTTGACGAAACTAATTTTGTTGGATCCGGAATATTAAATGTTTGTTAGATTTCAATTTTCGTGATTTTTGAAGTCAGTATGTGGCCGTATGGGATTTTAATGTGAAAAACAGTCAATAATTTGACTTTAAAAATACGTTGTGTGAGCAAACGGACTCGGAATTCGACGAAACCAGTTTCGTTGGGTCCGTAATGTCGACCTGTAGCTGCGTGTCCATTTTCGTGATTTTTGGATATCATGTGTGATCACAGGGATTTTTAAACACAAATCAAAACAACGATAGCATAAATATTAATTTAAAACTCAAATAAAAAAATATTTAAAATCTCCTTATAAATATCTCACAATCCCAAAACCATAAATGATTTTCTACAGCAGTCAAAAACTTGAGCCACCAGCGATTCTTCTTCAAAACATGGAAATCCACTTTCATAAATCAAGATCAATTCATAGAAAATTCCTAAAGTCATTAAACAAGTATATATAAACTTCTTTAATCCTCCCCTTCATTTTTTGTGTTGGTTTTAATCGGTGCGATAAACATTCCTGGACACACAGAAGTCAGCAGCGATCTAGGGTTCGGTTTGGGGAAGGATTCAGGCGATGTTGTGTAAATTGAATGTTGGATTCGGGTTTAGGGGGTCGATTAGCTTTGGCGTGCTTTATTATGTGGAGATCGACGCAGTTATATGTCGATGGCCTTGCTGGAGCAGTCGATGTCGTGGCACTGCAATGGCCTGCGAGTTGGGAGTAGTTCACATGGCTAGATAGAGGAGTCGTTGAAGAGTCATGTGGTGTTTATTTCATGATTAGTAGTGAATCAGGAGGGGAGGAATGATCGATGGAAGAGGAGGAATGACGTTCGAATTAAGGAGGATGAAAAGGATGGAGTTGTGTGTACGATTTACTGGTATATCGTTGTTGGAGTGTTGCAGACTTGGGTTTCGTTGACGGAAACAAGGGTGCGTACAAAATCAGTGAAGAGAAGGGTTGTTGAACCCAGTGTATTTCGTGAGCTCTAGTTGCGTATAATGGCTATGGAATGATAGAGTTTAGAAAGAGAAAGTGAAAGACATTTTTAATTTTGTTTTCATCATGTGAAGAAGGAGAAAATAGCGGTCAAAGGTTTGCCACTTCGTTTGTTTTTGGGTTCTCTGGAGCGACTGCTGAATGGAGAAGGAGGATCGCGCAGCGTAGGCGGGTCTGGAATAATGGGTGGGCCGAGATGTTTAAATGGTAAAGGCCCATGTAATTAATTTAAAATTTAAGTTTAATTTAATTTATATATTAACTTGTTAACGCGATAATTTGCTCATACGAACTCAGAATTGAACGAAAAACAAGATCTGTTGGGATCGTATGGACGAGGGCTACACGACGGTATTGACTGAGATTGAATTGGAGCTCGTTACAATTGAAAGCGAAATAAATTATCTGTCTGAATCAACCAACAGTTATCGTTATTTAACGATGATCATCTAATGTGAGTAAATCTCACTAATTCTGATCAATTTATATTGAAACAAATATAGTCCAGTAATGATAAATGCTGATTGACTGGTGTGTGATGATTGTTTGGGTGAATTGCTGATTTATTGGTTAAATTTATAGATAACGATATACACACATATCGTTAATCAAATATTGATTCTGTTTATCAGAATATTTCATATCGAAATGAAATCGATGTTATTATATTGTTTAACATCTGTGGATGCAGGGAAACAGGTCGGAGGAATCAACTGGATTCCTCAACATTTATTTTACTATTTTTCATATATGGGGATATATAATCTGTTGTTGATGATGTGTGTTAGAATGATATTGATCATTGTTATTTGGTATTTTAAATACCATAAGAAATATTGGAATATAAAAAGGAAATTTTCAATGTTATCTTGAAAAAGTGATATCTATAAAATCAAAGGATTTTATAAAAAGAAATATTTTTAAGATGAATAGAATTTTATAAAAGGAATTATTTATATAATAAATAAGATTTTATAAAAGGAAATATTTGGGAAATAAATATAGAAGTATAAAAAGGGAATTTCAAATTATAAAAGAAATTTGAGATGATTTAGTTAAATTAGATAATTAAGTAAAAATATGTTTTTAACAAAAGAATTAGGAAGAATAATTTATAAATAAAATTTATAAATTAAGTTAAATATTTATCATTGGATAAATAAAGATATATAAGTCTGAACTTATATAAAGAAGTAAAACAGATAAAGGGAGCAGATTAATTTATAAATAATATTTTGTAAATTAAGTTAATTATTTATCAGTGGATAAATGGAATATATAAGTTAGAACTTATATAGAGAAGTAAGAATCGATTTTAACATCGATATTTGAAAATTAATATGAACATAGTGTTAACGAGACTTATTAATGGAATTATTAAGTGTTGAATATAAAATAAGATTTTTTTTATATGAATTGTTTATAAATAGAAGTATAAATAGAATTTGATTATAAGATATTAACTAAAATATGAAACCAAACTGTTTAAATTATATAAAGAATACGTTGTTCATATTGAATATGAATAATGGATTAAGGCAAGCATTTTGCGAAGAAGAAGATTATAAAATAAATGTTATTCATATTTTATATGAATAATAGATTAAATAAATGTTTTGAAAATAAAAACAATTATAAAGAAGATCATATTTGAAGTAAAAATTCAAAAGGGGAATTTGAATGAGACAGAAAAGGAGTTAAATCAAATAGAGTTAATCGAATATAGTTTATTCGAATAGAGTTAATCGAATATAGTTTATTCAAAAGGAGTTAAATCGAATATAGTTTATTCGAAAGGAGTTAAATCAAATAGAGTTAATCAAATAGAGTAAATCGAATATAGTTTATTCGAATAGAGTTAATTGAATATAGTTTATTGGAAAGGAGTTAAATCGAATATAGTTTATTTGAAAGGAGTTAAATCAAATATAGTTTATTTGAATAGAGTTAATCAATTAGAGTTAATCAAATAGAGTTAATCAAATAGAGTTAATCAAATAGAGTTAATCGAATAGAGTTAATTGATAAGAGTTAATCGATTAGAGTTAATCGATTAGAGTTAATCGAATAGAGTTAATTGAATAGAGTTAATCGAATATAGTTATTCGAAAGAGAGATTATTGAATATAGTTTAATCGAAGGAAAGGGTTATCGAATAGAGATTATTCGAAAGAGAGTTACTTAAGAAAGTTTGTTAAGGATTTAAAAGGTGAACTTGGTCTATTTCAAGGTTAAAAATGTTGTTCAGTTAAGGTCGGAGAGGTAGTTATATCCCAACTTGATTGACTCCATTTTTAACTAAGGGATGGTTGAGGTTCGATAGTGAAGGTTGGTTAAGTAAATTTAGTTAATGTGTGTAATGGTTTGAGTTGGCAAAGCGATGTTTTATTTAAACATCTGTTTAAATCCAATGAAGGAGCTTTGGAAATGTTTTCCAAATAAGAATCAGAAATGTTTTCAAATATAGAAAATAAGAGATGATAATAAAAATGGAAACGTTTTCCAATATTAATAAGTTATATTTTCTAAATTTAGAAAATAAGAATTTCTATATATATATATATATAGAGAGAGAGAAATAGGAAATGGGTAAATGAATAAATTAATGATAGATTAATTTAAGAGATAAATGATGATTGATCGATAGATTTCCATCTGGAAATAATATCGTTGTTTGTACACATTTTTTTCTTTGATAGTTAAATCACCGACTATCGAAGTTTTTGACCATTTTTTCGTCGTTAATACGGAGAGACTAGGATCAGACTCATTATCTGAAAACCACTATGTATGGACGTTAGCGTCGCGATCAAATATGATGAAGATAATTAGAGATGGAGTTATGCAAGGGCTTTCCTATTTACAGAATGGTACCTTTGGTTTGTCCAGTCCCAGGACAACCAGTATGGAAGAATGTCTGACAGAGTATATTTAGTAGATCACGTAAGTTGATCTCTTCAAATGTATTTACGTTTGGTGGCGGTGGAATTCGTTTCTCTTAGCTGTATACCCGTGGCATGTTTGGGGAGAACAATTTGTGATTTGGCGGGTAAGACGATGTGACATTCAAAGCAAATAAAGGTTTGGTCCGTACTTATGACCTCTAGCCTCACAACCAGGAAATGGTATAAAATCGGGTAGGTCGCATGGCTAAGTGGTTGGCTGCCAATTAGGTGTATTGTCACCTGATCTAGAGTTTCAATTACTTCTTTAACCTATCTTGATGCTGTTCCTTTTGGGAAACGGTTGCTGATCCCAACTGTTGGTGATAATACATTCGGTACACTCAAGCGAAATGAGTGACCGGTCATGTGTAACCTGGGTTATAAGATGTTCATGTTGAACCCGGTGTATTCCTCTCTTGAGATACACTATCGGAAGGTGGTCCCATACCTTGCCAGTTGGAATCCATTACCCAATAAGCACCCACGGTTATTGATTAAATGTTATATATGTGGAACGTGAGATGAAAGCATTCTGCTAGATGATTCTTAGTTGTGATTGATAGACACTATTATAATATCAAAAGAGTTTTGATATAAAGATTGTTGTTTCTTTAAAAGAATTTTGAAAGTCAAATCCAGTGTTTTGGATTCTCATAAGGGAAAACCCGTTCCGTTATACGGCGTGGTCTTATGAGATATCGTTTAGTCACTCAAACTGTTTTAAATTGTTTTAATCACACCAGTCCCATGACTGACCCAAAGATTATTTTCTTTTGTTTTTCCTAAACTCTTGGGTGCCCAATTTTGTACGGGCAGTCAAGTAGTCGGGATTTATAGATATACTGAGAGCTTGGAGCAGGAGGCTTCAGGATTATATAGCTATTGTTATTTCCGCTGTGTTGTAAGTGTTGTACTATGATTATATTACTGTATACATATAATAGTTTTATTTCAAAGTTATGTATCTATTATATATTGTTCATTCTGCTGTGAGTTCGTGTTACTCTGAAGATTATGTATGTTCTTCTTCTTCTTCTATTCTAAGTTTCTATCTTATCTATTCTCACCCTCTAATTTCTTTCATGGACTATCCGGTGTTTCCGATGCTTGGATAGTCGACATTGAGTTTATGTCGATTACTCAAGATCGCAAATTTCACGGGTCGTTACAATGTCCAAATAAAATTTTCGAAAAGGCGCTATGAACTTCCTTTATCATTTATAGTGATTTATTTATATTATAAAAGGGATTTTTATATAAATCGAATACCGATTTAACCTGGATTTGAAATATCGAGTTGTTAATCCCGATATGTATATTTTAGAGCTGTATGATATTCTATTGTGTATATAGACGATAATATTAATTTATTAATATTAAATTAAATTGTTTTTAAATATATTAATATTTAAATGGGTTTATTTAGAGCTTAGAAAATAGCCGTTTTTGTAAACGACCTCCGTTTTTGATGAAATTAATTTTGTTGGATCCAGAATATTAAATTATTGTTAGATTTCAATTTTCATCATTTTCAGAGTCAATATGTGGCCGTACGAGATTTTAGTGTGAAATACAATCTATAATTTGACTTTAAAAATACGATGTGTGAGCAAACGGACTCGGAATTCGAGGAAACAAGTTTCGTTGGGTCCGTAATGTTGAAACGTAGCTGCATGTCCATTTTCGTCGAATTTGGGTATTGTATGCGACGATACGGATTTTTAAACAACAAACATGTATAGCGATTGATTATAAATAAATATAATAATGAATATAAAAATTATACATCTATCCTATAAATACTTCCTCATACTTCTTAACCCTAAACTTTTTTCTCTTCGGTCAAAAACATTTTCCGCCCCCTCCAGCTCTTAGAAACGTGAAGAAGCCCACATTTGAAATTCGAAATAAAATCATATGAAAATACAAAACTCGCGAAACAACTTTATTTGGATTCGTATTAAGATTAGCTTCAACTGGTGTCTATTTGGAAGAATTCGATCCTATTTTGGATCGCTGTAAATTTCCAGCGATAGTCGATGGTTCCTAGGGTTGATCACAATGTGAGGTAGGAGTTTAAATCGAGTTTCGGATATGATATTTTCATAAAGGGGTTAAAACCGCACTTGTATACCCAGACTTTGGATGTGCGGTGATGAAAATTGTCAAGGGTTCTTCCGTGATGGCGTGAGTACGGGCTGAGACGACAGGGTGGAAGTACGATCGAGTCGTGACCTGAGGGGTTGAGAAGATGTAGTTTTCAAAGAGGAGCTTAACGGTGATATCTGTTTTGGAGATCGTGGTGTATTAGGGGAGAGATCGGTAGGAGAAGACTGCGGCTATGGATTTTTCGTGAGGAACAGTAGTACAAGCTTACAAGGAGGAAGGAACATCAACAGTAAAACGCGACAGTTAATTGAAATGGTTAAAACGTTAATCATTGATTAGTGGTGTGAAGTAGGTGTTAAGATTTTGGCCATGTTAAATGGCGACAAGATGTTGGACAAAAGGCTCAAACTGGAAGAAGGAGTTTTTGATTTATGGGAAGTCTGTTGGTTGTGTAATTGGTTTGGGGTAGAAGTCGATTGTAGAAAATGGTTTGTCAGTTTGTTAGAAGTGAAGTATGATTGTTGAAATCGACGAAATGGTGAAGAAGCTTAAGTGCGGTTTTGGACATGGAAGAAGTAGTAAAGAACGGGGTATTTGAGAAGAAGAATGGGGCATCTGACGTGGCTCTAAGTGGATAATGGCGTGTTTAAGGTTAATTAAAATATGGTTATATTAGTTAATTACTTTTAAATGTATATTAACTTCATAATATCATAACTTCAACATACTATATCAGAACTTCTAACGGTCAGATTCGTTGGGATCATATGGATGGTGGCTACACAATGGAACTAACTAGGAGTGAATTGGAGCTGGTTACAATTTATAGAGAAATAAATTGTCTGATCTGAATCAACGACGGTTATCGTCATTTAACGATAAACCGACCAATGTGAGTAAATCTTACTACTATGATAAGTTTATATTTTTATAACGAAATTTTAAAATTGATAAATGATGATTGATTGTTGTGTGTTGACTCTTTGGTTGAACTGCTAATTGATTGATTGAAATTATAGATAATGATATATATATATATATATATATATATATATCGTTAATCAAATATTGATTCTGTTTATAAGAATATTTCATATTGAAATGAAGTTTATGTTAATTATATTGTTTAATATCTATGGATGCAGGGAAACAGGTTGTAGGGATCCAACTGGATTCCTCAATATTTATAATACTGAGTTTTTTTTTCTTCATATATTGTGATATATGACGTGATATGTAATCTGTGATTGATTATGATGACATTGGTATTGTTGTTTGATATTTTAAATACCATAAGGAATACCAGAATGTGAAAAGGGAATTTTCAAAGTATATATAGAAAAGAAAATATTTATAAAATCAAAGGATTTTATAAAAGAAAATATTTATAAAATCGAAGGATTTTATAAAAGAAATTATTTATAAAATCAAAGGATTTTATAAAAGATAAAAGAAATATTTATTTAGAGAAATAAATAAAATTTTAAAAGGAATATTTATTTAGTGAAATAAATAGAATTATAAAAGATAAAATATTTATATGAAATAAATAGGATATTATAAAAGGAAATATTTATATTAAATAAATAGAATTATAAAAAGGAATTATTTGGAAAATAAATAGAAGTATAAAAACAAAATGGAAAGATATAAAAGTATTATGAGATATGGATTTAAAGTAGATTTTAAATGGAAATTTGTTTTAACAAATAGAATTGAGAAGACTAATTTATAAATAATGTTTTATAAATTAAATAAATTATTTATCATTCAATAAATTGAATATATAAGTCTGAATTTATATAGAGAAGTGAAAATTGGTTTTAACACCGATATTTGAAAATGGAATGTAAACTTAACATTTATAAAGGGAAATATAAATGATGGAAATATGAATTTGAAAAGGAGAAAATCTATTTTAAAAATAGAAATGGAATTTAGAATGGCTAGAAATAAATACTTTTTTAACAATAAAAACAAGTAGTGTGATTTGTAAACAATGTTTATAAATGAAATAGAAATAATTATCAGTGGATAATTTGAGTTGTAAATTCAGTAGTGAATGTAAAACAGGAAATTGGGAAATTGTTTTGAAAAAGAAACGATGGAATTTATTTCGATATTCGAAATATGAAAAGGATTAAAATATGATCCATAAAGGTTTGTAACTAGAATTCGACTAGGAAAATTGTGATAAAATATTTTACTTCAAATAAATTATATATTGAATAAATCGGAATTTGACAACATAATTAATATTCGGCTTGAAATCGATATTTTAAAATCGAATATAAAGGCGATAGAGAATTATAGACTTATTAAATAGAATCAACTATGAAGTTGACATGTAAACGAGATTTGATAAATAAAATGGAATGTGGATAAGAAGTTATAAAATGAATCGATAATTAGAAATTGAACCTGTGTTAGTAATTTAATTATGAAACCAAGTTTTGATTTGATAAAACGAGTCCAGTTTTGTGTAAATGAATAATATTCACATTTTAAAGTGAATAACGATTGAAAAGCAAATGTTTTGCGGTGTTAAAATAGTTATAAAAGGAAACTGATAAATGTTGGGAAGTACTAAATTCAAAAATGAATTTAGAAATTAAGTTGACCAGAAATGTAAAATATGTTGGAGTTCGTAACGTAAATCGAATATAAGTTATTCGAGGAGAGTTAATCGAATATAAGTTATTCGAGGAGAGCTAATCGAATATAAGTTATTTGAGGAGAGTTAATCGAATATAAGTTATTCGAGGAGAGTTAATCGAATGTAGGTTATTTGAAGAGAGTTAATCGAATAGCGTTATTCGAAAGAGAGTTATCGAATAGAGTTAATCGAATAGAGATTAGTTGAAAGATAGTTATATGTTGAAATTCGATTATATCGAATTCGGGAAAGTACTATTCACTTTCCATTTTTAATCAAGATTTATTTATTAATAAATTAATTGTTTGTTTATTTATCCAAATTAATAAATAAAAGTTATATTTAAGTTATTATATCTCGGAATCATGGAATTATAACACTACTGTTATAATCAAATGATTCTGTAAAAGAAGTGGATTTGTAAATTGAATCCGAGAGTTACGTAAGAATAGTTTGTTAAAGATTTAAGTGGTGAACTTTGTCTATTTCAAGGTTAATAATGTTGTTCAGTTAAGGTCTGAGAGGTAGTTATACCCCAACTTGATTGACTCCATTTTTAACTAAGGAATGGTAAAGGTTTGATAGGGAAAGTTGATTAAGTGAATTTAGTTAATGGGTGTAATGGTTTGAGTTAGCATAGCGATGTTTTATTTAAACATCTGTTTAAATCCGATAAAGGAGTTTTGGAAATATTTTCCAAATAAGAATCAAAAATGTTTTCTAATATAGAAAATAAGAAATGGGAGTAAATATGGAAATGTTTTCCAATGCTAATAACGTATAGTTTCTAAATATAGAAGCCGTGTATATATATACGAGGATGGTTTCCGTTGGTTAAAAAGAAATATTTTCTAGGGTATAGAAAATAAATAGTTATAATAGATGGAAACGTTTTTCCGAGAAAAGTGAGTGGCTAAACGGATTTTCAGATAAATATGGAAAAACGGGAATAGGGAAATGAAATAAATTAATGATAAATTAATTTAAACGGATAAATGTTAATTGATGATTGCTCGATAAGATTTCCATTTGGAAATACGACCATTGTTTGTACATATGTTTTCCTTTGATAGTTAAATCATCGACTATCAAAGATTTTGACCATTTCCGTTGTAAACATGGAGAGACCGGGATCAGATATATTATCTGAAAACCGCTCCGTATGGCATTAGTGTTGCAAATCAAATATGATGAAGATAATTGAAAACGGATTTATGCAAGAGTTGTTCAGCAAATCCTAGGTAGAAATTGCCTAAGATGGATTTACATAATAGTGCCTTCGGGTTGTCCAGTCCCAAGACAACTTGAATGGATGAATGTCTAGTAGAGTATATCTGGTAGATCGCGTAAGTTGATCGTTTCAAACGTATTTACGTTGGTGGCGGAGGAATTTGTTTCTCTTAGCTTATACCCGTGGTATTTTTGGGGAAATCAATTTGTGATTTGACAGGTATGACAATGTGGAATTCAAAGTAAATGAAGGAGTGATTTATTAAAAGATACGTTATGACCTCAAGCCTCATCAACTGGGAAATTGCAGAAATCGGGCAGGCAGCATGGCTAAGTGGGTCGCACCCAAGTAGAGTATATTGTCACCATCTAGAGAATATTCATATTTGTTATTTCTTTCAATTCTGTATCTCCCTGGAATGGTTATGTTGGTATACCAACCGGAAGGTGACAATATATTCGGAATAGTTAAGAGAAATGAATGGTCGGTCATGTGTGGCCGAGTTACAAGATGTTCTTGTTGAACTTCCATGTATCGCTTCTAAAGTACATTGATCGAAAGGTGGTTCCATACCTTGTCATAGTTGGAATCCATTACCCAATAAGAGCCCGTATTTTTTGATTGTATATTATATATGCAGAGCGTGAGATGAAAGCGTTCTACTAGATTGCTATCTACTTGATTTAGACATTATTATAATATCAGAAAATATTGATCTTAAGAAACATTTTGGGTTATCGTAAGGTAAAAACTATCCGTATTTATGTGTGGATTAGTCCTACGATTATCATTGCTTTTGAAAAGGATTTGGAAAAGTTAAACCAAGTGTTTGGTGTTTACTCACACCAGTCACATGACTGACCCAGAGTTTATTTTGCTTTTTTCCCCTAAACTCTTGGGTGCCCAATTTTGTACGGGCAGTCAAGTAGTCGGGATTTTACAGATACTTGGAGAGCTGGAGCACGAGGCTTTAGGATTGTATGACTATGGTTATTTCGGCTGTATTGTAAGTGTTGTACTCTGATAATAGTATTGTATACCGATACGGTTTTATTCCAAAGTTATGTTATATAATATATTTTATTCGTTCTGCTGTGAGATTCGTGTTACTCTGATGTTGTTATAGTTGTGTTCTTATTCTTCTATTCTAATTTTCTATCTTATCTATTCTCACCCTCTTACTTCTATCAATTGACGTTCCGGTATTTCCGATTCTTGGATAGTCAACATGGTGTTGTATGTCGATTACCGAAGTCGAAAATTTCCCGGACCATTACAGCATCCGCCACTGCGCTACCTTTACCAGGAGTATAGGCTATACCAAAATCATACAACAGCCGAAGATTGAAATCATTTTGGGAGAAAAGATATTTCAACGACTTGTGATCCGTAAACAATTCGAATCGAACTGCCAATAGGTAACGTCTCCACATCTTCAGAGAAAACACGATCGCTGCCAACTCCAAATCATGAGTTGGATAATTCCTCTCATGCGGCTTCAGCTGTCGACTTGCGTAGGGCACAACTTTATCCTTCTGCATCAGCACTGCTACAGGTCTAGTACCGCATGCATCAGCGTATACCACCATTTCTTCATTCCTACTTGGAATTATCAAAACAGGAGCATTTGTAAGTCTTTCTTTCATGATTCCAAAAGCTTGCTTACAATTCGCATCCCATGCGAAAACTTGATTCTTCTTCGTCAATCATGTTAATGGTGCAACTATCTTGGAGAAATCTTTGATAAACCGGCGATAATATCCGACCAACCCAAGGAAACTCCTAACATCTCTCGTATTCTTATGCCTATCCCAATCCTAGATTGTTGCCACCTTAGCAGGGTCAACAACTATTTCATTTCTAGAAACAACATGGCCTAAGAATTTTACTTCGCTCTTCCAGAAGTGACACTTAAAAAACTTAGCTCTTAGCCGATGCTTTCACAAGATTTCTGAAACAACTCTCAAGTGTGTCTTATGCTCTTCCTCATTCTTGGAGTAAACCAGAATATCATCCGCGAGTACAAGCACGAACTTGCTGAAATGATCTCTGAAGACCCTATTCATAAGATCCACAAAATTCATTGGTGTGTTAGTCAACCCAAATGGCATCACCAACCATTCGAAGAAACCGAATGGTGTTTTAAAAGCAGTCTTCGACACACTATCCTTTACTACCCTCAACAAGTGGAATGCCACTGCCAAATCCATATGAGAAAACACCTTGGCCTCATGAAGTTGATCGAACAAGTCATCTTTCCTTGGAAACATGTACTTGTTCTTCTTGGTCACCTTGTTCAACTCACAATAATCCACATACAATCTCAATGATCCATCAGCCTTGGTCGCAAACACAACTAGTGCACCCCACTCAGACATGCCTCTCCAAATGAATCCTTTTCCCAAAATGTGACGTACCTGCACCTATAACTCTCGCTGTTCCTTAGGCGACATTCGGCTAAGAGGCATGATGATAGGTCTAACACCCTCGACCAAATCGATTTTGAACTCAATCTCGCGATGTTGTGGCTACCCTTTGACCTCGTCAAAGACATCATCGAACTCACTAGCGATCAACACCGATGAGAAGTCTTCCCGTGGAGTCAAAAGTGAATTAAAATAGCTCATGAAGACACCATCTTCGGGCTCACATTGAATCACAATCATTCGCCCTTCCACATTCCAGACCGTCACCTCAAGCTTCTCGTAATCCACTTTTTCTGCATACCTCTTGAGCTAGTCCATATCCAAAATAATTCCAAACCCAACGAAGTTCAAAACAAAGCAATCACACACAAAGGAGAAACCATGACTCGACAATACTAGACCACGACAAATCATACACAAACTGGATGAACCCCCCAACTGGATTAGTAACAACAAAAGGTCTATCACAAATCTCGGGTTCCAAACCTAAGCGGCACACAAGCTCATTGTAAATGAAAGAATGTGATGCTCCAGTATCGAACAACAACAAAACTGAAATGTCTCTAACGGAAAGAATACCTCGAACGACGACACTCTTCCCTTTCTCCTCTCCCATAGGAGCCCTTAAAAATGATGGAACAACTTCCAAAACATACGCCTTCACAACCTGCTTACCCTTAGCTAGTTCTGGACAATCCTTCTTATCATGCCCAGGTTTTCCACACTTAAAGCACTTCCTTTTAGCTTTTGGATTCTTACAATCCTTGGGATAATGGACCTTCTGCTGGCAATTGTAGCAAGCCACTCTGTAACGACCGGGATTTTTAGCCATTTAATTTTGAACATTTAAATTGGTTTTAAATGTTGTATAGATAATTTAAAAAGGGTTTTAGGTCATAATGCTTTGCTTGATACAACGACGTTTTTATTTTTGTCGCTAGTTGTTCACATGTGAATGGAATTTTTTGAATGGCGGTTACCCTAAACTTAAAGTACGTATAAAAATAAAAGGTGGGATGAGCATGATTATTTCGTTTACCTGAAAGGCAAAAAGGAACGACAAGAAGTAATGGGAACCGGTATAAATTATGAGAAATCATTCAAATTCTAAATGTATGAATATACCCTTTCAGACTTAAACATTTGATTATTATTGTGAAGTTTATTCTAATGGGATAACAATTGACTTAATTTAGTATCGTTATTTTTAAATTATTTAAGATGGTGTATTTGAAGGAAATTGAGTAATTGACATGCTTAATAAAAATATCAAAAGAATAAACATTGATTAAACAAGTAACATTTTATTTGCCATGTCACGTTTTGACCATGAAAGATCTGTATAAAAGGAACAAAGCAACCATGCAGTATAATTACATATACTATCTTAGGCAACTATATATATGATCATAACAAAACAAAATAAATAAAATAAAATACGAACACGGGGCTAATCTTTAATAAAATTAATGTAAAGCTTCTATTGAAAGCCAACCCACTCCTTCTGACGGAAGCCACTTTGAATCTTCAACAAGAACCCTTGTTTTGTTTTCTTTATATAAACCATCATTACCTTGAAATCCCTAAGCCCCAACTCCACCCGTTCTTGTTTCTTATAATTCTCTACAATTTTCAGAAATCAATTCCTCAAATGAAATTTTTTGTTTCTTTGATTCGCTAAAATTATATAAGTAAATCCTTCAACCTATGACTTTTTCTATCAAACTCGAGATCTCTGGAAGCCAATGTTTTCAACAGCAAATTTTTACTCTCAAATAAAAATCAAAAGAAAATCCAAAACCAAATGAAATCTGGTTTCGTTCAATCCGATGAACCGCTGCAGGAAGAAGCTTCATTCTCGTACCACTGGTTTGGAGTTCGACGCCATGTTATTTCGCACCATTTTTGGTTCAGCTTTGATGTAAGGCGCAGTTGCTGGAGCTAGGTGATGTTGTGGTGAAAACTGAGGTCAGCATGATGTTCTGGAAGGCGAGGCGCAGTAGGGTTTTGTGGTCTTAGATGTATTTCCTATAGCTAAACGACAGTGTCAGAATTGCGTTTTCTGGTTGACACGGAGTGAGGAGAGATGGTGATAGCTGGGTGTAGTTTGATGCACTGGATGCGTTGGTGATGGTTGCAGAATAAATGGGTGATGGTGGGGTTGTTAGTGAAGGAAGCTGCGAATATGAACATGGGGCTTAAGAGTTCGGGTTTGGTTACCGGAGGGTGAAGAAGGGTTAGCAGGTGTAAATGTTTTGGTGATTAGTGTTTAAACATATTGTAAAGGGAAGTGAAAAATAAAGAAAAGAAAAGAGGGGATTCGTTTATTTTCCAAAGTGTTGTGTTGCAGGAGATAAACAAGTAGAACGGTGGTAGGATAGAAATCATGATTGTTTTGGGTTTACGTTGGAAGAAGTTTTCGAAGTATTAATTGATGCCTGAAATAAAAGAAAAATTGAAAGGAAAGAGAGAGCAGTATTTGGAACGTGTTTTGATGGGGTTGGTTAAAATAACATGTTAATTTAATATATAACGATGTCAATATGTGATGCTGAACAATGGAGTACGGTTTCAATATTCTATACATCATGGAAATGGAAATTAGGTAACAGGTGTGTGCGCACAGTAGGTTTGGAACTGGGTATATTGGAGAAGGAGAAGATAGGTAGGGGAGAACGCACGACATATTTGGAGCATCAGTAGCATAGAAAGCAAAGTCCTCGAATTTGTTTTGGCAATCAAAGTCCAAAATTTGAGCATGGTGGTTGGGAATAATGTGCCGCTCGAACAAGTCTGAGGAAGAGGGAAACGTAGCAAAGAAATAAACCGCATGAAAATATCCCTAACAAAGTAATTAAGTGTTATTAAAAATTTGATCAAGGGAAATAATTATTTAAATTAATTCATATATTAAAATGTGTACAAATTGTGAATATGACAATAGAATCGGACAAAACCGGTCACGTTGGAATTCAAGCGACGAGATCTTCGTTGTAGAACTGATGTGGCTGGAACCCGAGCTATGGGAATTTCATGATAAAAGCAAATGCTTGTTTGATTGCAAACGAAACAAAAATCAGAACTGTCAACTGCGAAACAAGGTGAGTAAACTCACTAATTCTGCCTCATTTATATTTTTTATATAAACGAGTTTTAAAATTATGTATAGTAATTTTATACTGTGTTATGGTTGTTTGGATGAATGGCTGATAAAATTGGTTGAAGTAGTTATATCATTGATCGTTTAATAATTCTGTTCACCAAGATATTTCATATTGATGTGAAAATAATACTATTGATGTTGATTAACATCTGTGGATGCAGGGAAACAGGTTGGAGGGATCCAACTGGATTCCTCAACATTTATATCATTGTGTTTGCATTGGTTGTGACATATGCTGTGATATATTAACTGTGATTGATATTGTTGTGTTTAAATATCACTGGCCCTAGAAGTTTGGTATTTAAAAACCATAAAATATTTTCGAATATAGAAAACGAAATTTGTGATTAAAAAGGAAATATATTTTTTTCCAAAAGTTAAAGCATAATTTTGAATGAAGTTAAAAAGGTGAAAACTTGTTTATTTAAACAAGAAGTTAATTTTAAATGGGTTTATAAATTAAGTGAATTATTTATCGTTGGATAAATTTAAATATATATTCAAATTCAAATTTGTATGGAAAAGTGGAAATCGGTTTTGAAACCAATATTTGAAATGAGATTTGAACTTAGCAAATTATAAAGGAAATTATAAACGAGATTTTAAATGATTGCAATACAAATGAGATTGGCACGGAAAAGTCTGAATAAATGTTATAAATAGGATTTGGGTTTAAGATATTAATTATAAGTACGAAATCAAACTGATTTGATTATAAAAGAAATATGTTCATAATTAAAATAAATAATGGTTTAAAGAAATATTTTGCAAATGAAATATCTAGAAGGGAAATTAGGTTTGAAATATAAATCCAGATTGGAAATTAAATGAAAAGGGAAATGGGTAATCATTTTAAAAGAAAACGATAAGTTTTGGTTCAAAATTCGGAATATAAAATAAAGTGTGATAAAGTTTTGTAGACTGAAATGGTTATAAAGTCATTTGGTAACGATTTGGAAAAGATAAATTCAAAAGTGAATTTTGAATTTGAATTAACCTGAAATGGTAGATAAATTCCAAACTTCGGAATATAATCGTATATAGATTATCCGAGAGAGAGTTATTTATTGGGATTCGATTATATCGAGCGTAGGGAAGTAGTTATTTTTTACTTTCCGTTTTGAATCATATTCAATTATTTAATTATTTACTTATTAATTGAATTACTAAGTACAGTTATGCAACCATTATAATAAATGTTTTGTAAATCTAAACATCGATTTTATCGCTACTGTTATAATAAATATTTTATAAATCTTGACAGCGTTTGCAACGTTATCGTTAAAATAAATGTGTTATAAATTAAATATTTGGAGACATCGATTATAACGCTACCGTTATAATCAATGTTTTTTTGTAAAAAGAACTATATTCTTAGATTGAATCTGAGAGTCGCGTAAGCGATGTTTTGTTTGAAGTTGTAAGCTTTGACTATTTCAAAGTTGAGAATATTGTTCAATTAAGGTCTGAGAGGTAATTATATCCCAACTTGATTGAATTCATGATTGATGGAGGAATGGTTAAGGTTCGATAGTAAAGAGTGGTTAGCAATATGGTTAGTTAATGAATGATAAATGGTTCGAGTTATAATAACGATGTCAAATAACATCACGTTAATTTAAAGGATTTTGAAATGTTTTCCCCAAATAAATTGAGAGGTATTTTCTACGCGCATAAATGAATTGGTGAATAAGGAATCAAGAAAAGGAATATGGAAATGTTTTCCGATATTATTAATGTACATTTTCTGAATATAGAAAATAAGGATTTCGTGAATATTTAGAAATGTTTTCTAACTGAAATAAGTAATATTTTCTCGAATAAAAAAATTAGGATATTGAAAATGTCTTTTTTCAAGAATCACGGGAGAAAATAGAGCTTTGAAAGGATAAGAAAGATGGGAAATGAGAATTGGAAATGATAATATGATAAGGAATTAATTTAAAAATGGGCCAGTGTTGTTTGATTGTTGATCGTTAGAATTTCCATTTGGAAACAGGATCGTTGGTTATATGGATGTTTCCGTTGATAGTTAAATCACATGCTATCAAAGTTTGATTTATTTTATACCTCCGTTGTCAATATGGAGAGACCAGGATCAGATTTATTATCTAAAAACCACTTCATATTGGCATAAGCATTATGAATAAACTTATGCCGAAGATAATTGAAGACAGAGTAAAATGCAAGGGTTGTTCTGTTAATCCTACGTAGAAATTGCCAGACGGATTAATAGAGTAGTGCCTTCGGTTTGTCCAGTCCTAGGACAACGTATATGGACGAATGTATGGCAATGTGACATTCAAAGTAAAAGATGACAAGATGCTCTGAAAGATAATCGTGACCTCAAGCCTCATCAACTGGGAAATGACAAAAATCGGGCAGGCAGCATAGCCATGTGGGTCATTCCCATTAGGGGTATTATCACCTGATCTAGAGAAATTTCATTTGCTTCTTATTATGTTCGCTAATTTATGCTTTCGATAACGATTGTTGATCACAACCATTGGTGATAATATGCTCGGTACACTCAAGTTAAATGAGTGGCCAGCCATGTGTGGGCCGGGTTGCAAGACGTTCTTGTTGAATCTAGTGTATTCCCCTCTAGAGATACACTATCGGAAGGTGGTTCCATACCTTGTCATGTTGGAAATCCAATCTCCAATAAGCGCCCTCCAGTTTTCGATTTTATATTATATATGGAACGTAAGATGCAAGCATTCTAGTATATTTTATTTATTTGATGTGGACACTATTATAAAATCATCGGATTTGATATCAAAAATGTTTTGGTTATCGTAAATTAAAAACCATCCGTGTTTATGTGTGGATCGGTCTTACGATTACCTTTTCTTTCGAAAGGATTTGAAAGTTAAACAAATGGTTGGAGTTTACTCACACCAGTCCCATGACTGACTCAGAGTTTATTTTGTTTGTTTATCCTAAACTCTTGGGTGCCCAAATTTGTACAAGCAGTAAGGTAGTCCGGATTTTACAGATTTACTTAGAGGAGCTTTACGTAGGAGGCATCACCAGTTAGTTATAGACTATCATATTTTCCGTTGTGTACTATGTTGTATCTGGAAACAGGTGTTTATAACTGTTCCAGGAATAACTGTGTGCTCTGATAATGGTATGCATATACAGTTACTGATTTGTATTTCAAAAGTTATGTTATATAATATATTTTATTCGTTCTGCTGTGAGATTTGTGTTCTTCGTTTTTTTCTATTCTAATTTTTCTTTCTTTCTATTTTCCATCCTCTAACTTCTTTCAAATGATGATTTGTATTTCTGTGCAACTTGGGTTGGACATGTGGTGATATTAGTCGAATCAAAGAGTACGGAAATTTGGGCCATTACGCACTCCGCCTTTCTGCATTTTCTGGTCATCTTTTCCTTTCTGCTGTTGCTGCTTCCTCTCTTTGTTATTACCACCATGCTGTGGTTTCGGTTCTTCCTTAGCTGCAACAACAATTTCTTCGTTGGGAAACAAATTCTCATGCCTTAGAGCTTTCTCAATGATCTTCTCATAAGTGTCATCTACATGATCAACTAGCCGATTTCCAAGATACTTATCCAAGCCCATGACAAACTTCTCATTCTTCTAATAAGGAGTCTCAAAATATGAACGAGCATACTTCGACAAAGCTTTGAAGTCAAAAATATACTCCAGCATTGGTCGACAATTCTGCTTAAGTTCAACAAACATCTTAAACAGAATAGATTTCTTAATGGTAGAGATAAACTTCGTCTCAAACTTGACTTGGAATTGCTCCCATGAAATCTCATCTTCTGGAGTTTCTAGAGTGATAAATTCCACCAGTTCATAGATCTGCCCTGTAGCTGTCTCAATGCAAGCTTCCTCTTAGCCGTATCATTAAATCCCAAGTCTCCAAAGATCCGAATGCAAGTATCAAGCCACCCTTGAATCTCTACACTCAGCTCTGTCCCTTTAAATGGTTTCCCACCTAGAGTGGTGAAGTCTTTTCTTTGCTTCGCGAAGTCCACGACCCTAGGCACTTGCACATGGACTCCTACATCTACCGTGGCTGTCTCCTGAGTGGGTACCCTCCTCATGATCGCTTCCATCATGGCCTCGAACATAGCTGGGTAGTCAAGTATACTGCTATTGCCCCCTACAGGAACAGTCTCCTCCCTAACAGTGTGTTTCGATGGTCGATGACTCATTCTAAATCTGTAATATAGAATGATTAGTCCATGTATGAGAAAAACTACTAATGGAGTTCAAACACTATTACACTATATACTTGTATATAGTATACATCCATCAAAAATCTACAAATACGTCTCTCATACGTAATTATGCCCTTAAACTTTGGCTAAAATCGATAATGCGAGCTCTGATACCAAATGTGACGACCGCCTATAATTCCTACACTTAACAAGAGAAATAATGCGCTAGAAGACGTGCCAGGCAACTACGGATGATCATCAGGGTAGAATAACACATGCAGTACTTGTCATATAACTCACAACGTAAGGATAAAATATAATAAAACATATACAACATGCAATAATAGTGAAGCAGAATTAAACAGATTTTTTTTACTTTCATATCATCATGAATGATCCAAACATCAAACTGGATACAACATCAAATTCTATACAATGTGTGTCACTATAAGTCATTCAGAGAATACATCAAACATCGGAAAACAGAGATAGTAGAAATAGTAGATAGTAGAAAATAATACGCCAGCCTCCTGCTCGTCATCGCATAGTAGCATCGTCCTCATCAAGATCTACTACCTGTCACCTGCTACTCAGTCTGCCCATCCACAACCGGATGAACAACCTAAGGTAATAATAGGAAACATAAAACCTTGAGTCAGACAATAGTCTTAATAAGCGATAAAACAACTATCTAACATCATCAGTAAAGTTTATGAAAATAGGCAGATTAATCAACTAATCTACTAACATCAACGAAGAAGAACCCAAATGAGTCTTCCCCACATCCGACAGTGATAGTCATTACAATCAAGAAAAAACAAACAATACATTCACAGCAATCAGTTATCAAGAATAAACCATCCTAATAGATATGGACATCTCCCAAGTACAAGCCCCGAAGGCCTAAACCAACATCAGACAAGCACCCAAGAGATATCTCCTTCGACGTCGAATAATCTATACAAGACGATACAAGCAAAACAATCATCATCCATGACTCTGACTATCACCGCCAATCTTGCTTTGAAACCATCGATAATCGTATGATGGCTAAGACATGTCATTTGTCAAGGGCTAATGGTGAACCCTTGTTCTAGTAAAACTCCATACGCCTTTCCACGATATGTACGTTTGTCGTACTCAACGAAGACAACTAGGCCTCTCCACGATACTCAGGGTACTCGACCAGCTAACATCTAGTCTTTTAGGCGTCCGCATTATATCCTTGTTTTGAGTCCGCTAGAACCTCTGATTAATGATAATTCCTTAGTCTTCGATATCTCTAGCCATCCAACATGATAATTGTTCATGAGCTCAAGCGACTTCTCGAGCAACCATTATCCACAAACTAACTACCATGAGTCGTACCCACATTCGTTGCATTTCATCGATCAACTAACACTTCACGACACTTCGAACATTCCTTGTAACAACCCGGAAAATGTGAACCAGTTTAAAAATTTTAAATTGGCTATTTAATTAAATTTTAAATATTTTAAATAAATTATTTTAAATAATAGCGACGAAAAGTGTGTTTGAATCGACATTTGAAAATAAATATAAATAATTCAAATTATAAACAAGGCCTGAAATGGCGCGGTAGTTTCAAAATTTGAATTCAAACTTTGACTGACTGTACCGGGTGCAAAATGAAATGGATTTTAGTGAAACCAAAAATATCTAAAATCTGTAAGTGAATATCTTTCTAACGAATCTGAAAAATCGAAGTTTCATAGCGGGAAGAAAAAGTTATGGCTAAATGAATTTTCAGAAAGGTCGTTATAGAGTTTATATAGCCCGTGAAAATGGCCATTTTGCAAACGACCTCAGAATTCGTCAAAACCACTTTTGTTGGATCCGGGATGTTAAATTATTGCTAGGTTTCAAATTTCATAATTTTTGAGGCTAGTACGTGAGCGTGGAAAAGGAAAATGTGTTCGGTCGATTTCTATTAAATTGGATCGACCAGAAAAGGACCATTTTTCAAACGGTCTCAGAGTTCGACGAAACTAGTTTTTTTGGGACCGCATCGTCAAAACATAGCTAGATTTATTTTTCGGGAATTTTTAGAATCAGTATGTGGCCACAGCAAATTGAAATGTACGTTCAAAATAATTATTGAATGTTTTATATTTTAATTTGAAGGAAAACTAACTGAAACAGTCGAATGGGCCTTCGAAACATATCCCATTGTGTTCGGAATGGTGGTATTTATGTGGGGACGACAGTCGTTGGGTTTGGATTCGTGTTAGTATGTGAAGAGGGGTATTTTTGGCTTTTTAAAATTTATAAATATAAAAAAATATCATTGGTCAACATCTTTCTCTCTCCCCGATAAATCCCTCTGACCGACGGCGATAAAAGCTTCTGACCTTCCCTCCTCTTTTTCTCTCCAATCTCTCCACGAAATCGCTTGCTTCAGTTAAGCTTTTTCTAGATCTTCCTGAGCTCTTCAAATCCATGTAAGGATTGGGGGTTTTCGTGGCCTGAAGCTCGAGATCCAAGCCAGTGAAGTTCGCCGTTTCCTCCCTCCGCCACGTCCTCCAGCCTCGATCGAAGTGGGCCCCCTTACCATCGTTGGGTGCGCCTTTCCAAGCTCCAGGCCATGGTACAACCCGATCGTCGATCCGCTTCACCGTCTGATCGAAAAGTTCAAACCTAGTCTTGAAGAATTTTGAAAGGTAACGACTTTATAATATTAAAACTGTTTTATAGCACTTTAAAGCGCTACGGTTTATGATTTCACTGTAAAAATCATATCTTTTTTGTTTCTTGACGAAATTCGGTGAAACAAGAGACAGTGGACTCGTGTGGACGTCTTCTACATTCTAGAAGAGACCGCATATTTTTCTGAGCCTTCTGCTATTTTTGGTGGAGTGGAACCCAATGTGATATTTCTGAATTATAAACGATATGGAAATGACGATGTATAAATTATATATTCGAAGTATGAGTTATATAAGCGTTGTACACCTCATGTATAAGCATTGTATAAGTTGTACGTTCGATGTATAAGTTATATATGCGTTGTAAAAATTATATATGTGTTGAAATAGAAGTGAAATATACTTATATATATGTATATATATATATACACGCCCCTCGTCCACAAACCATGGACGATATTTATTGGCTATGATTGGTGTGAAAATTGGTTGATAGCGAATGGTTGATTAAAATTGTTTGTGGTTGAAATTGATTGATTGTGGTTGAAAAATACCCGTTTGTGGTTGAGAATTATTTAGTTGAAACCACATAGGATTAGTTTGTGGAAAAGAAGAAAATAAACATGCCGCCTACATGCGAACTAGATGCATGAAATCCCCATTGTCAAAAGCTGCGAGGCTTTAAGGTAGAGCGAGGAGCCGTACTAGGGACGGTCCCGGTTTTAACTACCATGCCGTTATGCTGCCGAAATTTTGAATAATATTCATGTGTTAGAATTATTTTCATGTGTTGAAACTATATTCATGTGTTGAATAGAAATTCATGTGTTGAATAGAAATTCATGTGTTGAACGACATTCATGTTTTGAAATAAATTGTTTTATAATAAAAATCATATTTTTATCATCTATAACAAATATATAAAATAGTCGTGTTTTGAAATAAATTGTTTTATAATAAAAATCATATTTTTATCATCTATATGAAATATATAAAATACTCGTGTTTTGAAATAAATTGCTTTATAATAAAAATCATATTTTTATCATTTATATGAAATATATAAAATAGTCGTGTTTTGAAATAAATTGTTTTATAACAAAAATCATATTTTTATCATCTATATGAAATATTTGTGTTTTGAAATAAATTATTTTATAATAAAAATCATATTTTTATCATCTATATGAAATATATAAAATAATCATATTTTGAAATAAATTGTTTTGCAATAAAAATCACATTTTTACTATATATACAAACTATAGAAAATATTCATGTGTTGAATATTGAAACAGAGTTCATGTGTTGAATGTTGAAACAAAATTCATGTGTTGAATAGAAATTCATGTGTTGAATAGAAATTCCTGTGTGGAAATAAAATAAGCAAAATTCATGTGTTGAAATAAATATCTATTGAATAAAAATATCGTTTTTATCAAATATGTGAAGTGAAAATGGTTTTGAAATCAAAGAATCAATAATATTTATATATATATATAATAAAAATATATCAAATAACGAAGCTGCAGTTCATATTTTGAAACCGTGATTTCAAACGATTAGTGCGGGAGATCCGACCATCGGATTTTCCCGAAACCGAAACCGTTGGGTTCGTCTTGGAAATATCTTTCCAACGATACCCACTTTGTGAAAATCCAACGGTTGGATTGTCTGGAATGTTTAGTTCAAATCTAAAGAAAAACAGCGCCAGAATCGATTATATTTATATAAGTATAATTAAATTAAATCGAATAACGACGCTGCAGTTCGTATTTTGAAATCGAAACTTTAAACGAGTATACCGGGAGATCCGACCGTCGGATTTCCCCAAAACTAAAACCGTTGGATTCGTTTTGAAAAGATCTTTCTAATGATATAAAATTTGTGAAGATCCAATGGTTAGATTTTCAGATATGTGTAAATCAAATCTGAAGAAAAACAGCGCCACGGCCGCGTTATGGCCTGAAGCATCGTTTGAATAAATTGACTATTTTTAAATAAATAAAAATAGCGATAAATCGTTATAAAATATTATAAACGATATGGATTGTGAAATTTGGAAACTAACTGAAGGTTAGCTAAGTCGAATGGTTTCCTGGGTTTTGATCTGATGTTGGTTTCGGCCTTCGGGGTTAATATTTGGGAAATCGTTCTCTTACTAATTTACGGTTAGAGACTGATGAATTGGAATAAGGCGTATGTTGTGTTTGTGTAGCACTTGTTAATTATATATGCGAGTTGCTCAGAAAGACCGGGTTTATCCCATTCTGAATAATTGAATCGACGATAAGAAATCGATGATGAAGACGGTGGTTAAAGACCAGAGAGCTTCACCTCGGTTGGATGATAACAGATTTCCTGATTGGGAAGCATCCCGAAATATGGATAGTGAGTGGTGATCATCCAGACGTACGTGGAGATCGATGGGTATGCGAAGTATATAGTGCCTCCGGTTTTGTTCAGACCCAGAACGGACTTGTAAATGGACTGTGTGTCTGACATTGGAATTCATTCCATGTGATTGACAGCCATCAGTTGCATGGTGTGAATTGCCTGTGTGGCATGCTAAGATGCAGTGATCAAGGCTTCTGTTGAAAATCAAAGTCTTGTGGTTGATGATCAAAGCACGGCCTGTTGTGGCCTAGCTTTGTGTATAACGTGAATTCGCGAGCCTCACACCCCGGTATGGACCAGAAACGGGAGAGGACCTCAGGGAGGGCATGCGTTTCCTTCTAGCTAGAGGTGGTGTAAGTGCTTAAACTGGCTGACATATATATTACTTTCACTTGTGTGGTTGTTGCTGTTGCGAGGCGCCTCAGATATATCGGTGACTATGTGAAGCCGATGGAGTCATTCGTTGGCTCATTTACGCCCCAAAGGACGGGGAAACGTAGTGTTCAGGAATTTTAATCCACATCGGTGGACCGGCCCTGTCGCTCCAAGGGTTAGTCGAGCTCTAATCCTGAGACATGGGCTAGATTGTCTCGAAGTCGGTAAGGACTATCTTTTGCCTTGGTTCATGACGGAAATCCAATTTCCAAATACGACATGTGCGGTTTTGATTGTATACCTATATATGGCGACATAGTGGTACGGGGCACTTATGCCGTCTATGATTGATATTTATGATTGTATATAAAATTAGAAACTAGCTGGAAACGAGCTAAGATGGGTGGTTTCCTGGGTATTGGTCTGATGTTGGTTTCGGCCGTCGGGGTTAATACTTCGGGAATCGTTCTCTTACTAATTTACGGTTGGAGTCTGATTAAGAATTAAACGATAACATTTACATTTTATGCGATTTTGTTTTATTCGTATCAAGCATATTTTGGCCATTATAAGGTAAAAACTCTATACTTCGGTTTGCGTTGCATTGTGTGATGGGAACTGAGTCTTATAATGGCTTCATTTTTATAAAAAGCATTGCGATGTTTAAAAGATTGACTTGTTTTAAAGCACTGGCAATCCAATGGAGTAAACCCGTTCCGCGAAAGTGGCGTGGTCCTATGATTAGACATATTATAAAATGTGTTAAGTAGATTTCTCATACCAGTCCCATGACTGACTCGTAGTTTGTTTCACTTGTAAACTCGGGTGCCCCTTTTTCTACACGGGCAGCCATGTGATCAGGTTTTAGCAGGCTCTTTCTGGATAGCTGGAGCTGAAGATGGATTCTACCATTTATCTCTTTTTATGCTGTTCAGCTCCTATTGTTCATATTATGTTTGTTTTCCGCTATAGACATTTATGTATAACTGAACTGTATTTGTACTAAGTATGATCCTGTATGCTGTGTAACTCTGATGATTACGTTTATCCAGTGTATTCTATTGTACATTATATGGTGTATTTATTTAATTCTGTTTTGCTATTATCTGTTTATGTATTATATTCCAAAGATTACCCTAGCCACCATCAGTACGGGGTTTGGGGTCGTCACATTCCTGCTTGAATTCGCGTCGAAGCTATAACCATCTTCGATCCAAAAATATGCTTCGTTTGGTCGATTCTGCATTTCATAACATTTTCCATCCTTCTAGCTATGAAAAACTATGCACAACGTCAAAAATGTCTTTCACAGCGTTTATGAAGCACTACCACATCCATGCGTCTCATTCTGGATCGTTCTGGTGGTCGACCTCTTAAAACAGCTCAAAAACGCGTGCGCAACACATGTTTTTATGTGTGTGATCCATGCTCCAGAAGTGACTAATCCATCGGCTTTTCATAGCATTTTTGAAGCATTGCCAATTCCACTCGATCTATGAAAACTGCCCGATCCATGATTTTCGCAGTGCGTGCCTTGGCAAATCCAAGTTTTTATCGTATGCATGCCAATGTGGTACTTATACACTTGGTACTCTAGCACTTGGTACTCTGGAGTTTATCCTGATGCACACCATAGCATTTATAAATGCTATAGTAAACCAAATTTTGCCCGATCCATCCAAATGCTTGCCAAATCCTCCTTTTTGCCATGCCCAACACGCGTTTGGCACTTTGCCAGTTTTGCCCAATCCATTTCCCCTACCACAGCGTTTTTCAAACGCTGTAAAAATTTATTTTTATTTTTTCTGAATCATTGCCTGGTGTTTCCGCCCGTTCCATGCGTTGATTTCTGCCCGATCCATGCATGTTTTCGTGCCAAATCTACAACATTTCCACTCGTGAATTCAACGTGATTTCATACTCGAAAACCAATCAATCTTCAATTTTTTCAACAATGATCCAATCAACGAAACAACAACAAATCACACAATTTTCAACATACATTAAAACAATGATTTAACAATCAATCAAATCAATAAATGGATCAAACAATAGAATTAGCATATAAAATACCATTTATATGTTTCTAGAATTAGATCCTATGGTTTTGAAATAGAAATCACACTTACATCGATTAGATCTGTATGAAAACAACTTGAAATGATGAACATAAGATCATACAACCCATACACTTGATTGAATCCGTGCAAGAGATGCTTATCACTTACCAATTCTTCAAAATAACCTAAAATCGGCTAAACTCAAATCCGGATAGCGTTGATCAATCTCCAGACCTCTCAATTTGATGCGATCTTCCTTCACTTGATGTAGATCTAGCTTTACTTGATGTATATCTACAATCTTCTGGCGTAGATCTATAATTTTAATGGAGGAAAGATGTGTTTGATTGAGCAAGGAAGATTGCGAGCTCAACCAAATGAGAGAATGAAGAAATTAAACTATTATTCATGATTCTACCTTCTATTTGTAGCCTACAGCCCACTAATGAGCCACACCAATTCAATCCATTAATGGCTAGCCAAACCAAAACAACATTTTGTGAAACATCAAAATAGCGATTCCTCCCAAACCGCTCAACCAAATCTTTAATGTGACCACTCTACGGAATTGGAAACATGATTTCCTTTCTAGTGAAATCAATCCCAACAACATATTCGATCCTAATCAAAAAGTATGCATTGTACAAAACTGACAGGAGCAAAATGGTCACAAATAAAATTGGTAAAAATTATGGACTTGTCTCACATCCCCATAAACAGCATACTAAATTATGAGAATGATCCAACCCTCAGCAAATTAAATAAAAATATTTTATGATCCTCTGATACGTAAAATGCATGTCGTTACATGCTGCATCAAGCAAGGATACACAACCGCGTAGAAACAAACCAATCAGTCATTCTCGAAGAGGTTTCCCCTTGTCAACACATCATTTTTGCTATGCATCATGTACCCAGGGAGTGTAGCTGGAAGAGGTGAACTAGACATGAATTCAGTGAACTTTGAATGCAACAGTGGAGGAGCTTTGTACGCTACATAGGGAGAATATGGGCATAAGGGTGAGCTTGTTTAGAATTAATCAGTTTCTTCATGGAGATGGACTGTTTTTCTTGACCATTAACTGTAGAAAACTGTAAACAGTGTATGAGGACTTAGAAGTAGATGGAAGATCGGTGTCTTTGCGCACTTGGGTAGTTTGCTTATTCAAGAAACTGGGCTTGAACTGCAAGAGGTAGGAATAGGTGATTTATTCTTTAGAGCAGAAACAGATGTCTGCGCAGGTGAGTAACAAATAGGCTTTTACATAAAGGTTGCATTTTGAACTTCCTCGTCACTTCTTTTTGATAATTCTATCTGCATGGTAGCAAGAACACCACTGTTCATACCAATGGCCTGATCACTTCCTTCAGCCAATAACTGTTTATCTATTAAGTCTGCAGAACTAAAAGAGTTATTCATATAAAAAACTTTAGTAAGAAGATCATCAGTTTTTCGCATTAAACCCCCCTCATACTCGTTCTCTTTTCCCGTGTTTCCTTCAACATCAGCACAATGTGATAGAGCATTGAATTTGGTGCCATCTAAATTGCAAGAAGCAACAATAACTTGTTTCTCATCATTTCCTTAAGCAGAGTAGCAACCTCAGTTACTACTGCCATGAGACTTCACTTTTTTCGATCTCTTATTAACAATTGTCTTCCATGAAGAATTCCTATGAGCAAAAGTAAAAACTTTCACTCTATGATCAAAAGAAACTAAATTAACTTCAGAAGGCTTAACAGGGTCAACAACAGCCACAAACTTGTCATCTGCAACAACACTTTCACTCAAACTCATACTGGACAGCATACACTTATCTCCAATGTGCCCAAAACAATTACATTTTACGCAAATTTCAGGTTGCCAAAGATATTCCACATAAAAATTTTGAACAAATCCATCTGCTAATAAAACAGGAAACTTAGAAGGTAAAACACACTTAGAGGAAACCTCCACCATGCATTTCAAAACTGAAGCCTATTAAGAGTTTTAATCGCAGCATCGATATAAAGAAACCGATCTATTTTAGATGCTAGCCAACTAAAACCCAACTTCAGCCAACCATAAAGGGGAATGTTAGCTAATTCAAGCCAAACTGGCACATTTTTTACACAACTGCTGCTAACACCAGTATCCCAAACCTTGATGATAAAAACCTTACTTTTAATAATAACAGGGTCAGAACAAAGAATTCTATTCCTATCCTCAACGTTGGAAAATAGAAAGGGTCCGGTTATTGCCACCCCAGTCTTTGCTCTTCACCCCCCAATTAAAATTTCAAACTATTATTCCCACTTATACCCTTTAATAATAAAATAGACAATTTGCTCAATGTTATGCGACGACGACTAAAAATAATAAAATTAGCCATGTATGGTGTTTGAGGTTAAATTAAAAACAATAATTAAAATAAAAAATCAGAGGTGTATGTGATTTAAAAAATATTAAAGGTATGAATTACAAATAATGATTATAATTTGCTAACAATGATTATAATTTTAAAAATTGTAAAGTAAACGATGTATATAAATATGTATTTTGAGACCAAACAGATTGGCGATGTACAAGAATTGCAAATATCTAAATAGCAAATAAATAAGTCATCACTGCATAAGATGTTAATTTAAATAAATCAACGCTCAGAATGGAGTGTTAATTAGCATAATCAACGCTTGGCAATCAACGATGTTGTCTACAAACATTAATCAATTCGATCAAGATGTTAAAGAGATAGTTGCACAAAAAATGAAATTTTGAAATAAGAAGTAAAGAAAAAACAATAAAAAATGTAGTAAGGGCTTTTTTGGAATAAGCGGGGTAGAAAAAGAAAAAGTTGGGGTGTGTGTTTTATTTTCTATTTACTAGGAGGTAAAGAGAAAATAACAGGGTGCGAAAAGACAGACCCAAATAGAAAATAGAAAACTTTACCTGTGGATCTCACTTTGATTCCACCTGGTTTACAAACGCAATTTAAATGAGTGGTAACTGCAGTGTAAGATAATGAGGCATCAAGAAAAATCCTCATCAGGTAATCTTGTCATTCGTCCTTTCCTGTAGAGTAAATTTCTTCTGTGGGGAGTAAGGTCTTGCCAGAAAATTGTAACATTATCAATGGTGGTGTATAAACCCCGACATTCTTTGGTTTAAAAGCAAAGAGGGAGGACCACTTTTGCTTGATTTCATGAGCGACAGGGAGAGGGATTATTGGTGAGGAGGAGGGGAACAGATGTAGGCAGCTGGTTAGGTGATGGAGGAGCTGGCTTCGGTGGGTGATCCGACAAGGGAAGTGATGGTTGATTGATTGAGAGAAAAGGGGGAAGGCTCGATGTGGAAATCGATTGAGAGGACAGAAGGGCATTGTTGAGCAGCATAACTATTATTTTTGATATCTATGGCTGGTTTGAAACTTCTAAAATTGGTTTGATTATATATATATATACATACATATGTGTATATACATATATGTATATACACACATATATATATATATATATATATATATATATATATATATATATATTTACACACACACACATACATACATACATACATATATATATATATATATATATATATATATATATATATATATAAAGAGCATTCAATGGCACCTAAATAGTGTGCACCCTATTTGCCCCCATATAAACTAAGCATTTATATTAGAATAAGTGAGTAGAAGGTGAGAGAATGAGTGGAGGGAGAGAGAAATGGGATATATGGTGGAAATCAAGGGCATTTAGGGGTGCTGCACTATTTGGGGTGTCATTGAACGTTTGTCTATATATTTATATATATAAATATATATATGAATATATATATATATATGTGTGTGTGTGTGTGTGTGTGTATATATATACATGCATACATACGTACATACATATGTATGTATGCGTGTATGTATATACACGCAAATGTGTGTGCATCTATAACAATCAATCTGAGCAAGGTATAGCATGCCACCTACAGATATTGGGATTTAAATCTTAACAGTAACATTAGCTCATCCAATATATAAATACGTATTGTCTGAATATATGTATATATGTATATATATATATATATATATATATATGTATGTGTATGATACAAAAAATTAATTAACATGCCAATATGGTGGTCAGGGTTGGCCTTGAACTCCTAACCTTTTACCCGGAAAAAGCACGCATTTCCACTGTACTAAAATATATTGACATGTGTGTATCAGTACATGTATATATGAATTATGACCATGTAAATAAAATACTAATAATATATATATATGCATATTATTATAATGAGATAAGATCAAGAGAACCCTAAACAGTGCAGCACCTCTATAGGCCCCTTATTTACACCACACATTCGTGTTTCTCTCTCTCTTCCTACTAATGCTCTCACCACTACTAACTTATTTAATAATTAATGAAGGATTAGCAATCTGATGCTAACGCGGTGCTATGAAAAATGGATTCCATATAACCCCCTCTATTATAATGTGCCTATTTAAATATAAAAAAATATTTAAATATTAAAACAAATAAATAAATATTTTTAAGTCTGTGAAAAATATATATACAAATATATATAATAAAAATAATAATGTTTTAATATATACGCATATAAACATATTCTTAATGTTACTACCAAAATTAACTCCAAGACTACCTGGCAATGAAGGGGTGTCAGAAGAATATGGGCAAAGAAAAGTCTCCCGAAAACAGATAGCCAAGCAATAGATTGAACCGAAAGCCGAAGAGAATGGTTGGAAAGCAGCACGAACCGATACCTTCCCAAATGGAAGAAGCTTTAAGCCTGCAAAATGCCAACAAAGCGCATCCGACAAGATCCTTCAGACAGGGCCTATTCGATAGGGAATTCTGTAGCGAAAGGCCACCTAAGACAGGAACTAAGAAAGAAGAAGGCATGAGCTCAACACCCGAAAACCCGGAAGGGATTATTAGTATTAACCTGCCTAATACCGATATATATAAAGGCGAGGGCATCAAAGGTGTCAAACTAGGAGAACGCGAGGATCATCCGGAACAAGCATCCGGAGCACCTGCCGTACAGATGTCGAAAGGCTACATTCACAAACAGCAGAAACATCACTGAAGGCCACCTTTCGGAAAATAAGGCTATTGCAAAAGATCCACTGAAAGGCTAACCGGGGCTCAAGTGGAGATACAGGTTACCCATACTAATCTACCTAGTACAGAAAGCTATAGCGGTTTTGAACCAACAGTTATCTACATACACTAAGAGGGCGGGCTTCTCTAAGTATTCACGATAAATCCGGAATCCTACATCTGAAAGCTTACGTCCAATAGCCTACACTCAGGAGCTGCTACCAAGGATTCAAAAACCATCTGAACGCCACTACACCGCCAAGCCCGTATTTTTCCCAAAGAAGCCCCAATTGACCTAGACCAACACTTCAAAGAATATAATTAGCACTCCGAATACGGCTGGAAGACAAGCGCCCGAGACTAAGGAAAAAGCGACTGACAAAGGCCCCTGTAGGCCCAATAGCCCGACAGCGGAAGGGGCCCCAAATTCTCTATAAATAGGACCCTAAGAGCTAGACAGTGGAAAGGAAATTCTGATACTTTTCTTCTCTAGAATAAACCCTAATATTTAGATTAATTGGAGAATTCCGTCCATTTTATTCATGTATTCAAAATCGGAGATTAATAAAGAGCAAATCTGTATTTATAGCATTTCTCCTGTGAGTTTATCATCTATTGTTTATCTTTAATAGTTATGATTTACTGTTTTCTTCCTACATATGCGTGGATCTATGTCAAGACCTTTCTGAAGATCAAGTGAAATACCCTTTCCTATATGCTTAAACCCTTCCTACAAACTTAGTCCCTCCTGTGAGCTTCCACTATCTCTATAAGCTTAAATCTCCTAGCAAGTTGAGTGTATAGTCCCTTGCTATCCGCCATTAAAATCCTATTGTCAAGAGTACCAGATTAGTGATTCATCTTTCCAAAGCTTAGACGTCTTGGGATGGAGGACTGACCCAAGTTTGTGAAGGGTAAATAACCCGCTTCTCTCCCTTAGATCCATTCCCATTTGACTTACCTCCGGTGTTGACGAAAAATATCATTAACATTTTGGCGCTACAAGGAGGGCCTGAACCTTTGACCTTGTGGTTAACCCTACCACATATCTACCTGAGCTTTTCCATCCCTGATTGGACTAAAGCTTTGAAGAAGCGAAGTTATGGGTAAGAGGTTCTGGCAAAGGCCTTCATAATCTTGAATGGATGAATCGGAAATCATGGACCCAAGAGTAACAGAAGAACTAAGGCTTAGAGTAAAAGCCTTACGCATAATGAAGTGGAGGAGGGAAATGGAACAATATGCTCTTGATATTGAGAATTATAGCTATTCCCACATAGGCCAATCCCTAGCACCTCTTCCAAATGACTCTACATCCAAGGGTATTAGCATTTTCTCTCACCTAAAGAAAACCCTCCTCAGGCAAGTTAGGCGGGCGACGTTTGAATGAGAAATAATGGATGATTTCGACCACTTCGCCAATAAATGGTCCGAAGGATAAAATCTCAATTTCAGTATGTCTTGGGAGGAAAGAACGAAAGTGTAGGCACAATAGCTAGGCTGGGACACAAAAGGATTAAACCCCAATGGCAAGAAGAAGAGCGTATACCAGGGTTACCCAGCGAATACTGCCTCACCACTTCGATGGAGAACATTTACTTCCTAACCAAACACGAACTCAACTATTGGCCAATCACAGAAAAAATACCAAGTATGAAAGGAAAACAGGAGGGCCCTACTGCCATTACCACATGATGAATGGACACGAGAATAATCACTGCAGAATCCTCAGGGAAACCATCGTTAGATTCATCACCCAAGGCCAGTTACGAGAATTTATGAAAAAATCGAAGTGAATTCGGTAAAAATCATTAGGAAAAGGATTACTAAGATTTTTCAAGGGTACAGAAAACCCTCCTCTCGGAATTTAAAAGGAAATCCTAAAGGGGTCCAATCATAAACGGATTAAATCCCTCGGCATTACCAAATTGGTCAGGATAAGCCATTCCCCGAAGGGAGATGGCGTGTTAGTCTTTCTCCATGCCCAAATTAGAGGGGGTAGGGTTAAAGTATCAAAAGCGTGAGCCTCCATTTCACACCAGAAATGGTCATGGTGGTGCATCTAATCTTAGCACGCTCTGCCTCTACTCGCAGAAGAGTATGTTCTGCCTCTGTTAGAACTTAGCACGTCCTACCTCTGCTCGCAGAAGATCACGTCCTACCTCTTCTTATGTTCTGCGTTACCCGTAGAAGGGAGCACAAACTCCTATAGTCACCAACGATGGTCAGGATAGGGCACCCCTCGAAGGGCGGTGGTGTGTAAGCCCCTGTCAGCACCTATGATGGTCAGTATAGAGCGTCAAAAGAGTAAACCTTAGTTTTGTGCCTACGGTGGACCCGTCTAAGTGCCTAAAACCTTATCATCACCAACGATGGTTGAGATAAGGCGCCTCCTGGAGCGAAGTTGGGTAAGTCTTTGGGCCTTGCTTGTGGATAAGATAGCCAGGCAGACCGGACACATAGGCCTAGAGAGTGGCCAACAAAGCACATACATCCTCTGCTTTGACATCAAAAGCCCAAGGGGTGCCTCAAGAAGTACGTAAAGCCTCTGCTTCATAAATCAAATCCAAAAGGGGTGCCAAGACAATTAATGCTGGAAGGGGTTCCTAATCTTCTATCTATAATACCCGAATTTGGGTCGATGCGGCTCTTCGCAAATGCCGGAAGGGGTTTCCAGTCTTCTATTTATAATACCTGAATCTGGGTCGATTCTCTCTTCGCAAATGCCGGAAGGGGTTTCCGGTCTTTTATTTATAATACCCGAGTCTGGGTCGATTCGGCTCTTCGCAAATGCCGGAAGGGATTTCCGGTCTTCTATTTATAATACCTGAATCTGTGTTGATTTGGCTCTTCACAAACGCTGGAGGGGGAGTTCCGGTCTTCAGTCCATAGATCGCCCGAATAAGGCAAAATTCAGGACTTCTATTAATGCCAGAAAGCAATCTCTGTTTATAATCTCTAATGCCCGAATCTGGGTCGGATAGGCTTCTCACCAAAAAAAACTAGAAGTGGGCACTAGTCTTACATCTCAACACCTAAACCCGGGATGATCCTGAAGTAAATCACAGCCGGATGGAAGGGGGTTCCGGTTTCGTCACAAATACCCCAAACTTGGGTAGGGTCAGACTCTTGAAGCTAAACAAGAAGGAATTGCTCGTCCATCTCGAATATTCGAGTATGGCTAAAAATTACACTTCTGTTACTACCAAGAATGACCTTATGATCCTCTCAGGGAAGCATCTTTATCCTATACATTCATTAGTTTATTTTCCAACATATTATTCGCTTGCATAGCCCTGAAAACGACATCATACCATAATACCGATTAGGGAAAGAACTTGGAAGAGATCCCAAACATTTCTAATAGGACCCTATAACTAGAAATATCCCCTTTTTCTAGGAGATCTTTCATTGGGAATTTTCCCCATGATAATCGTTACATAAAGAAATTTTTACTAATACTTAACACAAGTAGGTTTCCACTCATTACAACACCCGGGGTTATGGTAACATTGTTTCTAACAAAAGCGATGCATTATATAAGTCACATAACACATTGACATGCCCAACGGAAGTCATGACATAAACCAATACACAGACACGGTCATCGTTTTGAAAAATTTCACTTCACAAACAAACAAGAAAGATCTGTCATTCCGAATCAGGGTTTCGCAAAAGCGAATTCTAAAGAAGTGCAGTTCTCTCTAGCTTCCTTTAGTTCATCCTCCAACTTATCGATTTGTTGGTATAATCTACCTACCGCCGCATCTAAGCTCTCAGAGGATCTTGTTTCTAACTTACGTTGGAAATGATTTCATCCTCCTTCAGTTGTTTTTCCAAACAGGACACTTGTTCCTTGAGATTCGTGACTACTATCTTTTGGAGATAATACATCTTTTTGTAGCCCGACAGGGGGCATTACCAAAAATATCATTATAACCATCGGTGTCCGAATTTTCCTCTCTAAATTGTGAAAAGGGGGTTTGCAACGAGTCCTCCAAGCCAAAGACAAGATGAAATATCATAATACGTAAAACACAAATATATGATATACACTAATTACATCATGCATTCCAGGAAAAAAACAGTCACATGACCATTATCTATTCATACACACCATAGATACCATGTCCACACTGGCATATTACTACAACACCATAAACCTTCAAATATCGCGAGACCATCACAAATCATGGACAATCAAAAGAAAATATGTACTTCATACAATAACACTCAAAACCCATTTGTTAAATTGTTTTTGCTGAACCAAACTCCTCAGGAGTTCCCCCTTGTATTTCTAAACGTAGGCTTTAAAAGCATAACTATGACTCACATCTTCGGAGAAGCAGAGAACTGTTGTAACATGTGAAGACTAGTTATTAATGAAATCCAAGGAGAAGTAAAGCACTTAGAAAGTGAAAGCCATACCTATGTGACATCGACGTCGGACCGATTGGGAGTCCCTTTCTTCTTGGAATCTAAAGAGCCGTCGTCTTTAGAAAGCAACTCCTTTGAGATGAGAGAGGATGCTCTATCACCCTTCCTGGGCTACCTTGTTGATCCATGTGTTCGTCCATCTCTCCTTCTGCAGTGTTTTCCTCCTCCACTTCCTCCTTGTAATCCTTAGAAAATTCATCAATAAACAAAAGCGATGCGGGGTCTATCTTGTTCATTAAAGGAAACTTTTGCTCTTGTCTCACTTGCTCGATCTTCTCTAGAACTCTGTCTCAGATGGAGTGATCAATTGAAGAGAAGTCAAATTCCGAAAGTCTTTCAGAGTTATCTAAGAAAGCAAGGATGAGGGCATCTTCGTAATATTCCATAGCTATGTTGTTAAGATGGGGATTCAAAAAATTGGAAATTCTACCACCGGCCTCGTAAATGATTCTTTTTGCGGTGGAGAGCTAAGTATTCATCTTGTCGACCACGACAGCATAATCAATCTCCAGCTCCGATTTCTCTGCCTTAAGGACTTTGACCTGCTTCGCCAACTCCTTTTTAGCCTTCCTCTCCTCTTCTAATAAGGCAGAAAACTCCCTGCATTCATTATCTCCCTCCGTCTTCTCCCACAAAAAAACATTAACCCTATCTGACAATACCTTATTCTTCTCCCATATAGTGTTGACCTTGGGTGCCGAGGTGGAAGCTAATCCCCGGGAGACATACCAAATTTTCATCATCTAAAGAAGAGGAGTAGGCTAAGTCTCTCAAAAAAAAGTGTATGTATGTATAATACCAAAAAGTAATCACTGATTTGTTGCCTGTGGAGATCTTCCGAGTCCAAAGAGGCAGAAGTTGAAGTAATATTAGCAACTTCGGTGGATAAAAGAGCCAGTTTTACAAGCCTATCAAAATCTAAGACTGGTGAAGGTGGTGTGGAAGAGGAAATAGGCTGAGAGGAGGAAGGTGCCGGGATATGAAGCCTCCCCCACCTATCTCACCAAAAGCATCGAAGGAGACATGGCTACTCGTGGATTTACCTTTCAGAGAGACTTCAGGGGAAGCATCAACATCAGCCACCTGTTCATCAATTATAGTAGAAGGGTCAAAAGTCTACCTTGCTTTCGGAGTAATATTAGTGTCTCCTGAGGAGCCAATTGGCTTGTCACACATAGACTTCTTCAGTGGAGGATCAATGGCGGATTGTGCAAGCCTCTTCATGGCATGCACACTAGACTGGCTATAAGGGGCAATGGCATAGAACTTTAATTTGTGAGAAAATCATTTCCTCCTTACCTCATGAGGTGCCTTACACTTTCCTAAACGAGGTAAAAGTCGGAAACGAGGGAGAAGAAGAATTTATGTTCAAATTTCAAGATCAATCTGGGTCGTACAGGCGAAGATCAATCAACAGTTCTGATCGAGGCAGAACAAAAGACCCTAAAGTGACACTTTGGAAAAGACAAAAAAAGTTGACTAGAAAAGTCGAAAAACACCCCATCACTAAGGGGGAATTGTTACTACCAAAATTAACTCCAATACTAACTGGCAATGAAGGGGGTATCGAAAGAATATGGGAACCGAAAAGTCTCCCGAAAACAAAAACCCAAGCAATATATTGAACCAAAAGCCGAAGAGAATGGTTGGAAAGCAGCACGAACCGGCACCTTCCCGAAGGGAATAAGCTCTAAGCCTGCAAAATGCCAACAAAGCACATTCGACAAGAACCTTTCGACCGGGCCTATTCGACAGGGAATTTTGTAGCCAAAGGGCACCTAAGACAGGACTAAGAAAGAAGAAGGCATGACAACCTGAAAACCCGGAAGGGATTATTAGTATCAACCTGCCAATTACTGATACATCTGAAGGCGAGGGCATCAAAGGAGCCAAACCAAGAGAATGCGAGGATCATCCGGAACCAGCTTTTGGAGCACCTTCCATATAATGCCGAAAGGCTACATTCACAAATAGCAGAAACATCACTGAAAGCCACCTTCCGGAAAACCAAGCTATTGCAAAAGATCCACCGAAAGGCTAACCGGGTCTCAGGTGGAGATACAGGTTACACGAACTAATATACCTAGTACAGAAACCTACAGTGGTTTCGAACCGGCATCTATCTACATACATCATGAGGCCAGGCTCCTATAAGTATTCACGATAAAGCCGGAAGCCTACATCCGAAAGCTTACATCCGAGAGCCTACACTCAGGAGCTGCTACCAAGGATTCAAATACCATCTGAAGGCCACCACATCGACAAGCCCATATTTATCCCAAAGAAGCCCCAAATGACCGGGATGCCCACTTCGAAGACTATAATTAGTACCCCGAATACAGTTGGAGGACAAGCGTCGTAAACCAAGGAAAAACCGGTTGGCAAAGGCCCTTGCAGGCCCAATAGCCCAACATCGGAAGGGGCCCCAAATTCTCTATAAATAGGACCGTAAGAGCTAGATAGTGGAAGGGGAATTCTGATACTTTTATTCTTTAGAATAAACCCAAATATTTAGATCAATTGGAAAATTCCATCCATTTTGTTCATGTACTCAAAATCAAAGAGTAATAAAGAGCAAATCTACATTTATAGCATTTCTCTTGTGAGTTTGTCATCTATTGTTTATCTTTAGTTGCTATGATTTATTGTTTGCTTCCTACATATGCGTGGATCCATGTCAAGACCTTTCTGCAGATCAGGTGAAATACCCCTTCATGTATTCTTAAACCCTTCCTGCAAACTTAGTCCCTCCTATGAGCTTCCTGTAACGATACGCATTTTGCCCGACCCTAATCGATCGCTAGATCGATTAAAATCGTTCAAAATCCGCATATCTTAAATTTGGGAATACAATACATTAGAACAATAACAGCAGACTTTTATAAACATTACAATAATGTTACATCAGAGTACAGAATATCATAGTACATCGATATATAAAGTACAGCGGAAGACTTATTACAATAAATTAATATAATACACAGCGGAAGACTTTCTATGCTCTGGACACAACTTTAGGCTTCGATCCAGTATCCTGCTCAAGAGATAAATATCTGTAAAAAGCTACTCGACTGCCCGTGTGGAAAATATGGGCACCCGAGTTTGCCAGTGAAACAAACTACAGGTCAGTCATGGGACTGGTATGAGAAATCTTAACTTAGCTAATAATAAGGCTAATCACAGGACCACGCCGCTAACGTGGAACAGGTTTATTCCATTGGATTTCCAGTGCATATAATAAAGTAAATCGTTAAGCAATGCAATGCTTTTTAGAAAAATGAAAACATTATAAGACTCAAGTCCCATCACACAATGCAACACAAACCGGAAGATAGAGTTTTACCTTATAATGGTCAAAAATGATTGATACGATAAAAACGGATTTGATACTAGTGTGTATATGTTTCAAAAACATTTTCAATCATAATGTATCAGTCATAGATGGCATGGGTACCATATATCATGTCTCCATACCAGTTATACAATCAAAACCGCATGGTGTCGTAGTGGAGATTGGGTTTCCATCATGAGTCGAGGCTAGGGATCGTCCTCTCCGATTCGAGACACTCTAGCAAATGCCTCAGGATTCGGACGCTAGCGAACCCTTGGAGTGGTAGGGCCGGTCCACACTTACGTTAGTGGATTAGTTATGCCTGAACACACTCTTCCCGGTTCTTTTGAACCTCCAATATGGCCACTAACAACCTATAAAACCGAGGTACTTCATAATCCATCATCCACATAAGTGAAATTGTCAGGGCTAGTAGGTTGTTGATACTACTCTAGCTAGAAAGAAACGTGTGCACTCCATACGGTCCTGATCCCATTTTTGACTCATACTGGGGTGTGAGGCTCGCAAAGTCACGCTATACACAAAGCTACGCCTCAATAGGCTATGCTTTGATCATCAACCACAAGGCCCTACTTTTCGACAAAAGCCTTGATCCATGCATCTTAGCATGCCACATTGTCAATCCATACCATACCATTGATTCCTACCAATATATAAACTCTAAGCTTGTACTTCTCAGAGAAGGGTGTTAAACACCAAACAAATATATATTTAGCAGAGTTCAACGAATACAGCATAAAGGAATACAACGTCAGACATACCATCCATTTACAAGTCCGTTCTGGGTCTGAACAAAACCGGAGGAACCTTATTCCTCGCATATCCGAACAATCAACAAATACGTCCGAACAACTACCACTGCAGCCCCTTCAAGGTAGCTACTCCAATCACAGGCGTCAGTAGTCCCCATCCATTCGATGTGAAGATCGTCGGTCTTTAATCACCGTCTTCAAATCTTCGACTTAAATCGTCATATTAATTATTTGAAATGAGTTGAACTTGGTCTTTTCAAATAATCCTCGAATAATTATCATTTAAATCATTTCATATCGTTCATATTTATTTGTAATGGTTTATCGCTATTTTATTTATTTAAAATAGCTCAATTATAAGTAAACGACGCTTTGGGTCAATGGGCGTCCCTGGCGCTGTTTTTATCCAAATTTGATTTGCACTTGTCTCGAAATCTAACCGTTGGATTTTGATGAAATTTATATTGTTTGGAAGATTTTCCAAAAGCGGTCCTAACTGTTCTAGTTTCTGGGAAAATCCGACGGTCGGATCTTTTGGTATAACCGTTTAAAGTTACGATTGCTGAAATGCTAGCTGCCGCGCGCGTTTCATTTAATTTTAATATATATATATACACGTATAAATATAAATCGTTTGGCGATTTCAAATTATTTATTCTTTAAATAATTTTCAACGCTTCATATTCATGTTATTTTTTTTTTCATTGTCTCTAAAATGACAATAAAAATGCTTCTTTAAATTCTAATCTTTTTATTGAATATAAAATATTAATAAAAATGTCACTTTAAAATCTACCTTTTTTATTGTCTCTAAAATGACAATAAAAAAATGCTTCCTTTAAATTCCATGCTTTTTATTGAATATAAAATGTAAACTTTTAATCCATGTTTCTATTTACACCTAAAATGTAAATATAAATGTACTTTTTATATTCATGTTTTTATTTACATCTAAAATGTAAATAAAAATGTGCTTTTCAATCCATGTTTTTGTTTACATCTAAAAATGTAACTTTCATTTCTATGTTTTTATTTACATCTAAAATGTAAACAAAAATATAACTTTTATTTATATGTTTATTCTCATCTAACATGTAAATACAAATGTGCCTTTTACTTCATGTTCCTATTTACATGTAAAATGGAAATAAAAATGTCCTTTTCTAATCCATGTTCTTATTTACAACAAGAATGTAAATAAAATGTACTTTTCTATAATCATGTTTTTATTCACAACAAGATTGTAAATAAAATGTACTTTTCTATAATCATGTTTTTGTTTACAACAAGAATGTAAATAAAATGTACTTTTTAATTCTAAGTTTCTATTCACATCTAAAATGTGAATAAAAATGTACTTTTATTTCTAAGTTTTAAACCTTTTTGATAATCAAAAATGTCTATTTTTGTTTGATCCTTTTACATGAACAAAATGTTTATTTCCCTTAAATGAACAAAAATGTTTATTTCTCTTAAATGAACAAAAATGTTTATTTCTGTTAAATGAACAAAAATGTTTATTTTTGTTTTAATCCTTTTCAATGAAGGAATAAGAGAATGATTTATTTGTATACAAATTTCTATTCTAACTTTACAAATAAAAATGAAAATTTTATTTGTTAACAAATTCTATTTAACAAAAATGATATTTTTGTTAAATCTAATTTATTTCAACTAAAATGATACTAACTACCATAAAAAAGCAACCCTTATTGTCTACTCTTTTCTAATGATTCATATTACAATAAAAAATGTATTTTTTGTTGTCTACTCTTTTCTAATGAAACCTTTTATAACCAAAATGTGATCTTTATTCTAAAGCAACCCTTTTTGTGATAAACAGGTTTAGCATGTTTTTATTTCTAATCTAACATTAAAAATAACTTTTTAATGTTAAACATGCTATCAACATGAAATTCTTTTATTTCTAATGTGATATTTTCTAGCAAAATGTTCTTTTTATTCTAGCATGTATTTTCCAACCCAAACTTGACATATTTATATTCACATATGTTTTCTGACCAAAAATGACTTTATATTACCATATAATTTCTTATGTAACCCAATGTCAAATAAAAGAATATTTTATTTGTTTACCTTTTCTATGTGTTATAATAAAAGAATATTTTCCAATGTTAACATTTTCTATGTGTTTTAATATCATATAAAAGGATATTTTATATGTTAACATCTTCCTATGTTTTCAAATATCTTATAAAAGAATATTTTTCCTATGTTAACATTTTCTATATTTTCTAATAGCTTATAAAAGAATATTTTATATGTTAACATTTTTCTATTTAACAAAAATGATATTTTGTTTTATTTAAACTATTTTAACCAAAATGATAAAATTGTTTACAACAATTTTATAATAACAAAATGACATATTTGTTTTCAATTATTTCATTTTAACAAATATGATACATTTGTTTTAACTATCTTTCTAATCAACACCATTGTTAATCTTTTAGAATTGACAAATCTAATTAACGCAATTGTTAATTCTTGAATTAACAAATCTAATAACTCAGCATGATTATTTGGTTTCACTTTTTGGTTACAACAAAAATGAGATATTTTTGTTTTTAATCTTTCCGTCACAAAAAAATGATATATTTGTTCTCGTCAATTTTATAATAACAAATTGACATATTTCTAGTTCAACTAATTTAATGAACAAAAATGTAACTTTTCGATTTAACTATAATCTAATTACAAAATGTTAATCTTTGTTCAACCATAATCTACTTAACAAAAATGTTAATTTCAACCCAATGTATACTGACAGAATGAAAGTTTTATTTTGCCAATTTTGATTTAACATAAAGGACATGATTATTTTGTTAATTCTGATATGAAAAAAATATTCCACCACATTAACACATCAACAAACAGCATCCAACAAATTTAAATCCAATTACGAATATTCCGCCAATATTACAGCACATGTGTAACACTAAAATTATGATTAACAAATTTTAATTATATAAATAAACGAATAGAATTTCTCACCGAGTAATTTAGATCTAAAATTTCCTGAATTTCCAAAATGCTCAGTTTCAGATCTAGTCAACTCCATCGCGTAGATCTCGTTTTTTTGGTTTCAATGCACTTCGTTTCATCAAATTCTGATCATCTATGAGAGAGATACAATGTTTTATACGTTGAATTATATTAATAAATAATAAAATTGATTACATTTCTTAATGAAAATTTTTGGCCGCCGTGTTTTTTTATTCTTCCTTATTCGTTGGTTTACAGGAAACTGAACCCCACCTTCAATCCTTCTCTCTCCTTGCGCGCCCCACCTCGATCCGCCATACCCAGATCCGAAGCCACCAACTCGAAGCGCTCTGCCACCTCATCCACCACCGTGAGCATGGTCACGCTCGCTGCCCCCTAGGCGCAGGAAACAAGGCTCGAACGGCGCCTCTTGTCTGCCCAAATTCGACCACTACGCTCTATTTAAACAAATCATAACCGCATCAAAGTGAGGAGCTCGGAAAGTTGAACGATCTTTGCCTTGGATAGATGTTTTAATTTTGTGTAGATTGAGAGAACTTAAGGGATTAAGTAGGGATGATATCGGCCATTCGCTGGAAGCTATGGCGGCTGTAGTATTTTGAGGATTAGGGTTTAGATAATTTTAACCTATATTTATAATATTTAATTAATTTAATTGAACCCTTAAGGCCCGTTTAGCCACTAACTCCAATTCAGGTCCAACGACAATCATTCCTAGACAATAACCCCCATTTCGGATCCAATGAGCTATGTTTCGTGAGCCCAAATGACTGTTTCAGCCACCTTTTCTTTAATTTAAAATAAATACATTTATTATTTAATTTAACCGTATATATAAATTCACCGGGGCTACATATGGACTCTAAAAATTACAAAAAAATTATTTCTGGTTATATTTTAATGATACGGTCCTAACAAAATTAATTTTGTCGAATTCCGAGACCGTTTGAAAAATGGCCATTTTCAAGTCGATTATATTTGATTGAAACTGACAAAACACATTTTCTTTTGCCACACTCACATATTAATTCGAAAAATTATGAATATTGAAACCTAAAAATAATTTGACATTCCGGTTCCAACAAAAGTGGTCTCGTTGAAAACAGAGGTCGTTTGAAAAATGACTATTTTTAATATTAAAATACATATATAAATCCTACAGCGACTATTCTGAATTTTAAATTGGAGATAACTTTTGATTCCCGCTATGAATTTTCAATTCTTCGGATTCGTTGGAAAGATATTATTAAATAGATTCAAATATTTTTGGTTTCGCTAAAATCCGTTAAATTTTGAATCCGGTACGTCCAGTCAAAGTTCAGCTTTGACTTTCCAAACTACCGTGCTATTTCTAATTCCTTTTGGAATTAAAATAAATATATTCGTTTTAACTTCGATTAAAATAAATTTTTCGTCGTTATTATTTAAAATAAATCATTTTAAATATTCAATTTTCATTAAAATTTTCGAAATAAAATTTTTAAATTGGCCCCAAAATTCTGGGTTGTTACACTTCCGCTCTCTCTCTTTAAGCTTAAATCTCCTAGCTAGTTGAGTGTAGAGTCCCTAGCAATCCGCCATTAAAATCCTATTGTCAAGAGTACCAGATTAGTCATTCATCTTTCCAAAGCTTAGACGGCTAGGGACAAAGAACCGACCCAAGCTTGTGAAGATAAATAACCTGCTTCCCTCCCTTAGATCCATTCCCATTTGACTTACCTCCGATGTTGATGAAAAATATTGTTAACACTTAATAATATATTATTGAATTACGTTTAAGTTTTTTCAGATTACAAATCATTTGTTTAGCATAGATAATATTTATTATTAGTTTTAGTATATTTTAATTATATACTAATTTGAAATTACACAAAAAGTTACTAAAAAAAAATTAATTTTAACATTTTCAAAGCCATTTCAAAAGTTTAAATTTTCAATAGATCATAAATGAAAATTTGAAGTTTGTTATTTCCTTTCGTATTTCTTTTAGGGAATATAATTCTAATTATTTTCCAATGAATTAAACAATAAATTAAAAAAATTATTTCCAATTTTTTGTTTTGTAGGCGAGAGCTTAGCTTATGTCACAAATAAATTCATAACATATTTGATTTTGTATGATTTACTTATAGTATATTGATCTAAATAATACTAGAAATTATGAAATTATTTGCTTACTATCTAAAATAAAATTACTTCAAAATTATACATATATAATTATATAATAAAATTTAATCAAAGTATGGTGTTGTAATTAGATATGACCCATGTACATATATGTAATTGAATAGTATGTGTATATGATTTAACAGAATATTAATCATTTTATATACTATGCAGCTGTACTGATCTAATATATATAAAAAATCCCTTACATAAGCAAATTGACACATATAATGAAAATAATTTATGGAAACATTATTACATATCGAAGTCGCCACCTAAATAACAATATATATGTATATATATATATCACAAATGAATAATTGATAAAATCCATACCTAAGTACCAAAGACTTGAAGCACGCTATAAAAAGTGATTTCTCTCCTTTGAAAACTTTTTCTCTTCAATGGATTGATAGTTCTTGAATCGTTGACCTTTGACTATCGAAAAGTGATTGATTTGATTTCAACTTAAAACCAGTGGAGATGAGGGTAGGAAAAAGACAATTCTAACAAGATCTAAGTAGGGCCTAAAGGCTTTGAAAGGTTCTTTAAAGGTTGAGGATAGAGATGCTTATGTAGATAAGAATTTGGAGATATTTTAGAACCAATATCCTATATCTTCTCTACTAGCTCTCTTATCTTTGTCTTCCATATCAAAGCCTTTGTGGCACCATCATATGATTGCATATTACCCTCATCATTGTCAACTTTTCTATCCCTTTTAATGGTTTTGCACCCGTTTAAGCCCAAAAATATGTTATACAATCAAATCCAATTTAGCCACTTATCGATATCGTATATTGGTTGATACATTTGTAGAAAACACAGTTTCATTATTTTGATGATAACTATACGATAGTGCTACTAATATGTTTATTAAGTTATTTCAAGTCAGCAGTGGTTGAAAACAAAATTGACATGAATTACACTACATAAAAAAGATGAAGCGAAAATAAAGCAAAAAGTAAAGAAAAGAGAATAAGCAAGTATATGAAACACATATAAGCATGAATAGATGGAAGTTGCAAGCACTATTCAAGAATACGATAGAGATGGGACTTGAACTTGCACCACTTACAGGGTAAAGACATGCCTCTACAAACTAGACTACACAAGCATTTGAAATACAAATCAAACGTTTGTCATTATAATTTAGACATCTGACCTAAGAATCTAAAAAAAAATCAACACTTAGCTCAATTGTTTGAACCTAGGTTTGGAATGTTAGCTGCATCTGACCTGGTTCAATAGACGTCTGACAAAAAATATGATGTTGCCAAGACTTGAACCCAATATACTCGAAAAATATGCATGTGCCTCTACCAACTAGACTATAAGAGTTTTTCGTTTGAAATTAACACCTAGAAATCTTCAATGGTTTAAATAGATTACTCATGAGCCAATAGAAGCAACTTTTCCAAGAGTTACGAAATTCCAATGGGAGCGTCTTTTCCAAACAGAATTGCTGAAGGGTTGCTGCTATTTAATGATATCTTTCCACTACTATATAAACTTTCCACTTTCTCAAAACCAAACAATTCTCTTCTATAAATCAGAGTATTTTTTTCAAATGCTCAAATTCAATATTCATTCAAAAAGCATTCTATCTATTTCTTCTACACATCAAGTACTTCAAATAATATACTACCGGTAACAACCCGAATTTCAATAGACTGAATTTTTGTCAAAAATCCCAATCTATCAAAGCTCAAGTTAGCATGTCTGATATCTAGCAGAAACTACAGAGATAATAAATATATTAAAGCTTGATAAAGCATATCACAACGAAATGGATAACATATGATAATCAAATATAGCCTTACTGAAATAATAACACTTTTTAACAAGTGTCCTAAGCCTACCAAATCATTGCCATAAATCTAACATGTGAGCATGTTATGACGAGGGGGTCAGAACATAAGTTCTGGTGAGAGGGCCAATTATACATTCTGAAATAACCCTACATATACTATTTAGTTAAATTTTCTTTATTATTAGGTTATTCGGGTTAACAGCACTCTAAGATCTGCGCTCATGTCGTTCCTATCTACTCCCCAGTAGATTAAACCTAATATAATATAATGTAGCTAAGACCAACATCTTAAGGTACTCTCCATAGTATCCTCCGTGTACAGTCTTCGTCGTCACACCCCAAAAATATGCACAACCTCCATCCTACACCAAACCACGTATGGAAATCAATATTGTTACGCCATGTAATCGCACAAAACCACCATCACTATGCCACGTAAGCATATAGATACTCGTATCTGAACTCCTCAGTCGAATCACACCTCAACACAGAGTAATTCCCTAATGTCTACAATACACCACCCAGTGCGTGTATCTAGTCCCTCATAGAAACGTACTGCCTACTATAACCCAAATCCCGTAATAGGGTTGCATCTAATGCACTGAACTCTGTTAGGAGCTTTCAATATCTATAAAGGAAAACTTCATTAGGCCTACAACAAAAATATTCACATATGGTATGTCTCTTTTCACGTTGGTTATGGCCTCACCCTGGCCAATCCCTCAACTAATAAAAGACTACATCAAGAGCTAATGACGTGTCCATAACAACCAATCTCACATCCAATTTGGCGTGTCCCTCAACCAACGTCCCGATAGTGAAAGATCATTGGTTTGTTGGTTTAGTCTTTCTGCATAACATTGACTGCCGATGACAGGTATCCAACGATTACTATCCTTAATTTGGTATTGGCCTTCCTCCTCCTAGAGCAAGGCAAACCGCCGAATCACCCAATGCCATCTGCTGTAGCCTTCTAACTACCACACCATAATTGCAGTCAAGGTACACTCTAGATGGTGCAGCAGACCTGGCTCCGAGTGACGACTTCATCTGGTTATTCCTCAGAAAGCCGTCTTAGAGTACCATGCCACGTCTTGTAGAAGCCCCGTGCTTCCCTCTACTCCATTAGAATAATCAGTTGGACGTGCTCCTCTTGTGTCTCCAGACGCCGTGATGATCTACCCCGTTGGGTTCTTCATCTCCATACAGACTGGTCCCAGCGCATCACATCATCGCGTTATTAGATCCTACGCTAATCTGTTAATCACATGCTTGCTTTATCTCATCGCACTTCTATTAACTTTGTTATCCACATATTCTCTTTCTATTCAAGTTACTTTGTTCATTAGCTCACAACGGCTGCTTACTTTCTACAATCGGCCCTATGCCGCCGAAGCGGACTTCCGCTTATTATTTATTATATTTATTAAACTTAACACTTCCAATGATAAGTCTACTAATATTAAGCCTAATTTATTCTTAATTATAACCTTATATTACACTGTTACCACAACATTGTTGTTGGTTCTCTTATTAAGTTAGTTCCCTTAACTAAGGTTTATTAATAAGTTCTCTATTTACCATTAATTATAACTTACGTTATAATTACACTTGTCCCTACGATAAGCCTGTCTATTATATTTCATTCCCATTTATATAATTAATTATAATATATTATATTCTCCTTTCATCACAATTTTCCTTAGGTTCCTTTATATAAACTAACTTTTACTACTGTAATCTTTCTTTATTCACCGTCTTGTGCATTCTTATTATTCCAGGAAAATATTTCCCACACTTCATTAAATTGGCTAGCAGAAGATATAAAAATCTATTTTTTTTTGGCATAGCCGACCGATTTTTAAAGTGACCGCAAACACTTTTATTATTACCAATAATAAATACAAGTATAATAGGAGGTTGGTGGTAGCCAACCTATTACAATACGGTTTTTAAGGTGGACCGTTTGTCGTCAAGGGCATTTATTATGGACAATCTACGGATCCAATCGGGTAATACTACAAAAGTGGACATATTCGACACTAATTTGTGTGCGTTGCATGAAAAGTGTGGCGAAAGCTATGCTTTTTTGATCTTCTACAACAATATTCATATGCTGTTGCATTAAACGTGAATGCATTGTTGCGATATGAATTCTAGTGTTCTAACATGCAACACCAGTTAAAAGCATTGTGTTACACTAGTTAAAAAGTACACCTCATCAATCCATATCCTCATAAACGAAAAATCACGACCCTCCATCCACATTGATCAATCCACGTTCCCCTTTTTGGTTCCCGCTAAGATTTTCATTCCTGCGAACGCAATACTTATTTTCATTTCGTTCCCACCAAATCTCCTTTTCACACCCTAGTCTAATCCGTCGCACCCATAACTTTCCCCTATCCCTCAAATCGAAAACCGTGAATTGGAGATCGAAAACATGACGCCTCAAATCGAAAGCCTCAAATCGAAAACCCTAGTAAATTGGAGATCAAAGACACGACGCCTCAGAATCGAAAGCCCTAGTAAATTGGAGATCGAAATCTGTTGTTCGCGAATGTGTTTTTCTGGTAATGTTGTTTTCTCCTAGAATGATTAGTTGTTCCTTTTTCCTAGAAAGATCGAGTCCCTGTTAGTACATTTTTTATTTAGCTGATTCTGTAAGAGTTGGATTTTGACAAGTACTTTTGGTTTGTATTCTTAGGTAGAAAGGGGAAATGTGGTGATTTTTGATGGGTTTGTGTCGGATTATAGCTTGTTTCTTCTCAAATGACATAATTCGATACTTGTGTATGTTGTTTTATAGCATTAGCTATAAATGCTTAATTAAGCATTTATTATATGTTTTTTAGTGTTTATTTTATAAGACTGTTTAGCCGATGAATTAACCACATAGAGATGCTTTTTGTGAATTAAATGTGTATGACGAGGAACACAAATTATTATTATTATCATAGAAAAGCTGGAAATTTTGATTTTGAGAACTGTCCAAGCTTCTTCAAAAAGCTGTAGCAAATATTTATAGAAAATCTTGGGTTAATGGCTTCTTAAAAATAAACCAAATCTAAATGTCTTAACTGACAATGCTAATACCAACAATTACAAACACTCTATAGAGTTAATATTTGAAATGTCTATACACCTAGAATGAATTAACAATTTTAGAAATTAAACGTGTTCCGTCTGCTTTTAATCTTGATCACAATTATTATTAGTGAATACTTGACCATTATGTCATATACCCAAAAGCAAAAGTGAGCACTAATATTAGATAGTGAACGCGAGTTATTAATTCTATTAAAGGAACATATAACATCATTAAAATATCCTTCTATAATCCAATTAATATCTTACTTAGAAGTATTGCACAAGAGCTGATTCTATTACCGAAGTCTTTGAAATTGAGAGCTACAGCCATACACTTTTGAAACTTGTAATTGAAAACCTCCAACATTTGTTAGCTTACATGTAATACATTGTTGATCTACGCATATGACTTGATGTTTCCAATATTTCCTACCGTAACACAGCAAAATTATGCCTTCACATGAACTTAACCTGAAGAGAAGGTGCAGACTAGAATATCTACTATTGATATGATGAACTCCATTGCTCGAGGGCAGAAGATTGCCATCATCTCTACGGCTGGGCTTCCTCATAACGAAATTGCTGCTCAAATTTGTTGTCAAGCAGGACTGGTTAAGCGTTAGAGAAATCCAATAATCTCTTGCAGGTAGAAAGATTCTGATTTAATGATTTAATCTTTTGTGAAAATGAATAAAATTATAAAAGTTTAGGATGCATTTGGTTTGGTGTTTTAAGAGTGTTCTGTTTTAAAATGATATATTTTAGCATCAAAAGAACTTGAAATATGCAATATACAGTTTTCTCCAAAATTTGAAAATGGTTAGAAATGTTAAATCTTTCTAATTTATTTATTTTCCCAAAATATATAGTTTACCAATCAGATCTCAAAGTTTGAAAGAATACGTTTTAAAATTTTACATTCTTAATATAAAAAAATGGAAAACAACCACTCTACGTTGTCATTTATATTACATCTTAATTCATATATACTTTAAATAGAATCTGGAGTAAATATTGAAACTACCCAATCTTCATTCTCATTTACGTTGAATGTTACTTTAAATGTAATAACGTGTACACTAGACTAATGTTATACTAAACAGTAGTAAAATGTGAATTACTAGCTTGCAACTCGGGCAAGCTCAAGGCAACGATGGCGGTTGGTCATCTTCGGTCTCCAAAATGTAGGGCCTTGGAAATATTGATTTTGTACATATACTTTCAATCAGCATATCTATTTTTAAAAGGTAAAGTGATCAACTGTTTAAAAATTTGGTTTTGTTTGGGGGACACTGTTTTTTCCCTTGAATCTCAGCTCTATGAGCCGTCTCAAGTCTATCTACATGTCAAATTATAAAATCTAAAGTTATATAACATGATGATATATGTTCTGAAATCTCAACTAATGAATGATAGGATTGTTCACGATTTGTAGTAGGGTTGTGTTCGGAGAAGTTTGTAGGGTATTCGATTGAGTAGCGGTTGATGTTTTTAATATCATGATGGGCTTGAGTGAACTCAGATGTGGTCGGGGAAGTAGCGGTTGATGATTTTAATTTCATCGATTGTCTATTTTTGGAGTAAATAATGAATATAACAGAAAGAATTTTTAACGCTTATTTTTAGAGTAAATCTCTTTTGCTCCATTTTGCGTTTATCTTTAACCACCCAATAAAATTTATTCTTCACTAAATCATAATCGTAAGCCGCTTAAATCGTAACTATCTTCTTCACTGTTTTCGTCACTACCTTTAACTTTCTTCATTTGAACCTATCAGCAATGCTGAAAATAAGAAGTAAGCAAAAATGGTTTGGGATGCTAGGATGAAGAGTTGTATGAGCCTGTCTAGTTATTGGAACTGGCAAGGCTGCATCACCATCCTAGACACTAGAAGTAAGTACCCTGACTGTTTCTTTTGTTTGAAATGTATATTTGATTTCTTTGATTACATTGGATTTCAAGATCTACCTAATTCAGCACCATCCTAATTTTCATATTTGGAGTATAGGATGCATATTTGCAGAAATGTTGTTTGGAAAGCCATTGTTTCCTTGAAAGAATGTGGTGCATCAATTGGAAAGAATGTGGTGCATCAATTGGAAAGTATGCATATAGACATTGCAAGGGAATTAGCAAGATTTGTTGGGGTGTGCAAAGCTCTAATTATACAACATTTCGCTGAAACAATCGCGGGAATGGTGATAATAAGAAGTTTCAATCAAGAAACAAGAATTGTCAACACAAACTTCTGCTTATCCGATGATTACTCTCGACCAAAATTTCATAATGTTAGTGCTACAGAAAGGCTTTATTTTCGTTTGGACATGCTCTCTTCCATCAATCTTTCATTTTCTTTGATATTTTTGATGTTGGTTCCAAAAGGATATATTGATCCAGGTACTATACTCACATTGGCTTATAAAATGAAAATAGTTTCTTTAATGATCAGAAGGCTCAAATGGAATTTTCATTGTTTTAGGTGTTGCGGGTTTAACTGTGACATATGGACTTATTCTGAACTCGGTACAATCATGGGTCATACGTAGTCTATGCAATGTTGGAAACAAAGTAATCATGGTTCCAAATGGATGCGGATTTCCTGGGACGATGAGATGGGTTGATCTGATATTGTTTGTCAAATGATGCTTGTTATTATAGTATAGGTTTATGATAGAAACATGTAGCTCTTATGTTCTTGTTGTATTCAGTCAAAATTGTGTTATTGATGTATTAGTTGTATCTGATTTGATGTTATTTGTTAATAAGGCACTCTTATGTACAAAAATGGTACTGTAGAATTTCTAATTAAAGCATTGTATTTGCTTTCTTCTTATGTAGCATTTGCCTTCTTTACTGTTGCATTTGATTATTTTTTTATGTTGCATTTTAAGATAATTGTGTTGCATTACATTATGCAGTGGTGTTGCATTTGAAAAAATATTATTAATTCCACTTGTGGGCCCCACAGCTGACGTGGCGTGTGATACGTGGACAAATGACATGGCGTCTGACGCGTATGCAGCTGATGTGGAAAGCTGTTGTGGCGTGTGACACGTGGGCAGCTTACGTTGAAAACAGACGTGGCGTCACTATCGTGACCTGGCAGCTAATGCTTAAGGCAATGCTGAATACCGTTGCATTACGTGCATATAGTGTTGCATTACGGCTATAATGCACCACTTTCTTTCCATGGGAGTAGATGGGAAAAAGCGTTGCCTTAGAGGCCTAATGCAATGGCCGCGGATGCCACACCCCCCTGGTGTTGCCTATTTGAAAAAATGGCATACGACAACACTTTTTTGATCTACTGCCACATAAAAATATTGTCGAATATGCACACTTTTGTAGTTGTGGGGATTACAACAATGGAGCTACCTTACATGCCATACCACAATAATTACATCCACTTATGACTATCTCTCCACGCAGGGAGAGCATGAATTTCATAATACACCCATTACAATTTGAAATCAATACGATACAACAAACAAGTAAAATGAAATTAGTACAAAGTACTATACTATCCTACTTGCTGCTAAGAACTATACAGGAATAGTGAAATTAAGTTGTAGAATGGCAGTAGCTAAACGCAGCATGACATATTGGCACCATACTCCAAAAGCAAAGCACAATAACCAATAGAAGGCATGGTCCAAGGACCAACCAATCACATCAAAGAACACAAACTGAAAGCAACTTCCATCAATGAATGTGACATAGACACTGACATGTTGCTAAAATGACGGTGAGTGATGATCAAAACTTACAACGAAGTGCAGCATACACCAGTCGAATAACAAACCCTTAGACCAACCCCAACGCGGGGTTGGTCAGTGGGCAACTGACCCCCAACGCGGGGTTGGTCAGTGGGCAACTGACCCCCAACGCGGGGTCAGTTGCCCACATGGGGGTTGCTTTGGCAACCCCCAAGGTTGCCAAAGCAACCGGGTTGGTTGCTTTGGCAACCACCTTTAGCCGGCTTATTTAAAGCCGGCTAAGGGGGGGTTGAATTATTTCTCCCCCCCCCCTTAGCCGGCTTTAAATTAGCCGGCAAAGGCAGCAACGGCTATTTTAATAGCCGTTGCTCCCTTCCCTCTCCTCTCTCTCCTATAGCCTTCCATCTTTAAATACAACCTTTTTTTCACTTTCAAAACACACAAAATTCTCTCATTTTACTCAACCATCAAAGTAGTATAATTTACAGCATCCAACTGCAATGTCAAAGAAAACAAACAGCAAGAATACAAAAGGAAAAGCGACGATGCCTACCCAAAGCTTTCCGAATCCGTTTGATTATGTTCATGATCAGCAAGAGTTTCCATCCACAAATTCGTACCAGCGCAACGAACATTTTAACTCAGGTACAATGCAAAACACCTCAAATTGTTATCTTCCACAGCACAATCCTAACCTGTACCAGTCACAGCAAAATTCTAATCATTTTCAAAACACTCAAGTTTCCACCTATGGTCGTAACCCCTCTGTCCAACAATCTTATATCAGTCAACCCTATTCATCCCCAAACAGCTAACATCAATCGACATTTCCGGATACCTCACTCAATCTGTCCAGGAATTTGAACATGTTATTCGGGGATAATGGTCTTGAAAACGACGAAATGGGAAACGATGGCAATGAGATTTATGAATCTGCTGGGATTCGGCCTCCTATGAAGAAGCAGGTAAAATGGTCACCTGATGGACAAGCCGAACTAGCATATTGCTGGGTTCAGTGTTCCAAAGATAATGTGAAAGGCACAAGCCAAACTGAAAGCTCATTTTGGAATTCGGTTTGTAAATTATTCAACGGTCGAAGTCCACATAATCAAGCACGCTCGGTTGACTCGTTGAAGCAGTCATGGAAGAGAATCAATGCTTGCTGCCAACTTTGGAATGGGATAATGAGTGGATTGGCTAGTAGACAGCAAAGTGGAGCAAACGACATGGACTTGGTAATAAATTATAACAAGCTTGTTTTGTTTGATGTTTATTTAGATTATTTCTTTTATGTTAAGTAATGTTACGCAGCTTAGCGAAGCAAATGCTGTGTATATGGCCAAATCAAAAAACCAACCGTTTACTATGCAAAAATGCTATGACATATTATGTCGGGAAGATAAATTGAGCAACGTGCGACATGAACATACCACGCAACGATTTATGCCGTTGAGACCGACCGAAGATGTTAGCCCTGGAAGCACAAATCCATCTGAAGACACACCATTCGCAACAAGTTCCGGTGGACGACCCCCTGGCAGATATAAAGCGAACAAGAAACCGACGAAAGATTACAGTCAGTATTACAAGCAACTCGATGGACGTATGGCAGTTGCAGAGGAATCGAATAGGGAGTATATCGAAGCGAAGGAAGCAGCTAGGAGAGAGAGAAGAGAGAGAGGGGAGGAAAGGCAACGAAGACACGAAGAGATGCAGCAAACAAGAATAATTGAATTGGAGTTACGAAAAGCGGAGCTCGCTCGACAACAAAATGCAGATGATTTCGCTCTTATGAGTGTCAAGCTGGATGATCTAAATCCCATACAGAGGAGGTACATGGAAAAACGTCTTAAAGAGTACCAGAGACGTAATGTAGATTAGTCCGTTTCCTTTGTAGAGTATGTTGTAGTTTCTTTTTAGTACCGGTTGCAGACCTTGTTGTACTTTAAGTTATTCAGTTACGTTCTTGTATTTTATGGATGTTATGTAGATGTATTAAATATTCGTAGAGCAAATCATACAACCATTAATTTAAAATGAAATATTACACTACAGTACGTGATGGCATATAAACGTAGATAATACAGATATGAATCGAAACATTAAGCAGTTAATTAACTATTGGTTTCCCGCAAACTCCCAGTAGTGCTCAACTAGCTCTTCACGTAATTCTAAATGAGCTTGTGGATCTCGGACTTCTTCTAGTCATTGCAAGTATTCTGCAAACGTATTTGGGTCTTTATACGGTTTTTTCCTAAATTCCACTGCAATGTCCGGGTAGTTACGAAGCTGGAGTTCATATCCTCCTCGTTCCTCCTCAACAATCATATTATGTAAAATAATGCAACAGTACATTATGTCGGCTACAACTGCTTTATCGTGGTAGTGAACTTCGTTTCGAAGTATATGAAATCTACCTTGGAGTACTCCAAAAGCTCATTCAATATCTTTTCTAAGACTCTCTTGCTGTTTCGTGAATAAGGCTTCTTTTGCATTGTTCGGTTTTCTGTATGCTTGCACCAGCGTCTTCCATTTTGGATAAATTCCATCCACGAGATAATAACCAACAGAATGTTCTTTGCCACCGATTTTGTAGTTGCAAGGAGGTGAAAGGTCATTATATAAATCGTTAAATAAATAAGATTGACGTAGAACATTAATATCATTTAGATAACCAGGAACGCCAAAAAAAGCATGCCATATGTAAAGGTCAAACGAAGCAACAGCTTCTAACACCATTGTAGCTTTTTTCATATGGCCTTTATATTGGCCTTGCAGTGCTACTGGATAGTTTTTCCGTCTCCAGTGCATACAATCCAAGCTACCCATCATACCTGGAAAACCGCGTTGATCTCCCATTGCTAATAACCTCGCAGTGTCATGAGGGGTTGGAGATCGCAGATACTCTTCACCGAACTCTCGTACGACGGTTTTACAAAATTGTTTCATACATTCCACCGTAGTTGACTCCCCAATTCTAATTTTGTCGTCGAGAGAGTCAGCAGAACTTGCATAACAAATCATACGTAGTGCAGCAGTAACCTTTTGAAGCGGTGAGATGCCAAGTTCGTTGATTGCATTTCTTCTATGTGTGAAATATACGTTGTTCGCGGACACTTTAGTTAGTACTCGAGCAAACACCCTTTTTGACATACAAAATCTTCGACGGAAATATACGTCTCCATATACTGGGTTTACGACGAAGTAGTCCTTGACAAGTTGATTGTGACCAGATGGGTAGTCGCGTCCATATCGCATTTCTTTTCTACCGACGGCGCTTCCACCTTGGGTCGACGCTGAGCTTTCAGCAATATCACGTTCTATCGCGTATCTTGTTTCTTCTTGAAATGCCTGTTGTTGTTTGTTACGGCGGTCAATATACTCATCAGATGATGAAGAGGATGAAGAGCTTGAAGACCAACACCATAACCTTTTTAACGCACTCATCGAATTAGTAGTTGTTGTAAAATAGTTTGTGTTTGAATGAACCAAGGACACCTCTATGTATAGCAATTAAATTGTATCTCGTGCTATCATTAACATTTAGACCTTTAGTTCTTTACTCATTCCTTTACTTTATGTCACGTAATATGCTGTCCATGATAATAAGGGATAGATTCCTTTACTTTATGTCACGTAAGACCTTTAGTTCTTTAGTTCTTTACTCATTCCTTTACTATATGTCACGTAATATGTTGTCCATGATAATAAGGGATAGATTCCTTTACTTTATGTCACGTAGGACCTTTAGTTCTTTAGTTCTTTACTCATTCCTTTACTTTATGTCATGTAATATGCTGTCCATGATAATAAGGGATAGATCCCGTGAAAGCATAGTTGTCTGGCAATAATGTGTCCATCTTGATGCCAAATAGGTATATAAATATGCCATATTTTCACCCTATAAACAACCAACACTTCATACCGTATTAAAGTTTCTCTTTTTACCCTCAACTCGTATCGGATTCAGCAATGGCAAACTGGGATATTGATGATGAAGAGATGAACAAATGCTACGACGCATTTGAACTGTCACGGCAAGGCCTACGTAGTAAGAAGGGTAAGGAAAAAGTTGTTCAAGATAATGAGGAAACTTCCGATCCGCCGAATACGAAAAAGGTTTCGCTCACTGCTCGTTTACGCGCAGTTGTTGCAAATCGAACGCCTGGTAAACAGATATTATATGAGGGACGTGTTGTCGAGCCCCTACACCCCATTGGGCCCACAGTACCGGGTGGAGAGTACCCAAGTTGTCGTTGTGGAGACGAATCGGTCGTGGTTGTAGCTAAAACGGAACAAAATGCTGGTCGTCGTTTTTTCGGGTGCGCTTCTTTCGAGGACCACCGGTATTACCCGAACGAAGTCCAATGTTGTAATTTTATGCAGTGGCTTGACCCGCCAATGTGAAAACGAGGGCTGCAGTACGCCTTGGAAGCGCAAGCGGAAATAAGGTGCTTGCAGAAGATAGTTGCTGAGGCAACTAGACTTGGGTTTGTCAGAAATTCGTAGTGACGTCGGTTACTAACTAAGTTCATGTTTATTGTTGTTGCTGAGGCATCATGTATCTGTACGGCTTGTATCTTTTTTAGGTTTGTGTTTAATTTTTAATGTTGTTCGTCTTCTGATACCTGTGTTTACTTTATAAGAAACGATAATATAATCGTAAACAAGACGATAATTTATGAATCATTGTTAGTTCTAGCTTAAGAATAATTTATGAATTATCGATGGTAGATCTTTACCATAGGCAAATGATTTTGTTTCTTGCTTGTATGTGCATCATAATTTTTAGTACTTATTTCATTGTTATCTCTGGTAAGCAGTATTAAGACTCGTTAAATATTTCAATCAGTGATTAAAATAAACCACGCGGATTCGTTTAACAAACACGTACGCACGATCATGCGGATTACATATAACGCACAAACAGATAACATAAGAAAACACAACGGTTACACATAAGGACGTACAAGCAAAGTACACCTACAGGATAATACAAATACGAAACATACGGTTGAATAACCTACTACAACGGGACATCACACTAAAACAAATATACAGACAAATACAACATGAACGTCTACTAAATAAGATACAACTAATCATCATCTAGATCCGCAGGCTCCATCTCCACATCCTCATCATCATCTGCGGTCCTCAGCTCGTTCATACGAGCAGTCAACTCATCATACATTACCTGTCGCAGACCAAGCGTCATCTGATAAAGATCCTGATAAGAAAAAACAGCTGGATCTGGATACTCCGTCACTTCTAGCCGTAGTATATCAACATACCTATCAGATCCGTATGTAGTTGGTACTGCAACAGTCCAACCGTAGTCTGGCACCTGGGAAGCGCGTGGAGGAGGTGGATCCTGGGGAGCATGGTAAACCTGCGTGGACTGTGAAATATCAGCAATGAAAGGGGGCTCAAGGCCAGTACGGAGCGCAGAAGGTCCAACCAAGTCAACGGATGCAGCATGCACAAAACTCCCGGTCTGGGGTGGGGAATAATACTGACGCCAGAAAGAAATATAATCCCTACCGGTAAGAATGAAATCACTGGCTGGCCACCAATCGTCTGCGTGCTCCTGTAAAGCACTAGCAGTATAAACCCTGGGAGTAGCTGTATGTGGGTGTGGATCATCAGGAACAGCATACTCAACATATATCTATCTCCAACATCGTTCCCCTAAGTACCAGAAGCAACCTAAACTCGGGGGAGATGATACTAGTGGAAAGCGCTTCGTCGATAGATGAAGAGCATGCACCGAGGAGGGATGAGTAAGAAACTGTGAACCATCAAAGGGATGCCAGATAACTGCATCTCGCGTCCTCCGCAGCTCAATCTGATTGCGAGCTATGGCAAAAAAATGTTGTGCCTGTCCTCCAGGCACCGGTCTACGGTTACCCAAACTCCACGCTCGTACTCTAGGATAGAAAGTGTGTAATGCTGGATCAACGGTGGGAAAAGACAAATTGTGGAAGTACTCGAAGTACCAATACTGTAAAATCTCCCAAAAACCAGTAATCGAACCCACCCTGGTCCTAACGACACACTGAAGATCCAATGACCTATACAGGTATGCTAAAATAGGTGTTCCCCAATAATACTCAATCGGACAGATATCAAATGAAAACGGTTCAACTACCGCCACATAACCGCACGGCAAACTGCTCGAAGCATTTGTGAAAAATAAATTTCCCATCATATACAAAACAAATAATCGTGCAATCTCCAAATGATGAACCTTAGGCTGATTATTACTAGATAATTCCTGTATTGCTAGTTTAATTTGAGAGCATTTAATCTGGAAATTACTGGTGATGGCATTCTCTAAATCAAGATTTGGAAATAAAGTACGCAGAGTACCGTAGTTCTGGTACACCTCATCATACGGCAACGTTGCCCCTTGTCCTATGGAAAGCCCGGTGAGCATAGAAAAGTCCAGTGGAGTGATGCGCATCTCCCCAAAACCAAAGTGGAATGTATGAGTTGTTTTCCACCAACAAGCAGCCAATGCACCACATAATTGAACATCATTATTTAAAAGACGTTCGATACCTATGTATGGAATAATTATTTACTTACAGAGAATTTAATAACAAAGGAAATAATAAGTACATACCATGAGAATACGTACTCAAAAAGTGGCCTAAACCAATACTACTCAAAAATGTCTGAATAATAGCCTCTGTATCATACTCACGGATCTGACTATACAGACGAACAACACCAGCCCAAGACCCACGTGTTCGCTCGCTTCGAGCCTAATAATACGAATGAGAATTACTTATTTTATGTCCGACATTACGAAGGTAATATTTAATAAATAAAACGTACCGATGTGTCAACTAACGTGCTGACGTGCTCCTCTTCAGCGGCCAACTTACGAAAATCGGCCAACTGCTTATCCGGTCCTATATTTGGGTCCCGATGCGACTCCAAAACGTCGGTTCTCCTAGCAATCCGTCTTCTTCTAACGGACGGTGTCTCACGGTCTTCCGTACCAGCAGTCGGTACGTTCCGTTCTACCGGTTCATGCTCGTCACTAGGCTCTACATTCCGGCTACGGCTTCCGCTACCTCGAAGAGCCCGCATAACTCGTTTCATTTTTTTTAGGCGGTATACAAAAAAATGGTGGGAGCAAGTAATGGCAGACGAGAGGAGAGGAGAGGAATGGAGACGAGAGGAGAGGAGAGGAATGGAGAGAAAAGTTGTGGCGGCTGGGTTTTTTTTTATATGGTTCTTATCCGGCTTTTAAAAAGCCGGATAAGAGGTGTGGTGTGGATTAATCTCCACACCACACCACGGATTGCAATCGGACGGTTGTCCGATTGCAATCCAGGTGATACCTTATCCGGCTTTATAAAAGCCGGATAAGGTACCCAAAGCAACTCACCCATTGGGGTGAGTTGCTTTGCTGGTTGGATGGATTTGACAAATCCATCCAACCAGCATTGGGAATGCTCTTACATCTAGCCTATGACATAAGACCATGCTGAGGTGCGGCAAGGAAGAAAAACCAGAGCCATTACACACCGAGTTGTAGCAAAGCTTCCCATGGTGTAAGTGTAAAAGAACTGGTGCATAATGAGGATTACCCATCACCAAAGTCAGGCTAAGAAAAACACGCAAGCCACTAGTGCCTAACCCTAGATCAAGACAGAACAACACTCAACCATTCAAAAAATCAAAACCCGCATACAACTGATTAAACTCTTCAAGACGAACTTCTTGAAATCCCCAATCATCAAAGGCACTTCGTAATTACCAACACACATCGTACATCGAGCCAGATTACCAAGTAGTTTCCAAAGAGCTTACTTGTGCTAAAGGCAATGAACTGCTTCCCCTATTGGTCTACAGTATGCACAGTTAATAGTGAAACAAGCAAACAGACTTGACACAAGATGGAGTCGCGAACCGAACGAAGCGAAGATCCGACCAGGAGACCCAGAGACTCCGCGAAGAAGATAACATCGTCTACACAACAAGTTGAACCAATTCATATCAGACAGAAATCCAAATTCTTGACCCACACAGTGAAGTACAAGCCAAGGAATCAGAAATTGAAAGCTAGAAGAGGACACCACGATGGCAGCTGAAGGAAGTAGCGGGAATGAGTAACTAAATGGAGAGTGGGATCCGGCAATTATTGAGAGGGAAGGCGTCCAGATCTAGAGCAGATCTGAAAGTAGGGTTTGGAGAGTACACCCACGTAGGCGTAATCGTGGCAGCAGAGAGGAGATAAGGAGAGTGTTGTAACGATTAGAGTGAAAGGGCAGAATGCTAGAAAGCGTAAAAGATGAAAAAGAGAACGATAAAGAAAGGGTGCCATGACGCCATTAACAGGCATTCTCTCCAAACCGCTGTTGACAAGCGTTCTTTTAGTTTCATTATGAACATATATATAATTTATTTGATTAGTGTGTGATACGGTAAAAGATATCATATTTCACACTTATTCCCTTTTTTTCTTGTAACTACGTTCTCAGTCATTTTTCCGTGATTGTTATGGAAATGTATCCCTTTTCCAATCCCAACTTACCCAGTCCACTATTGATTCCCTTTTTCTGAGTTAGATATTAAGGGGAAATTTACAATAAAGGTTTATTTTTCTCAGCCAATTAATTTTAAGGACACGCGTTCCAAGTAATTATTTTTCAGGCTAAAGTTTCCGAAATCATTATCGGCTGTAAAATCAGCATCACTACTCACATTCGAAGATTCAAACGAAAACCAAAATTAGGTTTTATAAAGCTGATTATTCTACAAAATCAAAATCGTGTATCCAACTTCGATTATTTGTTGAAGAAATCAAATCGTCTCACTTAGAACTGAATATCGATACATAGACAATCTATGCTGACGATTTGCAATGATCTGAATCTATTGATTTCTAAACAAGTAAGTATTCCTCTGTCGATTACAATTTGTTGTCCATAAGTTGCTTTACTTTGCGATTTTTATTTAACGGTCCTGGATTGAAGTAATTATTCGTCAGTTGTTTATATTCACCAAGTACTGAAATTAAACATGTAAAAAAGATATTTGTGGAGCATTAAACATGTAAAAAAGCTACTAATGTTACCTTATTCAACATGGAAAAAATATATTTGTACTGAAATATGTAGTGCATTAAACATGGAAACAAGATATTTGTATTGAAATCAAACATGCGGAAAAACACTACAACAATCAGGACCTTTTATGGCATTGGAAAAACGTAATAAAAAGAATTAACAACATTTTTTGGTACGCTGTGTGTCAACATGCAGATAAAAGTCAGAAACAAACTATAGCACTAAGTCAATGCTGTGAAAAGTATGTTTTAATAGCGTTTAATCTGTGCTGTTAATACATTTCATGGCAATTCTGCTGATTCCTTTGAACTTTTTATTAGCGTTTTTCTAATGCCAACAAAAACATTCCTCAACGGTTCTCGAATGCTATAAAAAATATTTTTCAGCATTTTTTATGTGCCATAAAAAAAACTTATAGCGTTGATCTTTTGTTGTTATATTTATTAATAGCCTTTATTAACTACTATAAATGTTTTCACGTCAAATTTTAAAAATACTTTTTATGGGGTTTAATAAACGCCATTGAAAAAAACGCCATGAAAATTTTCAATAGTATTGTAAAAACGCCATAAAAAGTATAAAATCAATCTAACAAATGCTTATTCCAGTTTAAAATGTGCACATTATATCGATACCACAATTCAAATAAACCACATCATGCTAATAACATATTTTATTTTGATCGCACAATACACAACCAAGAAGTAAAGTTTTATAACTAAAATATGCAGTATTCTCATCGATAATACACAATAGGTCCATAATAGATCGTAAAATAGTAGTGTTATGTCAAACATGCACATACATAAGCAGCAGCGACGAAAAAATAGTACTACATAACATTCTTTCAAACCAAAATAGTCTTAGTAGCATAAATAACTTCGCCCCATAACTAACTGCAACAAAATCATCAACGTCGCCGTTTATGCACCTATAAAGCAAAAAAATTCAATATTGTTAGTCCATTCCAAAGCGAAGTTAATTATCAGTCTTTATGAGAAACATGTATATGAGCGAAACTTTGTGATTTAAAAATCAGAACAGTATAAAAATCTAAGCAATATAAAAATCAATGTATTTTATTTTATCTATTTTTATTATTTCTGTTATTTTTTCCTTTATCTATTCCTGACCAATATGAAAGTCGGAAATCCGAACAGTATAAAAACAAGGTATTTTTTCTTCATCTTTTCCTAGTATAAAAATCTGTATGTTCTTCTCTAAATTAAAGCTTCATGGTTGTGCAAGCACATGGTAGCATAGTTTCAAATTTCTGAGGACACGTTCATGGCTCTGCAAAAGTGAGTGAACTGATGCAAGTCTGTAAAAAGAGTGAATTTAACCTGGAATCATGCAATGAGATTTAGCAAATTTCTTAGGACACGTTCATTAATAAATACAAAGAGATTTAGCAGTGGCTACTTCTTCCTCTAGTAGAATCATGCAAGTCTGTAAAAAGCAATAATGCACATGTTAATAAAGTGGAAATTTAACATGGAAAAAATAACCACTATACTTCTGGTGGATAATGCATTAATGAATTGTCATCGCTGAATCAACATAATCTTCAATTAAAAATCTAATCTATGTAATAGAACAGAGCTGCACCTTTTGGTGTAAACCAATTATACATTTGATACCCGAGAACGTCAACCAAAATTCTAGTATATTTACTTTTACTGATCAACACTGGTCAGATCGAAGAAACGAAGGCCTCCTCATAAAATTGAGTAATATGGATAAGTTAAATGTATTATTGGAAAGCAGTATTAAGTTAAAAGATAAAAATCACACTGATAAATGCATGATCTCCCTTATATGAATTTACTAGTAGAACAGGTTTTCATGTTAATTTATGGGATGTCTAATTGATTGGATATAAATTGTGTAGTCAAGGAAGAAAGTTCGGGAACCGAAAGAGGAAAATGTCACTCTTAGGCCTGCGATCCATGAAGGAGAGCTTGTATTTGGCGTTGGACGTGGAAATTGAACTGGAACATGCATGAAATGTAAAACAGTAACAATGCAGGTAGAATAGAAGCAAAGCAAATGAACTCAAAGTAAGACACGTCCAAACACAGCCTGTCACACACACACACACGCCACTGCACATAAATAAATGCAAGTGATAGCAAACGCACAACATACAGCTTTGCACTAACACAACTATAAACACACAAAATTCTAAAATGATAGAATCTAATACAATATTAGTAGAATGAAGTATCACAGTCATTATTTAGTCAAATTCTTCAAAATTTCATCAAATTTATGACCGAGTTATTCAAAAGTGTGGTACATAAAAATCTATTACCCTGTCTAACAGTCTTAATTTTATCCATAAAATTAAAGCTAACTTTATACTAGAATCCACAATTCGTATTATAGAATTTAGGATCCCTCAGATACAATACACAACTTAATACCACTTTATCGAGCATTGAGGATAAAAATAAATTAAAATTACATTCTTTTTAGAAGGTTTGTTCCTTTCAAAAGCAATGGCTTTTAAGTAATGTTACATAGCCCTCACTATATTTATACTCTTAAAAGAATGAATATTGGGATAAATTTTAAATAAGCATATTGTTGAATAGTAATATTACTTAGTAATATAATTAGAGTATTATTGGTTTACATATCTTGTGAAATAAGGATTTATAAAGAAAACAAGTTAAATACATTCGTGTTTATACTCTGCATACATTTAAGGCAACTCGGCTTTAAAGCTGTGCTTTTACTGGAGTTGTGCAACTTGAGATTAATAGGATATAGCAAGCATGATGAAGGCATTCATTGAATGCATGGCCCAGTTTTATTTTTCGAACGGAAAAATGCTACTCAGTCTTCAAACAACTTACACACGTGAGACATGTTGCACAACTCAATTTCCAAAAAAATCAGTGTTTTTCAAAATCAACGTATGGTCAGAATAAGCAAATAATTTGTATTAAGACTTGAAAGTATAGTTCATTAAGTGACTAACTCTATCTTTTAGAAAATGAGCTATCTAATCCTCCTTATTATTACCTTTAAGACTTGATGAAAAAATTATATTCCTAGTCAAACCATTATTATAAAAGTTAATGACTTGTGCATGTATTCAACAATAACCATGAGAAATTCAATTGATTAGTCTATTTCTTGTAACACCCCACCTTCGCCAGTGCCACTCTTGCAAGGGCACTGACTTTGGAGGGGCGTTTAAACAAGGTAAACATGCATGCAGATATCACAAGACAGAACATATAAGTAAAAACAGAGTAAATATAGCAGCGGATAAAAACTAGCATATCAAAACCATAAGTTAAGTTACAACACAGTACTTGATCATTATTTTCCATAAACAAAGTCTAGAAACATAAAACTTGTAACTGAAAAGGAAAACATGAAGTAGCTATCCCCAAGTAGAAAACCATAGCAAGCTTAAGTCCGAAGCATACATGAGCTATCCAAGAAAAGCAGCTAAGATCCAAGCTAAGTGCTGGTATTCCCGCCCTGTAAACCTGGGGGGGGGGGGAACGAAAGAAAAGAGGCGAAAGAAAATGGGTCAGTCAAAAGACTGGTAAGTCCTATCTACAATTGTACAACAACTAATAAAGTTAACAGTATATATAAACAAGGATGAATCATAGGATGATAACTGGCATGGTAAGAAGTCAATAGGATAGATCAAATGTGGTACTGCATAAACAAGATTGAGGTTTGCACCAAGTGTACTAGTATCACAAGTCGTGTCAAGTGTAAACAAGAGGTGATCCCCAGGCCGAAGTTTGGCCCACCATCATGAATGACATAAATCAATGCCCAACTAGCACGGTGTAGTCGATCGGCTCCCTACAGCCTAACTCGTCAAGTGTCGGTGTCATACGGCCCAACTACGAAGTGTAGCTAAACTGTGCTAGGTCCACCCTAGAGTGTATCAAGTCCTAGGGTGTCAACCCCTGACACAAACCAAGCACGCACAATTTAAACCTACTGGTGCCCGTGCCTGCTTTTTCAACTCCGGACCATGTGCACGACCCTGGCCCACCTGAACCTACACCGGCGCACCTACACAGCCGTCGTTTTGGTCGCTTACATGTCACCCCAGTAATCGTGCCCCACCCTAGCCTAGTCCCTAGGGTATCATGATACATCCAAGAGGGTTACTGGTGCAAAGGACCACGTAACTAGGGTTTCCTTAATGGGTTAAACGTGGTTAACCCAACTCATCTAAGTACCAAGTTGGTTAAGTGTACCCAAGGTTCATGACTTAACCCTACCAACCCATCGTGTTTAATTGGTTAAGTATTCAAGCGGTCCATGACTTAACCCTACCATGTGGCATTAATTAATTTAATGCACCCAACCTCTCACATTAGACCTTGTTGTGGTTACTAGTTAGGCCGGGCGGGTCCGGGTAGGTTTACACCACAACTTAGTCTAACCTCGGGTCTTACGTGCGACATGACCAACTACTCACATTGGGTCCTATTGCTTGTAGCCACTAGTTAAGCCGGTCGGTTCCGGGTAGGTTTATGCTACAAGCTCAACCCAACCTCGAGTTGGCCATTCTCATGTTTTCTAAGTGTCATGTCCATCACATTACAAGTTTTCAAGCAATTGGATAGACCTAACTTAATAGGTAAATTCCCAATGGGTAGACCTAACTTAATAGGTAAATTCCCAAGCTTATGTTTTTATGTCTTTTAAGTTTACCCAATCCCAAACGCAATCCCATCGCTTACATATCGCAATAGCGCATAAAGGATAGAAAGAGGGAACTTGGCATAATCATGACATAGAGGGGTTGGAGCCACAAGTTAAACATGGTGGCATGAGACAAAGATGTGATCATAAACTTGCATATCATGTTATCAACTTGCAAAATATTCATAAGCATGCATAACATCATTTTAACTTGCATAGTGTTCATATGCATGCATAACATGGTTTCAACTTACATAAGGTTCATATGCATGCATAACATGGTTTCAACTTGCATAAGGTTCATATGCATGCATAACATCAAACTTGGCAAATAGGTGGAACATGGCCATAGATAGCATGAGATAAGGGCTAGTAACATGCATATAACATTATATGCATGTTAATGCAAGGGTTATGAGAGTTTCAAAGTTGCATTATGCAACATTTCCAACCAAAGATCATATCTTTCTATGCATAAAGCCAAGGTAATGACTTTACTAACATGCATAGAGTAATCTTATGCATAAAATCATAAGATCAAAGTACATATCATGATTAACCCCAAACTCAAACTTGAAACATAACATATTAACTTCATAGTTAAAATACAAGAGTAGAAATAGGCTTACAATGCTATGAAGACTCAAATGAGTATAGCAAATGTAAGAAACCCCTTATGCAACTAATTAAAACCCCAAAGTGCAAGCAAACTTGATCAAGACTCCTCCTTTATGATGCCAATAGAGAAACAAGACTTTAATGCAAGCTAAAGAGGATCATACAAGCCTAAATACACTTGTATGCATGGGAATCTCTTGAAAATTGATTTAGGAATTTATGAAGAGAGTGGAGGCCATGAGGGGATTGATTTTGCCATAGTTTAGTTGTAGGATAGATTAATGAGGATTTAGGGTAGGTTAGGGTCTTATTTATAGATTAGGATAGTGATTTAGACCATAGGATTAAACCCTAGTTCTCATTTCAGCCCTCCAAATCGAATCTGGCCCTCTAGCTCAACACATTCTCAAGATGGTGCACCAGGCAGGACTGGGCGTCTGAGCCAAGTTGACAGCCAAGTCGACAGGGCTGTCGACCTGGTCAGACCCAGTCGACTCCCAAGTCGACAGGGCTGTCGACTTGGGTACTGTGGCGGGAATTTTCCCGCCTTGGCCCAACTGGCCCAATTTCCAAGCTTAGATTTGAATTTGAAAATCTGTTTTTATTTAGAAATTTTCTGAAAACTTTGTTGGGCCTTAATCGGGTCATACGGACTCCGATTTTCGAAAACTCAGACTCTATTTCGCATATTTTTCCGAGACGAACGCAATGGCATAGCCCGTTTCCCTTGATTCAGATTTTATTATTTAATTCTGCCTTGTTTTGTGTTATATCTTTTTATTAAAATACGGGTTATTACATTCTCCCCTCCTTAAAGGATTTCGTCCCCGAAATCTCTAAGTTAGGAAGAACGTGTCCTACCATCCATCATCCATCTACTCACCACAACATCCACGAGTAACCATTGTCCTTAACAATTTCTACATGCTGTATGATCATATGCCAAGGTGTGTGTATATGTACTTATCTAATGGAAAAATCAGGCGGTTACTGATTCAGTACACCTCCTTAATGCGAAGTATGCTAGTGAAATGCGTCCATATGTATGCAAATTCCTAGCCTAACTTTATAATTTCTACATGAGTGCACATAACATTCATCCATATGCAACATCCATGAGATAGCACAACAAGTTTCAGCCATGAATAAGTATAAGCACTCATGCATATGCAATATGAAGGTGTGTGAGCCGATCTTAGTGCCTAATGTGTATCATGCATCTACGAGTATCCACTTGCAAACACTTGCAACCACTTGCAACCATCAAGCATAACATGTTTCAAATACATGTTTCATCCAAGGGGTTTCTACCTAAGGTTCTCATGACGAAGTTACAAGATAAACAGGATAAACATGGATAGCAAAAGAAAGATATGCTAAAGAGGGGAAAAGAGGTCGAGAATGTACCCTCAAAAAGGAATGGATAAAGCCTAAACATCTTCTCCTCTGTCTCCCAAGTTGCATCCTCTTCGGCTTCACTCCACTGAACTTTCACCAATTTGACCTCTCGATTCCTTAGCTTCCTGACCTCCGTTCCCAAGATACGAATCGGAGCTCTCCTCAAGGTTGCCTCTTTTTCTACTTCCATGTCTTCAAGAATGCTAGGTTCAACCACCTCAGCGGACTCATGTAGGCACTTTCGGAGATGCGAGACATGAAAGACATTATGCACTCCGGACAGCTTCTCGGGCAATTGCACTTTATAAGCCATCTTCCCAATTCTCTCTATGATAGGGAAGGGTCCTACGAATCTGGGTGCCAGCTTCCCAATTGCTCCAAAGCGAACCACATTACGCAAAGGAGAAACCTTCACGAAAACCATGTCTCCAACTTCGAACTCCAAATCTGTCCTTCGCTTATCAGCATAGGATTACTGTCTATCTTGGGCCGCTTTCATCCGTCTTCTCACCAATTCAACTTTCTCAGATGTGTCTCGTATCATATCGGGCCCAAGTATAAGCTTATCTGTTGTCTCCCACCAACAAGATGGTGACCTACACGGCCTCCTATATAAAGCTTCAAATGGTGCCATCCCTATGCTAGCTTGATAGCTATTGTTGTAAGCAAACTCCACAAGAGGAAGGTGGTCTTCCCAAGTACCACCAAAATCAAGAACACAAAGCCTCAGAAGGTCTTCTAGCACTCTATTCACCCTTTCGGTTTGGCCATCCGTCTGGGGGTGATAGGCTGTACTCAGATTCAATTGCGTACCCATTGCTTCCTGCAAACTATTCCAGAATTGGCTAGTGAAGATTGGGTCACGATCACTGACTATGCTAGAAGGAACCCCATGCAATCTCACTATTTCTCGAAGGTAAACAGATGCCAGCCATGATGCAGTCCTTTTGCTCTTTAACGGGATAAAGTGAGCACTCTTCGTAAGTCGATCAACGATGGACCATATGCTCGAATTCCCTTTTCTTGATCTAGGCAATCCATCCACAAAGTCCATAGAGATGCTCTCCCACTTCCATTGCGGGACCTCCAATGGATGTAATAGCCCACCTGGTTTCTTCGACTCAGCTTTCACTTGTTGGCACACCATGCACTTTGAAACATAGTCTGCCACATCCTTCTTCATTCCAGGCCAAAAGAAAATGCGCTTCATATCCCTATACATCTTATCTCCACCAGGATGTATAGTAATCTTTGAGTGATGTGCTTCTTCGAGAACTTTATGCACCAAGTCTCCCACTTGTGGCACGCAGAGTCTTCCATCACGCCTTAGCCAACCCTTGTCATCAATAGTATATCTAGCAAGGTGACTAGACGTCTCACCACGAATCAACCTATCCATGATCTCCACCATCTGTGGGTCTTCCTTCTGCGAAGTCCCTACTTGATCCAGAAGTGTGGGTCTAAGCTCGAGAGATGCTAACGATCCTGTCATCGACTCAACTGCTGTCGTGAAATCAAAGGTTGCCAGGAACTCTAGGCTCTTCATCTCAACAAACAAGGGACTCAAAGCCAACCTTTTTCTGCTTAGTGCATCAGCCACAACATTACCCTTGCCAGGGGTATAAGCTATCCCGAAGTCATAAGATGCCAAGAATTCCATCCACCTTTGCTGCCTAAGATTCAGATCTTTCTGCGAGAAGAGATACTTGAGTGATTTGTGATCAGTGTACAACTCAAACCTTTCGCCTAAAAGATAGTGGCGCCAGGATTTGAGTGCAAAGACAATCGCCGCTAACTCCAAGTCATGAGTGGGATAGTTCTTCTCATGAACTTTAAGTTGCCTACCCCCATAACATATCACCCTTCCTACCTGCATTAGAACAGCGCCTAACCCTATGCCACATGCATCGGTATACACGGTAAACATCTTACCGCCATCGGGTAATGCCAAAACTGAAGCTGTGGTAAGGGCCCTCTTGAGCCTTTGAAAAGCAAGCTCACACTCTAAGTCCCATGCAATGACTAAGTTCTTCGTCAATCTAGTGAGAGGGGCCGAAATCTTAGCGAAGTCTCTAATGAACTTCCTATAGTAGCCTGCCAGACCGAGAAAGCTTCGCACTTCGGTTGCATTCTTAGGAGTCTTCCAGTTTTGAACTGCAACCACTTTCGTGGGATCCACAGCTATACCCTGCTTAGAAACTATATGCCCAAGAAATCGGACTTCTTTTCTCCAAAAGTGGCATTTGGAGAACTTGGCTTTCAACTGATGGGTTCTAAGCGTATCCATCACCTCCTTGAGGTGTCTAGCATGTTCTTCCTCGTCTTTTGAAAAGATCAGAATATCATCCACGAAGACAACAACAAACTTGTTAAGGAACTCCCTGAACACCCTACTCATCAAATCTACGAAGTAGGCGGGTGCATTAGTCAAGCCGAATGGCATGACAAGCCATTCAAAGAATCCGTCTGGAGTCCTAAATGCAGTCTTATCAATGCTGTCTTCGGCCACCCTAAGCTGATGAAATCCGGTGGCTAAATCAAGCTGAGAGAAAACAGAAGCACCAACAAGCTGGTCGAAGAGGTCATCTATCCTCGGTAATGGATGCCTATTCTTCTTAGTTAGCTTGTTCAGCTCTCGATAATCAACACATAGACGAAGCGAGCCGTCCGCCTTAGTAGCGAACACCACAGCAGCACCCCATTCGGAAATGCTTCGCCTAATAAAATTATTCTCAAGAAGCTCCTTGATTTGCTTACTGAGCTCTCTCCTTTCCCGCGGGGCCATGTGCCTAACTGGTAAGGAGACTGGCTTAGCATTATCAACCAGATAAATGCGGAAATCTATCTCTCGCTTAGGGGGTAACCCCTTAACTTCTTCAAAAACATCAGGGTATTCTCTAACCACCCTTACAGATTGTAGATCATCGATAGACGAGTCAAGAGATTCAAGATAACATAGCATGACGAGATCTAGCGGGTTGCAAGAAATCTCTAGGGTATTGCCAAGGCGAGTCATGAGTCTCACCACCCTATGCTCACAATCGAGAATGGCTCCATAGCGGGACAACCAATCCATGCCCAAGATCAACCCGTATCCCGTGAACCCGAGAACATAAGCATCACACGAGAATTCTATGGTTAAGATAGAAATCCTCAAATCCATACAGATCATAGACAAATGGGCTGAACCCCCAATCGGATTTGAAACACTAACGGGATCCTCAACAAGACTAGTACTTAGGTGCAAACTTTCAACAACATCAGAGGAAATAAAGGTATGTGATGCGCCAGAATCAAACAAAGTGCGAACAGGAAAACCAGAAATATAAACAAGACTCTCCACCGAAATAGTACCTCAGTCCTGAACTGGAGCGGTGTTGAGAGCATGCACTTGCCCTCCAGATGAACCTGCGCGCTGAGTTTGTCCATGCCCCTGCTTCTTAGGGCAATCCTTGCTAAAATGTCCCGTCTCTCCACAATGAAAGCATCCACCCAATTTCATTTTCTTCTTCCTACAGTCCTTGGCTACATGCCCAACAATCCTACAGAAGTGGCACTTCCTTGTGTCCTTTGCCTTGTTCTTGTTGCTCTTGTTGTTCTTGTTGTTCTTGTTGTTCTGATTACTCTAATTCCCTCCCCACTTGGAGTCTGTCTTCTTAGGCTGAGTTTCATTGGGCTTGACTTCCTTCTTCCCATTCTTATCCTCTCCCTGCAGCAATGCCATGTCTACCAGGCTCTCGAAAGTGGCCCCCATGGGTATGTGTGACATGGCTAGACCCTGTAATGGCTCATTTAACCCTCGTGCAAAACTTAGAGCCTTCTTCTCGGGAGTATTGACCATGTCCAAACCGAATCGGGTAAGCTGGTTGAACTTATTCACATACTCTCTCACTGTCATGTCTCCTTGCTTCAAAGCTATGAACTTCTCTAGTTGCAAATTTGCCTCTGCAGATGATAGAAACTTAAACCCAAACCTTGCCCTAAAGTCGGCCCAGGTTTCTACGGGCCTTGTAGCATTGGTGACCTCCCACCAATAAGAAGCTTCCTCCTTTAGTAGCCAAACCGCCAACAGAACCTTTCTATGGTCCTCTATATCAAAGATAGCAAAAAGATCTTCGGTCTCCTTCAACCAATTTCTTGCTTCCACGAAAGTCTCTGTCCCAATAAATTTTTTGCCACCCATGGCCTTGAAGTCCTTGCAAAACTTGGCGAAATCGGCTTGTGGTTGCTTAGGAGGTGGAGGAGGTGGAACCTCAGTGATAGTGGGAGTGGTTGCTGGACCTGCATTATTGGCCCTAGCTTCCAAGTACCTCCGGAACCATCCGGGAATGGTGACTCCCTCAGGAAGATTGAGATCGGCCATGCTGAAAAAGGAAAAGATAGATTTAGAACGAGGAAACGAAGGATAGTGCCCATGGCTCTTGGGGGATAGCCTTTCAAAATAAACTAGACTTTTTCTTTTGAAAATACTCAATTGGTTTTGAAAATAGCTTTTAAAAGTAACTTTAAAACCATTTTTGCTCCAATCTCGTAAACCTGGCTCTGATACCAAATGTAACACCCCACCTCCGCCAGTGCCACTCTTGCAAGGGCACTGACTTTGGAGGGGCGTTTAAACAAGGTAAACATGCATGCATATATCACAAGATAGAACATATAAGTAAAAACAGAGTAAATATAGCAGCGGATAAAAACTAGCATATCAAAACCATAAGTTAAGTTACAACACAGTACTTGATCATTATTTTCCATAAACAAAGTCTAGAAACATAAAACTTGTAACTGAAAAGGAAAACATGAAGTAGCTATCCCCAAGTAGAAAACCATAGCAAGCTCAAGTCCGAAGCATACATGAGCTATCCAAGAAAAGCAGCTAAGATCCAAGCTAAGTGCTGGTATTCCCGCCCTGTAAACCTTGGGGGGGGGGGGGAACGAAAGAAAAGAGGCGAAAGAAAATGGGTCAGTCAAAAGACTGGTAAGTCCTATCTACAATTGTACAACAACTAATAAAGTTAACAGTATATATAAACAAGGATGAGTCATAGGATGATAACTGGCATGGTAAGAAGTCAACAGGATAGATCAAATGTGGTACCGCATAAACAAGATTGAGGTTTGCACCAAGTGTACTAGTATCACAAGTCGTGTCAAGTGTAAACAAGAGGTGATCCCCAGGCCCAAGTTTGGCCCACCATCATGAATGACCTAAATCAAGGCCCAACTAGCACGGTCTAGTCGATCGGCTCCCTACAGCCTAACTCGTCAAGTGTCGGTGTCATACGGCCCAACTACGAAGTGTAGCTAAACTGTGCTAGGTCCACCCTAGGGTGTATCAAGTGCTAGGGTGTCAACCCCTGACACAAACCAAGCACACACAGTTTAAACCTACTGGTGCCCGTGCCTGCTTTTTCAACTCCGGACCATGTGCACGACCCTGGCGCGCCTGAACCTACACCGGCGCACCTACACAGCCGTCGTTTTGGTCGCTTACATGTCACCCCAGTAATCGTGCCCCACCCTAGCCTAGTCCCTAGGGTATCATGATACATCCAAGAGGGTTACTGGTGCAAAGGACCACGTAACTAGGGTTTCCTTAATGGGTTAAACGTGGTTAACCCAACTCATCTAAGTACCAAGTTGGTTAAGTGTACCCAAGGTTCATGACTTAACCCTACCAACCCATCGTGTTTAATTGGTTAAGTATTCAAGCGGTCCATGACTTAACCCTACCATGTGGCATTAATTAATTTAATGCACCCAACCTCTCACATTAGACCTTGTTGTGGTTACTAGTTAGGCCGGGCGGGTCCGGGTAGGTTTACACCACAACTTAGTCTAACCTCGGGTCTTACGTGCGACATGACCAACTACTCACATTGGGTCCTATTGCTTGTAGCCACTAGTTAAGCCGGTCGGTTCCGGGTAGGTTTATGCTACAAGCTCAACCCAACCTCGAGTTGGCCATTCTCATGTTTTCTAAGTGTCATGTCCATCACATTACAAGTTTTCAAGCAATTGGGTAGACCTAACTTAATAGGTAAATTCCCAATGGGTAGACCTAACTTAATAGGTAAATTCCCAAGCTTATGTTTTTATGTCTTTTAAGTTTACCCAATCCCAAACGCAATCCCATCGCTTACATATCGCAATAGCGCATAAAGGATAGAAACAGGGAACTTGGCATAATCATGACATAGAGGGGTTGGAGCCACAAGTTAAACATGGTGGCATGAGACAAATACGCGATCATAAACTTGCATATCATGTTATCAACTTGCAAAATATTCATAAGCATGCATAACATCATTTTAACTTGCATAGTGTTCATATGCATGCATAACATGGTTTCAACTTACATAAGGTTCATATGCATGCATAACATGGTTTCAACTTGCATAAGGTTCATATGCATGCATAACATCAAACTTGGCAAATAGGTGGAACATGGCCATAGATAGCATGAGATAAGGGCTAGTAACATGCATATAACATTATATGCATGTTAATGCAAGGGTTATGTGAGTTTCAAAGTTGCATTATGCAACATTTCCAACCAAAGATCATATCTTTCTATGCATAAAGCCAAGGTAATGACTTTACTAACATGCATAGAGTAATCTTATGCATAAAATCATAAGATCAAAGTACATATCATGATTAACCCCAAACTCAAACTTGAAACATAACATATTAACTTCATAGTTAAAATACAAGAGTAGAAATAGGCTTACAATGCTATGAAGACTCAAATGAGTATAGCAAATGTAAGAAACCCCTTATGCAACTAATTAAAACCCCAAAGTCCAAGCAAACTTGATCAAGACTCCTCCTTTATGATGCCAATAGGGAAACAAGACTTTAATGCAAGCTAAAGAGGATCATACAAGCCTAAATACACTTGTATGCATGGGAATCTCTTGAAAATTGATTTAGGAATTTATGAAGAGAGTGGAGGCCATGAGGGGATTGATTTTGCCATAGTTTAGTTGTAGGATAGATTAATGAGGATTTAGGGTAGGTTAGGGTCTTATTTATAGATTAAGCTAGTGATTTAGACCATAGGATTAAACCCTAGTTCTCATTTCAGCCCTCCAAATCGAATCTGGCCCTCTAGCTCAACACATTCTCAAGATGGTGCACCAGGCAGGACTGGGCGTCTGAGCCAAGTCGACAGCCAAGTCGACAGGGCGTCGACCTGGTCAGACCCAGTCGACTCCCAAGTCGACAGGGCTGTCGACTTGGGTACTGTGGCGGGAATTTTCCCGCCTTGGCCCAACTGGCCCAATTTCCAAGCTTAGATTTGAATTTGAAAATCTGTTTTTATTTAGAAATTTTCTGAAAACTTTGTTGGGCCTTAATCGGGTCATACGGACTCCGATTTTCGAAAACTCAGACTCTATTTCGCATATTTTTCCGAGACGAACGCAATGGCATAGCCCGTTTCCCTTGATTCAGATTTTATTATTTAATTCTGCCTTGTTTTGTGTTATATCTTGTTATTAAAATATGGGTTATTACATTTCTTGTCAGCAAATATATCTTGCATTATGTGTGTGTGTATATACATATCAAGGTCAGCGTCATTAAAGCATTTTTTGTACTCATAATTTCATAATATAGATATTTAGTTATGTTTGGATTTTTATACTCGCAAATCAGCATTATTTGACCTAACAAAATAAAAGGGTAATGCACGTTCAAGTTGATTGAGGCACCAAGGATCAGAGTGGTGATGTACAGATGGATGAGGCTGAAGTTAGTGAGCAGACAAATGAAGATAATTCAGAAATAGTTTAGCAAAATTTAAATTTCTTCTGGAAACCAGGTACTAACAGTCCGTATTAGCAAGCAACCGAATTAGTACACCTATCGTCTAATATTTTCTTTTAGCTAAAATAAGGCATAACCAATTATGCATCTTGGCATTTATGAAGAAAATATGAGCAAATGTTTTTCTTATCAAAATATTAATGTTAGGTTGCAATTACCGGAACTTGCATCTAGTATAACTTTCTCAACAGGCCAAGCAATTGCAGTGCCGATGGCATCTTCAATGTTTTGTAAATCGGATATTGGTCTCCATAGACATGCGTTTGGAGCATTTACAGCATCAACCCAAACTTTAACTGCATTTATCCCTAGAGGAACAAAATGAACCAATGTGCTTGAATCGATTGAAGTAACACGTCCTTCAGCTACAATTTCTCCCCTTCAATCCAAATCAATCTGCTTGCACTTGTTATTTACTATTAAATTTGCACTCTATCAATTAAGAAAGAACAATTTTATCATATGATCAAATACTGGCAAGACGAAAGAATTAATTAATTAAAAGTAAGTTAACCTTTTCAATAGTAGCGGTATTAACTGTATGAGTAGAAGATAGCACGATATTAACCTCCTTAACAACTACCCTCGATTCAGGCCATGCCACTTTCATACAAATAACTTCCCCAACTCGTGCCAAACCGTTGATCGGTCTCCATAAATAAGCATGCTTATTTTTTGGATTTTCTATCCAAACTTCCATTGTAGATGGTCCAAGAGGAAGATCATTGACAATTTCTGTTGGATTACTCGAGTGCATTCGTCCTTCAGCAACTATTTCTTCGGTCCTACGCCAATCATACAACTTGCATTTATGATTTGTGCTGCTAGTTTTACTCTAAGAAAATATATTATATTAATGACGAAATTTTTTTATGTCAAGATAAATATTTGTTGCTGAATAATTTAAATTTTACCCCATTGTCTCCTTTCACAGAATGGTTTATGTTGTGCAAAACAACTCTGCTAGCTGGCCATGCTACTATCTTGCCTTCAACTTCTCCAATGCGTGTCAAAGGAAATGAGGGCCCCCCCCCATAAAAAAGCATCTGGTCTCCTTGAAATGTCAACAATAATCTTCATTGCATCTAACCCTAAAGGTCTTAACTGAACAAGCTCCTTGGGATCAGTCGATAGAACTCTTCCATCTGCAACAATTTCATCTGTCCCGCACTAGTCCAATAAATCACATGTGTCATGCATCTTGTTCTGATTGCCCTGCAATTGACCAAAATCAAAATATAGTCGTTATGGAATTTACTACCTGAATTTAAACGATATCACAATATTAATACAAATTATTTTTACCTTTTGATGTGTGCTTGCTTCTCCGCAACTTTCTTTACTCTGTCTAACCAATAATATTGCAACAATATTAGTAACTTTTATATTAATTACATAAATACCCAATATCAATAAACTGTCACTTTTACTATAAGAAACTTTAGTAATTCTCAACTGGCCAAAAATGTATTAACCATGTTCCCAACATACTTGTCTAGTGGTGGTTGAATCACATCCTGTTGGCATCAGTTTGCAATGTTCAATTTCATAAAGTTGAATACTAATTTAAATAATTTCTTTAACATAAATTTTTAGAAACTTAAAGAAAAATTGAACGTTATAGTTACATAATTTTAAATTCAAAATGAATAAAGTACATATACCATTTTCTTTCTCTTCTCCATTCAGTACATAAAAACATACACTTTGTTACTTCTTACTAGTGTATGCACTTACAAATACACATTTAAAGCACATATAAGAGATGTTTGAAATGAAAAAAATCACAAGATTATGCCAAGCAATGCACAACCACAAATTTTTACTAGATAAAAATTGTAGAATTTTGGATTCAAAATCTTATTGTTGAATGTGCAACTTTCTGCTAACTTAGAACACACCTTATTGAATCAAACTTTAGATTTAATGCTTTGCTGGGTATTTATCATTATTCGTATATTCTTTTGTAGCTGCACGTGTATTGTTTTCTTTCCTTAAAAACTGATAGCTAAAACAACTTAAACAACCTTATAAACTGACAGTTAAAACAAAATGTAGAGACAGTGGACTAGAGTCTCTGCCATGCATACAAAACAGAGAGAGATTCAGGCAGTTTCTGCTTTTATTGATTGAATGATCCAAACTCCAATTCAAGAAATGAAAGAGGAATTGATGCATTTACTTGATTTTTCATAAACGCTTGAACCATCGCCTTTAATTCTGAAATTTGGTTTTGCATTTGGATTGTCTATTTATCCCTAGCAAGTAACCAAGTTGCCTTGGTGGCGGTCATGCCTCTACTCATTCCTCTTAATCGTCCGGGTCAATCGATCCAAGCACTTGAGATAGCGCACTGCCTTTGTAACCGATTGTTGAGCCCGAATACGATCCATCGACAACGCTTTTAATTTTTTCCTATAGAGATAAACATTGATATTACACACTAACATCAAACTACCTCATTATTAAAAAAAAATCTTACAATTTTATCAGCAACAATGGCGTTCACTGGTTTTCCACCTTTTTTAATGTGAGATTTGAACCACACATCAACCCTACAGACCGGAGAATCGTTACTCTCCTCTTTCTACATTCAAACGGTCAATAAAAAACAAATCATATGTAACATCCGAGATTTTTTTGACCATTCAAATCGACAATGATCCTTAATGTCGACATAAATAGATCAAAAATACGGATAGTTATTGGGAATAAAATAAGAAAAAGAAGAAAGAAGAAAACAAATACAGAATCTCGCAGCGGAAGGACAAAATATAATAAATAAATAACAGTTCATGAAGCTGTTAAAACATACATTTTATTATATTTTACAACGATTATCAAAGTAAATTAACATATAGCATACCAATGCGTTTGCAGTGGAATAATAATACGTCTGTTGAGCTCTATCTTCATCCTCATAATGGTATCTTCAAAGCAAGTGAAACTTCGCTAACTGCAACTCGGTCTGACCCGAGCGTATTGCAACAAAAAGAAACACAACAAACACTCGGATCAGAACTAAATCATTCTCATATTAGTTAAATCAAATTTCATGTAATAATATGAAAGCAATAACTTAAGAGATGTTACGCGAATTCCCATCTCCTAAGGGTCCGTCAAACTAATATCATATAATATAATACGCTATTATAATAGTGTCTACGGTCAAATATAACATATTAAAATAGCGTAAGTGGGATTACATTTTTACCCTTACACCGTTTATAATACCGTAGTCTATACAGATACCGTAAAGTCCACAGTACGTAGTGGCTATCAGAGGTCACTCTGTAGGTACGGTACAAATAAAAATCGTAGGGGGCTCGATCAGGATAATATGACAAGGCACACGAGGAATGCCCATAGTAGGAATATACTAGTTGCTTGTCCGGACTGGTGGTAATGCATAGCCGCAACTACCGCCCACCTCGAACAACACTCCGAAATCACAGATGCGCCTCAAATCAATCAAACCGAGGGACTATAGTAATAAAGGAAGAAGTGTTGCCGATGGAGGTAGCTAACCCCACTTGGTCATGGTATAGCCCTGTTTTAGTCATTTTAATTATGACCCGAAGGTCAAGTATATCCATCATCGTTCTCTTTCTTCAAATCCAGTAATCGCCTCCAAATCCATCCAACACCATTTCCGTAATTCCACCACGTACACAGTTGTTAAAGTGGTTTTCGGTATTGGCAGAGAGTATGACAATATCCGTCCCCAGTCTCTTTAACAACCAATCATTTACATTTTTCACACCGGTCAGTTCTTTTACATTTCAAAGAGGTTCATACTTCATATCAAAATATCAGAGTTTCAAAATCATTCGATATTCAAGATAGAATATTATTCATACTAAAATCTCCATTTAAACCAATTAAAATTTTGAAACAATTCCAACTTTAATAATTTGCATATTAAAATAATTAACAGTATATTTAAAATAGTTTAGATATATAATTGAAATAGTTTGAAAATAAATAGTTTGTAATTAAAATAGAATTTATCAAATTTATAAAAAAATATACTTAAAACATTAAGTAATTTATAAAATAAATAGTTAATTTTAAAATGATTTATTTAAAATAATTTATAAAATAAAAAAGTAATAAAGTAAAATAGTTTATAAAGAAAATTAATTATTATTAAAATAGTTTATAAAATGATTTGAAATACGATAGTTGGAATTAGAATCATTTCTCTAACATTTTCAATTAAACTTGAAGTCAAATTTCTAATTCAATTCAATCAACTCAATTTTCAATAATTCCATCGATTAAACTTCCAGTTTACATTCATTTCAATTTGATCAAATTAATTCAGCTAGTTACATTCCAAATCAATTTCTCATTTCAATGATTTCAATTTATGGCAAATATCGAGTTCACAATTCATATATAATTCAAATCAATGTTGATTCATAATAAAATTCAAAAGTGGGTGAAACCATTCAATTTCAATAAATTCAATTTACATTATATTTCACTTTATATTCAGCTTCAGTTATAATATAAATTTATTTCCTTTTTGTTTTATATATATATATATATATTTCAAAATTCGAGGTTCAAATTCAAAGGAAATAAATTATAAAACATCGCTTATATTGTCTTTAAAAAAATATTTCAAAATTCAAGGTTAAAACAAATTTTATTTAACCAACCGGTATCCGTATATAATTTTCTATCTTATGGCCAAGTGATACTTAAATTTTAATTTTAGTATTATGGGAAAGGATATATATCATTTCAATCCAAATCAGGGTCATAGGTATTTATCATTTAAACCTACATTCTTGATTCATTTTAATGATTAATCCCGGGTTTATTCGATGCCCGTAACATCAGAGGTAATGATTGGGATTAATCAACACAAACAAATGGTCGTATATGAATAAATGTGAATAAAAGGTAAATTCACACAATTAACATCAACATGTCAAACATATCAAATTCATGTCATTCATCACATCAATACATACAAACAGTCAACTATCATATAAATTTATCAATTATCAGGTTTTAAAACGGTAATTATATGTCAAACTTTAACTTAACTGTAAAACAGTCAAATTTAACTACACTATTAATGCAAATAATTTAAATATGCAATTTAAACTGTCAAACATCAATCCAAACAATCATATCAAGACATAATATTATTTTAACTAATCTTAGAATACTTTAGTTAAGCTGAGCTGGTTAAATCACTCACCTTGATTTCGAACGGGGTTGAAATCCAAATTTTAGCCCAAAATTCAATGTTCTCAGAATCAGCTCAAACCTGCGGCATCGCGACAAGCTCGTCGATACGATTCCAACGCAACAAACCGCGTGTCATTCTGAAGTCGTATGAAGAAGTTATGCAAGTTTTAGTGGTTGAAATTAAATAAAAATAAAAATAAAACGAAAATGACATTAGAAAAGGGGAAAAACTTGCCACCTCAGCTCGCTACCTTTCTCCCTCATGCACCCTCCCTCCTCAGTCCAACCATCATGCTACAGCAAGAAACCCATCACCGAACAAACCAAAAAAAATCACGAACCACAAATCTTCAGCCGGATCAAAATCAGCCAATACTGTTCGATGCGCCTTCCATTCCTCCTTCATCAGCCAAAGTGCGGCGGCCCCTGGTGCTCTCTAGCATACCCAAACCCTTAAAATGTTCGCTGGCTTTATGATAAGATTCTGGCGAATCCACGAACAAATCGATATCATCATCCGTATGGATGTGTAGATCTCATCGAGTGCTTCGATTTCATATATTAAGCTTTGAATTTCGTTAAGCGGATTGCGAGATATTGAGTCGAGAAAATTTGAAGAACCGTGGCCATCGAATTAGAACATGGCTACCGAGTTGAATTAGGGTTTTGGCAAATAAAATAATAATATAATTCCTCGTTTTACATGTTAAAAAGTCAAAAACGGGTCGGAGTCCAAATCGGGCCTGCTTACTGTCTAACAATATGTTTTGACGCCTTCTGAACGCAATGAGATAGGTTTCAAGGCCCAGTTCTAAAGTCTACAGCAGTTTCTACTAAACTCGACTATTCAATTAAATTATACACATAAATTTATACGTGTTTTAATTTCTCACGATCAAACTATAATTCTGACGGCTATGAAATTTTGTATATTACGATAATTTACACTTCTGGATCAAATAAAATTAATTTTATCGAATTCTTATATTATTTACAAAAATGTCAAATTCCAATATTTATAAATAAATATTCAAACTTAACTCAAATTGAATTCAACGGTTTTAAAAATCTCAAACCAAATTAAAATTAGAAGCCATTTAAATTTCATGAATAAAATTTCTTTTTATATGAATTCCATATTGATTAACAAAATACTTCAATTTTTGCGTTCAATTATAAATTACATAAATCAAAATATTTCAATATACAAGTTTCAAATGTCATTAAAATCAACATAAAAAAATTAAAATTTTAATATAAAAATAATTTTTGTTCAAAAACACACTAAAATTAATAATTTTAATTATTGCAAAATCTTGGGATGTTACACTCTCCCCAACTTAAAACTTTTCGTCCTCGAAAAGGAACGTAGAAATGAAGTAACAAAATAAAGTTGAAATAATATAAGATTTCTAGTAAACATTGAAAATTTAACTTATACAAAACTCAAATTTTCACAAAATTTTCTAAGTCATAAATTCATGAAAAATTTCGGCAGAGTCTCCTTTGTATGATTAGGTCCGTAAAACAACATATATATAATCATAAATATACATCTCATCTCAATGATGAGGCATCCCAAAATTGGGGAAAACAATATAAAATGCCAAAATACGGTATATAATTCGATATATGTACCTTTCATTTGTGTTATTAGCAATTTTTTTTCATTTAGCAAGTAAAAAGCAATTTTTTTATGCGCAAGTAGCTCCAATGCAAGCAAGTTTCCTTCAGTACCTACTAGGCACTCAACAACATATAAAAGAAATTATATATATATATGTGTGTGTGTGTGTGTGTGTGTGTGTTTACAGCAAACACAAATGAATTAGCAAATGCAACTAAAATATAAATAAAATATCCAATCAATTACATTCATTAAACCAAGCAGTCTAATAAAAAATTTCAATGTCACTTTTTTATTAGCATGATTTCATTGTTTATTTCACTTTTAAACAATTCATAATTTCATTTGTTATATTTCATTCTCAAGTTCATTTCCAAATTCAACGTTTGGTTTATTATATTTATTATTCTATATCATTGTTCAAGTTATGAGTTGTTGCCGTTTAAAATAACAACCCATTTTCCCACTTCATATTTAGTTGACTTTCATTGAATTATGTTTCATATTTAGTTCAATATCCTTCAACATTTCTATCGACCAAATTTAGAGTTCGTTTAAACTTAATTAACGTCCATTTTATTTATAATTTAATTTTAAATCGCGAATTTCCGTAGCGCTGTTTTTCTGAAATTTTGATTTACACATATCTTCAAATTTACAAGTTGAAATTTAAAATTTTCTCTTTCATTAGGAAACAATAATCCAATAGAACCGGAAGATTCTTATTTCAAAGAATTCCGACTTATTTTGGATTCTACACACTCATTTAAACTTCAATTCGGAAAATTACGAACTGCCGCTACGCGACGAGCTCGTTTTTAATTAAATTAAATTTATTCGTTCAACCTTCGTTAAGTTTATAAATTATAAGCCTATTGACTTATATTTTCGCAAAACCAAACATCAATATCAATATATTTGGTTTATTACTAAATAATTTGCTTAGTCAATTTTTCATTGATTCGGTTAATTCATATTACTAACCATAACATAACTAAGTGTACATCGTTTATTACATAACTTAAGTTTTATTTATTTTTAACCAATCAAAGTTTCCACTTCATTATCCATTCTTATACTTGTGCATTTTTTTATTGTTTATTCTTATAACATTTAACTTTTTAATTAATTGGTAAGTTATCCATGCTACAGAACATAATTAATTATTACACAAATTTCAATGGTTACCATTTGTTTCATTTTATTATCCAATTCTTAAGAGATTTATTTTAATTATAACTCTCTTAATATTTAGAAGTTCCAATTCATTACTTATTCAAGATTTCAAGAATTAAATTTCGGGCTTTTTTCAAGTTTTTTCATTTAATATATCATTTACATAAAACCATACTATAAAAAGGGATTTAAATAAAGTTCAACTTCATAAAACAAAATACAAAATATTAAATGTCTCCCAACTTAGACTCTTGAAAATAAACATCGATGATGCGTGCACTCATCACCGAAATCATTTTCAAAGAAAAGAGGGTATACACTTATTATTATTATTATTATTATTCCAATAATTCATTTAAAACAATTTCTATATGAAACACTTTTAAAATATAAATATATTATTTCAAACCATTTGCAAATTAATATTACAAAATCACCTAAAATCAAATTCTCAAATTCATATTTTACTTCTTATTTCATTATCAATAAATTTTCAATATTTGATTTTCTTAAACCGTTCAATAATCAATTGTTCTAATTATTAATCAATCGAATGATAAATGATGCAAATTTAATATTATCATCAACAAAATCAAAATTCATACATTTTCAAATAATTATATATATATATAATATAATTCAAAACAATATTATGTCGATAAGCTATGTTCGAGTGTTTGGAAATCCCTATCGATTCCTTGGGGCCCCAAGTACCGACCAGAATTCGAAAATACTCAACAGAACAAATCAACATAATACAAAATCATTTTTATATCAAAATACAAGTACGCTCTCTCATATACACTCAAACTCATTCTAGAGCATTACTACTCCATCTCTAATGAGTTAATCCCACATAGAGCCAAGATTTTCACTAAACCAAAGCTCTGATACCAACTGTAACATCTGAGATTTTTTTGACCGTTCAAATCGACAATGATCCTTAATGTCGACATAAACAGATCAAAAATACAGATAGTTATTAGGATTAAAATAAGAAAAAGAAGAAAGAAGAAAACAAATACAAAATCTCACAGCGGAAGGACAAAATATAATAAATAAATAAATAAATAACAGTTCATGAAGCTGTTAAAACATACATTTTATTATATTTTACAACGATTATCAAAGTAAATTAACATACATCATACCAATGCATTTGCAGTGGAATAATAATAATACGTCTGTTGAGCTCCATCTTCATCTTCATAATGGTATCTTCAAAGCAAGTGAAACTTCGCTAATTGCAACTCGGTCTGACCCGAGCGTATTGCGACAAAAAGAAACACAACAAACACTCGGATCAGAACTAAATCATTCTCATATTAGTTAAATCAAATTTTATGTAATAATATGAATGCAATAACTTAAGAGATGTTAGGCGAATTCCCATCTCCTAAGGGTCCATCAAACTAATATCATATAATATAATAAGCTATTATAATAGTGTCTACGGTTAAATATAACATATTAAAATAGCGTAAGCGGGATTATATTTTTACCCTTACACCGTTTATAATACCGTAGTCTATACAGATACCGTAAAGTCCACAGTACGTAGTGGCTATCAAAGGGCACTCCATAGGTACGGTACAAATCAAAATCGTAGGGGGCTCGATCAGGAAAATATGACAAGGCACACGAGGAATGCTCAGAGTAGGAATATACTAGTTGTATGCCCGGACTAGTGGTAACGCATAGCCGCAACTACCGCCCACCTCGAACAACACTCCGAATCACATATGCGCATCAAATCAATCAAACCGAGGGACTATAGTAATAAAGGAAGAAGTGTTGCCGATGGAGGTAGCTAATCCCACTTGGTCATGGTATAGCCCTGTTTTAGTCATTTTAATTATGACCCGAAGGTCAAAGATATCCGTCATCGTTCTCTTTCTTCAAATCTAGTAATCGCCTCCAAATCCATCCAACACCATTTCTGGAACTCCACCGCGTACACAGTTGTTGAAGTGGTTTTGGGTATTGGCAGAGAGTATGACAATATCCGATCTCGGTCTCTTTAACAACCAATCGTTTACATATTTCACACCGGTCAGTTGTTTTACATTTCAAAGAGGTTCATACTTCATATCAAAATATCAGAGTTTCAAAATCATTCAATATTCAAGATAGAATATTATTCATACTAAAATCTCCATTTAAACCAGTTAAAATTTTGAAACAATTCCAACTTTAATTATTTGAATATTAAAATAATTAACAGTATATTTAAAATAGTTTAGATATATAATTGAAATAGTTTGAAAATAAATAGTTTGTAATTAAAATAGAATTTATCAAATTTATAAAAAATATATACTTAAAACATTAAGTAATTTATAAAATAAATAGTTAATTATAAAATGATTTATTTAAAATAATTTATAAAATAAAATAGTAATAAAGTAAAATAGTTTATAAAGAAAAATAATTATTATTAAAATAGTTTATAAAATGATTTGAAATACCATAGTTGGAATTAGAATCGTTTCTCTAACAATTTCAATTAAACTTGAAGTCAAATTTCTAATTCAATTCAATCAACTCAATTTTCAATAATTCCATCGATTAAACTTCCAATTTACATTCATTTCAATTCGATCAAATTAATTCAACTAGTTACATTCCAAATCAGATTCTCATTTCAATGATTTCAATTTATGGCAAATATCGAGTTCGCAATTCATATATAATTCAAATCAATGTTGATTCATAATAAAATTCAAAAGTGGGTGAAACCATTCAATTTCAATAAATTCGATTTACATTATATTTCACTTTATATATAGCTTCAGTTATAATATAAATTTATTTCCTTTTTGTTATATATATATTTCAAAATTTGAGGTTCAAATTCAAAGGATATAAATTATAAAACATCGCTTAAATTGTCTTTAAAACAATATTTCAAAATTCATGGTTAAAACAAATTTTATTTAACCAACCGGTGTCCATATATAATTTTCTATCCTATGGGCAAGTGATACTTAAATTTTAATTTTAGTATTTTGGGAAAGGATATATATCATTTCAATCCAAATCAGGGTCATACGTATTTATCATTTAAACCTACATTCTTGATTCATTTTAATGATTAATCCCGGGTTTATTCGATGCCCGTAACATCAGAGGTAATGATTGGGATTAATCAACACAAACAAATGGTCGTATATGAATAAATGTGAATAACAGGTAAATTCACACAATTAACATCAATATGTCAAACATATCAAATTCAAGTCATTCATCACATCAATACATACAAACAGTCAACTATCATATAAATTTACCAATTATCAGGTTTTAAAACGGTAATTAAATGTCAAATTTTAACTTAACTGTAAAACAGTAAAATTTAATTACACTATCGATGCAAATAATTTAAATATGCAATTTAAACTGTCAAACATCAATCCAAACAATCATATCATGACATAATATTATTTTAACTAATCTTAGAATACTTTACTTAAGCATGAGTGGGTTAAATCACTCACCTTGATTTCGAACGGGGTTGAAATCCAATTTTTAGCCCAAAATTCAATTTTCTCAGAATCAGCTCAAACCTGTGGCATCGCGAATAACTCGTCGATACGATTCCAACGCAACAAAGCGCGTGTCATTCTGAAGACGTATGAAGAAGTTATGTAAGTTTTAGTGGTTGAAATTAAATAAAAATAACGAAAATGGCATAAAAAAAGGGGAAAAACTTGCCATCTCAGCTCGCTACCTTTCTCCCTCATGCACCCTCTCTCCTCGTTCCAGCCATCACACTATAGCAAGAAACCCATCACCGAACAAACCAAAAAAAATCACGCACCAAAAATCTTCAACCGGATCAAAATCAACCAATACCGTTCGATGCGCCTTCCATTCCTCCATCAGCCAAAGTGCGGTGGCCCTGGTGCTCTCTAGCATGCCCAAACCCTTAAAATGTTCGCTGCCTTTATGATAAGATTCTGGCGAATCCATGAACAAATCGATATCATCATCCGTATAGATATGTAGATCTCATCGAGTGCTTCGATTTCATATATTAGGCTTTGAATTTCGTTGAGCGGATTGCGAGATATTGAGTCGGGAAAATTTGAAGAACCGTGGCCATCAAATTAGAACATGGCTGCCGAGTTGAATTAGGGTTTTGGCGAATGAAATAATAATATAATTGCTCGTTTTACATGTTAAAAAGTCAAAAATGGGCCAGAGTCCAAATCAGGCCTGCTTACCTTTTAACAATATGTTTTGACGCCTTCTGAACGCAATGAGATAGGTTTTAAGGCCCAGTTCTAAAGTCAACAGCAGTTTCTACTAAAACTCGACTATTTAATTAAATTATACACACAAGTTTATATGCGTTTTAATTTCTAACGATCAAACTATAATTCCGACGGCTATGAAATTTTGCATATTACAATAATTTACACTTCTGGATCAAATAAAATTAATTTTTCGAATTCTGATATTATTTACAAAAATGTCAAATTCCAATATTTATAAATAAATATTCAAACTTAACTCAAATTGAATTCAACGGTTTTAAAAATCTCAAACCAAATCAAAAATAGAATCCCAATAAATTTCATGAATAAAATTTCTCTTTATATGAATTCCATATTGAGTAACAAAATACTTCAATTTTTGCGTTCAATTAAAAATTACATAAATCAAAATATTTCAATATACAAGTTTCAAATATCATTAAAATCAACATAAACAAATTAAAATTTTAATATAAAAATACTTTTTGTTCAAAAACACACTAAAATTAATAATTTAAATTATTGCAAATTCTTGGGATGTTACATCATATTAGCAACTTAGTTAATAAATATTATGGTAAATTAATTAATTCTTGTTACCAAATCTTAAGCCAATCGAGCCATCCCTCTATGGCTACTTGTATGTGGCATCTGGTTTTGTTGGAGGGCTTTGAATTTATTACTTATCATATGAAATATTCAAAAACACATAAGAGATTATACAGAGAATTAACATCACTATTCATAGACAAGTGTAAGCCAATATTTTGTAACTGTGAACATTTGCATTTCATTAATAGCTAAAACTTAATTGAAAGTGGATCACCTTAATTTCTGGATTTGTTTTCAGCTTAATAAACTTCTTCCACTCCATCATGGTTTTGATGTTATCTGGTTTCAGCTGAAGTCTCTCCTCTTCGTTTTTTGCATTAACTATTTTGCGAACAAATATGCTTTTTGAAGGTCGAAAAATACATCCCATTGGCTGAAATATAGGCACTTTTTGCCATTCTTCGTCTAATTTAAATCTCGCTTGCAAATTAAAAAAGTTATATAAGAAGAGTGAAGTTATACATTTGCTTATATTCTAAATAACAGTTAAGTCGGCATGGACTGTGATGGCTGTGAAGTCAAAGCCTGAAGAAGTCAGCATGGACCGTGATGGCTGTGAACTCAAAGTCCATCCTGAAATTATAAGATTTCTTCATGATGGAACTGTTAATGATAATAATTGCACATGCTTTTTATGTTAAATGAATTGTAGTGGACTGTAAACCTGAAAGGGAAGCACCCAAAGGAGACCATACATTACAGTTAAGAGTTTATATTGAATTTTAGTTCATACAGTTGGATTATGGCATACTGTACAATATTGAGAGTAACTATGGTAACGATGTTGGTCAGTGAATTGATATCAACAGTAATATATCTCGGTCTTTGTAAATCATTTGGGCTTATTGGAAGATTTGATAGTTGTTCTTATCCACCAAATTAAGTGGGTGGTAACCACAAAAAGTGAAAATTTGGTTATGTTCATTATTCTCAGTTTGGATACACAAAAATCCCTCATCAAAAAATGTGTTAAATTATATATACCAATTTCAGTTTTCATTAAAAAACATATTTTATAAATCAAATTGGAACATAGAGGTATACTTGATATTCTTAAATAGGATGGATCTCAGAACCATTATAAACCGAAGAGTGAATAAAGAGGAAAGAACAAATGAAAGAAGCGAAAGGAAGAAAACATATATCATGATAGTAAATGTAAAGTAAATCACAACAAAAATTTATAAAAATGCACACAAATAAATGGAAAACTACATTTACAAAAATCAACTATCTTTCTACTTAATTTGAACTATGAATGAGTATTACTTCTAATACAACTATAGTGAACAAGCAGAGCAATTATGTTAACTCTAATGCAACTATACTGAATGATAATAACATGGGATACAATCCAAATTCATAACAAATAATTAGTTTTGCTAAAGTTCGGTTGAGTTAAAAACTAGAAATGAAACAAAAACGTAAATACTACTATAATTATTTAGTGTAGGCATAGTACATCTTCAGGTATTAAATAGCACTATGTTCTTAAGGACCGCTTGTGGAGAACTTGACCGATAAACAGTTAAAAAAAATGATGTAATACAACAGCTATATACAATAATATTACTTGAATAGATTCCCAAAGACCAACTTTTAATTCGTTGCTTAGATGCTTCCGATTATCTAGCGTAACAGGGACATGCTCGCGTATAAGCGGACCTAGATAAGAAGATAACTTGACCGATCCATCTCCTATTGGTTCACCTTGTTATGAAAATTGCGCCTTTGCGGAAGACCAATAAGCAGAATCTAGATTTGTCAATTGGACACCAATCTAATCTGATAGCAATTATTCTATTACATCAAACAAATAGTAAACAACAATAACAGAGAAACAAAGAGACACACAATATTTATACTAGTTCCACTATCCTCCAGATAGTGTATGTCCAATCCAACAGAGAGAGATTTTATTCCACAGGAGAGAATTACAAAATATTACAAAATAAGAGTTTACATATCCAAACCTCAATCAGGTTTAACAAGAAAAGACGCCATTGGGGATCACTGGCTCCAGGCCAGGATGGGTTTACACTAAAGTCTACCCCTAAATATATAGCCAGTGCAAATCTATGTGAGTCATCAATTAAATTACCAACATATGGTAATAATATAATGGAGGCATATTACCATAACAACAAATGTGCAAACATAGGAAGTGAATCAATCCGTTTCTTTAGCATAGATGTAATAAATTAATTCCTTCATTTATTTCTCTACCACCTCATCAAATGCAATCAATGCATTCCCATTATAAAAATATTTACTTTCCATTCTTTGCAAATTTTCTCCAATCAATTTGTGATTTTGTATCACCAAATTTAACACTCCACCTTGATGCAAAATCACATATCTGCAACACCCCATCTCCAATCAAATTCTCTTCACATCATAAAACTCTTCAACAGAACTCCACCTTCAATCAAAATCTCACAATGAGATAGAAACCAAAAATGAATATTAGCCTAATGGGTTCCAGCAAAGCTACCCTCCATCACACAATTGTTAACGAGCTCAGACTACGTCCCCGCCCGCCAACAAACTGTTGCAAATATCCAAAATAACAAAGAAGGCAGACACCAACGTAATCTCAACACCACCAATTAGGCCAAAATTATTTCTCTCAATCACCAATTCAAATACAGAGCCAAAATACAAATCTCTGTACTCACAAAAAATCTCTCTCCTGCCACTTAATCAAAACCATTACAAGCTTCACCCACCGCCTGCAAAAGATGCATCTACCACCATGAGCTACACCACGCATAAACCAACGGTCTAAAAGTGCTTGCAATACACATCGACACCCGTTTACCACTTGACCTGAGCTCCTTCTCGATCACCTCGGATCCCTCGAGCATCATCAACGTGAAGACCCCTGTCTAAACCACAATGATCTCTGTCTTGACACCCGTCTATCACTTGACCTGAGCTCCTTTCCTGATCATCTTGGATCCTTCGAGCATCATCAACATGAAGACCCCTGTCAGAAACATGATCAAAACTTCCCAAATCCAATAGTCCCTTCAACATAATAAACTCCATATCACGTCAAAATTCCCAGATTGGAACGTTCTTTTCTCTTAGCATAATCTCCTCCACCAAAGTCTCCTTTTCTCCAAAATAGTAATAGCATAATCGATCACCACTGAATCTACCAACCTTTATAGAAATAGTTGATGCACAATTTAAAACAAATCGCCTTGCTCTGATAACAATCTGTTGTGCAAAACTGAGCATATGCGGAAGCGCAATAAATAGGATCTAGATTTGTCAATTGTACATCAATCTAATATGTTAGCAATTATTCTATTACATCAAACAAATAGCAAATAACAATAACAGAGAAACAAAGAGACACACAATATTTATACTGGTTCCACTATCCTCCAGATAGTGTACGTCCAATCCAATAGAGAGAGATTTTATTCCACATGAGAGAATTACAAAAGATTACAAAATAAGAGTTTACATATCCAAACCTCAATCAGGTTTAACAAGAAGAGACGCCATTGGGGATCACTTGCTCCAGGCCAGGATGGGTTTACACTAAAGTCTACCCCTAAATATATAGCCAGTGCAAATCTATGTGAGTCATCAATTAAATTACCAACATATGGTAATAATATAATGGAGGCAAATTACCATAACAACAAATGTGCAAACATAGGAAGTAAATCAATCCGTTTCTTTAGCATAGATGGAAGAAATTAATTCCTTCGTTTATTTCTCTACCACCTCATCAAATTCAATCAATGCATTCCCATTATAAAAATATTTACTTTCCATTCTTTGCAAATTTGCTCCAATCAATTTGTGATTTTGTATCACCTTACCCGTTGAACTCAACTTCAACCCGACTAAAAATATCTATAGGAAGCCTTTTGACTTTAGTTTGTCCTCAATTTTTTTCACAATTGGATTTGCATCAGTAATGTCATTTCTTTCGCTTTCTTGAACAACTTCAATATTTTCTTCTTGTCTCATTGTATTGTCGTTGACTACTTATTGTTTTTCTTGGACTTGAGCATCATTATTTTCTAAATTGTCTTTATTTTGGTCATTTTGTTGATCGCTGTCTTCTTTCTTTTCATGCCTTTTCCCATTTTCTACAATTAAAACAAAATATTAGATTATTACGCTGATTTTGTTATAATTAATATAAGAGCTACAAGCTAAAACTCATAAAGAAAAAAATTCCATGTTAATTCGTTGGTAGGATGAGTACTGGATGCGTCTGGCTAATCTTATGTGTGTTGCATTATCCTTCATTTGCAATCATTTGTGTATATTTCTGAAATATAAGATCTTAATACTTGACTGCTAACTAAACTAACATATATAGCCCATACATGGGGAATATTGATAAAGAAACCCAAACTCAGTATCCATATGTCTAAAATCTTAACCCTCTTTCTGCTAGAAGTGGCTTTCACCCTCTTCTGGAGGGTTGCACTCTGCTTGCATCATCAAAATGAAGCAATACAGAACCAGTACTGATCTTATATATACAGATGAACACGTACAGGCCATAGACTAATCATATCATCTTCATTCTTTGCATTAACTAATTATCAGTGAACTTCTGTATATATTTTTGTTTGTGACTTATAAAATGTGATTACTCTCACCTAAAGGGGAAAACTCCTGCTTTAAAAAAGAAGTTAGCTAACAAAGAGTACATTATTCAGTCATGAACATGATGTAAAATAAAGAGAAGGACAACAATACAGGTGTACTCCATTAAAATAAAATAAAAACAGAAGCAAAATCCATAAATTATGCAGGGTTTAATGATGAGCGTCCTAAATTATGTATATTTATGTTAAACTAACTTACCGTTGAACATGAGACAAAAATAAACCTTTCATAATAATTTTTGATACCATTTCAAAATTTAAACGGTTGAACATGAGACAAAGAGAAACCTTTCATAATAATTTATGATACCGTTTCTTCTTCTAAAATAAAGATATAAATGATTATGTTAAACTTACTCTACAAGTTAAAATTTATATTTAAAAAGGTTGTTGTAACATGGAATAGTGTAGAACTACCTAATTTATGACCTGTGTTAATTTGTGATCCGAAATTCTCGTTAGAATTGGCCCGGCTGATGTCACCTAAACAATCTTATCTAGATCCTTAATTTACTCTCATGATTGAGATATTTTCAGCAACCTCATTTAAGGGATAAAGGAGATCCTTAATTTACTCTCATGATTGAGATATTTTCAGCAACCTCGTTTAAAGGATAAAGGAGATCCTTAATTTTCTCTTATGATTGAGATATTTTCAGCAACCTCATTTAAAGGATAAAGAAGATCCTTAATTTTTTGTTTCTCTCCTTATTTGGCTGCATCAAAGTAGAATATAAATTTGGATTGCTATGGTTTGTATGTAAGCAGCTTGTAATACTCCATCAATTAATTAATAAAGTTTGCCTTTCTCCCGTGGTTTTTTCCCAAAAAGGGTTTTTCCACGTTAAATCTTGTGTGTGATTCTATTTTTGCTTGCTTCGTTTGATCATTTATTTATTATCAAGTGGTATCAGAGCGCTGGTTCGTTCAGCATGGCGTCGTTAAAGTATGATCTTCCGCTGTTGGATCGGAACACTCGATTCTCATTGTGGCAAGTGAAGATGCAGGCGTTGCTCGCACAAGCTGATTATGATGATGCATTGGATGGATTCGGGAATAAGAGATTTGAACTATGGATCGATGATGAGAAGAGAAAGGATCGGAAGGCTTTGTCACAAATTCAGCTTCATCTACACAATAATATTTTGCAAGAAGTTTTGAACGAGAAGACAACTACTTCTCTTTGGCTGAAACTGGAGTCAATTTGCATAACCAAGGATCTCACAAGTAAGATGCATCTCAAAAAAAAGATGTTTCTGCACAAATTGCAAGAGGGAGGTAACTTGCTCGACCATATTTCTGATTTTAAAGAGATTGTTTCTGACTTGGCTGCAATGGAAGTCAAATATGATGATGAAGATTTGGGTTTAATCCTTTTATGTTCTTTGCCCAGTTCTTACTCAAATTTTAGAGATACCATATTATATAGTCATGATACTCTCACTCTAAATGGCGTTTATGAAGCCTTGCACGCCAAGGAGAAAATGAAACAACTGGTGTCTTCAAATGGATCAAGCTCTCAAGCCGAAAGCTTGTCCGTTCGTGGCAGGACAAAGGAGAAAAATTCAAATAATGGATCTCGAGGTAAAAGTTCCAATGCCTATAAAGGTCGATCTAAATCTAAAGGCAAATACAAGTCTTGCAAATATTGTAAGAGGGATGGACATGAAATATCCGAATGTTATAAGCTGCTGAACAAGGAAAAGAGAAATGGCACATATAAACCAAAGGATAACAAAGAAGATGAAGTTAATGCCAATTGTGCTCGTAACGATAGTTCTGACAGTGAGGTGCTTGTTGTTACCGTGTTTGCTGGATGTGCTGAGATTAAGGATGAATTACTTGACACTGCTTGCATTTTCCATATGTGTCCTAATAGAGATTGGTTTACAACCATAGAACCCACAAATGATGCTGGCTCAGTTTTGATGGGTGATGATTCGGCATGTAAAGTAGCAGGAAATGGTTCCAGATCAAGATGTTTGATGGCGCAATCAAAACTTTAACAGATGTTCGGTTCATTCTCAACATGAAGAGAAATCTGATTTCATTAAGTGCTCTTGATGACAAAGGGTACAAATATTCAGGTGGAGGTGGTATCCTGAAAGTCACAAATGGTTCTCTTATTGTAATGAAGGGAAATCTTAGGCAAACAAATGGCCTTTATTATCTTCAAGGCACTACTGTTTCAGGTAATGCTACCCCTGTTATCTCAAATAATATCTTTGATTGTGATACTGCTAATCTTTGGCATATGCATCTTGGACATATGAGTGAATTAGGTCTGTCAGAGTTGAATAAGAGAGGACTTCTTGATGGGCACAACGCAGGCAAGCTGAAGTTCTGTGAGCATTGCATTTTTGGCAAGCATAAGAGAGTGAAGTTCAACACTTCAGTTCATAAAACAGAAGGTATTCTAGATTATGTGCATTCAGATTTATGGGGACCGTCTAGGAAAGCATCCGTGGGCGGTTCTTGTTACATGATGACAATTATTGATGATTTTTCCAAAAGAGTTTGGCCTTATTTTTTGGAACATAAATATGAAGCTTTTTCAGTTTTCAAACGGTGGAAGACTATGGTTGTAATACAAACTAGAAGGAAGGTAAAGAAGCTTCGGACTGATAATGGGATGGAGTTTTGTTCAGATGAATTTAATTCATTATGCAAGGCTGAAGGCATTATTAGGCACTACACCATACCTCACGCTCCTCAGCAAAACGGGGTTGTCGAGCGTATGAACAGGACTATCATTTCTAAGGCTCGCTGCATGTTGTCAAACGCAGGATTGGATAGGCGTTTTGGGCTGAAGCTGCTTCCACAGCCTGTTATCTCATTAACCGATCTCCCTCTATTTCTATTGGTAAGAAAACTCCGATTGAGGTATGGTCTGGTTCTCCAGCAAATTATTCTGAATTGGAAGTTTTTGGATGCATTGCTTATGCTCATGTTGGTAATGGAAAGCTAGAGCCAAGAGCTGTTAAATGCATTTTTCTTGTTTATAAGTCTGGCGTTAAAGGCTATAAATTATGGAATCCTAAAACGAGTAAGGTTGTAATTAGCAAAAATGTTGTGTTTAATGACTCTGCTATGTTACATGATATTCCATCTACTAACGATCTTGTTGAGAGTAAGCAAGAATCACATTCCAGGTGGAGCATATTATTGATTCAGATGCTACATCAAATGCAGAAATTGAGAGACAGGATGAAGCACCCATTATTGAGGATCCTCTAGTAGTTATGCAACCACTGCAGCAATCTATTGCAATAAGCAGACCTAGAAGGAACCCAAAACCAGTAAGAAGGTTTATTGAGGAAGCAAATGTTGTTGCTTATGCGTGTTTTGTAGCAGAAGAAATAGAAGGTATTGCTGAGCCTTCTTCATATTCTGAGGTTGTTATCTCTAGTGATTCTGATAAGTGGATGGCTGCTATGCATGATGAGATGAAGTCACTTGAAAGAAATGACACGTGGGACTTAATCAAGTTGCCTAAAGAGAATAAACCTATTCATTGCAAATGGGTTTTCAAGAGAAAAGAAGGTGTTTCTCCAAATGATGAGAAAAGGTACAAAGCAAGATTAGTTGCAAAAGGTTACAGTCAGATTCCAGGTATTGACTTTAATGAAGTTTTTTCCCTTGTTGTGAAACATAGCTCAATTTGCATTTTACTCGGTATTGTTGCTATGCATGATTATGAGCTTCAACAGTTAGATGAAAAAACTGCATTTTTACATGGAGAATTAGAAGATGATATTTATATGCATCAACCTGAGGGTTTTATCATGCCTGGAAAAGAAATTCTCGTCTGTAAATTAAAGAAATCTCTTTACGGATTGAAACAGTCACCTAGGCTGTGGTATAAAAGATTTGACACTTTTATGCTATCTCAAGGTTTTAAAAGGTCCAATTATGATAGTTGTGTCTATTTAAAAATTACTACACATTCATCCATTTATTTGCTACTTTATGTCGATGATATGTTGATTGCTTCAAAAGACAAGCAGAAATTGAAATTTTGAAAAGGCAGTTGAGTAGTGAGTTTGAAATGAAAGATTTGGGGGATGCTAAGAAGATTCTTGGCATGGAGATAACAAGAGATAGAACTTCTGGAAAATTATACCTAAGTCAAAGTGGGTATGTTGGAAAAGTGCTTCGCTATTTTAATATGCTTGATGTAAATCCTGTAAGTACTCCTCTTGCTGCACATTTCAAATTGTCATCAGCCATGTGTCCACAATCAGATGAGGATATTGAGTACATGTCTAGAGTTCCATATTCTAGTGCAGTTGGTTCACTTATGTATGTCATGGTTTGTTCGCGTCCTGATTTATCACATGCTTTGAGTGTTGTCAGTAGATTCATGGCCAATCCTAGAAGAGAGCATTCGAAAGGAGTTCAATGGATTTTCAGATATCTTCATGGCACTACAAATGCTTGTTTGCAGTTTGGTAAATCTAAAGATGAACTTGTTGGTTATGTGGATTCTGACTTTGGGAGATCGTTAACAGGTTATGTTTTCACCATTGGTGGTTGTGTTGTGAGTTGGAAAGCAACCTTGCAAACTACCGTAGCATTATCTACTACTGAGGCCGAGTATATGGCTATTTCTGAAGCATGTAAAGAAGCTACTTGGCTGAGAGGTTTATATTTTGAGCTTTGTGGAGATACATCTGGCATTACTATATTTTCTGATAGCCAGAGTGATATATGCCTTACAAAGGATCAAATGTTTCATGAGAGAACTAAACATATAGATGTTAGGTATCACTACATTCGAGATGTTATTGCTAAAGGTGGTGTTAATGTTTGCAAGATAAGTACTCATGAGAATCCCGCTGACATGATGACAAAGCCAGTTCCAATTACTAAGTTTGAGCTTTGCTCAAGCTTGGTTGGTGTTACAGTATAGTCTTTAGGGACAATTAGAGAGAGGCAAATATTTATTTGTTGAAGGAGTTCGTTTTTCGTAGTTCATTTTTACTTCAAGATGAGAATTCGTCTCAAGGTGGAGATTGTTAATTTGTGATCTAAAATTCTCATTAGAATTGGTCCAGCTGATGTCACCTAAAGAATCTTATCTAGATCCTTAATTTACTCTCATGATTGAGATATTTTCAGCAACCTCATTTAAAGGATAAAGGAGATCCTTAATTTACTCTCATGATTGAGATATTTTCAGCAACCTCATTTAAAGGATAAAGGAGATCCTTAATTCTCTCTTATGATTGAGATATTTTCAGCAACCTCATTTAAAGGATAAAGGAGATCCTTAATTTTTTCTTTCTCTCCTTATTTGGCTGCATGAAAGTAGAATATAAATTTGGATTGCTATGGTTTGTATGTAAGCAGCTTGTAAAACTCCCTCAATTAATTAATAAAGTTTGCCTTTCTCCCGTGGTTTTTTCCCGAAAAGGGTTTTCCACGTTAAATCTTGTGTGTGATTCTATTTTTGCTTGCTTCATTTGATCATTAAGTTATTATCAACCTGAGTTATCAAAATACTGTTAAAATTTCCAATTCTAAGTGTGTATCCATGTGTGATTAAGCAAATCGCTTGCAAGAATATATTATAAAAATAGATCAGTGAATCAAATTGACCTACATAGATGTTATTATCAAGCCATCCCATCTGAAATAACCCATTCGCTGAATTTTTTTTCCTCCATTGACATGGAGGTTTAAAGGAAACGGAAAAGAAAATATAGTTAGCTTTAAAAAAACGTATTACAATAATTAGATCAACTTTTAAGAAATATGCCTAAGGCTAAAAAGGAGTATTAGGTCGACTTCAAGGTGAAAAGGTCTATTGTTATAAACATGGTCGTCTCAAGTTGATTATTTCAATGTTTCAACTCAATATTCCATTTTCTATTTTGTTGCTTTTTGGACACGTGCAGACACACCTACATAACTAATGGCCAAACAATATGTTCAAATTAAGTTAGTTAGATAATCTAAATAATAAGATGAGTAAAAAATAAGTACTTAATTATTCATATCCCATCAACAATTCATGTACTACTTTTAAATAATCTAAATGTTAAGCTATTTGTATGAGTGAACAAATCAGAAAAACAAGCTTGTGTACTAACATAGCGATTTAGCTGTGGTTCAGAAAATGTTCTACGTAAAAGAAACACAAACCTTGTCTTCAATAATTATGTGTTCGTAAAAATCTTCAAAAGCAAATGGGCAAAAAAAAAAATTGAAACTACTCAAGTATGCCTTCACAGTTCTCTCTAACATAGCTAGCATCATCCATGGAATCAACATCCTCATCATTGTCTTCACATTCTTCTCTAAATAAACTTCGTCCTCAATAGCCTCATTTGTCTCTAATTCATAAAAACCCCGAGGTGGTGCCTTCAAAACAACATACCAATTAGATGAATCATTTTCTCTTAAATAATTAATTTGTTTCACTTGAGATGAAAGAATATACGGATCTCTTGAAAATGAAACTTGACTTTAATTAACAAGAGTAAACCCATCTTCAACTTTCACTTCATTTCCTATATTTTCCCAATTGCATTTAAAAATGGGAATATAAAAGACGTGATAGTCTAACAAAATTATGTTGGTTAAAATTCCATAGTATGTGACCACATCAATTACTTGAGATGTATCTTTTGCGCTTGCTCTACACATAGTAGTCGCATCATAAGTCACACCACAATTTTGAGTTTCTTTCTCAACATCAGATGTGTGAAAACGTTGTCCGTTAATAGTATATCCTTTGCATGATAAGGCATTACAACTCGGACCAAAGGCAATCCGTTTTAACATCGTATCAGGATCCTTTAACTCAATAGGTATCTGGAAAAATATCAATGTATTTACCAAAATTTCAAAAATATTATGAAACCAATTAAAGAATTTTTAGAATAACAATTTTGTTAATCCAATCAGTGAAGTTTTTTGTATGGCTGTTCCAAAGCAATGTCGATTTTTTTCATACGTTGGTTAGAATTTTCCAACTCCTCCACACGCAAACTAGCATAAAATAAATGATGATGTTATGTATGCAGGTATACACATCAAAATAAAACAAAATAGAAATCAATATACTTTAAAAAAGGTTCTACAATGTTCATATTCATCAGGACAGCTAAATGAGCAATTTCTTTATTGTTAGATGACAACGTAATTGTCTCATGCTTTGAAATTGGATGCCCCTCAAGTATTGCATGATTTTCATAATCTTTATTTCCACCTTGTTTCTCCTCTATTTGTGATGATTTTTTTATAAACTCACCAAAAAATCTCATAGATTCTTCTGTAAGATAGGACTCTGCAATACATCCTTCAACTCGTGCATAGTTCCCTACATAATATTTAATTGTCTTCATATATCTTTCAAAATGGTACATCCAACGAAAATGAACCGGTCCACACAATCGAGCTTCTCTTCCAAGGTGAATTGTTAAATGTATCATTACATCAAAAAAAGAAGGTGGAAAATATCTTTCAAGATCACATAAAATTGTAACGATTTCATCATCCAGTTGTTGCAATTTTTCTTTATCAGGAACACGTTGACATATTTTATTGAAAAATGAACACCAATGGACTTTTGTTTTCCTAGGCTTCTTTGGCAACAATCCTCTTATTGCAACCGACAATATTTGTTGCATCAAAACATGATAATCATGTGACTTAAAGCCACTAACTTTGCAATTCTCTACTGATATGCAGCTTTTGAAATTTAAGCAAAAACCATCGGGCCCCTTGAAATCATATAATCTTTTGCAGAATATTTTTTTCTCACAACTTGACAATGTATACAGAGCTGGTTGAAGATATGTTTTCTTTCCATGAGGTTGCGCAAAAAGACTATGTCGAATTCCCCAATCCTCCAAATCTTTTCTAGAGTTAGTTCCATCTTTTGATTTGTCATCATGCAATATTGTGCTCAATAAGCTTGCTCCAACATTTTTCTCGATATGCATTACATCTAAATTATGTCGCAATGGTAGTTCCTATAAATATGAATAGTGCAACAATTTAATATTAAATTTCTCTTACTACTAAATCAATGTAAAAAAAACTAACCTCCTAATATGGTAAATCAAAGAAAATTGACCTTTTTTTCCACCTTGATAATTCCTTTTTTAAGGGGTTATCATCCTCATCATATTCATCTTCTTTGTTGTAGACACGCTTCCTTTTTTTGCTCATTCTCTTTTTTCCCTCCTTATCTACTCTCTTCTTCTTTGCCTTATTTCCTTTTCTTACTTATTTCTTATTTTTTCCAAAATCATTAGGAAAATCTTTCAATATCATAGAAATGTTTCTACCTATCAAAATTCTAGGCTTGGTGCCTATCTCTACGATATTATCGAACAAAGCCTTTTGTTTTCTCAGTGAGTTCGAAGGAGGTAAAAATCTTCTATGCCCCATGTACGCATGCTTTCGACTATAATTCAACCATCGACTATGAGTGTCGACACTGTAACACCCCGTATTTTCTGTGAACGTATAAGTAACAAATCAGAGGATAATTAATTTTTAAATAAGAATCAAGGGAAACGGGTTGCGCCATTGCGTTCGTCTCGGAATTCTGCTTGGAAACGAGTCCGAGTTTGCAAGAATCGAAGTCCATATGAGGGAGATATGACCCTCCGAAGTTTCAGGAATTTTTAGAATCGAAAACAGCTCGAAATTCGAATTCAAACCCAGAAGCGGGCTGGGCGGGAAATTTCCCGCCCAGGACCCAGGTCGACTGGGGAGTCGACTGGGTAGTCGACCCCCCCGACCAGGTCGATTGGGGAGTCGACTGGGTAGTCGACCTGGGGGCGACCTGCTCCCGAAATCCAGTTTTTGAACCTGGTTCGTTCTGATGTATTTGGTCACGTTTTTTGCCTAGGTTCATCCTCCTAAACCTATTTAAACAGCCCCAAACCCAGCCTTCTCTACACACAATTCTATTCTGCTTTTACTCTGCCTCTGTTCTAAATTAAATAAAATAATGGCGTCGCTACTCTGCTGGAATCAAAACTAGAAGATAATCGACATCAACCTAAGCAACTCAATTCAAACTAGAGATCAAAGCTTCTGCAACGATTCTACAACAATTAAAGTTCTTTCTTTAATCCAACTAAGGCAAGTACAGTTATTTTCCGATATAAACGTTAATTCTGATTGTGACATGAATTGTAAATCTTAATCTGAGATTATGTCTGTTCTGTTCTGTTTAGATCTACCTTATTCTGTTTTTCTCTCTGCTTTCTGTTCTATAGCCAGGCTACCACGAGCCTGAGCCAATCTCATAAGAGATTAACATATGCTAAAATGTTTGGGACAATAAAATGAATGATGCATAAATTGGGCATGACCAATAGGTGACTGATTTGAGGAAAGAACATGGACTGTAGCTAGAACATAAATCTGAGACATATGACTGGACATGTTATATTTATAACATAAAGGGGTATTGAACATATGATTTGAGGACACATAATTGGACATAAATATAGACTGTATTGAACATATGATTTGAGATAAAGAGAATATGGCTTAGGTATAAAGATTTACATGAAAGTAGGATATCTATTAATGTAAATAAACACCTAAGTAAGGGATCTTTGGGATATATGACATGCATAGTAATCGATGGCTATATTTGGTATAATTTATATATGGATCTTCTGTACTATGCAAGTTTAATAAAAATTGAAACATACGATATATGGTAAATTATGACCATAATCTATGCTATGTAAATTTAATGCAAACATGGGGTATATGATCATATTGTGAATCATGACTATTTTTTATGCATGTGAACTTAGGCAAGATTTGTTTGTGAAACTTTAAGGAATGATTAAATCTGTTGTATTTGCCTAATTTGCTAGTTCTGCTATATTTGCCTAATCTGCTAGCTCTGTTATATTGTCAATCTGCTAGTTCTGTTATATTACATAATCTGCTAGTTCTGCTCTACTGCCTAGTCTGCTAGATCTGTTTATCTGCCAAATCTGTCATCTGCTAAGTCTGTTGAAAATGCCAAATCTGCTAAACTAAACCTATTGAGATGCCTAATCTGTTATTTGCTAAATCTGCTAGTTTGCTTAATCTGCTGAATCCGTTAAGTCGCCTAAATCTGTTATCTGCTATGTCTGTTAAGTTGATATATTCAGTCTGTTATTGACATAATCTGAATTAGCTATGAATAATTGACATGTATATTAGGCGTGGGCATAAATGGTAAATTATTAATTAATTGGCCGCAAAGATAAACATGGCTAACTTGAGGTTAGAATGAGTTTGCGACGTAATTCTGCCCGGAACCGCCCGGCACATCCAGTGGCCGCAAATCATAGGTTCTAATGTAAGAAGTTAGTCATAACGTGCTTGAAACCCGAGGTTAGACTCAGTTTGCGGCAGAAATCTTCCCGGAACCAACCGGCCTAACCAGTAGCCGCAAACTGTTAGTCTAATGTGAGAGGTCTGGGCATTAATATTTAGTTAATGAAAATCTGAGATAAATACGATGTCTAAAACGTGTTGGGCGGATAGGGTTAAACCCACTAGACTGATGAATTTAATAAATCTGTTCTGTGAATCTGTAGGCCCAATTACAAAGTTAGACAAATCTGTAAGTCTGTTAAATCCGTATATCTGATCCGTTAGTCTGAAAACTTATCTGATCTATGAACTAGTTGATCTGAATTCTGTATGTCTGAAACTTGTAAACAAGTTAATCTGAAATCTGTTAGTCTGGGGACACAAGGTTAGGAGGGGAATTACTTGTGTCATCTGTTGTTTGGAACCCATATTAGTAAGTAACCCTTTCTGGTATCAAAACTTTGACCCAACAGTAGGTGGGGTCCGGGCACGCTTACTGAACTAATTATAAGTGGTTCATTCTGATAATGGCGAGGGGTGTCGATGGTGCTTTCCAACCGGGTCATGTGCGTGCGTGGACCCGGCATGCCTCTGTGGATGTAAGACACCGTGACATCTGTAATTAGGTCTGTGCCAATTGGTTGTCACTGTAGGGAATGATACACCCTACTGTGGGGCCGACACAGGGTATTTATGTATTAGGGAGTCGATCGCTTGGGGTAGGGTTTTAGGGTACACTAAGTTCTGTCTGTTTCTGTTGGTACCGTCTGTTTCTGTTGGGTGGCAACACCCGTCTGTTTCTGTGTGGTACCGTCTGTTCGGGAGGTAAAGGCCCAATTACTAGTGTACACCTAATTCTACACTCTGTTTCCGTAGGGATTAATCTGACTGTTTCTGTTCGGGTGGTAAAGGCCCATTATTAGCATCCTGTTTCTGTCCGTTTCTGTTGGGGTGGTAAAGGCCCATTACTAGCATTCTCTTCTGTGGAAATTATTCTGTACCTGTTTCAGTTTCAGTTTAGACATTAGGGTGACACCTAATTCTGTTATACTAGTATTAGTGCAGAGAAGTGTAAAACAATAGCTTATATCATTCTGCTCTTCTGTTGTAACTGCTACACCTGTTACAGTTATCTCTCATCCAGTTTTATGTTCATATCATGTTATTATTATCTGTTCATAACTGAAAATCACTGGACTTGCCAGACATTTTGTCTAACCCTTGTTGTTTCGCCTCCTTTCTTCTGTTTCCCCCCAGGTTTTGTAGAAGGGAATACTCTAACTTGATCCAAATTTCTTCCACTTGCAGTGCTTAAAGTATGGCTTGTCTTCTTCTGTGGGGATTATGATTTTAAACTATGCATTCTGAAGGCTTTTGTACAAGACTGATATTTTGTACTTGAATTCTGATATTGTGATTTGAAAGAATGTAACCAAGCTTCTGTTGAAATAAAGTTATAAAATTTTCAAGTACTGTTTTATCTGTCTTGTAAGTTTCTGTTCTGTTTACTAAAATGCTCCACCAAAGTTAAGAAATTCCCTTTGTGAGTGACCTTAACGGAGGTGGGGTGTTACAGACACCGCATAATGGACAAGCTTTTTTACCCTTTACACAACAACCAACAAGATTCGCATAAGCCGTAAAATCATTTATCGTCCATAGTACAATTGCTTTTAAATTAAAAAATGTTTTACTAAATGCATCATAAATATCTACACCATTACTCCACAAATGATGCAAGTCTTCTATCAATGGTGCCATATATATGTCAATATCATTTCCTAGTTGCTTTGGACCAGGAATCACCAATGTTAACATAATATTTTCCTTTTTCATGCATAACATAGGTGGAAGATTATATGTTACAAGCATCACTGGCCAACAACTATATTTAGATCTTTTACCGACATATGGACAGAAACCATCCGCAGCTAAACCAAGTCTAAGATTATGTGGATCGGCTGAAAATGATTTCCATTTCCTAGCTACTACGTTCCAAGTTACAGAATCCACAGGATGTTGCATTTTTTCATCATTGCTTATGTTATTATAATGCCATCTTAGATCTTCTGCCATCTTTTTAGATTTAAACATTATCCTAAATCTTGGAATGATAGGAAAATATCTCAACACTTTAACAGGAACACCATGCATAATCTCTTTTGTACTCTCATTTATCTTCCATCTTGAAGTACCACACTTTGGACAATTATTCAAATCTTTATATCCTTTTCTAAAAAGACAACAATCGTTTCTACAAGCATGAATCTTCTCAAAACCCATATCAAAAATTTTAAGAATTATTTTTACTTCGTATACAGTCTTGGGAAGTACATTATCCTTTGGCAATAACATATGTAGCACATGTAATAGCTTATCAAAACCAGTATCGGATAATCCGGTCTCACCTTTAAGATTATATAAAGCGGTGATAGCAGATAATTTTGTTTGGCTTGCATAATCGGGATACAATGGGCTTTCTGCATCTTCCAAATTTTTTAGCAAATCATCTTCTCGTCTTTGTTCGTCATCATTATCTTTGTCGTCAGCAAAAAAGGCGTGATTGACATAATCTTCATCTTCATAGTGAACGGCTTGGAATAAATCATATGTGTCATTTAGCACTATTTCTTCAACTATATTTATTTGTTCACCATGATTATACCACCTGCTGCACTTGTATTTAGGATCCATTCCTTTTAAAACCAAATGTTCAAAGACAATCTTGTCAACGTGATGACTAAGATATCGACAATCGACCCACGGACATAAATTTTTTTCTATTGATAAATTTTTCTTCGTAGATTGCACAAAATTCCATGCTCCTTGCCGGTACTCTATACTAGTTCTATGACAATAAATAAAAAAACATAAATATTTACTTTAATATTAGATTTGCAAAATTTTCAAATTATTTATTGAGTTGAATATTATCTATTACCTGTGTAAATGCACCTAGTCTTTTTCCATCAAGAATATAATATAACAACAAGCAAATATCTAAACAAACAAAACAACAATTAGTTATTAACTCCACAAAGTGATTTTTAGTGCCATTGAGTCAAATAGGTAACGACAATAGCTAACCATGCCTAAAAAAACAAATTATATGACTATAAAATTCCAACAATGCACTCATAGCACCTAAAATAAAATTATAACTATCCACAAACCTTTTCGTGTAGTATTAACCCTAACTATATGACTATAAAATAACATCATCAACCACATGCATCGACTATAAAATAACATCATCATAAACTCAGCGGCTTAACTTCTTTCTATAGCCGATCCCCTAACCATGTTCCTTTACACGAATAGGAACAGTTACAACTAAGTATTTTACCCCCTCTTCTTCCTCTTCTTTTCTTTGTACCAATTTCCGCATTCATGAATTTCAGTCTTTCCATCCTTTGTCTCCCCTCTCCTCCTACTTCTAACTGACTCCACTACACTCCCTCTACAAAATAAGTTGAAACCCTAAATGTGTCATCCTACTTCATCATGAAAATAGAGAAGCGCCAAAAAAAGCAATTTTAGAGGGTGCATATAAGGCACAAAGGCATGACAACTTAATTTATTTTAGCCCACATGGCTTAATTTATTTAAATTTTAAAAGTAGGAAATTAGGTTGTTTTTTATTTTCATTTAATTTGTTGCATAGATTTTCGAAATTTCAGCTATAATTAATGTTATGTTACTTGAATTTTTTTTGCTATACTATATAGCTCAATTATTTGTTACTTTAGTTCGGAGTAGTTTAAAATTCACCAAATCATATTAATATCCCGCCTTTGACACTTCTTAAGTTACAAGAAGAGGGTTGACATATTAATACATTTTGCTATTTTATTAATTTTATGTAAGAAAGCTTATAATAATTTAAAATACTGAAATGTGATGTATATATATTTAAAACTAAAAAAATTAATATTTTGTGGTAGTATCATTCATGATCTCAGTCTTGGTTAACAAACTTCAGCCCTTTCTTCTTTCCCTACCAGTTCCATAATAGAAGATATTAGGAAGTAATAGTTAGAACTAAATATTGACTGGTAGGACCTCTTTTGTTAATATCACTGATTACATTGTATACCATTATATACAATGCTCTGATGTTTGTTTAGAACATTGATTCATTTTAATTCACATTTAGTATGGAAAATGCATATGAATCCTTTTCCAATATTCGTGCACTAAACATGTGGTTTTGGTAAATAAGGAATGCCTTTAATACTTAATTACTGTTGTTTGTATTCCCTATTTTATGGAAATAAATGCCAAGGCATGTTACTATAATTTAACATTTGAAGAAATAATTATTCATTGTCGATTTTTGGTGTAAAATGGAAGCATTTAGTTTGAATACTCCAGTCTTGCATCACAAGTTTATTCCTTTTATGAAATATGTGTGCTTATATGTTTATTGTAACAACGCAGAAAATTTTAGCCAATTCAAAATTTTTATTTTGGCAATTTTAATGAATTTTGAATATTTAAAATGATTTATTTTAAATAACTACGACGAGAAATTTATTTTGAATAGAATTAAAACATATATATTTATTTGAATCGAAGTTAGAATATAAATATTTATTTTTAATTATAAAAGGAATTGAAAATGGCGCGGGAGTTTGAAAAATCGATTTCAAATTTCAAATGAATGTACAGGATTCAAAATAAAATAAATTTTAGCAAAACAAAAATATTGGAATCTATTTGAGAATATCTTTCCAGCGAATCCGAAAAATTGAAATTTCATGGCGGGGATAAAAAGTTATGCCCAGTTGAAAATTCAGAATAGTCGCTATGGAAAATATAGCCCTTAAAAATGGAAATTTTGCAAACGACCTCCGTTTTTGACGAAACCACTTTTGTTGGATCCGGAATATCAAATTATTGCCAGATTCCAAAATTCATAATTTTTGGGATTAATATGTGAGCGTGGTGAAGTAAAACTTGTTTTGGTAGTTTCAATCAATTTGGATCGACCAGAAAATGGCCATTTTTCAAACGTCTCCAAATTTAACGAAATTTGTTATGTTAGAATTGTATCGTCAATATGAAGCTAGAAAATATTTTTCGGGTTCTTATAGTGTGGTATCAGAGCTTTGGTTTACAGATCTCGGAGAACAAGACACGTTAGAACCAAACGAAAGAATTCATCAGAGATTGGATTAGAAATATTCATTGAGAATGACTCGTTAGAGATGGGAGCAGTAGTATCCTAGAATGAGTCGGAAGAGAGTTGTCTTCAAATAAAGGTGAAAACAATTTTTGTTTTGAAAATTTAAATCAATTATTCGTATTTGAATATTATTTTTATATTGATTTGGACAATCAAATATATAAAGATTTTGCGTATACGTCTGATCCACATGTATTTGAAGTTTTAATATACTGGATAGATATAGAATTACACTCTAGTCACTCGTAGATGTTCTGATGGTGGTTCGCAACATCATCAGAATTTATGATCGAGTTTCGAAAGTGGGATATCTATATATTTCCAATTGACTAGTGTGAGAACCAAAATATAGTTAGAATATATTGTTGTGACATGGCATCAAAAACATGATTTTTAACTATGTATTAAAGTTATATGTTTGAAAACGATAATCTACTAATTAATTGATGGTTAAGTTGTTTGATTATTAGTTTAACTAATGAGATTGTTGAAACTAATATGTAAATGAACGGTACATATAACCAAATTGTATCAAATGTTGAACTGAATTGAAAATTGATAGAAATTGCATGCATATACATGTATATACATTGAACAGGTCATAGCCAGGAAGCTAAGCAGAGGAATAAAATTGTTTGCTCGACAAATAGGTACATGTTTATTGTATTTCTTGGGGGTTTTGATGATTTTATAAGCAGATTGGCTGTTTCTTTTTCTTTTTTTGATTGGAGAGGCCTGTATGGTGGTTTGGGGATTTTCTCTGTGCTCCTGTACGAGGGAGGTTATGGTAAAAAAAATCGAAAATTTAGGGTGTTTGCCAAATTTTTGAAGAATTGGAAAATTCTTAGAAACTGAAAAGTTAAAGAATGAAAGCCAAATTGAAAGTTGAGTTGGTTTGTAAAACAACTTTCAGCTCCGTTCCTTTTCGAGGACGAAAAGATTTTTAAGTGGGGGAGATTGTACAGCCCGGAAAATCTGAGCCAATTTAAAATTTTTATTTTGGAAATTTTAGTGAATTTTGAATATTTAAAATGATTTATTTTAAATAATAATGACGAGAAATTTATTTTGAATAGAATTAAAACATATTTATTTATTTGAATCGAAGTTAGAATATAAATATTTATTTTTAATTATAAATGGAATTGAAAATGGCGCGGTAGTTTGAAAATTCGATTTCAAATTTCAAGTGAATGTACAGGATTCAAAATAAACCGGATTTTAGCGAAACAAAAAATATTTGAATCTATCTGAGAATATCTTTCCAACGAATCTGAAAAATTGAAATTTCAAAGCGGGGATAAAAAGTTATGCCTAGTTGAAAATTCAGAATAGTCGCTATGGAAAATATAGCCCTTAAAAATGGAAATTTTGCAAACAACCTCCGTTTTCAACGAAACTGCTTTTGTTGGATCCGGAATGTCAACTTATTGTTAGGTTCCAATATTCATAATTTTTGGGATTAATATGTGGGCGTGGCGAAGTAAAACGTGTTTTGACAGTTTAAGTCAATTTGGATCGACCAGAAAATGGCCATTTTTCAAATGGTCTCAAAATTTGACGAAATTAGTTTTGTTAGAACTGTACCGTCAATACGAAGCTAGAAAATATTTTTTGAGTTCTTACATTTATTCACATTCTGCATTTTTTGGTATTGTGAATCATTTGCATAATGTTCATCTAAACTGATGAACCCTCAATTCATAAAACCAAATTGTCTCTCCACTAATTCATCTAGATTCCTAAATTCAAGTGATCAAAACTTCAATTCCATTCATCATCATAATCAAATCCCATCGACAAAGAACTTAACAAGGTAGCGGCGAGACTCGGAGGACATTTCCATATTGCCTCAGCCGATAAGAATATAGGCAATACAAACTTAGCCAAGCTATATTTATTTACAGTGGGAGACTGTGTAGATTTATGTAGCATTATTATAAAAACTGATATTTGATATTCTAAAATGTTAAAGTTTACCACACTTTGATGTAGGGCAGTTATGTTAAGCAATCATTTTGGCATGATCTAAGTTACATTAAACTATAAATTAAATTTAGCATGGTAGTAAGATTTAAACGCTAGCAACAAATGTTAATCCTTTTATAAATCCTTAACAAATGCGTTTTGACTCCATATAAGTTATGTGAGTGCATATATGACTGTAATTTTCCAAAGCCCTTGCAAGTATGCCATTAAAAAGAACCAACATATATAGTGCAAAGAGAAAGGTGAATTCAAGAGCCATAGGATCAGAGAGAGTGATGCAGACACGACTTAGAAATCAAGACTGCCCATTCAAAGATTTAACGGCTTATGAGTGTTGTAATTTAGAATATATATTGCATTTCCCTTGATATTGCAGTAATAAGGGTGCCAAGAATTAAGTCATGGTTTGTTAAGCGTTGTCCATTGAAACTAATGCGTCCGACCAAGATGCTTTATGTGCATTTTCCTTTCTCATGTGATGTTCTTATTTTTTGAGTCAGGGTTTTCGCTTTGGGTTAAGCGTTAGGGTGGCCCCAACAAAGCCTGCATCCTCGAAGCTGCTAGTACTACTATCAATCATTTTGTTGACTCAACTACAAAATTACAAATATAAATATAAACATTGATGTTGGCAGCAATGTTAAATCAATTGAGAGCACTGAAAGGAAAAGTGTAAAATTTGATCTAAATATTCCTGCACCGCCTGAAGATGCCGATCTTTCAGGAGTTTCTAATCCGTAAATTGGCCATTTCAGCAAAAAATAAGGTTTATTTTAAAAGAAAGAATAAGTACAAACTAGGCTATAATTGTTGTCGTTAGGCTAATTGTATTCAAGTCATATCGTTTCAGTATTTATGACGTTCTATTTCATTTAGCATGTATGTTATAGTAACTGTAGAAGCATAGTATGGAAAGAACGTTAGAGTATGGGTTTAGTGTGTGTGTGTAAAAAATTCAAAATTTTAGATTTTAATAATTAGTTGCATGCACTATCTCTAATTTACCTTCTAGCTTAAGTTTTAATTCCCTTCCTTGTGGCTTTTGTTAAAGCTTTCAATTCTCAAGTTAGTATTCGGTTTCTACATGTTTTGCACTTTACATTTTAGCATAAGTGAATAAATTACCCATTCCGAATTTGAATCATACTGACTCCCAAGCATGAAAAGTTAAGCACTATAGCAGACTTCCTTCACATTTGGACTTAATGATCACATTTCCTCTTAACTGATTTATATATACTAAAATTAATTCGCAAGGCAAAACATAGCTACTTAGGTGTATGATTGACTTGATTAGTAAATGTTACAACAATCCGACGATATAACACCGGTACTCGACTAAAAAAATTATCTTCCCAACACGTTTATGTTATACCTGACAAATTCGGTCTATCACATACTGAAATCTACAAGTTTTACACGTTACCACACTAACACCTATACTTGCTTTGTTGTTCTACTATATTTTTTCAACCAATTTTTAAACATTGTTCTCTAAATTCATTTTACATTTGAATTCAAAATACACTTTCCTGCTAACTTATGAAAACTTCTACACAGAGATCCTACAGTACGTTTACAGCCAACGACATATATAAACAAATAAACCAATCCATCATTGAGTGAAAACATGAATGTTAAGAAATAAATTATCTCACTGATACTCTAATGATTCAAGCCAAAGTTTGAGACTATAATTTTGTTATTAATATTAAGAAATAAACCAATCCATCATTGAGTGAAAACCTGAGTGTTGCAAGAGGTTTTCTTATCCGTAGGGGGCGGACACACGTTGGTGTGAGGTAGGGCCAAGGCCCTACCTGAAACTTTTTTTCTTTTATAGAGATCATCCCATAACTTTTAGCCCTAGGTGAATTAAAACTGCTGCCCTACCTGATGCAAATATTTTTCTATTTAGACTAAAATTTATTTTTCTATTGCTATATCTTAGCTTATACTGGTGTTCCATTCCCATATTTACTAAAAGTTTAATCCTTAAAAGTCCACACAAACAAAATTCCATATTGTTAAACTACAACCTGTTTTCTTAAAAGGAACCACAACTTGCAGAAAGAAAAAAACACAACATTTTTAAATGAATCCTGTGTGTATATAGTTCGCAACTTTTTGACTAAAATTTTTGCGTGATGTCCGCCCTAGCTGACTTTGGAGGCTAGCTCCGCCACTGCTTATCCGCCATCAACTTAGACATGAACACAAGTATTTATATATGCGCATTTGATTATCCAATAAAAGTTTGTTGATATTGTTGTCAAATATATGTCAAATTGCAGCTAAGATTGTATGTTTTCTTCTCGAAGTTTGGTCCTAGTCGCTTTGTAGAAAGAAAGGTTTATAGCCTAATCAGCTATGATTATAATTAAAGTGGAAAACATAGCAGTAGTACGTTGATTATATTACACCTATTTATTTCGTAAATAGTTAGATGTGAAAGATGGAATAAAGGTTAACAATCATGAACAATACCATCAAACATTACAATTATGAAACCAATATCAAAATTATATGTTTCTGTTATATAGCATCCCAAACTGGGTTAACCGTAATCAACTTAAGTTGTCGTCTAAACGAAAAAAATTCTGAAAAGCCTTTACATATATTCTTTGCTACATTGAATTATAAATGTACAGAAAACTAAATACAAAATATATAGTTAGCAAGTGGAACAACACTATTTATCCTACCTGTAAGGTTTGTAACCAACAAAATGAAGAAAAGAGCATTTTTCTTTAATTGTCAATATTCGCTCAACTTTTGGCACAAAATAAAAAATAAACTAAGAGTGACGGAGATCAGCAGTTCTAATCTCAATCAAATTGTTGCAGAGCTAGACAATCTTAGACTAAGTAACCAAATATATAGGCAGCTCAGTGTGGCAATTACAGTGACAATGTGGCATACAAGGTGCGAACGTAACGATGTTGAAACTCCTATCAACATCAGGCTCATGACCATCATCCTTGATTATAAGACTTACTTAATCAACTTAGAATAGACATTTCAAAGATGATTGGTAAAGAATATACATTTTCTAAATTCAACTTGCTTCCCCAACCAATTCATAACAGCAAGGAATTAGCCCACTGAATCAGGAAAGAACAGTTTCCCTAGCTATGTTCTTCTATGTTGCTTGATATCCCCTCCAATGGCTGTGCATATGTTGTTCGCCTAACCTGAATTCATACAGTTTATAAGTCAGTAAGAAACAAAATACAAATTTATCCTTAACTGAAAGTTGATACTTCAATTCTGAGTTCCAATTAGAAATCTCTTTACTGTTTTCACGTATAAAATGTAAACTAAAAAATTTATCGCTGAGCTTATGGAGCTTTGAACAGAGGTTAGGGCGAACACTTACTTTCACCGGCAGTCCAGTATCATGATCAATGATGAGGTCCGTTGTTGATTTTTTTGATTGAAGATGATCGTAGCCGGAGGACAATGAAGACTGATCGACAGCAGTGACAGATCGAAAATGGATGAAGATAATTTGGCTTCAAAAATTTGACCTTCACGAAGAAATTAAAATTTTGGGGGAAACGTATGAAGAAATTTGAGGGAAATGTATGAAAATTTTGGGGGGAAATGAATGAAATGGAGGGAAATGAAAATAGTTTAGCGAGCTAATTACTAACCGCAGTGGAGACGGAAACGTAAATTATTTAATGGAGAACGTGGAGCGTTTGCGGCAACAAGATTGAAAACGCCGTAGTCCACTGCTAAGAAAGTTGACTTTTGTTGTAGTGAAAGCTATTAATTTTACCTTATTCAACATGAAAAAAAGATAAACACATTTATCTTTTAATGTAATTGATTTAAATAGGATTTAAGCCTTAGTAATATTAAATAGCTACTGTAAATGTTAAACATATTTGTAATGCATGTAAAGTATTTTTTGTTTTTTTGATGATTTAACCTAATATGAAACTCTATGATTAATTATACATAGTTTGATGTTATTCTGTTCACCTGCTTAAGAAAAAAGTGCATTTATCTTTGTTGTTTGTTATCGTTTGCATTTATCTAAGTTAAACTATAGTTAGAAAAGAAAAAAAAACATATATGTTTTTCTCTTTAACATCATCACATCATCAATCTATTTGCTCCAGTTGCAAAGCAGGTTCATATGTTCATTATATAACCATGCTTATTGTTATTGTAAAATATCAGTAAATAATTGCACAATCATTTCAATGTTGTATATTTATTTGATTCTATATTTTAAAAGATAAATGTATTTATCTTTCAAGGTAAATGAACCAATAAGGCATTTATTATTAATTAACTGTATGTGACTACTAAATTGTAAATTGCTCTAGTTGTAAAACAAAACTTATGATTACAATGTTGCATTTTTGTAATTAACCATTTTTAAATATTTAGTAGTATATCTTATTTTATTACATATTTAAAAAGATAATTGCATCTATCTTCTAAAAAAGACATAGTTTTTTGTTTGTTATATCCACTGAATTTGTTTAGTTTGATATTGTCTTGTGTTAATTGTATATTTGTCATGTGTTAATTTTGTAGTGTAATATCAAATTGCAATGTAATCAACAACTTCTAATTGTTATATACATTAAATACCAAACTGCAATGTAATTAATAATTTCTAATTGTATATATGTCATGTGTTAACTGTTAGTTGCAAATATGCAATGTTAATGATAAAATTAAACTTACGATTACAAAACTACATTTTTTAATTAACAATTTTTAAATATTTAGTAGAATATATTATTTTATTTCAGATTTAAAAAAGATAATTGCATCTATCTTTTCAAGAAAAAGACACTGTTTTATGTTTGTTATATCTACTGAATTTCACAATTTGATATTTTCGGTGTTTTTTGTTACTATTATTGTTCAAGTGCTAAATGATTGTATATGTTTGTTTTAAATGCTTTTAAATAGTATTTCATGAAGATATTTGTCCATGTTTATTGATTGTGTCTGTTTTACACAGACAAGTGATTTTTGATATTTTGTTGATTGTTGGATTTCATGTTTCACTCAGGCAAAAGATAAATGATTTTACACAAACAAATGTTTTATATAGGCAAATGTTTTACAAAGAAAAATGTTTTACATAGGCAAATGTTATACATAGGCAAAAGATAAATGGTTTACATAGAGAAATGTTTTACACAGGAAAAAGATAGATGGTTTACACAGAAAAATGTTTGTCTGTGTTTGTCTTAAATAGACAAATAGTATTTCACGATTTTCTAGTGTTTGTTTTACATAGAAAAATGTTTTACACAGGCAAAAGATGAATGGTTTTATCTTTATTGAATAGTGGGAGAAAAAATAATCTTTCATGTAGTCTATTTTTCCAAATTTTTTGTTAATTAAGGTCTGATATAGAGTTAGGGATGTTTTTAACATTTTTAGTTGTACGTTGCTCATAGTTTTCGAAAAAGATAAATGTACTCATCTTTTTTAGCATTTCCATGAATTATTCAATAGTTTCTGATGCAAGCTACAACCATAAATATCGACGAATGACATTGATCAGAATTACTCCTCTAGTATAGAATGCAAAACTGGTTCCCATCCACTAATCATAATTACTCCTCTAGTATAATTTTAAAGCTTATACACACTACAACAAAAAATGCTTACAATGATGAATAATAATTGTTGAGGCATATTAACTCATTAGTCTTTTTTCCTTTCAATATTTTTTGAAAAGTGTAACCAAGGAAATTGTAGATTTCTCTCTGTTTTGTGTTTTTTTCTATATACTATTGTTCCAATTGCTCGTTAGTAATTCCTGTAAGCAATGAAATTGTAGTTTAACATTTACTGGGTTTGTTTTGGTACATTATTTAATGCAACATTGCTAGCATATGGCCTTGAACTTATTCTATGTTTACAGACCTGGAAATTAATAATTCGTCTACAATGAAAAGCAAGAAAAATAATTCAAAGATTGAATTTGAAGATGTTAAGAGAATGTTAGATGACGAAGAAGCCATTGTACTCACAACTAAAACAAAGAATAAGAAAAATAAAGACTAGTTCAAGAACAACAACACCTTGGGGCATACTATAACGACCCGAACTTCCCCGTAAAGGAAAGCCCGGATTGAGATGAAAACAAGCCACATCGGAACACAGCAGAAGAACATTTCATTGTATATTACAACAATTACATCAGAATACAAGAATATAAAGAGTATGAATGAATATACATTCGATAAATATCAGAGATTACAATAAATTACATAGCAATGGAAAAACAATACAAAACACAACTAGAAGTAATACACAGACACAAAGCTTTCCGGATAGCATTCCAGCTGTAAATCAGGATCATGCGAATATAAATCTGCAAAACCAAAACTACTAGCTGCCCGTGTGGAAAATAGGGGAACCCAGAGTTTAGGTTAAAACAATAAACTCCAGGTCAGTCATGTGACTGGTGTGAGAACTAAAACAGTTATTAATCTTTATTTTTAAAGTTAGGTAAATCAAGGGACCACGCCGTATAACACGGAACGGGTTTCCTCCCAAGAATACCAGTGCATAAAACAAACAGCGCAATGCTAAATAAAGAAAAATGAAGCTATTATAAGACCCAGGTCCCATCACATAATGCAACGCAAGCCGGAGGATAGGGTTTTTCCGTTATAATAGCCAAAGCATGCTTGATATGTTTAAAACACATTATTTTGATATTACTATAAGTGTATAGTGTCAAAACAATTTCAATCATAAATATCAATCATAGGCGGCATGAATGACCCATACCACTATGTCGCCATACTAGGTTCTACAAATAAAACCGCAATACCACGTATTGGAAATTGGATTTCCGTCATGAGTCGAGGCAAGGGGCAAGCTCCTCTCCGATTCGAGACACTCTAGCAAATGTCTTAGGACCCCACTATGATCCTTGGATCTTCAGGGCCGGTCCTCTCTTACTTTTGAGGATTAGTTATTCTTGAACACATGTTTCCCGGTCCTAACAGACCTATATCCGAGGCGCCTCGTATCCAACAACCACACAGGTGAAAAGTATATAAATGTCAGCCAGTTTAAGCACTGGCACCACCCATAGCTAGAAAGAAACGTCGTGCTCTCCCTGCAGTCACTATCCCGTTTTTGACTCATACCGAGGTGTGAGGCTCGCGAATTCACGCTATACACAAAGCTGCGCCACACAGGTCGTGCTTTGATCATCAACCACAAGACTTTGCTTTTCAACAGAAGCCTTGATCAATTGCCACTTACGCGTGCCACACAGGCAATTCACTCCATGCGACTGATGTCCATCGATATACAACCTCTAAGCTCGTACGTCTCAGAGAATGGCGTTAAGCAAGAGAATAAATTCTCCGCCGCCAAATAGATGTATATTTAATAGAGATCAATCAACACAGAATAAAAATCCAATGTCAGACACACAGTCCATTTACAAGTTCGTTCTGGGTCTGAACGAAACCGGAGGCACTTTCCTTGCATATCCATCCATCTCCAAGTACGTTTGGACGATCACCAACTGATTCCCTCCTCTTGGGTGTACAGCCCAATCAAGATCATCAGTAATCACCCAAACGATGTGAAGACTTCCGGTCTTCAACCACCGTCTTCATCTTCGAATTATCGCCGAATCAGTTATTCAGAATGGGTATAAACCCGGCCTTTCTGAATAACCCATGTATATAATAAACAAATGTTACACAAACACAACAAACGCCTCATTGCAATTCAGAATGTTCTTTTATTCACAAAATCACATTCTTAGGGAAAGGTTCACATTAATTTTATCCAAGATAAATTCTTCCAAATTTATTCTTTAATCTTCTTTTGGATATCATTTCAAACCGTATTATGGTTTTCCAAACTAGTCGGGATTAGCGAACCACACCGAAGTAATTATTTATTTTATTTCCCAATCCCAACCTATTCATCCCATGGAGCAAAACTGGTAATACTCCATATCTAACACCACGGTGTAATCGGTAAAGTTAATTACCATTTCACGTTGAAATCTAATTAAAGATTCAACTATCGCTCTGGAGTAAAACTGGTGATACTCCATTCTCGATCACTTTTCAGATTTGATAATTTAAATTATCAATTCACATTTCAATCTAATTAAAGATTCATTAAAACTCCACTTAGTTTTAATCTTTTCAAAAATCAATATCCTGTCTTTAACTGGGTTAAAGAACCAATGTCATCTAAAATACGATTCACGATAAACCCAAATCACATTCTATTGTTAATCGGGTCAAAGAACAGGTGTTATTCAAAACACCGCTCACGATAAACCCAAGAACCAATTTAAATTCAATTCCAATTAAATATCATTTAATTGGTACACTTCATTAAATCTAAATAGAAAGATTCAATCTTTTTCTCAACTGGGCTTAAGAACGTTGTTAATGAAGACACCATCCACGACAAACCAAAATCATGTTTGATATTAAATACAAGGCTCTGAATAGAAAATATACCGGCTTATATTCAATATCAAATTCTGAAACCAACAAATATCGTATTGGAAATAACGATATAAAATATATCTTTCAAATTTCCACAACCATATCTGTATAATCACGAAATCCAACATTGAAATATTCCAAAGACAATTTCGATTCAAATCATTTCAATCCTTATATTGGCAATTCTGATTATTTTTAAAACCACTTTCAAATTCAATTTATTTATTTCAAAAATTAATTGATTTTAATTCTAGTTCAAAACTAGTTCATTTTGATAAAAATCTATTTTTATCTTTTCAAATAAGGAGTTTTTCAGCCCAATTCTTCACAAACCATTTCTTATGATTTTACACAAATTATTATTATTTTTAATAATTTTATCAAGGCCCGTACAGTCGATTTCCATTAACGGCCATCGAACTGCACTTACAACGATCTTTTCCAAATTTGATTTGGACATAATTCCAAATGCAACCGTTAGTTTCAAATTTCTAATATTCATTGGAAAGCTCTTTTCGATACGAACCCAACGGTTCCGGTTTTAGGAGAATCCGACAGTCGAATCTCCCGTAACGTCACTTCGAAGTCAATGGTCGAAATTCACGAACTGCCGTGGCGCGGCGCATCTCATCAGGCCATTATATGAATATAATATATATATATATATTATATATATTTCGTCGATTTCCCTTTAAAACGAATTTTATAAATCGTTTTAAATTCATTTTCAAAACGATTTTAACTTCCCTTTCAATTTCAAATCAAAATTGAATTTTTCTTTATAAATTCGTTTTAAATTCATTTCAAATTGATTTCAATTCAAATCGATTTTTAATTCAATTACAATTCAATTTGAATTTCAAATTAATTCAATTTCAATTTGAATTCATTTCTATTCGATTTCAATTCGAATTCATTTCTATTCAATTTCAATTCGAATTCATTTCAATTCAATTTCATTTCAAATTCATTTCAATTTGATTTCAATTCGAATTCATTTCTATTCAATTTCAATTCGAATTCATTTCTATTCGATTTCAATTCGAATTCATTTCAATTCAATTTCAATTCGAATTCATTTCTATTTGATTTCAATTCGAATTCATTTCTATTCAATTTCAATTCGAATTCATTTCAATTTGATTTCAATTCGAATTCAATTCTATTCGATTTCAATTCGAATTCATTTCTATTCAATTTCAATTCAAATTCATTTCAATTTGATTTCAATTCGAATTCATTTCTATTCAATTTCAATTCGAATTCATTTCAATTTGATTTCAATTCGAATTCAATTCGAATTCATTTCAATTTCAACTCGAATTCATTTCAATTTGATTTGAATTCGAATTCATTTCTATTCGATTTTAATTCGAATTCATTTCAATTCGTATTCAATTCGAATTCATTTCTATTATATTCGATTTTGAAATCACTTTTCGATATTCATTAAAAAATGAATAAAATCGATATAAATATCGTTCACGTCAAAATGGCGCATCTCTAATCAACACGGCTTTATATGTTTCAATAAATTCGTTATTCTATTCAACAAATGAATATTTATTCCATTCAACACATGAATCTATATTTCTTCTTACTTACAATAAAAAGGTAAATTTTATTGTATAAATATTTTATTCAACACATTAATACACTTTCAACACATGAATTCTCAACACCTGAACATCGTCAACACATGACTATTTATTCTGTTCAACACATGAATTTCTTTTTATAATATTCATTATTTCCCAATTGGAATGAGGCCCAATCAATCACCATATAATGTTAATTATATGGATTCCATACAACACATGTATATAAATAGCAACGATAAATAATCAACCATCATCCAAAGTGCACTACACTGTATAAGCATCAAATATAGATATCTACCGCTTATAACAGCCTATCAATCAATCGATCGAAATACAGTTAAATAATTGGGAGTAGTGTATGCCAAATATCATCCCATTACCCGTATGGGGTTTCAAATCAACAAACACAGATTTTTATTCTTTCACATACCCGTTAAAAATTATATTTTTAACGATAAAATATTTTTAACTATATAAATATTTATTTCACGTCACACAATCAATTTTCACCACAACAAACAATCAAACATACAAGCCATCCATGGTCTGTGGATGACGGGTGTCGGGTGCTACTAAGCACTGTCTGCATCCTAGTATATATTTATAACTAGAAAAGAAAATTTTAAAGTGAGAAGTTCTCACCGACTAGCTAATCCAAACTCCACGACTCTTCATATGTAGGAAATCTTCACCGTGCTCGTCTTTTGTTACTTACGTCATCCGTAGTCACTACATATATAAAGATCGAATTTTTATATTGTTGCTACGTATATAAAAATCATATTTTTATAATCACTCCATATGGATAAAAATTCTATTTATACATCGCTACTATATAGATAAAAATTCTATTTTTACATCGATGTTCATATAATAAAGATTATATTTTTATCACGTTATTCTTCATATAAAGATTTCGTCTTTTCAAATATAAAGATTTCACCTTTTCAAATATAATGATTTCGCCATTTCAAATATAAAGATTTCGCCTTTATAAAGATTTCGACTTTTCAAATATAAAGATTTCGCCTTTTCAAATATAAAGATTTCGCCTTTTCAAATATAAATATTTCGCCTTTGTTCGATTAAAAATCTAATCTTTTTATGCTAATCGTATGAATCAAAATCATTTCTTTTACATGGTAACCATATCTAAATAAAAATCACTTCTTTTGTATCATAAAATAAAATCAGTTTTTTTTATATATATAACTAAAATCAGTTTTTTTTATATATATAACTAAAATCAGTTATATATATATAACACTAAAATCAGGTTTTTTTTCTATAACTAAAATCAAATAAAAGAAGAGAGAAAAAGAAAGAAAAATAATAAAACAACTAATGAAAGCTTACAGCGTAGGGGGAAGGATTCGCTGGTGGTCATCGGAAATAGGGGAGGGTACTGCGTCGGAGCAGGCAGCGCAAGGGGGCCCCACGGCGGTGGCTGTCTCCAATTGAGGGTTAGGGTTTGCGATGGGGGAGGGTGTCATGGGTTCTCGTGTTGCAGAGGGGAGGGCGGAAGCTTAAGAGGAGGAGGAAGAAGATGGGGGAGGCGGCGCGGTGGCCCCGCCTTGGGCGGCGGCGGCGATGTGAGGGAGGGGGGACGATGGCAGCAGCGGCCCCCCCGTCGGTCTCCTCTTCCTTTTTTTTCTTGAAATGAAAAGTAACGGGGGGAGGGTATCTGAGAGTATAGGAGAGAGATGGAGGGATATTTTTTTATTTAATTAATTTACTTTCAAAAAGGTACTTTTATTTTTGAACTCGAAACGGGACTCACCGCCTGTCGTCCATAGCTAATTACCCCCATTCTGAACACAATGCGATATGTATCGTAGGCGGATTCGATCAGTTTTCGTCAAAATCAACATATAACTCTATATATTGAATTTGAATGCGCGTTTCAATTTACCGGGGCCACATACTAACTCGAAAAATTCCAGAAAAATATTTTCTAGCCTCGTATTGACGATACGGTCCTAACAAAACTAGTTTCGTCAAATTCTGAGACCGTTTGAAAAATGGCCATTTTCCAGTCGATTAAAATCAACTGAAACTGGTCAAACACGTTTTCCTTTGCCACGCTTACATATTGATTCGAAAAATTATGAAATTGAAACCTAGCAATAATTTGACATCACGGATCCAACAAAAGTGGTTTCGTCGAAATCTGAGGTCGTTTGCAAAATTTCCATTCTTAAGGGCCTGAATTACATAGCGATTATTCTGAAATTTCAAATGGACGTAACTTTTGATTCCCGCTATGAAATTTCGATTTTTCGGATTCATTGAAATGATATTCTCAATTAGATTCCATTATTTTTGGTTTCGCTAAAATCCGGTTTATTTTGAACCCGGTACATTCATTTGAACTTTGAAATCGAATTATCGACCTACCGCGCGGTTTTCAATTCCTTTTATAATTTAAAATAAATAATTATATTCTAACGACGATCTATATATACATTCAAATTCCATTCAAAATAAATTTTTCGTCATTGTTATTTAAAATAATTCATTTTAAATATTCAAAATTCGTCAAATTCTCCAAAATAAAAATTTCAAATTGGCTTGCATTTCCGGGTTATTACAATCTCCCCCACTTAAAACTTTTCGTCCTCGAAAAGGAACGAAGCTGATAGTTGTTTAATTGATCAACTCAACCTCCACTATTTTTTACTATGGCTTAAGTTCTTCAACTTTTCAGTTTCTAAGAACTTTTCAAAATTTTCAAAAATTTGGCTAACACCCTAAATTTCCGAAAAATTTCGCTATAACCTCCCCTGCACCGGGGACTTCGGGATATTTCATATAGCCTCCCATGGCCTTCTTCAATCCAAAAGAAAAAGAAAAAGCCAAGCGGCTAGCCAATCGGCTCATAAAATCATCATCACCCAAACAAAACAGTAAATTATGATAAACATGTACCTATTTGTCAGGCAAACAATTTTATTCTTCTGCTCTAGCCTCCTTGCTATGACCTGTTCAATGTAAGTACATGTATATGCATGCATTTTCATACAATTTTCAATACAGTTCAGTATTTGGTTCAATTAGGCTAAATGGTTCAAAATTTCAGACAAATAGACAAACAACACAACCATCAATCAATTAGTGGATTATCGTTTCAAATTCATAACTTTGATATATATACAGAAAATCATGTTTTTGATGCCAAATCACAACAATAAATCTATCTAGTTTTGGTTCTCACATCAGCCGAATGGAAATATATAGATATCACACCTTCGAAACTCGAACATAAATATTGATGATGCCATGGTCATTATCAACATCATCTCCGGGCGACTAGAGTGTGATTCTATGTCTATCCAGTATATTAAAACTTCGAATATACGTTCATGACGCGTATATGCGAAATCTTTATATACTGGATTGTCCAAATTCAATATAAATTAATAATCAAATACGTTTACTCTAGTTTAAATTTTCAAAATAAAATTGATTTCACTTTAAAAACATACTCTTCACACTCGTTCTAGGATACTACTGATCCTATCTCTAGCGAGTCGTTCTAATTGGATATTACTAATACTATATCTGATGAATTCTTTCGTATGGTTCTAATGTGTCTTGTTCTCGAGCTCTGTAAACCAAAGCTCTGATACCACTCTATAACGACCCGAACTTCCCCGTAAAGGAAAGCCCGGATTGAGATGAAAACTAGCCACATCGGAACGCAGACAGAAGAACATTTCATTGTATATTATAACAATTCCATTAGAATACAAGAATATACAGAGTATGAATGAATATACATTCGATAAATATCAGAGATTACAATAAATTACATAATAGCGAAAAAACAATACAAAACACAACTAGAAGTAATACACGGATACAGAGCTTTCCGGATATCATTCCAGCTGTAAATCAGGATCCTGCGAATATAAATCTGCAAAACCAAAACTAATAGCTGCCCGTGTGGAAAATAGGGGCACCCAGAGTTTAGGTTAAAACAATAAACTCCATGTCAGTCATGTGACTGGTGTGAGAACTAAAACAGTTATTAATCTTTATTTTTAAAGTTAGGTAAATCAAGGGACCACGCCGTATAACACGGAACAGGTTTCCTCCCAAGAATACCAGTGCATAATAAAGAAAAATGAAGCTATTATAAGACCCAGATCCCATCACATAAGGCAACGCAAGCCGGAAGATAGGGTTTTTACGTTATAATAGCCAAAGCATGCTTAATACGTTTAAAACACAATATTTTGATATTACTATAAGTGTATAGTGTCAAAACAATTTCAATCATAAATACCAATCATAGGCAGCATGAATGACCCATACCACTATGTCGCCATACTAGGTTCTAGAAATAAAAATGCAATATCACGTATTGGAAATTGGCTTTCCATCATGAGTCGAGGCAAGGGGCAAGCTCCTCTCCGATTCGAGACACTCTAGCAAATGTCTCATGACCCCACTATGATCCTTGGATCTTCAGGGCCGGTCCTCACCTAACTTTGGAGGATTGGCTATTCCTGAGCACACGTTTCAAGGTCCTAACAGACCTATATCCGAGGCGCCTCGCATCCAACAACCACACAGGTGAAAAGTATATAAATGTCAGCCAGTTTAAGCACTGACACCACCCCTAGCTAGAAAGAAACGTCGTGCTCTCCCTGCAGTCACTATCCCGTTTTTGACTCATACCGAGGTGTGAGGCTCGCGAATTCACGCTATACACAAAGATGCGCCACACAGGACGTGCTTTGATCATCAACCACAAGACTCTGCTTTTCAACAGAAGCCTTGATCAATTGCCACTTACTCGTGCCACACAGGCAATTCACTCCATGCGACTGATGTCCATCGATATACAACCTCTGAGCTCGTACGTCTCAGAGAAGGGCTTTAAGCAAGAGAATAAGTTCTCCACCGCCAAACAGATGTATATTTAATAGAGATCAATCAACACAGAATAAAATCCAATGTCAGACACATAGTCCATTTACAAGTTCGTTCTGGGTCTGAACGAAACCGGAGGCACTTTCCTCGCATATCCATCCATCTCCAAGTACGTCTGGACGATCACCAACTGATTCCCTCCTCTTAGGTGTACAGCCCAATCAAGATCATCAGTAATCACCCAAACGATGTGAAGACTTCCGATCTTCAACCACCATCTTCATCTTCGACTTATCGCCGAATCGGTTATTCAGAATGGGTAGAAATCTGGCCTTTCTGAATAACCCACGTATATAATAAACAAATGTTACACAAACACAACAAACGCCTCATTCCAACTTAGAATGTTCTTTTATTCACAAAATCACATTCTTAGGGAAAGGTTCCCATTAATTTTATCCAAGATAAATTCTTCTAAATTTATTCTTTAATCTTCCTTTGGATATCATTTCAAACCGTATTATGGTTTTCCAAACTAGTCGGGATTAGCGAACCACACCGAAGTAATTATTTATTTTACTTCCCAATCCCAACCTATTCATCCCATGGAGCAAAACTGGTAATACTCCATATCTAAAACCACGGTGTTATCGGTAAAGTTAATTACCATTTCACGTTCAAATCTAATTAAAGATTCAACTATCGCTCTGGAGCAAAACTGGTGATACTCCATTCTCGATCACTTTTCAGATTTGATAATTTAAATTACCAATTCACATTTCAATCTAATTAAAGATTCATTAAAACTCCACTTAGTTTTAATCTTTTCAAAAATCAATATCCTGTCTTTAACTGGGTTAAAGAACCAATGTCATCTAAAACACGATTCACGATAAACCCAAATCACATTCTATTGTTAATCGGGTCAAAGAACATGTGTTATTCAAAACACCGCTCATGATAAACCTAAGAACCAATTTAAATTCAATTCCAATTAAATATCATTTAATTCGTAAACTTCATTAAATCTAAATAGAAAGATTCAATCTTTTTCTAAACTGGGCTTAAGAACGGTGTTAATGAAGACACCATCCACGACAAACCCAAATCACGTTTGATATTAAATACAAGGCTCTGAATAGAAAATATACCGGCTTATATTCAATATCAAATTCTGAAACCAACAAATATCGTATTGGAAATAACGATATAAAATATATCTTTCAAATTTCCACAACCACATCTGTATAATCACGAAATCCAACATCGAAATATTCCAAAGATAATTTCGATTCAAATCCATTTCAATCCGTATATTGGTAATTCTGATTATTTTTAAAACCACTTTCAAATTCAGTTTATTTATTTCAAAAATAAATTAATTTTAATTCTAGTTCAAAACTAGTTCATTTTGATAAAAATCTATTTTTATCTTTTCAAATATTGAGTTTTTCAGCCCAATTCTTCACAAAACATTTCTTATGATTTTACACAAATTATTATTATTTTTAATAATTTTATCAAGGCCCGTACAGTTGATTTCCGTAAACGGCCATCGAACTGCACTTACAGCGACCTTTTCCAAATTTTATTTGGACATAATTCCAAATCCAACTGTTAGATTTCAAATTTCTAACATTCATTGGAAATCTCTTTTCGATACGAACCCAACGGTTCCGGTTTCAGGAGATTCCGACGGTCGGATCTCCCGTAACGTCACTTCGAAGTCAATGGTCGAAATTCACGAACTGCCGCGGCGCGGCGCGTTCTATTCAGGCCATTATATATATATTATATATATATTATATATTTTTCGTCGATTTCCCTTTAAAACGAATTTTATAAATCGTTTTAAATTCGTTTTCGAAACGATTTCAACTTCCCTTTCAATTTCAAATCAAAATTGAATTTTCCTTTATAAATTCGTTTTAAATTCATTTCAAATTGATTTCAATTCAAATCGATTTTTAATTCAATTTTTAATGAAATTTCAATTCAATTTGAATTTCAAATTAATTCAATTTCAATTTGAATTCATTTCTATTCGATTTCAATTCGAATTCATTTCTATTCGATTTCAATTCGAATTCAATTCAATTTCAATTCGAATTCATTTCAATTTGATTTCAATTCGAATTCATTTCTATTCAATTTCAATTCGAATTCATTTCTATTCGATTTCAATTCGAATTCATTTCAATTCAATTTCAATTCGAATTCATTTCAATTCAATTTCAATTCGAATTAATTTCTATTTGATTTTAATTCGAATTCATTTCTATTCAACTTCAATTCGAATTCATTTCAATTTGATTTCAACTCGAATTCATTTCTATTCGATTTCAATTCGAATTCATTTCAATTTGATTTCAACTCGAATTCATTTCAATTTGATTTCAATTCAAATTCATTTCTATTCCATTTCAATTCAAATTAATTTCAATTTGATTTCAAATCGAATTCATTTCTATTCAATTTCAATTCGAATTCATTTCAATTTGATTTCTATTCGAATTCATTTCAATTCGATTTCAATTCGATTTCAGTTCGAATTCATTTCAATTCAATTTCAATTCGAATTCATTTCAATTCGATTTCAATTCGAATTCATTTCTATTCGATTTCAATTCGAATTCATTTCAATTCGAATTCATTTCAATTCAATTTCAATTCGAATTCATTTCTATTATATTCGATTTTGAAATCACTTTTCGATATTCATTAAAAAATGAATAAAATTGATATAAATATCGTTCACGTCAAAATGGCGCATCTCTAATCAACACGGCTTTATATATTTCAATAAATTCGTTATTCTATTCAACAAATGAATATTTATTCCATTCAACACATGAATCTATATTTCTTCTTACTTACAACAAAAAGGTAAATTTTATTGTATAAATATTTTATTCAACACATGAATACAGTTTCAACATATGAATTCTCAACACCTGAACATCGTCAACACATGACTATTTATTCTATTCAACACATGAATTTTCTTTTATAATATTCATTATTTCCCAATTGGAATGAGGCTCAATCAATCACCATATAATGTTAATTATATGGATTCCATACAACACATGTATATAAATAGCGACGATAAATAATCAACCATCATCCAAAGTGCACTACACTGTATAAGCATCAAATATAGATATCTAACGCTTATAACAGCCTGTCAATCAATCGATCGACATACAATTAAATAATTGGGGTTAGTGTATGCCAAATATCATCCCAATACCCGTGTGGGGTTTCAAATCAACAAACACAGATTTTTATTCATTCACATACCCGTTAAAAATTATATTTTTAACGATAAAATATTTTTAACTATATAAATATTTTATTTCACGTCACACAATCAATTTTCACCACAACAAACAATCAAACATACAAGCCATCCATGGTCTGTGGATGACGGGTGTCGGGTGCTACTAAGAACCATCTGCATCCTAGTATATATTTATAACTAGAAAAGAAAATTTTAAAGTGAGAAGTTCTCACCGACTAGCTAATCCAAACTCCACGACTCTTCATATGTAGGAAATCTTCACCGTGCTCGTCTTTTGTTACTTTCGTCATCCGTAGTCACTACATATAGATCAAATTTTTATATTACTGCTATGTATATAAAAATCATATTTTTATAATCTCTCCATATGGATAAAAATTCTATTTTTACATCACTACTATGTAGATAAAAATTCTATTTTTACATCGATGTTCATATAATAAAGATTATATTTTTATCACGCTATTCTTCATATAAAGATTATGCCTTTTCAAATAAAAAGATTTCGCCTTTTCAAATATAAAGATTTCGCCTTTTCAAATATAAAGGTTTCGCCTTTATAAAGATTTCGCCTTTTCAAATATAAAGATTTCGCCTTTTCAAATATAAAGATTTCGCCTTTGTTCGATTAAAAATCTAATCTTTTTATGCTAATCGTATGAATCAAAATCATTTCTTTTACATGGTAACCATATCTAAATAAAAATCACTTCTTTTATATCATAAAATAAAATCAGTTATATATATATATATATAAAACTAAAATCAGTTTTATATATATATAACTAAAATCAGTTTTTTTCCTATAACTAAAATCAAAGAAAAGAAGAGAGAAAAAGAAAGAAAAATAATAAAACAACTAATGGAAGCTTACAGCATGGGGGGAAGGATTCGCTGGTGGTCATCGGAAATGGGGGAGGGTACTGCGTCGGAGCAGGCGGCGCAAGGGGGCCCCACGGCGGTGGCTGTGTCCAATTGAGGGTTAGGGTTTGCGATGGGGGAGGGTGTCGTGGGTTCTCGTGTTGCAGAGGGGAGGACAGAAGCTTAAGAGGAGTAGGAAGAAGATGGGGGAGGCGGCGCGGTGGCCCCGCCTTGGGCGGCGGCAGCGATTTGGGGGGGGGGGGGGGGGGGGCGATGGCAGCGGCGTCCCCTCCGTCGCTCTCCTCTTCCTTTTTTTTCTTCTTGAAATGAAAAGTAACGGCCGGGGGGGGGGGGGGGTGGGTCGGAGAGTATAGGAGAGAGATGGAGGGATATATTTATATTTATTTATTTAATTAATTTACTTTCAAAAAGGTACTTTTATTTTTGAACTCGAAACGGGACCCACTGCCTGTCGTCCATAGCTAATTACCCACATTCCGAACACAATGGGATATGTATCGTAGGCTGATTCGATCGTTTCGATCAGTTTTCATCAAAATCAACATATAACTCTATAGATTGAATTTAAACGCGCATTTCAATTTACCGAGGCCACATACTAACTCGAAAAATTCCAGAAAAATATTTTCTAGCCTCGTATTGACGATACGGTCCTAACAAAACTAGTTTCGTCAAATTCTGAGACCGTTTGAAAAATTGCCATTTTCCAGTCGATTAAAATCAACTGAAACTGGTCAAACGCGTTTTCCTTTGCCACGCTTACATATTGATTCGAAAAATTATGAAATTTGAAACCTAGCAATAATTTGACATCACGGATCCAACAAAAGTGGTTTCATCGAAATCCGAGGTCATTTGCAAAATTTCCATTTTTAAGGGCCTGAATTCCATAGCGATTATTCTGAAATTTCAACTGGACGTAACTTTTGATTCCCGCTATGAAATTTCGATTTTTCGGATTCGTTGGAAAGATATTCTGAATTAGATTCCATTATTTTTGGTTTCGCTAAAATCCGGTTTATTTTGTACCCGCTACATTCAATTGAACTTTGAAATCGAATTATCGAACTACCGCGCCATTTTCAATTCCTTTTATAATTTAAAATAAATAATTATATTATAACGACGATCTATATAAAATATATACGTTCAAATTCCATTCAAAATAAATTTTTTGTCATTGTTATTTAAAATAATTCATTTTAAATATTCAAAATTCGTCAAATTCGCCAAAATAAAAATTTCAAATTGGCTCGCATTTCCGGGTTATTACACATACCATGGAAAGCACAAAGTATAGTCATGGATTTTCAGGTATTGATAAGGAAATTGTTGAATCCACAATTGAACCGAAGAAGAAGAAAATTAAAGGCAAAAGAAAGCAAGAGGCAAATGGTAGGGAGATCGAGAAAACGAAAAAGAAAAGTCATTAAGTTTCAGATGATGGCGAGGTCGAAATAAAGAAGAAGAAGAAGTTAAAGGTCATAATTGATGACTAATCATGAGTTGTTAGTCAACAGAAAGAAAATCAAATCTTTTGGGCTAATATTTTGTAATATGGGGCTGATGATGTTAGGTTACATGCCTTTTAAGCTATAATTCTTTTTGTACAATTTGCATAACATACATAATTGTTGTTGGGTTATAAAACTTGTGGTAATACAATATAAATCTTTCTATATTGTGTGTTAATTGCATAGTAACTATCATTTAGATAATGGTAGTTGTATTAATCTTTTTATATTGATTTTAAAAAAGATAAGTTATATGCAAGTAATATATTACTTTTTAACGCAATGTTTAAAAAAGATAAAAGTATTTATTTTTTATTAAAAAGATAAGAAAGACAATAACCATCATAATAAACTTGATGGTTAAATCTTTTTTATATTGATTTTAAAAAAGATAGGTTATATGCAAGTAATATATTATTTTTTACAACAATGTTAAAAAAAAAGCATTTATCTTTTATTAAAATGATTTGCTCTGTGCTCAGATTACAAATGCGTTTACATAGTTCAAGTTTATTTGATAGAGTTCAAGTTTATTTGACAGAGTATTACGTGCCTGAAAATTCATTTTATCTTTCGTACTAACAGAGTATTACGTGCCTTATAAGTTTATTTAACACAGTTGAAGTTTATTAAAATGATTTTCTATTGGATTATAAATTGATTTTGCATTGTGATGATAATTCATTTCATCTTTTTTTTCCTTTCAATTATGCTTTAACAAGTGTGTGGCAATAAAGCTCTAACTAATCTTTAGTATGACTCTTTCTCTATCTATTTTCTTTTATGTACATTGTTGTTGTAGTTTATAAATACATGTTGAGACTGTAAGATAAAAATATGTATATGTCATAAACAGTAATTGATTTTACTTAACAAGTTGTTCTTTTTTGTTTGAAAAAGATTAAAGTATTTATCTTTATCTGAAAAACATAAAAATATATACATGTTCAACTGTTCTGGAGTCATTTCCCATATCCGTAAGACCTTCCCTGCTACTGCTTCTGCATTATTCCTAATTTTAATTGTATTGTAGTACACAGTTTACAAAAAAGTTCAAGTATGCCAATATGATTTAGATCATTATTGTAAGTTGTTCTTCCTTTTCTAAAAAAGATAAAAGTATTTATCTTTATTTGAAAAAGATAAAAATATATACATGACAGACACTTAAAGTTAGTATTTCGCTGTATCAAAAATATATACATGAGCAGGCAGTTCACAGTTAAATCACTTAAAGCAACCAGTATTCCATTGTATCATTGCTACAGGTCGTTCTTCCTTTTCTGAAAAAGATAAAAGTATTTATCTTTTACTGAAAATTTAAAAATAAGTACATGAAACCAACTACGTGAACATTATAACTATTAGTTACAAAATCCCAAACGTGGATATGTACCTGCATTCAATCCACGCAAAATTAAATACACCTATATTCATTAGAAATGGTAAAATAACATAGATATCTATTGTATCTTGAGTTAGATTTTGTATCTAAATGACTAGGCAACACTAAATCTTCAGATAGCTCATCCTTAACCCATGAATATTGGCTTAGTCTATCATCATTCGTATCAGCCTAATATTGTAGCAGCGTCATTCCAATATTATAAGAAAACACACATTTATCATTTCATTATATGTCCAGTCTATCTCATAAGTATCATATATACACAGACACATATATCTAACCAAAAGAATGTACCTATGTTTAAAATTAGAAAACAACCACAAGCACGACACAGACTGAATAAAATAGATACATAATTACATTTATTATCTAATTACCAAACACAAAGATACAAATGATAAACATTTTACAAAATACAGTAATACAAATGATACAACATCATTTAAAAAAATTAAACTTGTTTATCTTTTTAAACTACTTCAATTCTAGCTTGAAAAATTTTAACAGATTAAATTTATAATTGTGTTTAAACATTTCTTTCTTAATAATTTAAGGATACTTTCGTATAAAAAAGATACATTATATGTATGATTTTGTGTAAAGACAACACACATTTAAAAAGATATTTCTATTTATCTTTTTCTTTATTATCATTATAAATTGTTTGACATGATAAATTTATTTATCACTATACCTTAATATGATAAAAAACAACAAAATTTTAGATTACGAAACACATGTGTAAATTACTTGTTATGTGCATAAATGACTAACTATTTGCATGAAAGATTGTAGATCTTCTAGTAGAAATTTAATCTTTGTATGTTTTTGTATAAAAATACAATATTTGCTTAAAAGTATAAGGTTATTTAAGTTTTTTGACAACTACAATTGTAACTTAAAATATATTAACAATTTAAAATTAGATTAGAAGTAAACTCATCACTGAATACAATTATTTTGGTAGAAAGATAAATACAACTATAAATTTAAATAATGGTTACCAAGAACAGTGAAGAAACATTACATCAATCAAATTGCATAAAATATTACAATATAAACTTCTTTATCACACAGTTTAAAAAAGATAAAAGCAATTATCTTTTTCAGTCCCATAACATCTGTTATGTTATTCGAATAAACATTATAATACTTTTCCATAATACATTTCCATTTATCACACAGTTTAAAATAGACAAAAGCAATTATCTTTTTCAGTCCTATATCATCTGTTATGTTATTCGAATAAACAAATTACCTACTAACAAATAGTAAACCTATTTATCTTTTCCATAATACTTTTCCATAAATTTGCAATGTGTTTGGTTTGATCAGTGATGTTAGATGACATCAATTTTATGCAACTTCTATAAATTGCATAAAATATTACATAATACAAACTTCTTTATCACACAGTTTAAAAAAGATAAAAGCAATTATCTTTTTCAGTCCTATAACATTTGCCATGTTATTGGAAAAGATAAATGTTCAACAAACTCGATAAATGTTAAACAACAATTTCCTTAGTTACAGAACAGTGAAGAAATATTACATCAATAAAATTGCATAAAATTACATAATATAAACTTCTTTGTCACAAAGTTTAAAAAAGATAAAAACAATTATCTTTTTCAGTCCTGTAATATCTATTATGTTATTCAAATAAACATTATCATACATTTTCATTTATCACACAGTTTAAAATAAATAAAAGCAATTATCTTTTTCAGTCCTATATCATCTATTATGTTATTCGAATAAACAAATCACCTACTAACAAAGCAGTAAACCCATTTATCTTTTCCATAATACATTTCCATCATAATACTTTTCTAGTCATCCATTTTGAATACAAAAATCCAGTGTCATCCATACATGAATTACCAATGCATTTTATAAATTAACAGTCTGACATTATTTTATAAGAAAAACACAATACCTTTCACAACCCCGATCAAGTAATTGACTGCCTGAACTTTGTATTTCCACTCCTATTGATAGAACGATAGAATTCAACAAAACAAGAACAAGAAATAATATAATGATATTATACACATCAGTTGACGGTCAACAATCAAAAATTTAAATTGAACAATCAGACAAACACATTACATGATACACGCCAATCAAAAATAACTTGTTTACTATATTCGTGAAAATTGCCTGTTTGACGAAGAAGCTGAAATCATCTGGCAATACCAAACTAAAAATCGCCAATCATTTGAAGCACGAGATTTTTTTGACATAGAAAATCACTATTTTTTTAAATTCGTGAATCGCCTATTAGATAAAGACCTGTAACAACCCGGAAATGCGAGCCAGTTTAAATTTTTATTTTGGCAATTTCAGTGAATTTTGAATATTTAAAATGATTATTTTAAACAATAGCGACGAGAAATTAATTTTGAAAGGAGTTAGAACGTATATATTTATATACGTCGTCGTTAGAATATAAATATTTACTTATAATTATAAAAGGAATTGAAAATGGCGCGGTAGTTCGATAATTCGATTTCAAATTTCAATTGAACATACCGGGTGCAAAATAAACTGGATTTTAGCGAAACCAAAAATATTTGAATCTATTTGAGAATATCTTTCCAACGAATCCGAAAAATCAAAATTTCATAGTGGGAATCAAAAGATATGTCCAGTTGAAAATTCAGAATAGTCGCTATGGAATTCTGGCCCTTAAAAATGGAAATTTTGCAAACGACCTTGGTTTTTGACGAAACCACTTTTGTTGGATCCGGGATGTCTAGTTATTGCTAGATTCCAAAATTCGTAATTTTTCGAATCAATATGTGAGCGTGGCAAAGGAAAATGCGTTTGACCAGTTTTAGTTGATTTTAATCGACTGGAAAATGGCCATTTTTCAAACGGTCTCAGAATTCTATGAAACTAGTTTTGTTAGGACCGTAGCATCAATGCGAAGCTAGAAAATATTTTTTTGGAATTTTTCGGGTTAGTATGTGGCCCCGGTAAATTTAAATGCGCGTTCAAATTCAATATATAGTTTTATATTTTGATTTTGACGAAAACTGATCGAAATGGTCGAATCAGCTTACGATACATATCCCATTATGTTCGGAATGGGGGTAATTAGCTGGGGGCGACAGTCGGTGGGCCTGATTTCGAGTTCGTAATAAGAAGTCAACTTTTTAATTTTTAAAATAACTAAAATATATATTATATATCTCCTATCCCTCCTTTCTTGGTCAACATTCAACAGAAATAAAAAAAGGGGGCAGATCCCGATTTCCACCGCCGCCCCCCTGCCTTAACGTCGCCGACCTCCAAGCGAGCCGCCCTCCCCTCGTCACTTCGTCCACCTCTCCTCCGCTCTCCTCCTTCTCCCCCCTTCCACCTGGAACCCCCCCCCCCCCCCCCCCCCCGCAGCCACCTCCCAGGAGCCGCGACGCCTGAGGCCGTCGCCTCCGACCAGGCCGCCACCACCTGCATGCGCCGGAGCCGCTATCCCTCCCCCTCGGCCGCTCTGAAAATTAAACAGTACTTTTTTATTTTTTTATTTTTTTATTTTATTCTTCATTTTATGTGCAAAATTAAAAATCAGTTTGTTTATATATACTTAGAGCATAAAAATCCGATTTTTGCATAAGTGTTTAAAGTATAAAAAATCCGATTTTTACACATGTGTTTAAGGTATAAGAATCTAATTTTTGTTTATATAATAACGAGATAAAAATATAATCTTTTATGTCATGAAAGATATTATTTTTACCTTATGAACGAAGTGATTTTTATACGAATGTTATGCATTGAAAAGACGAGGTTGAATTTTTATAAAGTAGAAAGATTTGATTTTTTTTCTTTATAAAAAGATTGGATTTTTAAATATACAAAGAAATGATTTTTCTTGGGTTGAAAATATGAAAACAGTTTGATTTGAAAATATAAAATACATTGATTTGAAAGGATAAAATAGCGAGGATAAAGATGCAATCTTTATAGATTTATCATCAGATAAAAATTTGATTTTTATATATATGAAGTGAAGATAAAGATGTGATTTTCATAGCGTTGAAATAAAAATATAATTTTTATGATATAAAAAGGTTAAAAATATAATTTTATACTAATGTCATATTAAAAATATGATTTTTATATAGGTATGATAATAAAAATATAATCTTTATTAGGAGAAGGGCGATATAAAAATATGAATTTTATTTTTATCATGGAACAAAGAGAATAAAGATTCGATTTTTATATATGTAAAGAAAGTATAAAAATGTGATTTTTAATAATCAACTGTGTGAAACAGATGGCGAAGGATCAGACAGAAATCAAAATGAGATCCGAACGGCTCAGAAATAAAGATTTCCTACATTTGAAGTGTCGTGGAGTTGGGATAGCTTTGGTGAGAACTTCTCACTTTAAATCTTGTTTTTCTAGTTAAAATATATACTAGGATGCAGACGGTGCTTAGTAGCACCCGACACCCGTCATCCACAGACCATGGATGGCTTGTATGTTTGATTGTTTGTTGTGAGGAAAATTGATTGTGTAACATGAAATAAAATATTTATATAGTTAAAAATATTTTATCGTTAAAAAAATAATTTTTTAACGGTTATGTGAATGAATAAATAATAATAATAATAATAATAATAATAAGTGTTTGTTGATTTGAAACCCCACACGGGTGTTGGGATGATATTTGGTGTACACTAATCCCAATTATTTAATAGTATGTCGATCGATTGGTCGACGGACTGTGTAAGCGTTAATTATTTATATTTAATGCTTATGCAGTTGTGTAGTGCACTTTGGATGATGGTTGATTATTTATCGTTGTTATTTTATACATGTGTTGTAGAAAATCCATATAATTAACATTATATGGTGATTGATTGGGCCTCATTCCAATTGCGAAATAATGAATATTATAAAAGAAAATTCATGTGTTGAATAGAATAAATAGTCATGTGTTGGCGATGTTCAGGTGTTGAGAATTCATGTTTTGAAAGTGTATTCATGTATTGAATAAAATATTTATACAACAAAATTTACCTTTTAATTGTAAGTAAGAAGAAATATATATTCATGTGTTGAATAGAATAAATATTCATTTGTTGAATAGAATAACGAATTTATTGAAATATATAAAGACGTGTTGATTAGAGATGCGCCATTTTGACGTGATCGATATTTATATCGATTTTATTCATTTTTTAATGAATATCGAAAAGTGATTTCAAAATCGAATGTATAGAAATGAATTCGAATTGAAATTGAATTGAAATGAATTCGAATTGAAATCAAATAGAAATGAATTCGAATTGAATTGAAATGAATTCGAATTGAAATCAAATAGAAATGAATTCGAATTGAAATCAAATAGAAATGAATTCAAATTGAAATTGAATTGAAATTGAATTGAAATGAATTCGAATTGAAATTGAAATGAATTCGAATTGAAATTGAATTGAAATGAACTCGAATTAAAATCAAATAAAAATGAATTCGATTTGGAATTGAATTAATTTGAAATTCAAATTGAATTGAAATTGAATTAAAAATCGATTTGAATTGAAATCAATTTGAAATGAATTTAAAACGAATTTATAAAGGAAAATTCAATTTCGATTCGGAATCGAATATGAAGTTGAAATCGTTTCGAAAACAAATTTAAAACGATTTATAAAATATGTTTTAAAAAGGAAATCGATGAAATATATATTATATATATAATGGCCTGAATATACGCGCCGCGCTGCGGCAGTTCGTGAATTTTGACCATTGACTTCGAATTGACGTTGCGGGAGATCCGACCGTCGGATTCTCCTGAAACCGGAACCGTTGGGTTCGTATCGAAAAGAGCTTTCTAACAAATATTTGAAATTAGAAATCTAATGGTTAGATTTGGAATTATGTCCAGATCAAATTTGGAAAAGGTCGCTGTAAGTGCAGTTCGATGGCCGTTGACGGAAATCGATTGTACGAGCCTTAATAAAATTATTAAAAATATCAATAATTTGTGTAAAATCATAATATGTGAATAGGAAAGAACTGGGATGAAAAATTCCACATTTGAAAAGATAAAAATAGATTTTTATCGAAATGAACTAGTTTTGAAGTAGAACTAAAATCAATTTATTTTTGAAATAAATAAATTGGATTTGAAGTGGTTTTAAAAATAATCAGAATTCCAATGCATGAAGTGGAAATAGATTTGAATCGAAACTATCTTCGGAATATTTCGATGTTGGATTTCGTGATTATACAGATATGGTTGTGGAGATTTGAAAGATATAGTTATATCGTTATTTCCAATACGATATTTGTTGGTGGCAGAATTTGATATTGAATATAAGCCGGTATATTTTCTATTCAGAGCCTTGTATTTAATATCAAATGTGATTTGGGTTTGTCGTGAATCATGTTTTAGGTGACATTGGTTCTTTAACCCAGTTAAAGACAAGATATTGATTTTTGTGAAAATTAAAATTAAGTGGAGTTTTAATGAATCTTTAATTAGATTAAAATGTGAATTGATAATTTAAATTATCAAATCTGAAAGGTGATCGAGAAAGGAGTACCACCAGTTATCCTCCAAAGCGATAGTTAAATCTTTAATTATATTTGAACGTGAAATGGTAATTAACTTTACCGATAACACCGTGGTATTAGATATGGAGTATTACTAGTTTTCTCCATGGGATGAATAGGTTGGGATTGGGAAATAAAACAAATAATTACTTCGATGTGGTTCGCTAATCCCGACTAGTTTGAAAAACCATAAAATGGTTTGAAATGATATCCAAAGGAAGATTAAGGCATAAATTTAGAAGAATTTATCTTTGATAAAATTAATGGGAACCTTTCCCTAAGAATTTGAAATTTTGAATAAAAGAATATTCTGAATTGGAATGAGGCTTATGTTGTGTTTGTGTAACACGTGTTTATTATATACGCGGGTTATTCAGAAAGGTCGGGTTTATACCCATTCTGAATAACCGATTCGACGAGATGTCGAAGATGAAGACGGTGGTTGAAGACCGAAAGTCTTCACATCGTTTGGGTGATTACTGATGATCTTGATTGGGCTGCACACCCAAGATAAGGGAAACAGTTGGTGGTCGTCCAGACGTACTTGGAGATCGATGGATATGCGAGGAAAGTGCCTCTGGTTTCGTTCAGACCCAGAACGAACTTGTAAATGGATTGTATGTCTGACATTGGATTTTATTCTGTGTTGATTGATCTCTATTAAATATACATCTGTTTGGCGACAGAGAATTTATTCTCTTTCTTAACGCCCTTCTCTGAGACGTACGAGCTCAGAGGTTGTATATCGATGGACATCAGTCGCATGGAGTGAATTACCTGTGTGGCACGCCTAAGTGGCAATTGATCAAGGCTTCTGTTGAAAAGCAAAGTCTTGTGGTTGATGATCAAAGCACGGCCTGTGTGGCTTAGCTTTGTGTATAGCGTGAATTCGCGAGCCTCACACCTCGGTATGAGTCAAAAACGGGATAGTGACTACAGGGAAAGCACGACGTTTCTTTCTAGCTAGTGGTCGTGTCAGTGCTTAAACTGGCTGACATTTATATACTTTTCACCTGTGTGGTTGTTGGATGAGAGGCGCCTCGGATATAGGTCTGTCAGGACCGGGAAACGTGTGCTCAAGAATTGCCAATCCTCCAAAATTAGGTGAGGACCGGCCCTGAAGACCCAAGGATCATAGTGGGGTCCTGAGACATTTGCTAGAGTGTCTCGAATCGGAGAGGAGCTTGCCCATTGCCTCGACTCATGACGGAAACCCAATTTCCAATACGTGATATTGCGGTTTTATTAGTAGAACTAGTATGGCGACATGATAGATGGTACCCATGCCGCCTATGATTGATATTTATGACTGAAATTGTTTTGACACTATACACTTATTATAGTATCTAATGATTTGTTTTTAAACGTATCAAGCATTATTTGGCTATTATAAGAGAAAACCCTATCTTCTGGCTTGCGTTGCATTGTGTGATGAGACCTGGGTCTTATAATAGCTTCATTTTTTCAAAAAGCATTGCGTTGTTTTGTTATATGCACTAGTGTTCTTGGGAGGAACCCGTTCCGTGTCATACGGCGTGGCCCCTTGAATTACTCTTCTTTAAAGTTAAAATAATAACTGTTTTAGTTCTCACACCAGTCCCATGACTGACCTGGAGTTTATTATTTTAACCTAAACTCTGGGTGCCCTTATTTTCTACACGGGCAGCTAGTAGTTTTGGTTTTGCAGATTTATATTCACAGGATCCTGATTTACAGCTGGAACGATATATGGAAAGCTCTGTATCCGTATATCTCTTCTAGTTGTGTATTGTATTATTTTCCGCTGCTATGTAATTTATTGTAATCTCTGATATTTATCGAATGTATATTATTTATTTATACTCTGTATATTCTTGTATTTTGATGGAATTGTTGTAATTAACAATGAAATTGTAACAACCCGTATTTCTCGATAACATGTTAAGACGAGAATCAAGGCAGAATTTAATTTTAAATTCTGAATCAAGTAAAACGGGCTATGCCATTGCGTTTGTCTCGGAAACATACGCGAAATAGAGTCTGAGTTTTCGAAAATCGGAGTCCGTATGACCAAGTTATGGTCCGACGAAGTTTTCAAATTTCAAGTTCAAAAACGAGTTCTAATTTCGAAAATTAGGGCTGGAAGGCTAGGCGGGAAAATTTCCCGCCAGGCACCCCAAGTCGACACCCTTGTCGACTTGGGAGTCGACTTGGTTGGACCCAAGTCGACAGCCCTGTCGACTTGGCTGTCGACTTGGTCCAGCCGGGCACTTTTGCCTGGTGCACCTATTTTCTGTCTTGGCTAGGTTTTTGGGCCTGGTTTGAAATCGGACAGTTCAGGTTGGTCCTAGGGTTAATCTAAGGGTCCTAACTAATCCTAATCTCTATAAATAAGCTCCTAACCTACCCCTAAACCCTCATTATTCATTCATGCAACTAAACTATGGCAAAATTGCTCCACTCATGGCCTCCACTCAAAATCCTAGCCTCCACTTCATTTCTATGAGAGGTTTCATGATCATGAGAGTATTAGAGAGTCCCTATGGTAGTATGAGAGCTTCTCAAGTTGATTTCAAGGCTAAAGCTATGACCTTTGTTCATGAAGATGGTGTTTTTATTGATTTGGAGCATCCATCTTTGGGTTTTTGGGTGATGGCATGCATAGGCTTCATCACAATCTTTGTTTTGCGTTTCGATTTGTGCCTTCATAGCAATGTAAGCCCTTTCCCTACTCTTAGATATTAACTATGAAGTTAAATGTTCATGTTGCAAGTTTGGGTTTGATCATTGAGAATGATACATGCTATCATGTCATGCAAGTTTATGAAGTCATTACCTTGATCTTATGAGCTAAAAGCTACAACCTTTATGTTGAAATGTTGCATTATGCAACATGAGAACCTTCATACCCTTTATGTCAACTTGCATATGAAGTCATAACCCTTATATGATGATATATGCGAGTTACTAGTCATCATTCCATGTTTTTTGTCAACATGATTCGCTTATGTGCCAAGTTTGGGTTTATGCATGTTTTTGAGGCGTAAGAATGTAACATGCAAGCTAATGAACACATTTGTGCCTCATTTGCCACCATGATTAACTTGTGGCTTAATATCCATTTTTGTCATGCCTTTGCCAAGTCTCTTCTTTTAATCCATTACGTTGTTGCGAATGTATATGCGAGCGTTGTGGTCACATTATGGGAAAACATAATGACATGAACAGGATTTGGATAAATGGGTATAAACATGACAATATATAACGTTAAATATGACATGTGTTTATACTTGAAAACATGACTTGAAATATAACATGGAAATTGACACGTAAGTATGCTTGAAAACATAAGCTTGGGAATTTACCTATTAAGTTAGGTCTACCCTTTGGGAATTTACCTATTAAGTTAGGTCTACCCAAATGCTTGAAAACTTGTAACATGTTTTGGAAACATGATGGACGTGACACTTAGATAATATAAGTGTGGCCAAGTCGAGGTTGGGTTGAGTTTGCAACGTAAAACTACCCGGAACCGACCGGCCTAACTAGTAGTTGCAAACAATAGGACCCAATGTGAGAAGTTGGTCATGTTGTGCTTAAACCCGAGGTTAGACCAAGTTGTGGTGTAAAGCTACCCGGAACCGACCGGCTTAACTAGTAACCGCAACAAAGTCTAATGTGAGAGGTTGAGGTGCATTAAGTAATTAAGGCCACATGATAGGGTTAAGATAATTGGATTAATGACGCTTAACCAAATATGACATGGACAAATGGGTTAAGTAAATGGTTCAGGCTAATGATACTTAACAAAACATGACAAGGTTGGGTAGGTTAAGTAATTTGATTTGCCTAATGATACTTAACCATTTTTATACGATTAGTGGACGGGGTTAAGTTAACCAACACTTAACCAATCCAACACGATAATTTGGGGAAGGTTAAGTAAGTTTTCCTAATGACACTTAACCGAAAAATACATTTAATGGATGAGATTAGACTCCACTAGTCTAAGCATGGAAATCGGATGGGGTTAGGTTAGCCTAGACTTAATTAATCCCACTTGGTAGTTTAATGGAGTTAAGTTAAACACTTAACTAATCTAACATGATGACTGAGGTGGTTAAGTGACCTATACTTAACCAATCTAACTCGTGAATTTATTGAGGTTAAGTTAACCTATACTTAACCAATCTAACGTGAAAACATGATAAGGCTAAGTCACGAATCGCTTGAATACACTTGACCGATTTGACTAAGAAAATTGATAGGGTCAAGTTAATATATACTTAACCAATCTGGAATGATAATTGGACGGGGTTAAGTCGTGAATTGCTTAATATACTTAACCAACGTGAACATGGTTTGTAGAGTTAAGTCTTGGACTTGGATACTTAGCCAATTTTGACATGGTTTGTAGACGGGTTAAGTCATGAACTTAAGTGACACTTAATCCATTATGTAAACCCTAGTTCTGAGGATTAGGTGGATAACCGTAGTTAACAAGGATAACGGGAATAAGGCTAAGTGGTAAACCTTAGTTGAGGGATAACTAAGTAATGATTCTTAGTCAAGGAAATTTAGACCAGTTCATAGATAGATGAGTAACCTGATACGGTAGGTCATCATGTAAGTATACGAGTAGGAGCAAGTATCTGATTTAGATAAAGGCTCCAGCGAACTGGGTGACGAAGCAGCGGCTTCGGGGAACGTGAGGATATTCTTGGTATCCCTCTGTGAGCTGCCAGGTGATTATACTAGGCTCATGAGAGGTTAAGGTCTGCGTTAGAAGAGCCAAGAGTATGCCTTGGTTGCTATACGAGCGACCTAAAGACGGGGATGGATAGGGGATAGTCGACGATACACGGTCGTACCCTAGATAGCATTTCGCCAGACTACCTACCATCTTTGGTCAAGCGTGTACGTACGGAAAGGCAGAGAACACCCAATAGACCATAATTGCTATCTAATTATGGTTGCGGTAAGGCTTGGATGTGGGTTGGCCAGTGTTGTGTTCTCATACAGGATTTATCCTATCTTGTCTTTCACTAGTTGAGGGAGGGGTCGCGTGGGACCATAGCCACGTATAGAAAAACAGACCTTAGCATCTGCATCGGCAGATAAATCGAAAGCTCCCGACCGAGTCCTGTATTTCCTGGTCTGCCCTGTGACAGGACTCGGATGGCACGTTGTGATACATGTGCATACAGTCATGGAAAACGATTCACGATGAATGCGTGGGAAAAAGGGGCGCGGTTGACGGTTAGCATAAATCCCAATGGCCCTGGGTAGTTGAACCAGAACCGAGATACGAAAACGTGCAATAGGTAAGCGTAATCCCTAGTAGCCCTAGGTAGCATAAGTCCTAGTTGTACGAACGATAATTCAGGTTAGGAGACCCTAGCTAGGTTTAGGGTAACAGTCCAAACCGATCTTAAGGATCACGGAACTATGTTAAAGTAATATAGAATCTCATGGGAAAGCCCGTATGGTCTACGGCAAGGGACTGAACATTTACATGGAAAGGAATATACGAGTTTAGTAACCTATATATGCGACATATTAGGTTGACATGGACCATTATACGACTTGTGAGTAAAGGTCATTCATGGTTAACAAATGATATGGTGGGGATACTAGTACGGTAGGTGCAGAGCAGATGTACAGGATAGATACCATGGGACGTTAGACTTGATAGATATCTTGGGATATTATACTTGATAGAAACATGACGATGTGATACCTTGTTTTATCTTGACATCGTAATTTATAATGACACCTTAGTTTAACTGAGTTCAGTAGTTCATCCTGTTATTTTGATTTAGCTTATCTATCTTGTTATCATGCTTATGTTCATCTCAGTTTCTCATGTCAGTTAACTTTACTAGTTTTTATGCTAATAGTAGATAGGGCTTACTCAGTCTTTTTGACTGACCCATTTTGTTTCACCTCTTTTCTTCCATTTTCCCCCCAGGTTACAGGGAGGAAATACTGTTGTTTAGTTCGGACTTCTTCTGCTTGAAGGTCATCATGGATGGCTTGGACTTTTCTTGGCTATGGCTACTTTACTGCTTTTACTTGGGGAATAATTTATGAAAAAGTCTTTATGCTTCTTTATTATTGCAAGACAGGTTTTGATGTACTCTGATGAAAAAGGCTTTAGACCTTAATTATTAATGTTTATGAAAGTTTGATTTACTTCCGCTATTCTATATGTTCTGTCTTGTGATATTTCTGTGCATGTTTACAAATAATGCCCCTCTAAAGCTAGTGCATTCCTTTGCGAGTGACCCTAGCGGAAGCGGGGTGTTACATTTGGTATCAGAGCAGAAGGTTACCAGACTGGGCAAAAGTTTTTAAAACCTTCTGAAAACTATTTGAAAACCGTTTACAAAGAAGCATTTTTCAAGAAAATTTTCTTTTAAAAGAAAAAGGCTATTCCCTAAAGGCCATTAGCACTATCCTTGTTTCCTTAATTGAACCTCTCCTCCTTTCTTTCCTCCATCTGTAGTCACAGTGGTTTTAACTGCGACTAATCTTTTCTATCTACGAAAGTGCTTTCCATGCGATGGAGGTGGTTCTCGAGAAACCGGTGGCCGCGTTATAAGAAAGGATAGTGAGAAAGAGGATAAAGGATACGAGCTTAAGGATGGGCAACTTGTTGGTATGGTTTAGTCCTCAAAGGAGGGAGAAAGATGAACAATGAAATCCATGACGAGAGAGTACCTTTGGCATGGTAAAACGGGGTGGATAGTTAAGTATTATGGGACAAGGACAAGATCATCGGGAGGGTAATAGTATGCTCTCATTTCTAGGGTACCTCAGAAGGAGGGTAACGATCTTGTTAAAGGTTTAGCTTTTCTTTTCTATCTTCCCGTTAGGACTTTGTTTTGATCATCGTATCATTTAAGTCTGCTTCGATAGTTGAGTCTCTGCACCTTAAGTACTAGCGTGATAGAGAATCCCATTTTTGTCTCAAGTCCTGTGGAGAATCGATCCATTTATTCATGACCTGTTTGGATTTGAAAATGTATATGTCAAGTGTTGAGCTTGGAAATAATGCTTATGTTTATAAGCTATGGATGGATTCTAAGGATGAAGTGGTTATCCAGTAAGGGGTGCCACTCTCGGTTTTGATAGAAGGGTAGTTAGACCGTTTGACTAGCCTTGGTAATACCCTCGAAGTATCATGTAACCTTTTGGAGGTTCTGTCACGACTAGTTACTTAGAATCCCTTGATGCCTTTATTGGAAATTTGAAGCCCGATCGAGTGGTGTTCGCCGATAAGACGGATGGTTTATTTCACTTATGTATGGGTTACGGAAATCACCCTAGTAAGTGCGCTTGGTAACCTGGTTGACATCTGTTTACTTTCAAGAGAAAGTTCTTCTACATGGAATACCTTATAGTATATAAACGAGATCCAAGATTCACTAGTGAATTTTGGAAAGCTTGCATGTGATCATAGGTACGCAGTCATGTTTGCGCCAAGTATTCTAGAAAAAGGATAAGTGCAAGTGGAACAAGAGGCGACGAAGAAATGAGTTCCAGCTCATGTTATGAAAACAGGAATTAAGAAGCTACGAAATCGCGAAGTTAAAGGACGGTCAAGGCACAATGGAATTAAGCTCGAGGAAATACGACTTTGATGGTCAAAGACTAGATACCCGCATGATATCTCTTTTTGGGAGTATATCCTTGGTCCCTGTTTTCTGTAGAGCTTACTTGTAGGCTATCTTTTGTGGACATCCTCTCGGTCCTATTTTCTGTTACAAACCCCATAAGGAGTTTGTCTTGTTTATCTCCTCGACCCTATTTCAGGGAATTCTAGGTAGAACCCTATGGATGTAAACATGTATTTGAAACATGTTATGATTGATATGCTTGCAAGTGGTTGCTCGTGGATGCGCGAATACACATTAGATACTAGCTCGACTCGGTCACATTTCACATTGCATATGCACGAGTACTTATACTTGTTTATGGATGAAATCGAATGTGTTATCATGCGGTTGCTGCATATGAATGAATGATTGTGCACACATATAGTATCTATATGACTAGGATTATTTGCATACATGTTGGATTCATGGCACTATACATATTTTGCATTAGATCACTCAGGCCTGATCATTTACATTAGATAAGTGCATATACACACACCTTTTGCATGTATTCATACAACATTAGAAATCATCTAAGGACAATGGTTGCTTGTGGATGATGTTCTGAGTAGATGGATGATGGATGGTAGGATATGTTCTTCCTAACTTGGAGATTTCGGGGACGAAATCCTAAAAGGTGGGGAGAATGTAACAACCCGTATTTCTCGATAACATGTTAAGACGAGAATCAAGGCAGAATTTAATTTTAAATTCTGAATCAAGTAAACCGGGCTATGCCATTGCGTTCGTCTCGAAAAAATACGCGAAATAGAGTCCGAGTTTTCGAAAATCGGAGTACGTATGACCATGTTATGGTCCGACGAAGTTTTTAAAAAAATTCAAGTTCAAAAACGAGTTCTAATTTCGAAAATTAGGGCTGAAAGGCTAGGCGGGAAAATTTCCCGCCAGGCACCCCAAGTCGACAGCCCTGTCGACTTGGGAGTCGACTTGGTTGGACCCAAGTCGACAGCCCTGTCGACTTGGTCCAGCCGGGCAGTTTTGCCTGGTGCACCTATTTTCTGTCTTGGCTAGGTTTTTGGGCCTGGTTTGAAATTGGACGGTTCAGGTTGGTCCTAGGGTTAATCTAAGGGTCCTAACTAATCCTAATCTCTATAAATAAGCTCCTAACCTACCCCTAAACCCTCATTATTCATTCATGCAACTAAACTATGGCAAAATTGCTCCACTCATGGCCTCCACTCAAAATCCTAGCCTCCACTTCATTTCTATGAGAGGTTTCATGATCATGAGAGTATTAGAGTGTCCCTATGGTAGTATGAGAGCTTCTCAAGTTGATTTCAAGGCTAAAGCTATGACCTTTGTTCATGAAGATGGTGTTTTTATTGATTTGGAGCATCCATCTTTGGGTTTTTGGGTGATGGCATGCATAGGCTTCATCACAATCTTTGTTTTGCGTTTCGATTTGTGCCTTCATAGCAATGTAAGCCCTTTCCCTACTCTTAGATATTAACTATGAAGTTAAATGTTCATGTTGCAAGTTTGGGTTTGATCATTGAGAATGATACATGCTATCATGTCATGCAAGTTTATGAAGTCATTACCTTGATCTTATGAGCTAAAAGCTACAACCTTTATGTTGAAATGTTGCATTATGCAACATGAGAACCTTCATACCCTTTATGTCAACTTGCATATGAAGTCATAACCCTTATATGATGATATATGCGAGTTACTAGTCATCATTCCATGTCTTTTGTCAACATGATTCGCTTATGTGCCAAGTTTGGGTTTATGCATGCTTTTGAGGCGTAAGAATGTAACATGCAAGCTAATGAACACATTTGTGCCTCATTTGCCACCATGATTAACTTGTGGCTTAATATCCATTTTTGTCATGCCTTTGCCAAGTCTCTTCTTTTGATCCATTACGTTGTTGCGAACGTATATGCGAGCGTTGGGGTCACATTATGGGAAAACATAATGACATGAACATGATTTGGGTAAATGGGTATAAACATGACAATATATAACGTTAAATATGACATGTGTTTATACTTGAAAACATGACTTGAAATATAACATGGAAATTGACACGTAAGTATGCTTGAAAACATAAGCTTGGGAATTTACCTATTAAGTTAGGTCTACCCTTTGGGAATTTACCTATTAAGTTAGGTCTACCCAAATGCTTGAAAACTTGTAACATGTTTTGGAAACATGATGGACGTCACACTTAGATAATATAAGTGTGGCCAACTCGAGGTTGGGTTGAGTTTGCAACGTAAAACTACCCGGGACCGACCGGCCTAACTAGTAGTTGCAAACAATAGGACCCAATGTGAGAAGTTGGTCATGTTGTGCTTAAACCCGAGGTTAGACCAAGTTGTGGTGTAAAGCTACCCGGAACCGACTGGCTTAACTAGTAACTGCAACAAAGTCTAATGTGAGAGGTTGAGGTGCATTAAGTAATTAATGCCACATGATAGGGTTAAGATAATTGGATTAATGACGCTTAACCAAATATGACATGGACAAATGGGTTAAGTAAATGGTTCAGGCTAATGATACTTAACAAAACATGACAAGGTTGGGTAGGTTAAGTAATTTGATTTGCCTAATGATACTTAACCATTTTTATACGATTAGTGGACGGGGTTAAGTTAACCAACACTTAACCAATCCAACACGATAATTTGGGGAAGGTTAAGTAAGTTTTCCTAATGACACTTAACCGAAAAATACAGTTAATGGATGAGATTAGACTCCACTAGTCTAAGCAGGGAAATCGGATGGGGTTAGGTTAGCCTAGACTTAATTAATCCCACTTGGTAGTTTAATGGAGTTAAGTTAAACACTTAACTAATCTAACATGATGACTGAGGTGGTTAAGTGACCTATACTTAACCAATCTAACTCGTGAATTTATTGAGGTTAAGTTAACCTATACTTAACCAATCTAACGTGAAAACATGATAAGGCTAAGTCACGAATCGCTTGAATACACTTGACCGATTTGACTAAGAAAATTGATAGGGTCAAGCTAATATATACTTAACCAATCTGGAATGATAATTGGACGGGGTTAAGTCGTGAATTGCTTAATATACTTAACCAACGTGAACATGGTTTGTAGAGTTAAGTCTTGGACTTGGATACTTAGCCAATTTTGACATGGTTTGTAGACGGGTTAAGTCATGAACTTAAGTGACACTTAATCCATTATGTAAACCCTAGTTCTGAGGATTAGGTGGATAACCGTAGTTAACAAGGATAACGGGAATAAGGCTAAGTGGTAAACCTTAGTTGAGGGATAACTAAGTAATGATTCTTAGTCAAGGAAATTTAGACCAGTTCATAGATAGATGAGTAACCTGATACGGTAGGTCATCATGTAAGTATACGAGTAGGAGCAAGTATCTGATTTAGATAAAGGCTCCAGCGAACTGGGTGACGAAGCAGCGGCTTCGGGGAACGTGAGGATATTCTTGGTATCCCTCTGTGAGCTGCCAGGTGATTATACTAGGCTCATGAGAGGTTAAGGTCTGCGTTAGAAGAGCCAAGAGTATGCCTTGGTTGCTATACGAGCGACCTAAAGACGGGGATGGATAGGGGATAGTCGACGATACACGGTCGTACCCTAGATAGCATTTCGCCAGGCTACCTACCATCTTTGGTCAAGCGTGTACGTATGGAAAGGCAGAGAACACCCAATAGACCATAATTGCTATCTAATTATGGTTGCGGTAAGGCTTGGATGTGGGTTGGCCAGTGTTGTGTTCTCATACAGGATTTATCCTGTCTTGTCTTTCACTAGTTGAGGGAGGGGTCGCATGGGACCATTGCCACGTATAGAAAAACAGACCTTAGCATCTGCATCGGCAGATAAATCGAAAGCTCTCGACCGAGTCCTGTATTTCCTGGTCTGCCCTGTGACAGGACTCGGATGGCACGATGTGATACATGTGCATACAGTCATGGAAAACGATTCACGATGAATGCGTGGAAAAAAGGGGCATGGTTGACGGTTAGCGTAAATCCCAGTGGCCTTGGGTGGTTGAACCAGAACCGAGATACGAAAACGTGCAATAGGTAAGCGTAATCCCTAGTAGCCCTAGGTAGCATAAGTCCTAGTTGTACGAACGATAATTCAGGTTGGGAGACCCTAGCTAGGTTTAAGGTAACAGTCCAAACCGATCTTAAGGATCACGGAACTATGTTAAAGTAATATAGAATCTCATGGGAACGCCCGTATGGTCTACGGCAAGGGACTGAACATTTACATGGAAAGGAATATACGAGTTGAGTAACCTATATATGCGACATATTAGGTTGACATGGACCATTATACGACTTGTGAGTAAAGGTCATTCATGGTTAACACATGATATGGTGGGGATACTAGTACGGTAGGTGCAGAGCAGATGTACAGGATAGATACCATGGGACGTTAGACTTGATAGATATCTTGGGATATTATACTTGATAGAAACCTGACGATGTGATACCTTGTTTTATCTTGACATCGTAATTTATAATGACACCTTAGTTTAACTGAGTTCAGTAGTTCATCCTGTTATTTTGATTTAGCTTATCTATCTTGTTATCATGATTATGTTCATCTCAGTTTCTCATGTCAATTAACTTTACTAGTTTTTATGCTAATAGTAGATAGGGCTTACTCAGTCTTTTTGACTGACCCGTTTTGTTTCCCCTCTTTTCTTCCGTTCCCCCCCCAGGTTACAGGGAGGAAATACTGTTGTTTAGTTCGGACTTCTTCTGCTTGAAGGTCATCATGGATGGCTTGGGCTTTTCTTGGCTATGGCTACTTTACTGTTTTTACTTGGGGAATAATTTATGAAAAAGTCTTTATGCTTCTTTATTATTGCAAGACAGGTTTTGATGTACTCTGATGAAAAAGGCTTTAGACCTTAATTATTAATGTTTATGAAAGTTTGATTTTACTTCCGCTATTCTATATGTTCTGTCTTGTGATATTTCTGTACATGTTTACCAATAATGCCCCTCTAAAGCTAGTGCATTCCTTTGCGAGTGACCCTAGCGGAGGCGGGGTGTTACAGAAATGTTCTTCTGTTTGCGTTCTGATTGGTCTTGTCCTCAACGCAATCCGTTCTTTCCTTCACGGGGAAGTTCAAGTCGTGTTAGTTTGGTATCAGAGCTCTGGTTTACAGAGCTAGAGAACAAGACACATTAGAAACGAACGAAAGAATTCATCAGATATTGGATTAGTAATATCCAATTAGAATTACTTGTTATAGATGGGATCAGTAGTATCCTAGAACGAGTGTGAAGAGTATAATTTTCCAATGAAAACAATATTGTTTTGAAAATTTAAACCATTTTACACATATTTGAATATTTATTTATTTTGAATTTGGACAATCGAGTATATAAAGGTTTTGCATATACGCGTCATGAACGCATATTCGAAGTTTTAATATACTGGATAGATATAGAATCACACTCTAGTCGCCCGGACATGATTCTGATGATGGCGCGCCATCACCAATAATTATTTTCGTGTTTCGAAGGTGTGATATCTATATATTTCCATTAGACTGGTGTAAGAACCAAAACTAGATAGGGCTTATTGTTGTGATTTGTCATTAAAAACATGATTTTTTGTATATGTATCAAAATTATGAATTTGAAACGATAATCCACTAATTGATTGATTGTTGTGTTGATTGTTATTTGTTTGAAATTTTGAAGCATTTAGCCTAATTGAACCAAATATTGAATTTTATTGAAAATTGGTCGCATTTGCATGCATATACATGTACTTATATTGAACAGGTCATAGCAAAGAGGCTAGAGCAGAAGACTAAAATTGTTTGCCCGACAAATAGGTACATGTTTACCATAATTTACTGTTTTGTTTGGGTGATGATGATTTTATGAGACGATTGGCTAGCCGCTTGGCTTTTTCTTTTTCTTATGGATTGAAGAAGCCCATGGGAGGCTATATGAAATATCCCGAAGTCTCCGGTGCAGGAAAGGTTATGGCGAAATTTTTCGAAACTTTAGGGTGTTAGCCAAATTTTTGAAAAATTTGAAAAGTTCTTAAAAACTGAAAAGTTGAAGAACTTAAGCCGTAAAGAAAACAATGGAAGTTGAGTTGGTTTGTTAAGCAACTTTTGGCTTCGTTCCTTTTCGGGGATGAAAAGTTTTAAGTGAGGGAGATTGTAACAACCCAGAAATGCGAGCCAGTTTAAAAATTTTATGTTGGCAATTTAAGTGAATTTTGAATATTTAAAATGATTATTTTAAACAATAGCGACGAGAAATTTATTTTGAAAGGAGTTAGAACGTATATATTTATATACGTCATCGTTAGAATATAAATATTTATCTATAATTATAAAAGGAACTGAAAATGGCGTGGTAGTTCGATAATTCGATTTCAAATTTCAATTGAACATACCGGGTGCAAAATAAACCGGATTTTAGCGAAACCAAAAATATTTGAATCTATTTGAGAATATCTTTCTAACGAATCCGAAAAATTGAAATTTCATAGCGGGAATCAAAAGATATGTCCAGTTGAAAATTCAGAATAGTCGTTACGGAATTCTGGCCCTTAAAAATGGAAATTTTGCAAACGACCTCGGTTTTCGACGAAACCACTTTTGTTGGATCCGGGATGTTTAGCTATTGCTAGATTCCAAAATTCATAATTTTTCGAATCAATATGTGAGCGTGGAAAAGTAAAACGCGTTTGACCAGTTTCAGTTGATTTTAATCGACTGGAAAATGGCCATTTTTCAAAAGGTCTCAGAATTCAATGAAACTAGTTTTGTTAGGACCATATCGTCAATACGAAGCTAGAAAATATTTTTCTAGAATTTTTCGGGTTAGTATGTGGCCCCGGTAAATTGAAATGCGCGTTCAAATTCAATATATAGGTTTATATTTTGATTTTGACGAAAACTGATCGAAATGGTCGAATCAGTTTACGATACATATCCCATTGTGTTCGGAATGGGGGTGATTAGCTAGGGGCGACAGTCGGTGGGCCTGATTTCGAGTTCATAATAAGAAGTCAACTTTTTAATTTTTAAAATAACTAAAATATATATATTATATATCTCCTATCCCTCCTTTCTTGGTCAACATTGAACAGAAATAAAAAAAGGGGGTAGATCCCGATTTCCACCGCCGCCACCCCGCCATCGCGTCGCCGCCCTCCAGGCGAGTCGCCCTCCCCTCGTCGCTTCGTCCCCCTCTCCTCCGCTCTCCTCCTTCTTCCCCCTTCCATCTGGAACCCCCCCCCCCCCCCCCCCCGCAGCCACCTCCCAGTTGCCGCCACGCCTGAGGTCGTCGCTTCCGATCAGGCCGCCACCACCTGCATGCGTCGGAGCCGCTATCTCTCCCCCTCAGCCGCTCTTAAAATTAAACAGTACATTTTTTTATTTTTTTATTTTATTCTTCATTTTATGTGCAAATTTAAAAATCTGTTTGTTTATATATACTTAGAGCATAAAAATCCGATTTTTGCCTAATTGTTTAAAGTAAAAAAAATCTGATTTTTACACATGTGTTTAAGGTATAAGAATATAATTTTTGTTTATATAATAACGAGATAAAAATATAATCTTTTATGTCATGAAAGATATTATTTTTACCTTATGAACGAAGTGATTTTTATACGAATGTTATGCATTGAAAAGACGAGGTTGAATTTTTATAAAGTAGAAAGATTTGATTTTTTTTTTCTTTATAAAAAGATTGGATTTTTAAATATACAAAGATATGATTTTTCTTGGGTTGAAAATATGAAAACACTTTGATTTGAAAATATAAAATACATTGATTTGAAAGGATAAAATAGCGAGGATAAAGATGCAATCTTTATAGATTTATCATTAGATAAAAATTCGATTTTTATATATATATGAAGTGAAGATAAAGATGTGATTTTCATATCGTTGAAATAAAAATATATTTTTTATGATATAGAAAGGTTAAAAATATAATTTTTATACTAGTGTCATATTAAAAATATGATTTTATATAGGTATGGTAATAAAAATTTAATCTTTATTAGGAGAAGGGCGATATAAAAATATGAATTTTATTTTTATCATGGAACAAAGAGAATAGAGATTCGATTTTTATATATGTAGTGAAAGTATAAAAATGTGATTTTTAATAATCAACTGCGTGAAACAGATGGCGAAGGATCAGACGGAAATCAAAATGAGATCCGAACGGCTCAGAAATAAAGATTTCCTACATTTGAAGTGTCGTGGAGTTGGGATAGATTTGGTGAGAACTTCTCACTTTAAATCTTGTTTTCTAGTTAAAATATATACTAGGATGCAGACGGTGCTTAGTAGCACCCGACACCCGTCATCCACAGACCATGGATGGCTTGTATGTTTGATTGTTTGTTGTGAGGAAAATTGATTATGTGACATGAAATAAAATATTTATATAGTTAAAAATATTTTGTCGTTAAAATTATAATTTTTTAACGGGTATGTGAATGAATAAATAATAATAATAATAATAAGTGTTTGTTGATTTGAAACCCCACACGGGTGTTGGGATGATATTTGGTGTACACTAATTCCAATTATTTAATAGTATGTCGATCGATTGGTCGACAGACTTTGTAAGCGTTAATTATTTATATTTAATGTTTATACAGTTGTGTAGTGCACTTTGGATGATGGTTGATTATTTATCGTTGTTATTTTATACATGTGTTGTAGAAAATCCATATAATTAACATTATATGGTGATTGATTGGGCCTCATTCCAATTGGGAAATAATGAATATTATAAAAGAAAATTCATGTGTTGAATAGAATAAACAGTCATGTGTTGACGATGTTCAGGTGTTGAGAATTCATGAAATGGTAATCAACTTTACCTATAACACCGTGGTGTTAGACATGGAGTATTACCAGTTTTCTCCATGGGATGAATATGTTGGGATTGGGAAATAAAACAAATAATTACTTCGTTGTGGTTCGCTAATCCCGACTAGTTTGAAAAACCATAAAATGGTTCGAAATGATATCCAAAGGAAGATTAAAGCATAAATTTAGAAGAATTTATCTTTGATAAAATTAATGGGAACCTTTCCCTAAGAATGTGAAATTTTGAATAAAAGAATATTCTGAATTGGAATGAGGCTTATGTTGTGTTTGTGTAACACGTGTTTATTATATACGCGGGTTATTCAGAAAGGCCGGGTTTATACCCATTCTGAATAACCGATTCGACGAGATGTCAAAGATGAAGACGGTGGTTGGAGACCGGAAGTCTTCACATCGTTTGGGTGATTACTGATGATCTTGATTGGGCTGTACACCCAAGATGAGGGAAACAGCTGGTGGTCGTCCAGACGTACTTGGAGATCGATGGATATGCAAGGAAAGTGCCTCCGGTTTAGTTCAGACCCAGAACGAACTTCTAAATGGATTGTGTGTCTGACATTGGATTTTATTCTGTGTTGATTGATCTCTATTAAATATACATCTGTTTGGTGATGGAGAATTTATTCTCTTTCTTAACGCCCTTCTCTGAGACGTACGAGCTCAGAGGTTGTATATCGATGGACATCAGTCGCATGGAGTGAATTGCCTGTGTGGCACGCCTAAGTGGCAATTGATCAAGGCTTCTGTTGAAAAGCAAAGTCTTGTGGTTGATGATCAAAGCACGGCTTGTGTGGCGTAGCTTTGTGTATAATGTGAATTCGCGAGCCTCAGACCTCGGTATGAGTCAAAAACGGGATAGTGACTGCAGGGAGAGCACGACGTTTATTTCTAGCTAGTGGTGGTGTCAGTGCTTAAACTGACTGACATTTATATACTTTTCATCTGTGTGGTTGTTGGATGCGAGGCGCCTCGGATATAGGTCTGTTAGGACCGGGAAACGTGTGCTCAGGAATTGCCAATCCTCCAAAGTTAGGTTAAGATCCGACCCTGAAGATCCAAGGATCATAATGGGGTCCTGAGACATTTGCTAGAGTGTCTCGAATCGGAGAGGAGCTTGCCCCTTGCCTCAACTCATGACGGAAATCCAATTTCCAATACGTGATATTGCGGTTTTATTTGTAGACCTAGTATGGCGACATGATAGATGGTACCCATGTCGCCTCTGATTGATATTTATGATTGAAATTGTTTTGACACTATACACTTATTATAGTTTCAAATGATTTGTTTTTAAATTTATCAAGTATTATTTGGCTATTATAAGGGAAAACTCTATCCTCCGGCTTGCTTTGCATTGTGTGATGGGACCTGGGTCTTATAATAGCTTCATTTTTCCAAAAAGCATTGCGCTGTTTTGTTATATGCACTAGTGTTCTTGGGAGGAAGCCCGTTCCGTGTCATACGGCATGGTCCCTTGAATTACTCTTCTTTAAAGTTAAAATAATAATTGTTTTAGTTCTCACACCAGTCCCATGACTGACTTGGACTCTGAGTGCCCTTATTTTCGACACGGGCAGCTAGTAGTTTTGGTTTTGCAGATTTATATTCATAGGATCCTGATTTACAGCTGGAACGATATCCGGAAAGCTCTGTATCCGTATGTCTCTTCTAGTTGTGTATTGTATTATTTTCCGCTGCTATGTAATTTATTGTAATCTCGGATATTTAACGAATGTATATTATTCATTTATACTCTGTATATTCTTGTATTCTGATGGAATTGTTGTAATTAACAATGAAATGTTCTTCTATTTGCATTCTGATTAATCTTGTCCTCAACGCAATCCGTGCTTTCCTACACAGGGAAGTTCGGGTCGTGTCAAGACCGATTAATGAAATTGTGAAAATAAGAACAGGCTTGAGAAGGTCGGTGGTGATTTGGTTTTGGGTTGAAGTAGAAAACGAATTTAAGAGGAGCGATTTGGAGAGGGATTGAAGTGGTGTAGTGACCCGAAATTCCGGTCCAATTTGAGCTCACCAAATAACACAAGTCCACCCCAATTACACTGGAAAATCAAAAAACTAATAGAAAGAAAACAGAGGGTGAGGAAAGATAAGATAGAAACTTAGAATAGAAGAAGAAGAAGAACACAACATCAGAGTAACACGAATTTCGCCGCGGAACGAATAACATATAATATATATATATATATATATATATATATATATAACATAACTTTGAAATATAAATCTGTACTTAAATATACATCATTATAAAAGTACAGCACTTACAACGCAACGGAAATAAACTATAGCTATATGATCCTGAAGCCTCCTGCTCCAGCTCTTCAAGTATCTGTAAATCCCGACTGCTTGACTGCTTGTACAAAATTGGGCACCCAAGAGTTTAGGGAAAACAAAACAAAATAAACTCTGGGTCAGTCATGGGACTGGTGTGAGTAAAACAGTTTTAAACAGTTTGAACAAGTAAACGATATCTCATAGGACCACGCCGTATAACGGAATGGGTTTTTCCCTTATGAGAATCAAAAAATATCTTTATATCAAAAACCTTTTGATATTATAATAATGTCTATCAACCACAATATAATAATCATCTAGCAGAAACACTTTCATCTCATGTTCTACATATATGTTATACAATCAAAACTGCAAGAACGTATTGGGTAATGGATTTTCAACTATGACAAAGTATGAAACCACCTTTCGCTAGTGTACCTCTAGAGAGGAATACACTGGGTTCAACAAGAACATATTGCAACCCGGCCACACATGACCGACCACTCATTTCGCTTGAGTGTATCGAATGTATATCACCAACGGTTGGGATCAACAACCGTTTCCCGAATGGGACAGCATCAACAATAGATTTTTAGAAGTAAATGAAACTCTAGAACAGGTGATTATACACCCTAATAGGTGCGACCTACAAAGCCATGCTACCTCCCCGATTTCTGTCATTTACCGGTTGATGAGGCTTGAGGTTACACTTTATCATCACATCAGATTCACTTCGAATGCCACATTGTCAGATCCATCGAAAATCACTAATCGACGTCTACAACAATACATTACGTGTTAGCTAAAGAAGTTTCCTTCTCCGCTTCCACTCTTGGTACGGTTGAAGAAATCAATGTACGTGACCTTTCTGGAAATACTCTGTCAGACATTCATCCTTACAAGTCATCCAGGAACAGGATGAACCGAAGGCACTATTCAGTACATCCATCTTAGGCACTGTTATCTAAGACTTATACAATAGCCCTTGCACTTTACTCCGTCTTCAATTATCTTTGGCATATATGATTCACAACGCTTATGCCAATACAGAGTGGTTCTTTGGATAATAATCCAACCGGTCTCTCCATATTAACAACGTTAAAATGGTCAAAAACTTCGATAGTCGGTGAGTTAACTATCAAAGAAAAATACGTGTGCAAACAACGATATTATTTCCAGATGGAAATTCTATCAAATCAATCATCAATCATATATATATATATATATATCTATATGTATATATATTCATATGTTCCTTATTTTCTATGTTTAGAAAATATACGTTAACGCTGGAAAACATTTCCATAACTTATTTAAGTATCACTATTCTTCTACAACTATCAGTCTCTGATTGTAAACTAGTATAAGAACAGTTCCCTAAGTACCAATCCCGAAGGTCGAAACCAACATCAGATAGACACTTAGGAAACCATTCAATTTAACAAGTCTCCAGTCAAATTCTGATTTTGCTTAACTCCATTTCTTAACTCCTTATACATGAACATTTTCTTTTCTAATTCATATTTCCAATTTCAATATTTGATTACGTTTCTGATTCTATTTGGAAAACATTTCCAAATCTTCTTTACTTGGATTTAAACAGATGTTTAAATCAACATCGCGACGACAACTCAAACCACTATACTTATTTACTAAAATCACTTAAACCACTTTCACTCTCGAACCTTAACCATTTCTAAATTAAAAACGAAGTCAATCAAGTTGGGGTATAACTACCTCTCAGACCTTAACTGAACAACATTTCAAATCTCGAAATAGGGTAAGTTCATCTTTTAACCCTTTAACACTTCCTTACGTAACTTCCGGATATAATTTAGGAGTCCAACTCCTTTACAGAATCATTTGATTATAACATTGGTGTTATAATCTCCTGCTTCTGAAATATAATAACTTTAATCTAACTCTTATTTCCTAACTTGAATAAATAACGAACAACTAATTTATCAATTCCTGTTTGGTTAACTCTTATTCTATAACTCTTATTCGAATAACTCCAATCTAATAACTCTTGATCGATTAACTTTAACTCTATTTAATTCTTACTGGATTAACTTTTATTCGAATAACTTACATCCGAATAACTTATATTCGATTTGCTTACTTTCGAATACTTATATTCGATAATCTCTTTCTTCGAATAAATCTTATTCGATTTAACTCCTGTTGAATAACTAGATTCGATCAACTCACTTAGAATATTTCTGATTCGATTATCTCACTTCAAATATCTCTGATTCGATTATCTCACTTCGAATATCTACTATTCGATTATCTCACTTCGAATATCTCTGATTCGATTATCTCACTTCGAATATCTACTATTCGATTATCTCACTTCAACTTTATTCGAATAAACTAAATTCGATTAACTCCATTTGAATAACTCTAGTTTGATTTAACTCTATTCAATAACTCTAGTTCGATTTAACTCTATTGATTAACTCTAACTGATTAACCCTAATGGTTTTACTCTAACTGGTTAACCCTAACTGATTAACTCTTTGTCCTTATTCAGTTTCAAACATCTTTTTACTTCTTTATATAAGTCCTGACTTATATATTCTATTTATCCAAATGGTAAATATTTAACTTAATTTATAAATATCATTTATAAATCAATCTGCTCCTTTTATCTGTTTTCTCCATATATAAGTCCTGACTTATATATATATATATATTTATCCAAGATAAATATTTCCTTTATAATCTATTTATTTCTAAATGCCTTTACCAATATTTCCTTTTTAATCCTATTTGTAAATGATTTACAAATATTTCCTTTTCAAATTCTATTTGCAAATATTCCCTTTGTTAACCTTATTTGTTTATCCTAAGTATTTCCTTTATTAATATCTTATTTATTTAACAAATAAATATCTCCTTTTCTCATTCTATTTATTAACAAATAAAAAATCCTTTTAATAACTTATTATGTTTCCTAAGTCAATATCTCTTTTATATCTTATTTACTTAACAAATAAGTATCTCGTTTAACATCTCCTATTTATTTAACCAATAAATGTCTCATTTATAAAATCTTATGATTTTATAAATATTCCCTTTTCTTTATAAATATTTCATTTATAAAGATTTCCCCTTTTTATATAATTTCACCTATAAAGATTTCTATTTATAAATATTTCATTTATAAATATTTCATTTATAAACATTTCATTTATAAAACCCCTTTGATTTTATAAATAATTTATTTTCAAATACCATTTGAAAATTCCCCTTTTTCACATTCCGGTATGTTATGGTGTTTAACATATCAAGTCATGATGACAAATATCGTCCATACACATATAATCAACAACAGATTATAAACCACGTCATATATCACAATATATGAAAATAATAAAATAGCTTTTGAGGAATCCAATCGGATTCCTCCAACCTGTTTCCCTGCATCCACAGATGTTACACAATAAAATCAACATCACTTTCAGTTCCATATGATATATTCTGTTAAACAGAATCAATATAGAAATTCAACTAACTGACTAGTTGTTCAATCAAAACAGTCAACACACAGTCAATCAGCCAATATTTAACAGTTCTAAAAATACAATATGAAATTATAAACTGTTCAGAGCTAGTGAGATTTACTCACATTGGACGATCATCGTTAATAACGATAACCATCTCTTGATTCTGACGGACACTTTATTTTTCTATAAATTGTAACGGACTCCGATTCGCACCCAGTCAGTTCCATCGTGTTGCTCCCGTCCATACGATCCCAACGCAACTTACGGTTCGTTAATCTGATATTGTACGAGCAAGATACAGACATTACAAGTTAGTACACTATATTAGATTTAAATAGAACTTAAATTAAAAACCTATTGGGCCTAACCCCCTTATCTCTTGGCCCACTTACCACATAAGACCCGACCCGTTTCAATACTTCTTCTGAAACACACCACCTCCGTTAGGGTCACTCTCAAAGGGAATGCCCTAATTTTGGTGGAGGTTTATAAGTATAAGTCACAGATATACAAGACAGATATAATAACACATATTTTTGAACAGCGGAAAACAACAAACACTTTTATTTCATTTTAATACGTGTTACACAAACCATGCCATAATTGTTTGCAATACTTCCAAAAACATAACATCTTCATAACTGTCTTGATTACATTATTTAAAGAAGCATAAAGAAAACATAAATAAACTGCAAAAGTCCCATAATTGCTGTCCAAGGCCATAGTCCAAAACGAAAAGATCCAAGCAATACATTCTTTCTCTTCAAGATGGATATGAAGGCTGGTCAAGCTGCGGTATTTCCTCCCTGAGGACCTTGGGGGGGGGGGAACGGAAGAAAAGAAGACGAAAGAAAAGTAGAGTCAGACATAAAGCCTGAGTAAGTCTAGGACTATTCAGTCTATGAATAAAGAACTGGGTATGATAAGTATAAACTAGAAATGGGAAAGCACCATAAACTAAGTTAAGTTGTCTAGGGTCGAATATACTATTGTACCCCATATTAATCTCTGTACCCATATAAACTAGTTCCCAACAGGCACCCCATAATCAGGGTGAAGTGATCCATTTTCTGGTGATCGGCTCCTACTCGCATAGTTACATGTGTCTTACGGCCCCCGTTGTTGTAGTTACCTATGCTAGTCCCACCATGGGGTGTATCAAGTCCCATGGTGGCGGCCCGACACAATCCTAGAATGCACAGGTATGCTACTGGTGCCCGGTCCTTATTTTTCTGCGCCGGAGTGTGTGCACGCCCGCACCCCGTTAGAACCTACATTGCTGCACCACCGCCGTCGATTTGACCTCTTACAGTCAGCCCAGTAATCGTGCCCCACCCTGCCTAGTTTCAGGGTATCATGATACCTTGTAGGGTTACTGCTGAAAAGGGTCCCCCGCTACTAGGTTTTCTATTTCTAGCCAACATGCTAAGTTGGTTAAGTGTTTTATAAACCTAACCCCCAATCAGTATGTTTAGTTTAGCATGTTCTATTTTGATTAAGTTTTAATCCACTTAATCCTATCAATCCTGACTCAGCCTTAATTGTCTTATTAAAGCCTTGACCTCTCACATTAGACAGGTATTGTTGTGGCTGCCTGTTGCCGGTTGGGTCCGGGAAGTCTTACGCCACAACTCAGTCTAACCTTGGGTCCTTATTGGGCTCCGTGTTTAACCACCCACATTGGATAGGTATTGTTGTGACTACTGGACAGCCGGGCGGTTCCGTGCAGGTTTACATCACAACTCAATCCAACCTCGGGTTAAACACATCGTATTTTCTACATTTACATATTTTGTCTCTTTTCTTTTTATATGTAAATATTTGCGGCACATTATTCAAATTCATCTTTATTGATTAAGATTGACTTATGCCACTTAATTGTTTTTCAAGGTTGTTGGCATGCGTTAAACATGCCAACACATATGTTCTATATTTTAGCCCAAACGTCATTACCCCCGCTCCAATGTAAGGTGTGTTGGGTTTAATACTTAAATCCAATTTAGCCAAATGTAAAGGGGAGGCTTATAACATGGTGTTTATCAGGTAACATGAAAGAGGGGAGTGTGAACGCATGAACTTGCAACGAACGATTCAATTAACATAAAGTAGGCACATGTGAACTTGTAATTGTAACATCATATAATCATGGCATAACATGAATCATTTTATCCATATAATCATAGCATAAACAATACTTAAACGTGAATCATTCTATTCATATAATTATGGCATAGAAAATACTTAAACATGAATCATTCTATTCATATGATTGTGGCATAAACAATACTCAAACATGAATCATTCTATTCATATGATTATGGCATAGAAAATACTTAAACATGAATTATAGGTTCAACTAACCATGTAAACTTGAAATTAAGAATCTAACTAAATTAGATATCATTATTATTGGCACATGGTCTTGACTAGAAATATAAGCCTATATTTTTATTTAGGCATAATATAAACTAATCATGTTCATAAAATCACTACATGCTAAGAAAAAGGTACTTACTTTTGTCACTAATACAAAAGTATGGTTCAACTAGAATTATCCCAACCTAATTCTTATATGAATCATGATTTTTAATCCATTTATAGAATTATAGCATAAACATACCTAAACTTAAATCATGATTTTTATTCTATCTATGTAAACTTGCAAGTGGAATGTAATTCTAATGTAATTCCAATGTAACTTATGTGTCACATATATTATCATATGATTATGATAACAACATAAGCCTAAAAACATGTTTTTCAATTGGGCATAATAACAAACATAGTTTAGTCATGTTCATAAAATTAATACAAGTTCACAAAGATGCTTGCTTTTGTCACTATCACAAAAGCATGATTTTTATACTTGAACTATGATGCCAATTTCAACATAACTTCATATGAATCATAATACTCAAATGGATAAAATTACACTAAAGATGACCATAGAATTATACCTCATTTTGGCATAACAGTAAATCATATACTTGCATGAATCTTAAATAAACTATTACAACATATAGTTGTTACTTTCAACATGAATCATATACATGCAATTATCAAATGAGTGTTGTAAATAACTACCACAAACATGTAGTTTTCAATATGAATCATATGCTTGCATGAATCCCAATTAAAATTACACAACATGAGGTTGTCAACATAAATCATATACTTGTATGAATCCAATCGTACACCATAGCATTGCCAAATCGTTTAGAATCAAAATAACATACAAATATAGATTATTATCGCCACAATTCCATTTCGTTGTTAACTTCCAACTCAAATCACGTACTTGCAAATATCCAATCGTATACCATAATATTCCCAAATCGTTTAGCATCAAAGCAACATACAAATATAGATTATTATCGCCACAATTCCATTTCTTACTTTACACAAATCAACACAATTATTTAATTCACATCGGAATAGCACTCTACTTACAACGTATGACGAATCTTCAATTCAGGAATCTGAATTCTGAATTTGGAGATGCTATCCTTTGTTATAGGCGTTGCTTTGATTTGATTAACGTTGCTTTAAGCTTTCAAATTATCTCCTAATTGTCTCTCTATTTCTGACGGCTATCCTTAGTCTCTCCTCAGCAACATGACGGTCTCATCTCCATTTTAGTTTGTGTGAATTAGGGTTAGTCTTAGGTCCTTTTTATAGAGTTTGTGAGTTGATTTAGACCGTCGATGGAGCTTGGTTCAATAATAGCCGTTCGTTTGAAGGGGAGACCAACCAGGAGCTGACACCTAGCCCTAGTGACAAGGCAAGGCTCAGAAAATCGACCAAATACAGACCAGGCCAGCCAGGTGGGCTGGGTTCGACCTGGCTCAGGGGCCAGGTCGACTCCCCAGTCGACCCCCAGGTCGACTCTAGAGTCGACCTGCCTGGGGCAGGTCGACACCTAGGTCGACTCCCAGGTCGACCTGGCCTGGCAGGTCGACCCTAGGGTCGACCCCCAGGTCGACCTGGTGGGTTGGGCTGGAACTTTTCCCGCCTACTCTGATTGGGCTGAAATTCAAATCTGTTTTCGAATTTTGAATTTTCTGAAACTTCATCGGCCCATAATTTGGTCATACGGGCTCCGTTTTTCGAAAACTCGGACTCTATTTCGCGTATTTTTCTGAGACGAACGCAATGGCATATCCCGTTTCCCTTAATACTTTGATTTAAAATTTATTATACTTTAATTTGTGAATTTCACTGTTATAAATACACGGGGTGTTACATTCTCCCCCACTTAAAAGGATTTCGTCCCGAAATCTTCAAGTTTAGGAAGAATGTACATCCTAACATCCAAACATCCATCTACTCATCCATCAAACACGCGCATCCATTGTCCTTAAAAGACTTGTAATGCTTCATGATAATATGCGAAGTGTGTGTGTACATGTACTTATCTAATGCAAAATCAGGCGGTCTACTGATTCAGTTGACCTCCTTAATGTGAATTATGTAAGTGCCATGAATCCATTATGTATGCAAATCCTCCTATTCATGATTCCACATGAGTGCACAATCATTCATACAAATGCAACATTCATATGACAACACATTAAAGTTCAACCATATACGAATGCAAACATATATGCATATGCAATATGAAGTGACTGAGCCGATCTAAAACCTAGATTGTGTGTGTATATGCAACCACGAGCAACCACTAGCAATCACTTGCAACCACTTGCAATCATCATCCATAACATGTTTCAATTACATGTTTTCATCCAAAGGGTTTCTACCTAAAAGATAGGGTCAAGGAGATATACCTAAAAAGATAGATAAAAGCGCAACTTAAGGAAAAGAAAAGATCAAAGATGTACCCTCGGAAAGAAAAGGGTAGGCCGCGCGTATTCTAGCTTCAGTTTCCCAGGTTGCATCTTCTTCGGCGTCGCTCCACTGCACTTTGACGAGCTTGACTTCGCGGTTGCGTAGTTTCTTAACTTCCGTTCCTAATATGCGGGTTGGAACCTTCCTTACGGTTGCTGCGCGTTCCACTTTAGTTTCTTCTAGGATATCTGGCTCTACCACTTCAGCAGACTCATGTAGACATTTTCGGAGATGTGAAACGTGAAAGACGTTGTGAACTCCGGCCAATTTTTCGGGTAGCTCTAATCTATAGGCCATTTTCCCAATTTTCTCAATAATAGGAAATGGTCCTACCTAAAGGTATAGTCGAATGATAGAAGCAAGTAAAAACTTTGTGCCTATTAGGCAATGTCAAAATTGGAAATCTATGCCACATATATATTGATTAGGAGAAGAACTCTCTAAGCATCAGCCCCGAAGACCGAAATCAACATCAGACTGAAACCCAAAGAATTACTCAACCCAACCACTAGATTCTAGGAAACTAAGCATGATGGACTCCTTTTAGGTCACAAGGGAGTCCCTTCATAAGACCAACCTATAAAACCCAAAAAGTTTAGTCAAACCAACGAACACCCTCAAGCCCCAGCATGTGTTACTAACGAATGAGCCATGCTCCCTATGGGGTTTGCAACAGAAATTGGATTGAGAATGGGACCGAGAGGATATACACAAAAGATAGCATGCAAGTAAGCTTTACAGGAAGAGAGGGATCAAAGATATACTCTTAAGAAGAGATATGATGCACGAATCTAGTCTTCAATCTTCTAAGTCGCATTTCCTTGAGCTTAACTCCATTATGCTTTGTCCGTCTTTAACTTCACAATTTCGTAGCTTCTTAATTCTTGTTTCCAAAATATGAGTTGGAACCTATTTCACTGTTGCCTCTCGTTCCTCTTTCACTTACTCTACTTCTAGTATACTCGGCTCAAACATAACGGCGTACTCATGGTTTCATGCAAGCTCTCCAAAATTCACTAGTGAATCTTGGATCTCGTCCACTTACTATCGGGTACTCTACGTAGAAGAACTATCTCTTGGAAATAAATGCCAACCATGCTGCCAAATGTACTTACTAAGGTGATCCTCCACAACTCATGCATAAGCGAAATGAACCTTCTGCCTTAGTGGCGAACACTACCCGATCGGATTACAAATTACCAATAAATGTGTCAAGAGATTCTAGGAAACAAATCATGATAGAACCCTAAAAGTTACCTGCGACTTCGAGGGTATTACCGAGGCAAGTCAAGAGTCTAACTACCCTCTTTTCGAAACCGAGATGGTCACCCTTACTGGATAACCACTCCATCGCTAGAATCAACCAATGGCCCAAAACAAAGGCACTACGTTTAAACTCTATGCTTAGAATAGAAATTTTTAATCCCACACAGATCGTAGACAAATGAGCTGGGCCCCCAATTGGGTTTGAAACAATTAAGGGGTCCTCTACCATACTAGTTCTTAGGTGCAGAGATTCTACTAAAGCAGACGAGATAAAGGAGTGTGATGCACCAGAATCAAATAAAGTGCGAACGGGGTGATCATAAAGATAAACTACACTTTCTACAGAAGTATTTATACCTTGCTGTTGCAGAGGTGGCGCCTCTAGCACATGAACTTGTGCCCCTGAGGTGGATCCAGCCCTCTGCCCCTGTCCTCGTTTCTTTGGGTAGTCCTTAGCCATGTGGCCTATCTCACCGCAAGAAAAACACCCACCATTCATCTTGACCTTCTTTTTCCGGCAATCTTTTACTAAGTGCCCCACTTTGCCACAGAATTTACACTTCCTCTTCTCTTGGGACTTGTTGTCTTTCCCGCCCTTCTTGAAGTCTGTCTTCTCAGGGCAGTCTTTGCTGATGTGTCCAGTCTCCCCACAATGAAAACATTCTCCTTGCTTTCTTTTCCTCTTTCTACAATCCTTGGCTATATGCCCTTCCGTACCACAAAAATTGCATTTCCTTTTTTCTCGTTTCTTGTTATTACTGTTACGATCCTTTCTTGTTTGACTATTATTCGTCTTCCGACTCTGGGACTCTTCCGCTTGCTGGTTCACGTGGAGGAGGAGAAGTGAAAGCGTCAGCAGCTGGGGAGTAAGGTCTCCAGACATGCTGAAACAGAAAGGATAGATTCAAAACGAAGGATAGAAGACAGTACCTATGGCTTTGGTGGACTTTGCCTTTTTAAAATAATATTTTATCTTTTAAAAATGCTTCTTTAAATTTCCTTTTTGAAAATAATTTTTCAAAACTTTTTATCTTATTTGGTAAACCTATGCTCTGATACCAAGTGAAACACCCCACCTCCGTTAGGGTCACTCTCAAAGGGAATGCCCTAATTTTGGTGGAGGTTTATAAGTATAAGTCACAGATATACAAGACAGATATAATAGCACATATTTTTGAACAGCGGAAAACAACAAACACTTTTATTTCATTTTAATACGTGTTACACAAACCATGCCATAATTGTTTGCAATACTTCCAAAAACATAACATCTTCATAATTGTCTTGATTACATTATTTAAAGAAGCATAAAGAAAACATAAATAAACTGCAAAAGTCCCATAATTGCTGTCCAAGGCCATAGTCCAAAACGAAAAGATCCAAGCAATACATTCTTTCTCTTCAAGATGGATATGAAGGCTGGTCAAGCTGCGGTATTTCCTCCCTGAGGACCTTGGGGGGGGGGGGGGAACGGAAGAAAAGAAGACGAAAGAAAAGTAGAGTCAGACATAAAGCCTGAGTAAGTCTAGGACTATTCAGTCTATGAATAAAGAACTGGGTATGATAAGTATAAACTAGAAATGGGAAAGCACCATAAACTAAGTTAAGTTGTCTAGGGTCGAATATACTATTGTACCCCATATTAATCTCTGTACCCATATAAACTAGTTCCCAACATGCACCCCATAATCAGGGTGAAGTGATCCATTTTCTGGTGATCGGCTCCTACTCGCATAGTTACATGTGTCTTACGGCCCCCGTTGTTGTAGTTACCTATGCTGGTCCTACCATGGGGTGTATCAAGTCCCATGGTGGCGGCCCGACACAATCCTAGAATGCACAGGTATGCTACTGGTGCCCGGTCCTTATTTTTCTGCGCCGGAGTGTGTGCACGCCCGCACCCCGTTAGAACCTACATTGCTGCACCACCGCCGTCGATTTGACCTCTTACAGTCAGCCCAGTAATCGTGCCCCACCCTGCCTAGTTTCAGGGTATCATGATACCTTGTAGGGTTACTGCTGAAAAGGGTCCCCCGCTACTAGGTTTTCTATTTCTAGCCAACATGCTAAGTTGGTTAAGTGTTTTATAAACCTAACCCCCAATCAGTATGTTTAGTTTAGCATGTTCTATTTTGATTAAGTTTTAATCCACTTAATCCTATCAATCCTGACTCAGCCTTAATTGTCTTATTAAAGCCTTGACCTCTCACATTAGACAGGTATTGTTGTGGCTGCCTGTTGCCGGTTGGGTCCGGGAAGTCTTACGCCACAACTCAGTCTAACCTTGGGTCCTTATTGGGCTCCGTGTTTAACCACCCACATTGGATAGGTATTGTTGTGACTACTGGACAGCCGGGCGGTTCCGGGCAGGTTTACATCACAACTCAATCCAACCTCGGGTTAAACACATCGTATTTTCTACATTTACATATTTTGTCTCTTTTCTTTTTATATGTAAATATTTGTGGCCCATTATTCAAATTCATCTTTATTGATTAAGATTTATTTATGCCACTTAATTGTTTTTCAAGGTTGTTGGCATGCGTTAAACATGCCAACACATATGTTCTATATTTTAGCCCAAACGTCATTACCCCCGCTCCAATGTAAGGTGTGTTGGGTTTAATACTTAAACCAAATTTAGCCAAATGTAAAGGGGAGGCTTATAACATGGTGTTTATCAGGTAACATGAAAGAGGGGAGTGTGAACGCATGAACTTGCAACGAACGATTCAATTAACATAAAGTAGGCACATGTGAACTTGTAATTGTAACATCATATAATCATGGCATAACATGAATCATTTTATCCATATAATCATAGCATAAACAATACTTAAACGTGAATCATTCTATTCATATAATTATGGCATAGAAAATACTTAAACATGAATCATTCTATTCATATGATTGTGGCATAAACAATACTCAAACATGAATCATTCTATTCATATGATTATGGCATAGAAAATACTTAAACATGAATCATTCTATTCATATGATTATGGCATAAACAATACTTAAACATGAATCATAGGTTCAACTAACCATGTAAACTTGAAATTAAGAATCTAACTAAATTAGATATCATTATTATTGGCACATGGTCTTGACTAGAAATATAAGCCTATATTTTTATTTAGGCATAATATAAACTAATCATGTTCATAAAATCACTACATGATAACAAAAAGGTACTTACTTTTGTCACTAATACAAAAGTATGGTTCAACTAGAATTATCCCAACCTAATTCTTATATGAATCATGGTTTTTAATCCATTTATAGAATTATAGCATAAACATACCTAAACTTAAATCATGGTTTTTATTCTATCTATGTAAACTTGCAAGTGGAATGTAATTCTAATGTAATTCCAATGTAACTTATGTGTCACATATATTATCATATGATTATGATAACAACATAAGCCTAAAAACATGTTTTTCAATTGGGCATAATAACAAACATAGTTTAGTCATGTTCATAAAATTAATACAAGTTCACAAAGATGCTTGCTTTTGTCACTATCAAAAAAGCATGATTTTTATACTTGAACTATGATGCCAATTCCAACATAACTTCATATGAATCATAATACTCAAATGTGTCAAATTACACTAAAGATGACCATAGAATTATACCTCATTTTGGCATAACAGTAAATCATATACTTGCATGAATCTTAAATAAACTATTACAACATATAGTTGTTACTTTCAACATGAATCATATACTTGCAATTATCAAATGGGTGTTGTAAATAACTACCACAAACATGTAGTTTTCAATATGAATCATATGCTTGCATGAATCCCAATTAAAATTACACAACATGAGGTTGTCAACATAAATCATATACTTGTATGAATCCAATCGTACACCATAGCATTGCCAAATCGTTTAGAATCAAAATAACATACAAATATAGATTATTATCGCCACAATTCCATTTCGTTGTTAACTTCCAACTCAAATCACGTACTTGCAAATATCCAATCGTATACCATAATATTCCCAAATCGTTTAGCATCAAAGCAACATACAAATATAGATTATTATCGCCACAATTCCATTTATTACTTTACACAAATCAACACAATTATTTAATTCACATCGGAATAGCACTCTACTTACAACGTATGACGAATCTTCAATTCAGGAATCTGAATTCTGAATTTGGAGATGCTATCCTTTGTTATAGGCGTTGCTTTGATTTGATTAACGTTGCTTTAAGCTTTCAAATTATCTCCTAATTGTCTCTCTATTTCTGACGGCTATCCTTAGTCTCTCCTCAGCAACATGACGGTCTCATCTCCATTTTAGTATGTGTGAATTAGGGTTAGTCTTAGGTCCTTTTTATAGAGTTTGTGAGTTGATTTAGACCGTCGATGGAGCTTGGTTCAATAATAGCCGTTCGTTTGAAGGGGAGACCAACCAGGAGCTGACACCTAGCCCTAGTGACAAGGCAAGGCTCATAAAATCAACCAAAGACAGACCAGGCCAGCCAGGGTGGGCTGGGTTCGACCTTGCTCAGGGGCCAGGTCGACTCCCCAGTCGACCCCCAGGTCGACTCTAGAGTCGACCTGCCTGGGGCAGGTCGACACCTAGGTCGACTCCCAGGTCGACCTGGCCTGGCAGGTCGACCCTAGGGTCGACCCCCAGGTCCACCTGGTGGGTTGGGCGGGAACTTTTCCCGCCTACTCTGATTGGGCTGAAATTCAAATCTGTTTTCGAATTTTGAATTTTCTGAAACTTCATCGACCCATAATTTGGTCATACGGGCTCCGTTTTTCGAAAACTCGGACTCTATTTCGCGTATTTTTCCGAGACGAACGCAATGGCATATCCCGTTTCCCTTAATACTTTGATTTGAAATTTATTATACTTTAATTTGTGAATTTCACTGTTATAAAATACACGGGGTGTTACATCTTCCCTAATTCGAAAATATCAACTCCAGAATAAAACTTCAACCTCCATCATCAATGTTTATCACCCCGTTCTCCTCAACATTCCACCGATCATCACAAAACCGCCATCAACGCTTTGCTCTCCCAAAACTCCACCACCCTATACCCAAACCATGGAACTCGGATGCCTCTCCACCCTCACAGTTTCCTACTGACGTCCACACTACAGGAACACGCACCTCACAAAAATGCATCGATCCCACCCAGATTCTCCCAGTATACTCCCTTTCACCTCACAAATGCATAACCAACCTCGATTTGAACTAAAACCCCATCATTCTTGAGAAAAGCTCAGCCCTAGCTCGCAAGGTACCGTGCTGTAATTCTTGTAGCGAATAAAACAACATCGAACCCTTTAAAACCGTTGTCAAAATGAGGAGGAACTCCATAGGATATCGAATACACATATCGTTGGATTTATAAGATTTTATTGGATTAAATCTTGATTTTCGAAGATGATTTCTTTACGTTGTAAAGTTTCTAGGTGGTGGCTTTAGGAGAAATTATATACGGGGATGAGGATTGTTTGTGTGGCTAAGAAACATGACTACGTGGCCTTGCTTGGACCAGAAAATTAGTAGGATATTATTTTATTTTATTTTCTTTGTTCTTTTACTCGATCATTTTCTTTCTAAAAATCACCATGATTGCATACGATACCTAAAAATCTCCAAAATGGACATACACCTTCAGTTCGACATTACGGTCCCAACAAAACTGGTTTCGTCGAATTCCGACTTCGTTTGCTCACACAACGTATCTTTAACCGTCAAAATACTGACTGTTTTTCACTCTAAAAATCCGAACGGCCACAAAGTGACTCTAAAAATCAGAGAACTTGGATTCTAAAAATAATTAAATATTGTCGATCCAACAAAATTGGTTTCGTCGAATTCTTAGGTCGTTTGCAAAACTGGCTATTTTTAAAACTTTGAATGACCCATTTAAATATATAAATATATTTAAATATAATTAAATTTAATATTTAAAAATAAATATTATCGTCTATATTCACAGTGGAATACCATACAGCTTTAGAAAAATCTTATATGGATTTCTAACTTGATATTTCAAATCTGGGTCAACCTGATATTCGATTTATATTGAAATTCCTTTTTAAAATATAAATAATTCCTTTATAATTTAATTTATAAAGGAATTCCACAGTGAATTTTCTAAAATTTGATTTGGACATAAATCAAAATCTACACGACGAAATCCCGATTTTTCACTTCCACTAGAAAGATATACTCCACCAGCTCCTAACGTTTCTTGTTTCACAGAAATCGGATTTAAAACGGCTTCTGTATATTCAGTTGAAGTTCGAATCGCCAATTTATGAACTACGGCGCCATTTCGAGCTCGATTTTAATTATAATATAGTTATACATTCAAACTTCATTCAAATAATATTTTCGTTATTATAATTCAATTCCAAACTGAATTATATATTTCGAATTTCCCAATTCATACCATATCGCCATTTCAGCCCATTTTGATTATTTCATAATTAAATATATTATTTAATTATTATTTTAACTAAATATTCACCATTATTTAATTCAACGACTATTAAATTCTCTTAATCACCTTTTAAATAATTAAATAAATTAATTATTATATCGCTGAAAATGCGGGTCATTACAAGTGGAGTCCATTTTTCTCGATTTGGGATGAAGGGTTTTCGGCTGGTTAATAGAAGAAAGAGAGGAGCGACATTTTTGTCCTGTAAAATAATTAGTTCAAAGCCGCATCGTAACGAACTGGATTTTTGACCATTCAAATCGACAATGTCCGCATACCGACCCAAACAAATCGCAAATGTAGGTTGTTATTGGAGAAAAATAAAATAAAGGAAGAAGAAGAGACAATCACAGAATCTCACGGTGGACAAATACATATAATAAATCAATTAACAATTCAAAAGCAATTGAAATATATACATTTGTCTATAGTATACAATGTTTATTAGAGTTACACATACACAGATATATACAACAAGGCAGTAGAAACAAAGTTCAGCGGAAACAAAGTGCAGCGGAGAAATCATCATATAATAGATGTATACCAAATCTTCATCTTCGTTTTCCAAGGTAAGGTAATCTTTGCTAACTACAACTTCTGCTAACCCGAGCGTATTGCATAAAAAGAAATACAACAAACACTTGGATCAGAACTAAATTATTCTCATATTAGTCAAATCAAAATACGAAATAACATGAGTGTTATGAGTGCAGTAATCTAAAGAAATGTTATGGGAATTCACCGGACCACGCCGCTAACGCAGAACGAGTTTACTCCATGTGAATTCCCGTACATAAATTTCACAAATGGTTTTGAAAAAATGAAGCTATCATAAGCTCATCCCATATCACACAATACAAGCGCACACCTAATGGGCGAGTTTTTCTTATGATGACAAAAATTTCTTTCATACATGAAAACCTACTTTTAATACTAACATTAGTACATAGTGTTGAAAATCATTTCGTAAATAAATATATTAATCATAGCAAGCATAGTAGTTATGCCCACATACATAATTTACAAACAAAATGAAAGGCTCGTATTGGTTATTGGATTTTTCCAATATGATGGTTGTTGATATGAAAGATTAATCGAGGACACAAAGATAAGTATCTCCCGGTTAACATCCAGACAGGGACATCGAATACAGAGCGCGAAGTATATAACCCGTTTTTCATCCAGACATTATTTTCCCCAGGTTTCGCAAGTAGATCTACTACCGAAGCTTTCAAGTTTCAATAGAGATTTGTATGTATACAACCTAACCGCCAGTTTACCATCAATCCGATGTGTGAGGTTCGTCAAGGTCACGATATACACAATGCTATGCTTCAATAAGCCAAACTTTGATCATTACTAGTTCATTTCATAACTCGAGTATGTCATATTGTCAATTGACGACGTATGACTGATTTCTATCAATACGTAACCTCTAAGTTTATATGTCTTAGAGACGAGAATAATTTATTGCCACAAATTCTATATATATTAACAGAGATCAGTGCTACGCAGTCAATTTCAATGTCAGACACACAATCCATACAAGTCCGTTTTGGGTCTGAATGGAACAACAAATCCGAAAATCTCTAAATATGTTCAGATCTCATGCCACTTATAACGTTGTATCGGGTGATCGGCCCAAACGAGACATCAGCAATCAATCCAAATAATTCGAAGATTATCGGTCTTTACTTATCCCCGTCCAAGTCTTCGATCTCTTTATAATGTTGTATTATTACTTGGAATGGTTTTTTGAACATATATTAGATCCTGGTCTTCCCAAGTAATAAGCACATTTTCAAAACAATAGTTATGGATCATTTCGGATTTCCCATTTAAATCTCCTTCCAAATTGTTATTGATTCAGTTATAATCAAGGTTGGATTTATTCCAGTTTCCATAAACCCCGTTATTGCTTTAACTCCTTTCATGAAACTCAATATTCATTTTCAAATCTTATATTTCAAAATATAATTCCTTTATTCGTTGTCATTTTCATAAGTTTCCAAAACGTACCAAATCTAAATTTGGTTTAGATTCCATTCCCGATAATTCAAACAGTTCATATTTCAAAATAGATTATACTTCTCATATCAAATATCATAATCCTTTTAACTCAATTTATGTTCAAAATATAATGTAACACCCCGTAATTTTAAAATATAAAAATTAAAAAATTAAAGAAAACTTAATTTTTAGAAGAAGAATTAAGGGAAACAGGCTGTACCATTGCGTTCGCCTCGGAATTCTGCTTCGGATAGAGTCCTGGTTTGCATAAATCGGATAACGTATGGAGATGTTATAAGTCTTAGAAGTTTGTATACGCATAAGGAAGAATATATATAAATAAAATAATTCCAGAACCTTCAAAAATAGTTCAAAAATCAAAATCCGACCAAAGCGGGCTGAGCGGGAAAATTCACGCTCGTGGGTATCGACCCCCTCAGGGGGTGTGGACATGGGTGTCAACCCCCTTAGGCAGTGTTGACAGGGGAGTTGACCGCCTTATGAGGGTGACGACCTCCCCGGGCAGATCTGGGCAGAATTCGTTTTATGTACCTGGACTTGATTCTAGGTCTGATTCATTGGTTCTAGGCTATAAATATGGTCCCCTGTTCTCCTATTTTCTTTATTGGAGATCATGGAGGCTATATGCTGACGGGTTGCAAACTGAAACAAAATAAAATTCTACAACAACGGTTTAGCTAATCAAATTCAGAATTCAGAATTCAAAACTATTCTCTCTCAGTTCTCTGAACCTAACTCTATGAGTTTCTAGTCACTTTTAGGTTTAAATAAATAACAGTGAATTGTGAAAGACTATGAATTGGATATACTGTAAAGTATGAATCTATGCGAGTATTAAATCTTATACTATGTAGATCTTGATAGATCTATTTCTCTAGATCTGGTATAATTGTGGTTATTCTATGATGTTGCCTATGTAGATCTTGACAGATCTAATTCTCTAGATCTGATGCAATTGTGGCTATACTATGATGTTGCCTTTATGGATCTTGATTGTTAACTACGTTGTGGTAAATGTAAATCTATTAATTTTGACAGTTGCAACATTGGTTAGATCTAATTTTGTATGTAAATCACCTTTTATGTTGCGATCAACTTTGATATGTTGTAAGTTGGACATATTTAAATCTAAATATGCTATTGTCATGTTTTATGCTAGATCCACTTTATGATCATCTTTTATGCAAGATCCATTTTATGATTATATATTATGCTATGATATATCCATCTCTCGAGATCCAATTCAATTGTGATTGTTCTAGTATGTTATTTTTGTTTCATTTGCATAGTTCAAATCATTTATGTGAACCATGAACATATGCCACCTTGAATTGATTAGGATCAGGTCCACACCTTTATCTTAATTGTAACCTCTATGTTGTGGATTTGGGTAGATCTATTTATAAACCTGTATATCTAAACCTTTATTTATGATTAGATCCAATTTAATTTATTAGATGTAAAGCATGTGGACATTTTATGTAGATCTAAAGCAATAATTTTGTTAGATCCTGTTATGATGATTACATGTTCATGACAATATGTATGTTCACCTTGATATGATGTTAATTACATGTCCATTCACTTTGTTATCATGCTAGTATGTTTATGCCAATATATGTTGAAAATATCACCTCTATCATATTCCCTTTTTCATTGTTATGGAAAGACAACTTATTAGTCTAGATTCCGCCAAAATACGTGCGAATATGTTAGTAAAGGAAACCGGGGAAAAGGGATTTATAATTGGCATGCAATCTTTAAATGAATTGATATGTAATTCAAATTATCAGTAAAATAGGTATTGACACCTATAAAAGGAAAGGATTAATTAACAAATTAATTTATCAAAAATGGAATGTTTAGTAATTACAATTAGGAATTGTAATTGTACTTATGACACGAGGTTAGGTTACATTAGTGGTGGAAGTCTGCCCGGACCTGACCGGTATATCCAGCAGCCACTAATGTTGAACCTAATGTCGGAGGTCTAAGTACGTAAATACGAATCGGGCTAAGACACGTGGTTAGGCCCAACTGTGGAATAAGACCGCTCGGACCCAACCGGCATATCCAGCATCCATATGTTGTAGGCCTAATGTGGGAGGTCTAGCCCATTATAACCATAAATGGACATGGTAATGAATTGGACTACTTAACCAAAGTTAATCCATAGGGATTGTATGAACTTAAATTTTAGTTGGGGGTTAAGTAAACTTGACTGAATAAAAGGGGGAAGGGTTAAGTAAATCTTAGGTAGGCGGGTAATATTAGTATATATAGGCCCACAAACTTAACCGTTAAATAAACATGCTTGAATTAGTGGAAGGGTTAAGTAAATCTTGGGTAGGTGGGTAATATTAGTATATATAGGTCCACAAACTTAACCTGATAAGGTTATGTAATAAAAGAAACCTTTTAGATAAACATAACTAGTTGAAAACCTAGTAGTGGGTATGCAAGATAAAGGGGAGAGCTTGCATCATCTTGTGTGGAACCCATTTCAGTCAGTAACCCTTAAATAGGTATCAAACGGGTACTCGAACTAGGTCGGAGTGGGGCACGCTTACTGAGCTGATTGTAAGAGATCCAAACATGGAGGCGGTGTTGACGGCTCGTTCCAACGGGGTCATGTACGTGCATGACTCCGCCTACTGGGGAAGATAAGATGTTGTGACATCAGTAGATATGGTTATGCACATCCGAAAAATAAAGGGTTGTCACTTTAGGGAGTGATACACCCCATTGTGGGGCGAGCACAGGGTATCTATGGAATAGGGAGCCGGTCGATTGGGGGTAGTAAATAGGGTACATCTAGTCCTGTCTATTTCTGTGGGGTACTTGTGTTTTTGTCTGGGCTAACACCTGTTATTTCTGTTTAGGTACCAGTTCTGTTTGGGTTAAAACCCGTTACTAGAGTACACCTAAAACTACCATTATGTTTCTGTTGGGATCATCCTATTTTTGTTAAGCAATTGGGGAGTATGTAATCCTATTACATATCTATTATACTAGTATTGGTGTAGAGCAAGGAAAGTATTAAGAAGCGCTATCTATTCTATCCTATTTTCCTGTTTACCTTGTCATACCTGCCATTTATATAGTGATCTCTCTTATCCACTTTGTATGCCTATCATGTTACTTTTATTTATTTACTGGCTAAAAGTAACTTGTCTCGCTAGACTTTATGTCTGACCCTTTTTGTTTTCCCTTCTTTCTTTCGTCCCCTCTCCCCTCTAGGTTCTCAAGGAGGAAACACACAGGCTTGATCGTGATTCTTCTTATTTTGCTGGAGCTGCTGATATGTATGGATCAAGATTCTATCCTTGTTGCTATGTCCATATTTTGTTCTTGGGGAATTTTCTTTCTTTTATGTATTTTGGTATTTCTGAAGTACAAGACAATGATTTTTATGTTGTAATGGGTTTTTATATTTCAGACAAATAATGCTTTGGACCATGGTATTTTGATGATTAATAAAGTTGTTTATTTCCGCTGCAATTTTTTTTATATCTATCTTGTAATATTCTGTATCTGTTTACCTAAACGCTTCACCAAACTTAATGCATTCCCTTTGTGAGTGACATTAACGGATGTGGGGTGTCACATATAATATATTTCATATCAAGATATCATAATCATTTCAGAATCAATTCATATTCAAATTAGGGTGAAATTTCATATCAATATCATGATTATTTAAACATCTATTTTTATTCAAAGGAGAATATATTTTTATTTCAAATCTCAATGTGAATCAATGGTTTAAATCGTGAACAATTCCAATTTAGGCAGAAATTATAAATATCTAATTAACTTGAAAAATAGATGATTATAAATAAAACCCTTTTCTTTGAATATATATATATATTAAAATAATTATAGTATAATTAATAATTTAAATTGCTATATATATACATATATTAAAATGCGTTACCAAAATATTTTTTACAATAAATAATATAATTTAATTCAAAACTATAGGTATATAGATAGTTAACAAATTTTAAACCATAATTGTTCTTTCTTCAAATTTCAATAACTTGAGATTTATTTGATGTCCGAAACATCTAGGGTGAACAATGGGGTTAGTTGGCACAAATAAACATACACATCATATACTGAATAACGGGAACAATTTACATTAACGATATCCATTCAGTAATCAATACAGGGCACCCATCACAACCATTTCATCCAGACAGCCAATATTATATTGTTTCATTAGTTAATAAATGCCGGGGTTTCAAACAAGCAATTTAATTTTGAATAAATAATTTAATGTCTATTTTAATTTAACATAGTAATTCTTGTATGTCAATTTAAGAAACTATCAACAATCAATCATAACCAGACATTCCAATTTATTTCATAATTTAATTTAATAAATACGGGAACAATTCAGTTAATTGTGAGTAAGAAATTCACTCATCTTTTTTCGAAGCCCACTGTAATAACCCGAAAATTCTAAGCCAATTTAAAATTTTTATTTTGGCAATTTTGATGAATTTTGAATATTTAAAATGATTATTTTAAATAATAACGACGAGAAATTTATTTCGAATAGAAATAGAACGTATATATTTATATAGATCGTCGTTAGAATATAAATATTTAATTATAATTATAAAAGGAATTGAAAATGGCGTGGTAGTTCGAAAATTCAATTTCAAAGTTCAAATGAATGTACAGGATGCAAAATAAACCGGATTTTAGCGAAACCAAAAATATTAGAATCTATTTGAGAATATCTTTCCAATGAATCCGAAAAATCAAAATTTCATAGCGGGAAAAAAAAGTTATGTCTAGTTGAAAATTCAGAATAGTCGCTATGGAATTTTGAGCCCTTAAAAATGGAAATTTTGCAAACGACCTCTGTTTTCGACAAAACCACTTTGTTGGGTCCGGGATGTCAAGTTATTGCTAGATTCCAAAATTCGTAATTTTCTGAATCAATATGTGAGCGTGGCAAAGGAAAACGCGTTTGATCAGTTTCAGTTGATATTAATCGACTGGAAAATGGCCATTTTTCAAACGGTCTCAGAATTCGACGAAACTAGTTTTGTTAGGACTGTATCGTTAATACGAAGCTAGAAAATATTTTTCGGGAATTTTTAGAGTTCATATGTGGCCCTAGCAAATTGAAATACGCGTTCAAATAGAATATATAGATTTATATTTTAAATTTAACGGAAACTGATCGAAATAGCCGAACTAGCTTACGATACATATCCCATTGTGTTCGGAATGGGGGTAATTAGCTAGGGACGACAGGCGGTGGGTCTCGTTTGGAGGTTGAAATAAAAAGTTGCTTTTTTAAAATTAAAATAATTAAATATATATTTATATATATTCCTTTACATTAAAACCCCCCTCTCTCTATACCTTTCTCTCCCTCCTCCCCCTTTCTATTCTAACAGATCGAGAAAAAAACCCGTCGAGCGCCCCCTCCATCGATCGCCACCCCCACCTGTAACGACCCAGTAGATTTTCGGCCTCGAAAACCAACATAAATACCTTACCATATCTTATGTCGATCCTCCAATACCGAGAACACCGGATTGTTAATGAAAGAATTTAGAGGGTGAGGTAAGAAAGAAAGAAATATTATAATAGAAGAAGAAGAAGAACCAACACAGAGTCTCATATCGCAGCGGAACAAAATATAATATAGAAACAAACATTTATTGAGAGCTTTTGAAAATACTTACAATATCAGAGTACAACACACATCTGGACAGTTTTGATAATCTGTCCTCATATATATAATCACACAGCGGAATATCATTCATCTGAACATCTTCAGCTCGTCTCCGGACTTCTCAGTATCTGATAACCTGAACCTGTACACCTCGGTCTAACCCGAGCATTTACAAAACACTGGGTCAGTCTGGTGGACCAGAGTGAGATAAACTCGCACAGCATTAAGGTATCACACAACTTGATTTTAAAGTTAAAATCCTTTCGGAAGAAAAAGAAAATCGTAAGACCGATCCATACATAAACACGGACGGTTTTTACCTTACGATAACCCAAACATTTTTGAAACGAATATCTTGTCTGATATTATAATAATGTCTAAGTACAAGTAAATATCAATCTAGTAGAACGCTTGCATCTCACGCTCTACATATATAGTATACAATCAAAAACCGCAGGCACTTATTGGAGATTAGATTCCAACTTGACCAGGTATGGGACCACCTTCCGCACGTGTATCTCTAGAGGCGAATACACTGGGTTCAACAAGAACGTCTTGCAACCCGGCCCTCACATGACCGACCACTCATTTCGCTTGAGTGTATCGAATGTATATCACCAACGGTTGGACTCAAACCACCGTTCCCGAATGGGCAGAATCGATAGATTTAGAAACAAATGGAATTTCTCTAGATAGGTGATTATACACCCTAATGGGAGCGACCCACATAGCCATGGTGCCTGCCCGATTTTTGTCATCACCCGGTTGATGAGGCTTGAGGCCACGCTTTATAATCAGCACATCACATTTACTTCGAATGCCACATCGTCAGATCCATCAGAATCACTAATTGACGTCCACAACAATACATTACGTGTTGGCTAAAGAAGTTTCCTTCTTTGCTTCCACTCTTGGTACGGTTGAAGAAATCAATATACGTGACCTTTTCTGGAAATACCCTGTCAGACATTCATCCATACAAGTCACCCAGGAACAGGATGAACCGAAGGTACTCTCCTACCGCATCCATATAGGAATCACCCCATGGATCAGTAGCGAGAAGTCCTTGCAACCCGTGGATTCCAACTACGACAGAACCACGGTTTATCTCTGGGAGCTAACCAGAGATTATAAGTGATCCTTCCGCTTATGGAAATCCACGGTCTTCAATGCTCCATCTCGATCATCTTCTGATATCTTCACGTATTTGCTGGTCGGAATAGTTTTCGAATATACATTCGATCCCGGTCTTTCCGTACCAACAGCCGTATTGGTCATATTTGATAGTCGGTGATTTAACTATCAAAATAAACAGTGTTTCAATCATGAAAATCCAATGAGTTCACTGGTTCATTATTCAGCATCACTTGGCCTTTAACAACTGATTTACTTTTTTTAAACCAAAACTTCTAGCTCTTTTAACATTCAAAATACGATATTTGAATAACTCTAATTCGATTAAAACTCCAATCGATTAACTCTAATTGATTAACTTTAACTAGTTAACTCTAACTGATTAACTCTACTTGTTTAACTTCTATCGATTAACTAATACTCGACTTACATCCATTCGCTTGACTCTAGATCACAGCGATCACAATGGTTACGCCTGATTCCCTCAGGAAACATCCGACCTCCGTAGGCTATCTGCAGCCCTGCGAATTACGCTAGCAGTCGTACGAAATGACAGCTCATCCTGAAAAAACTATGTTTGACCAACTCTAGCTCGAATAACTATATCCAATTTCCCACTTAAATCTTCCTTCCAATCATCTTTTAAATTCGGAAATCCATTAGTTTTAACAAAGAAATTTATAGCACATATGTTATAACAATAGCATTATAATTACTATTTAGATTTACAAAACAACAGCGCTATAATCGCTGTTTAGGTTTACAACCCATTTACTATAGCAAAAGCGCTACAATCGCTATATTAGATTTACAAAACATATATTATAACAACAGCGCTAAAATCGCTGTTTAGATTTTCAAAAAAACATATCCACTAACGTCTCTTACGATTACCAACTAATACTATCTTCAGATAATCCCGATGTTGTTCAAGTTGGGGTATTTTAATTACCTCTCAGACCTTGATCAACAACGTTCTTATCCTCCGATAAACATAAGTTGTAATCAAAATCAATATTTCATTCTAGTCTCAAACAAATTCCATTTAACTATTAGATTTGGTTATACAACTCTATAACCCAGTTCTTTAACCAGATTCGCTTATTTCCAATCTCCTTTGATTTCATTTCACTTCAATTACTTTTGAAAAGTAATTGTCTAAATTATTATTAATTAAAATAATTATTTATTTCAATCATTAACTACATGAGTAGTTAATTTCTTTAATAACAAAATTAAATGGTAAATCCCTTTTTAAAACCTTATTTAAATTTAAACAATATTTATTAAACTATCCAAATCAAAACACATCAATTTTGATAATCAAATTCTAATTCAAACGGTTGATTTAATTAATTCTAAACTTGATTATCTCGTTAATCGATTCCAATTAATCCTCACTTTAAATTAATTAAAAATATAATTAATTTAAATAATCCAATTAATTGTTTTCTTTACAAACAATTATCAAAGTTTAATCCTTCTATTCTTTACTTGTTCTTGTACTCGTAAACTTGATTAACGTCAGCATTTACTTTATTTAATAACAATCAAAGTCTTAAATAAATAAAATATTTATTTAATTTCCTATTATAATTTTTATTCAAAATAATATATTCTAAATCCAACTCCCGTTATATAATAAATTTTATAACCTCATCTTTATCGATTCCCCTGACGGTGAATCAATATTTATAACACGATTGATTTTATAGGCCATACACTGCTAAATACTCAACCAGTACCGCTCATTGGTTTAAACACAACACAGGTTGAATTCCCAGTCCAAATCAATAATCAAATCAATCAACCAAACAGTATAGTTCATATGTGAAAATATGAAATAAATAATATATTTGAGGAATCCGGTTGGATCCCTCCAACCAGTTCTTCCCTGTATACAGAATGGTTATCTCAAATCAGACTGTTCAGTTTTGTTTAACTGATAAACTAAATAACGACCATTTAACATCAACCATAAGCAATTCAAACAATGCAACCATTTAAACACGTTTATAAATAAACGTGACCAACCAAGGGGAGTCACCTTTATTGGAACCAATCGTTAAAAATAACGATTTGGTATTTCACTGAAATTAAACGACGGTTTAATTTCATCAGTTAAACCAACAAATAAATCCATGACTAGAAAACAGTCAAATATTGGCAAGCAGAGCACACAAAATAAAAACCCAATTTATATAAAATATAAATGGGGAAAACTGAGTGAGTTTAACTCACATTGACTGGTTTGGATCGTTCAGCGTTGGTTTTTAATTAAATTAAACAGCGTTTTAATTTAATTAAAAATTTTCCGTCCTTCCAGTCTTGACAGACACAGCTCCATCTCGATCTTCTCGTCTCAACGGTCCCAACGAACCTGATTTTGTCCAAATCCGTTAACGTGTGCGCGATATATCGCATTAACTAATTTATAAGGTATTTAAATGTTTAGACTTTAAAATAAAAATTGGGCCTTTACCTTTTCTGTTCAGCCCGCTCAACCCAAGCCCAACCCTCTTCCCTTTAAAACCCTATATCCGATCCAATCGTTTATCTTCAACCCTCAGGAGAAAAGAAATCCGCCGCCTCCACCAATTTTCTCAAAGCCGAAACCCTACCCCTTGCGCCTTCGTCTCCAGCCAAAATCGGACCCTAGTTGCCTCGCATGTCCTCTCCGCCACTGTCTTCGACCCTCAGTCCCCCTCCTCCAATCGATCCGCCACACCGTACCCAACCTCTTCAGCAACCACCCCAACACCCCACAGCACCAGATCTTCGACGATCAACCCCCACTTCAGTTCATCAACGACTCCCCTACGCCTCCGAAAGCAACTACAGTTTGGCATCAACAAATCGATGTTTCGATTCGAAGTCTTCGGCCAGACCTTATGTCAGCGGCTCCGACAAACGTCAGTGGATCCATCGCAGGCATCTCCAAGCTAAGTATTTTAACTCAATATTTTTTTTCTTTCTGTAAGTGGTTGAACGATTTTGTGTATTGTATTTATACGAATCGCTTTGTGAAAATGGTGAAACATCACTATGTGAACGCGTCTATTTATAGTGTAAATTTTAGTTTGGATATGATCAACGTCTATCGTTGTTTACCCTTGGTAGGCTCAGCTATGTTATAGGCCATTGGGTTTTTCTTTTCTCCTTTCAGATCAGTGATGGTTTGTGTGATTTATACTGATCACTGCAAACTTGTTTTTGGTCGAGATTTTGTTCAGCATGGTGTTGTATTGTCATACGGCTGTTCTATAGTGATTGAAAGGCATAGATTTGGTGGGATTTTGGTGAAGATTTTGTGTTTATATTTTCATACACGTCTATTGTCCTTGTATGTACTACTATATATATATATATAGATATTTGTTACTGTAGACTTATACATGAATATATATATCAGTTTTCAGTTGGCACCATTGATCACAGTATAGCCTCTACTCTCTGTTATTTATTTTCTTTGACAAAAATAAATAGGCTCTGTATTGTTTTGATGTACACAAATATTTGCTGCTTATTTTCCTTAGTTGTTCATTGATTGTTTGCTTTAGCTATTGATGTGTGGAAAATAATATAATATACAGTGGTCTAGCTGTGTAGCTATTTTATTTTGCTTATTCGATTCTATGTAGTTGTACATAGATGCACATACATTAGCTGTTCACTGAGCATATCTGTTCTTAGTTGTACATATCCTATTTCCTTAGCTGCTTCTACCCTAGCTCTTTAGCTGTTCCATCACTGTTTCCATGGAGAAAAATATGTGTTACTGTTTTCTTTTTAGATCATAGCTATAGACTTAGTTGTGAATTGAGTGTGAATATACATTTGTTTTGTTTCAACAGCTTTGTATTGTCTTATCTTGTTGGCTGTTTCTTCTATCTTCATATCTGTTTTCATTTGATTTCGAATATATATTTATTTGTCTATTCAGAATATTTGTCTGTTAAATATATATACCTATATATACTTTATTTTATTTCTTACTAATAGGTTCACTGTTTTCCTTGCAGCTCATGATCAAGGCTTAAGATCTCTCTTTACTGTTTTTGAAAGGAAAATGGGCATGCCGAATTGTTATGTCAAATGTACAGAAATATGTATTTTTTTCTTGTTCTTTCTTATGGATAAAAACGAGGCATACTGAATTTGATTTTTAAATGAGTTGTTATGTCCAATTGTACTGTACTGACAATATTATATATATTGTTTCATTTATTCGAAATCTGCTGTATATATATAAAATGTAATGGCGTGAAGCACCAAACAAAGACTTGCATCATGCTAGAGTTGTTAGGCCGGCTATTAAGCTTTAGGGTGTCTGTACGTTTTTTTTTTTATATTTAATGTTTTAAGTATTTCCTTTCATACCTGCCCTTTCAATTTTCTAAAAGCGCAACTTTATAAGTGCATGTTCACAAGATAAACTCTCTAAATTTGTATATTTCCTAACGAGGTATATTAAAATATCAAGTGTATATTGCAGTTTTATTACCAAACAAGCAAATCTATTGTAAGTCAATATAATATAACATATGGCATGTCCAACCATAAGAAATTTTCGATAAACCCTTTTTTTAAGAAGTATTGCTACGGTTCGATTTATAAATTATACGTATATATATATTTAATAAACGAATTATATATTTTGTAAATTCATTTAGAAATTCCAAATCGATATAATATATTAAATATCTGGGTACAGGAAATGCGGGTCGTTACACCACCGCCTTGTGTCGCGCGCCACCTCCAACCCCTCCTCCACCCACCTCGCGTCGCCCCCGTTTCTCCCTCTCTCCTCTATCACTCGAGAAACCCAAACACTCCCAACGCCCTAAACCGCCGCCGCTCCCCTCGAAGGCCACCACCGCGGCAACCACTTCCCTCCCCCTCCGTACTCCAGCATCCCTCTCCTCCAGCTCCGACTACCGATGGTGACGCCCCTCCCCTGATCTGAAACCAGCGTGAAAATCCCCTCCGCCAAGCAAAAATGTGAGTTCCTCCTTTTTCTTTCTTCAATTAGAACTAATTTTAAAGTTTAATATAGGAAAGATTTTAAATTTTATTATAGAACTGATTTTAATTTGGATGATAGAAAAGAAAAATATAATTTTTATTTATATATCTTCATTTTAAAAATGTAACCTTTATATAGAAGACATAAGGGGAAGATGAGGTTTTAAATCATAAAAAGATTCGATTTTTATGCGTTTAAAGAGATTTGACTTTTATATTTGAAGAAGATATGATTTTTTTAAAAATAGTTTTAAATTATAGAATAAAATAACATAGAAAAGGTCGGATTTTTATAAAATGAAAGAAGTTGAAAAATCGAATTTATATAGTTATGATTTTTATGATAAGGAATGTTTAGATTTATACTAATCTAAAGATGAGGTCTTTAAATATATAAAGTCGAGATTTTTTCCTTATGTAAAGTTTAGTTTTTAATATAGGCAAGGTTAGATTTTTTTTATATGATAAAGGTTCCATTTTTAAATAGACATCGATATAAAAATATAATTTTTATATAATGTAGATAATAAAAATATGATTTTTATAAAGTAGAAGATATAAAAATATGATTTTTATAAAGTAGAAGATATAAAAATATGATTTTTATAAAGTAGAAGTATTAAAAATATAATTTTTATATATTAGAGAATATAAAAATTATCTTTATATAGAAATAAGCGTGGTAAAAATATATGAAGTAAAAGTAAAAATGTGATTATTTATTTATTTATTAAATGAAGCGATAAAAATATAATTTTTATATATGAACAGCGTAAAAGGACTGCATTGGAATTTCAAATATATCCAGACGGTTCAGCAGTTCAAAAGTAAAGCACGACGGAGTGGAACCCTAAGTAAGAACTTCCCACTTTAAATTTTCTTTTCTAGTTAAATATATACTAGGATGCAGACGGTGCTTAGCAGCACCCGACACCCGTCATCCACAGACCATAGATGGCTTATATGTTTGATTGTTGGTTGTGGTGAAAATTGATTGTGTGATGTGAAATGAAATAAAATATTTATATAGTTAAAAATATTTGACCGTTAAAAATATTATTTTTAACGTGTGCGTGAATAAAAATATATGCTTGTTGATTTGAAATCCCACACGGGTGTTGGGATGATATTTGGCGTACACTAATCCCAATTGTTTAGTGATATGTCGATCGTTAGATAGACAGGCTGTGTAAGAGTTAAATATTTATATTTAATGCTTATGTAGTTGTGTGGCGCACTCTGGATGACGATTGTTATTTATCGTTGCTATTATATACATGTGTTGTGTGGAATCCATATAATTAACGGTAATTGATTGGGCCTCATTCCAATTGGGAAATAAAGAATATTATAAATGAAAATTCATGTGTTGAATAGAATAAATAGTCATGTGTTGACAATGCTCATGTGTTGAGAACTCATGTTTTGAAAGTGTATTCATGTGTTGAATAAAATATTTATACAATAAAATTCACCCTTTTATTGTAAGTAAGAATTAATAAATATCCATGTGTTGAATAGAATAACGAATTTATTGAAATATATAAAGCCGTGTTGATTAGATTTGCGCCATTTTGACGCAAACGATATTTATATCGATTTTATTCGAATATCGAAAAAGAATTGATTTCAAATTATAACGTTTTGAAAATATTATCATTTATATCGGAATGATATGAAATATTCAATTTTGATTTGAAATTGAATATGAAGTTGAAATTGTTTTGAAAACGAATTTAAAACGAATTATAAAATACGTTTTGAATTGAAATCGACGAAATATATATATAATATATATATTATATATATTAAATGGCCTGAATAGAACGCGCCGCGTCGCGGTAGTTCGTGAATTTCGACCATTGACTTCGAATTGACGCTGCGGGAGATCCGACCGTCGGATTCTCCTGAAACCGGAACCGTTGGGTTCGTATCGAAAAGATGTTTCCAATGAATATTAGGAATTTGAAATCTAACGGTTGAATTTGGAATTATGTACAAATCAAATGTGGAAAAGGTCGATGTAAGTGCAGTTCGACGACTGTTATTGGAAACCGACTATACGGGCCTTGATAAAATTATTAAACATACCTATAATTTATGTAAAATCATAATATATGAATTGGAAAGAACCGGGATGAAAAATTCCCTATTTGAAAGGATAAAAATATATTTTTATCGAAATGAACTAGTTTTGAATTGGATTTGAAGTGGTTTTAAAAATAATCAGAATTTCCAATATATGAATTGGAATGGATTTGAATCGAAATTATCTTCGGAATATTTCAATGTTGGATTTCGTGATTATACAGATATGGTTATGGAAATTTGAAAGATATATTTATATCGTTATTTCCAATATGATATTTGTTGGTTTTAGAATTTGATATTGAATATAAGCCGATATGTTTTCTATTCAGAGCCTTGTATTTAATATCAAATGGGATTTTGGGTTTGTCGTGAATGGTGTCTTAAATAACACTGTTCTTGGACCCAGTGTAGAAAAGAATAAATCTTTTAATTAAGATTTAGTGAAATTGTCCAGTTAATTAGTATTTAATTGGAATTGAATTTAAATTGGTTTTTGGGTTTATCGTGAGCGGTGTTTTGAATAATACCTGTTCTTTAACCCGATTAACAATGGAATGTGATTTTGGGTTTATCGTGAACCGTGTTTTAGATGACATTGGTTCTTTAACCCAATTAAAGACAGGATATTGATTTTTGGGTAGATTAAAACTAAGTGGAGTTTTAATGAATCTTAAATTAGATTAAAATGATCGAGAATGGAGTATCACCAGTTTTGCTCCAAAGCGATAGTTAAATCTTTAATTAGATTTGAACGTGAAATGTTAATTAACTTTACCGATAGCACCGTAGTGTTAGACATGGAGTATTACCAGTTTTTCTCCATGGGATAAATAGGTTGGGATTGAGAAATAAAATAAATAATTACTTCGGTGTGGTTCGCTAATCCCGACTAGTTTAGCAAACAATAATATGGTTTGAAATGATATCCAAAGGGAGTTTAAAGAATAAATTTAGAAGAATTTATCTTTGATAAAATTAATGGGAACCTTTCCCTAAGAATGTGAATATCTGAATAAAAGAATATTCTGAATTGGAATGAGGCGTATGTTGTGTTTGTGTAACATTTGTTTATTATATACGCGGGTTATTCGGAAAGGTCGGGTTTATACCCATTCTGAATAACCGATTCGACGATAAGTCGAAGATGAAGACGGTGGCTGAAGACCGGAAGTCTTCACATCATTTGGGTGTACTGATGATCTTGATTGGGCTGTACACCCAAGATGAGGGAATCAGTTGGTGATCGTCCAGACGTACTTGGAGATCGATGGATATGCGAGGAAAAATCCTCCAGTTTCGTTCAGACCTAGAACAAACTTGTAAATGGACTGTGTGTCTGACATTGGATTTTATTATGTGTTGATTGATCTCTATTAAATATACATCTGTTTGGCGGCGGAGAATTTATTCTCTTGCTTAACGCCCTTCTCTGAGACGTACGAGCTCAGAGGTTGTATATCGATGGACATCAGTCACATGGAGTGAATTGCCTATGTGGCATGCCTAAGTGGTAAATGATCAAGGCTTCTGTTGGAAAGCAAAGTCTTATGGTTGATGATCAAAGCACAGCCTATGTGGCATAGCTTTGTGTATAACGTGAATTCGCGAGCCTCACACCTCGGTATGAGTCAAAAACGGGATAAGGACCCAAGGAGTGCACGACGTTTCTTTCTAGCTAGTGGTGGTGTCAGTGGTTAAACTGGCTGACATTTATATACTTTTCACCTGTGTGGTTGTTGGAATGCGAGGCGCCTCGAATATATGGTCGATAACTGGCACTATGTGAGCCGACGTACAGACCATTATATAGGTCCCATAGGACCGGGAAACGTGTGTTCAGGAATTGCCAATCCTCAAAAGTAAGAGAGGACCGACCTTGGAGGTTCCAAGGGATCGCTGTGTGTGGTCCTGAGGCATTTGCTAGAGTGTCTCGAATCGGAGAGGAGCTTGCCCCTTGCCTCGACTCATGACGGAAATCCAATTTCCAACACGTGACTTGCGGTTTTATTTGTAGAGCCTAGTATGGCGACATGATAGATGGTACCCATGCCGCCTAGGATTGATATTTATAATTGAAATTGATTTGACACTATGCACTTATAATAGTATCAAATGATTTGTTTTAAACGTACCAAGCATGTTTGGCTATTATAAGGGAAAACCCTATCATCCGGCTTGCGTTGCATTGTGTGATGGGACCTGGGTCTTATAATAGCTTCATTTTTCGAAAAAGCATTGCGTTATTTATTTATATGCACTGGTATTCTTGGGAGGAAACCCGTTCCGTGTTATACGTCGTGGTCCATTGAATTACTATCTTTTAAAGTAAAGTTTTAAATAACTGTTTTAGTTCTCACACTAGTCACATGACTGACCTGGAGTTTATTGTTTTAACCTAAACTCTGGGTGCCCCTATTTTCGACACGGGCAGCTAGTAGTTTCGGTTTTGCAGATTTATATTCACAGGATCCTGATTTACAGCTGGAACGATGCTCTGAAAGCTCTGTATCCATGTATTACTTTCAGTTGTGTTTTGTATTATTTTCCGCTGCTATGCAATTTATTGTAATCTCTAATATTTCTCTGATCTATAACATTCATTTGTACTCTGTATATTCTTGTATCTGATGGAATTGTTGTAATTAACAATGAAATGTTCTTCTGTTTGTGTTCCGATGTGGCTTGTTCTCATCTCAATCCGTGCTTTCCTTCACGGGGAAGTTCGGGTCATTATAGAGTGGTATCAGAGCTCTGGTTTACAGAGCTCGAGAACAAGGCACATTAGAACCAAACGAATGAATTCATCAGTGATTGGATTAGTAATATCCAATAAGAATGACTCGTTAGAGATAGGATCAGTAGTATCCTAGAACGAGTGTGAAGAGTATATTTTAAAAATGAAACAAATTTTGTTTTAAAATTTAAATCGTTTTATACGTATTTGAATATTTATTTTAAATTTGTTTGGACAACCTAATATATAAAGATTTTGCATATACGCCTTGCAAACATATATTCGAAGTTTTAATATACTGGATAGAAATAGAATCACACTCTAGTCGCCCGGGGATGATTCTGATAATGCTGCAGCGTTATCAGTATTTATTTTCGAGTAATGAAGGTCGGATTTCAATATATTTCCAATAGACTGGTGTGAGAACCAAAATATAGCTAAAATAAATTGTTGTGATTTGGCATCAAAAATATGATTTTCTGTATATATAACAAAATTATGAATTTTAAACGTTAATTCACTAATTGATTGATGGTTGTGTTGTACGATTATTCCTTTAAACCATTATATGAATGAACGGTGAATTTAGGCAAAATTGAACCAAATATTGAACTGTATTGAAAATTATTTGCAAATGCAGGCATGTACATATATATGTGTGAACAGGTCATAGCAAGGAGGCTAGAGAAGAGAAATAAAATTGTTTGTCCGACAAATAAGTACATGTTTATTGTATTTCTTGGGTTTTGGATGATTTTATGAGCCGATTGGCTTTTTCTTTTTCTTTTGGATTGAAGAAGGCAATGGGAGGCTATATGAAATATCCCGAAGTACCCGGTGCAGGGGAGGTTATGGCGAAATTTTTCGAAAATTTAGGGTATTAGCCAAATTTTTGAAAAATTTGAAAGGTTCTTAGAAACTGAAAAGTTGAAGAACTTAAGCCATAATGAAAACAATGAAAGTTGAGTTGATTTGTTAAACAACTTTTAGCTTCGTTCCTTTTTGGGGACGAAATGTTTTAAGTGGGGGAGATTGTAATAACCCGGAAATTATGAGCCAATTTAAAATTTTTATTTTGGCAATTTTGATGAATTTTGAATATTTAAAATGATTATTTTGAATAATAATGACGAGAAATTTATTTCGAATAGAAATAGAACGTATATATTTATATAGATCGTCGTTAGAATATAAATATTTATTTATAATTATAAAAGGAATTGAAAATGGCGCGGTAGTTCGAAAATTCGATTTCAAATTTCAAATGAATGTACAGGATGCAAAATAAACCGAATTTTAGCGAAACCAAAAATATTATAATCTATTTGAGAATATCTTTCCAAAGAATCCGAAAAATCAAAATTTCATAGCGGGAGTAAAAAGTTATGCCCAGTTGAAAATTCAGGATAGTCGCTATGGAATTTTGAGCCCTTAAAAATGGAAATTTTGCAAACGACCTCTAATTTAGATGAAACCACTTTTGTTGGGTACGGGATGTCGAGTTATTGCTACATTCCAAAATTCATAATTTTTTGAATCAATATGTGAGCGTGGCAAAGGAAAAAGCGTTTGACCAGTTTCAGTTGATTTTAATCGACTGGAAAATGGCCATTTTTCAAACGGTCTCAGAATTCGACGAAATTAGTTTTGTTAGGACTGTATCGTCAATACGAAGCTAGAAAATATTTTTCGGGAATTTTTAGAGTTCATATATGGCCCCGGCAAATTGAAATACGCGTTCAAATAGAATATATAGATTTATATTTTAAATTTAACGGAAACTGATCGAAATAGCCGAACTAGCTTACGATACATATCCCATTGTGTTCGGAATGGGGGTAATTAGTTAGGGGCGACAGGCGGTGGGTCTCGTTTGGAGGTTGAAATAAAAAGTTGCTTTTTTAAAATTAAAATAATTAAATATATATATTCCTTTACATTAAACCCACCCTCTCTATACCATTCTCTCCCTCATCCCCCTTTCTATTCTAACAGATCGGGAAAAAAAAAACCTGTCGAGTGCCCCCCTCCATCGATCGCCACCCCCAACGCCTCGTGCCGCGCGCCACCTATAACCCCTCTTCCTCCTCCCCTCCTCCACCCACCTCGCATCGCCCCCGTTTCCCCCTCTCTCCTCTATCACTCGAGAAACCCAAACACCCCCAACGCCCTAAACCGCCGCCGCTCCCCTCGAAGGCCGCCACCGCCGCAACCACTTCCCTCCCCCTCCGCACTCCAGCATCCCTCTCCTCCAGCTCTTACTACCGATGGTGATGCCCCTACCCTGATCTAAAACCAGCGTGAAAATCCCCTCCGCCAAGCAAAAATGTGAGTTCCTCCTTTTTCTTTCTTCAATTAGAACTAATTTTAAAGTTTAATATAGGAAAGATTTTAAATTTTATTATAGAACTTATTTTAATTTGGATGATAGAAAAGAAAAATATAATTTTTATTTATATATCTTCATTTTAAAAATGTAACCTTTATATAAAAGACATAAGGGAAAGATGAGGTTTTAAATCATAAAAAGTTTCGATTTTTATGCATTTAAAAAGATTTGACTTTTATATTTGAAGAAGATATGGTTTTTTAAAAATAGTTTAAAATTATAGAATAAAATAACATAGAAAAGGTCGGATTTTTATAAAATGAAAGAAGTTGAAAAATTGAATTTATATAGTTATGATTTTTACGATAAGGAACGTTTAGATTTTTACTAATCTAAAGATGAGGTATTTAAATATATAAAGTCGAGATTTTTTCCTTATGTAAAGTTTAGTTTTTAATATAGGCAAGATTAGATTTTTTTTTTATATGATAAAGGTTCGATTTATAAATAGACATCGATATAAAAATATAATTTTTATATAATGTAGATAATAAAAATATGATTTTTATAAAGTAGAAGATATAAAAATATGATTTTTATAAAGTAGAATATATAAAAATATGATTTTTATAAAGTAGAAGTATTAAAAATATGATTTTTATAAAGTAGAAGTATTAAAAATATGATTTTTATGTAATAGAGAATATAAAAATATTATCTTTATATAGAAATAAGCGTGGTAAAAATATATGAAGTAAAAGTAAAAATGTGATTATTTATTCATTTATGTGATTATTTATTCATTTATGTGATTATTTATTTATTTATTAAATGAAGCGATAAAAATATAATTTTTATATATGAACAGCGTAAAAAGGACTGCACTGGAATTTCAAACAGATCCAAATGGTTCAGCAGTTCAAAAGTAAAGCACGGCGGAGTGGAACCCTCAGTGAGAACTTCTCACTTTAAATTTTCTTTTCTAGTTAAAATATATACTAGGATGCAGACGGTGCTTAGCAGCATCCGACACCCGTCGTCCACAGACCATGGATGGCTTGTATGTTTGATTGTTGGTTGTGGTGAAAATTGATTGTGTGATGTAAAATGAAATAAAATATTTATATAGTTAAAAATATTTGATCGTTCAAAATATTATTTTTAACATGTGTGTGAATAAACATATGTGCTTGTTGATTTGAAACCCCACACGGGTGTTGGGATGATATTTGGGGTACACTAATCCCAATTGTTTAGTGATATGTCGATCGTTTGATTGATAGGCTGTGTAAGCGTTAAATATTTATATTTAATGCTTATGTAGTTGTGTGGCGCACTCTGGATGACGATTGTTATTTATCGTCGCTATTATATACATGTGTTGTGTGGAATCCATATAATTAACATTATATGGTAATTGATTGGGTCTCATTCCAATTGGGAAATAAAGAATATTATAAAAGAAAATTCATGTGTTGAATAGAATAAATAGTCATGTGTTGACGATGCTCATGTGTTGAGAATTCATGTGTTGAAAGTGTATTCATGTGTTGAACAAAATATTTATACAATAAAATTCACCCTTTTATTGTAAGTAAGAATTAATAAATATTCATGTGTTGAATAGAATACCGAAGTTATTGAAATATATAAAGCCATGTTGATTAGATTTGCGCCATTTGACGCGAACGATATTTATATCGATTTTATTCGAATATAGAAAAAGAAGTGATTTCAAAATATAACGTTTTGAAAATATTATCATTTATATAGGAATGATATGAAATATTCAATTTTGATTTGAAATTGAATATGAAGTTGAAATTGTTTTGAAAACGAATTGAAAACGAATTATAAAATACGTTTTGAATTGAAATCGATGAAATATAATATATATATATATATATATATATATATATATTAAATGGCCTGAATAGAACGCGCCGCGCCGCGGCAGTTCGTGAATTTCGACCATTGACTTCGAATTGACGTTGCGGGAGATCTGACCGTCGGATTCTCCTAAAACCAGAACCGTTGGGTTCGTATCGAAAAGAGCTTTGCAATGAATATTAGGAATTTGAAAACTAACTGTTGGATTTGTAATTATGTCCAAATAAAATGTGGAAAAGGTCGTTGTAAGTGCAATTCGACGACTGTTATTGGAAACTGACTGTACGGGCCTTGATAAAATTATTAAAAATACCTATAATTTGTGTAAAATCATAATATATAAATTGGAAAGAACCGGGATGAAAAATTCCCTATTTGAAAGGATAAAAATATATTTTTATCGAAATGAACTAGTTTTGAATTGGATTTGAAGTGGTTTTAAAAATAATCAGAATTTCCAATATACGAATTGGAATGGATTTGAATCGAAATTATCTTTGGAATATTTCGATGTTGGATTTCATGATTATACATATATGGTTGTGGAAATTTGAAAGATATATTTATATCGTTATTTCCAATACGATATTTGTTGGTTTCAGAATTTGATATTGAATATAAGCCGATATATTTTCTATTCAGAGCCTTGTATTTAATATCAAATGGGATTTTGGGTTCGTCGTGAATGGTGTCTTAAATAACACTGTTCTTGGACCCAATGTAGAAAAGAATAAACCTTTTAATTAAGATTTAGTGAAATTGTCCAGTTAATTAGTATTTAATTGGAATTGAATTTAAATTGGTTTTTGGGTTTATTGTGAGCGGTGTTTTGAATAACACCTGTTCTTTTACCCGATTAACAATGGAATGTGATTTTGGGTTTATCGTGAACCGTGTTTTAAATAACATTGGTTCTTTAACCCAATTAAAGATAGGATATTGATTTTTGGGAAGATTAAAACTAAGTGGAGTTTTAATGAATCTTTAATTAGATTAAAATGATCGAGAATGGAGTATCACCAGTTTTGCTCCAAAGCGATAGTTAAATCTTTAATTAGATTTGAACGTGAAATGGTAATTAACTTTACCGATAGCACTGTGGTGTTAGATATGGAGTATTACCAGTTTTGCTACATGGTATAAATAGGTTGGGATTGGGAAATAAAATAAATAATTACTTCGGTGTGGTTCGCTAATCCCGACTAGTTTGGAAAACCATAATATGATTTGAAATGATATCCAAAGGGAGATTAAAGAATAAATTTAGAAGAATTTATCTTTGATAAAATTAATGGGAACCTTTCCCTAAGAATGTGAATATCTGAATAAAAGAATATTCTGAATTGGAATGAGGCATATGTTGTGTTTGTGTAACATTTGTTTATTATATATGCGGGTTATTCGGAAAGGCCTGGTTTATACCCATTCTGAATAACCAATTCGACGATAAGTCGAAGATGAAGACGGTGGTTGAAGACCGGAAGTCTTCACATCGTTTGGGTGATTACTAATGATCTTGATTGGGCTGTACACCCAAGATGAGGGAATCAGTTGGTGATCGTCCAGACGTACTTGGAGATCGATGGATATGCAAGGAAAGTGCCTCCGGTTTCGTTCAGACCCAGAACGAACTTGTAAATGGACTGTGTGTCTAACATTGGATTTTATTCTGTGTTGATTGATCTTTATTAAATATACATTTGTTTGGCGGCGGAGAATTTATTCACTTTCTTAACGCCCTTCTCTGAGACGTACGAGCTCAGAGGTTGTGTAACATCCCAATATTTTCTGTATATTTTAAATTTAGATTTAAAATAAATAAATGAGTCAATCTTAGAATTTGTGAAATCGATTCATAAACTTTATCTAAGTTGTAATTTGATTTAAATGGAATTTTGAAATATTTAAGTTAAAAAGGAATTCAAATTTGAATTGTTAAACAATGGAATTTTAGTTGTTTAAATTTAATTTGAAATTCAAATTTGAAATTTGAAATTTATCAAATGTGGAACTTAAAATTTATGAAATAAATTTATAGAATTTATTTAAGTTATAATTTAGTTTAAATTTGAATTTATAAATATTTAAACTTGAATTAAAACAGTTAATCGAATAGTTGGATATTTTATTTATTTAATTAGCTGTGAAATTTAACTATTTGGCGACTATCTCGGAATTCGACGAAACTGGCGCCATTGTATTCAGAACGATGAATTGTGGTAGGATGTAAATTGGCGTTACAATACGACTTATCGGTTGACTGTATGAGAGAAAGTGTGAAAGAGATCGATGTGATGGGATAAGTGTTGTTCTCTTATTGGGCTTCCTATATTCATATAAATAAAATTCTTTCCTCTACCCATCTGCCCATTAATAGTATACGTTCACTCCTCTTCATCAAAACCTTATTTCCATGGCTAGAAAAAAAATTTCAAACCCTATATCAAAATGAAAATCAACTTCAAAAAAATAAAATCTCTTCAAACCCTATCGTATTACCTATCAAATCGAAGCTTTAAACGAGTAGAACCTATATCTATAATTCTTTTCGACATGCAGTACCTAAAGTTGCCGGAAATTGATGGTCAAACCTATGAAATTCGAAACCCATGAAATCAAATTAGGTGTTTTTCGATTTAGGCTTTACTGGGAGAATTGGAGATATGGGTTTTTTTCGGATTTCTGCTTGGAGTGTAACGAGCTTGGTCTCGTCGATTTTCATCAGCTATGGCTCCGGGAATTTTGGTTTTAGGGTTTGGAAGTGGTCTCGTTCAACGCAGCGCAGGGGAGGCCACAGCTCGCCGGAGTTGACTGGACCAGAGGGGAAAGGTGTGGCTCGAGACGAGCTTCAGTTTGGCGGTGGTCACCCGATTTCTAGTGGTCGGAATAGGACGTGGGAGGCGGTCAAAGTTTCAAAGGATGGGTTCAATTCTCGGTTTACTGTAGATCGTGAGAAGGAAGAAAGGTGAGCGGGAAAGGTGATGACGTGTCGGGGCGTGATAAGGTGAGGTTTTAAATTTTATTATTTTATGTATATTAAAATTTCAAATCGTAAAAACGCTGGTAACTCTCTCGTTTTAACTCGGATTAGGACGCGGTTTGTTGCGTTGGGATCGTGGCGGGATTGCGGACGTTTTGGTACTAACTTGGCTGTGTTTAGAGACTATGAAATTTTGGGCTTCTTTTGGACGTCCGGACCAATTAAGACCCAAAGGTGAGTGATTCTTCGCTCACAAAATACTGAATTATTCCCATATTTATTGAATTAAATTATGAAGTAAGTTTGGTTGCATGGTTGTGTTGGATTGTTGATGTGTGGTTTAAATTTAACATGCAAGTGTGTTAACATGCAATCTAAGTAAATGATTTTTTATTTAATTTAAATATCTAGTTGAAATTCGAACCCTTGTGAAATCCTAAAATAGTTTAATGCTGATCAGTTGAATGAAATCGTTGTGATGGATGTTGGTTGAAATTTATTACTGAATTTATATTGAAATTGCTGATGCTCCTTATTTCAGTATATTATAGTGCATGTTGATTTGTGACGATAAATTCCATTTATCCTTGATGTTACGGGCATCTAATGAACCCGGGATTTATCGATAAAATAAATTAAGAACACAGAGTGAAATGTTAAACCTCCGTGACCCTGATTTGGATTGAAATGATAGATCCATCCCTGAAATATCGAGAAATTAAAATTCAATCACTTGGCCATTGGATAGAAAATTCTATACAAGCATCGGTTGGTTAAATGATTTTCAAATATTTGGGGCTTTTATTTGATAGAAATTTCAGTTAAAGAAATGAACCGATACTCGATAAACCTGTTCCTGTAAAGGACTTGGATCGCAAGTGTTATTTAAGTGGTTAAGAAATTGTTTCCAAAGGAAGTGGAATTCTTAAAATGAGGTTTGAATAAAATCTGAAACTTTCAAATTTAGGGTTGGATTTGAATGAAATATTTTATTTGAATTTAAATTTGAAAAGAAGAGAGGATCGAGGAATATGGGTTGAATTTCCCTAAATCGAAGATTTGGGTTGAATAGTGGTTGAAACAAGATATTGAATTTTATAACTCCATTGAGACTGGAGTATGAGTTCAAGTATTTGAAGTTCGGAAGAAAGGAGAAATTTCGATTTAAGAATTTATTTTATATATATATATACATTCATAATGATTTAAATTATCTTATTTTGTTTAACCACTATTTTTATACATATACGTTATATAAAGATTTTATTTAAGAGCATATGTTTCAAATTTTGTCCAATGATAGTAAATTTCTTCCGAATGGAAAATGTTGGATTTAAACCCTAGCTCTAGATGGAGTCGAAATAAAGTATCCAAATATGGAATCGACGTTAACCAATTTTTATATGGAAATGAAATTGATATTTTATTCGAATATAATGGATTTCATAAATGATATGAATGAGTGTTATGGAGATTTATACTCTTTTGAACATGAACGGATTTAGAATTCAAATCGATTTGAGATAAGTATAACCTTTGGGGTAAAATATATTCTGTTGAATATAAGTCGATTTTGAAATATTATATGATTATAATATAATGATATGAAATATATTCTAGTTTTAGAATATAATCGGCTTGGGTCTTATTATGATATGTCAATATGAAAATTTTATTCGTTGAATATAAATTGGGTTCGAAACAGAAGAAGATATTTTGATATGAAAGCGAACCTTTATCAAATATAAAATAACCGACCGATGTGAAAGATGTAAGCGTTGGTTGTTAAAGAGACCGGAGTCGACATAAGGCATACTCTCTGTCAGTGTCGATACCACTTTGACAACTGTGAACGTTATGACGTATCGAGATTGAGTGGGATGACTTGGAGGCGATTATTGAGTCGAAGAAGATGATCGAGGACGAAATAGCCCTGACCTTCAGGTCAGAATTGAAATGACTAAAACATGAGCTATACCGTGACTAACTGAGGTAGCACCTTTGATCGGACACACTTCTTCGATAATATTTCTATGACTATGATGATGATGATGATGATTTGGGCCCATTTACGACTTTGGGAGTGTGATCCGAGGTGGGCGGTAGTGGCTGCTATGCGTTACCACCGGTCCGGGAGTGCAATTGGTAGAATCCTACCCTGGGCATTGCCTCGAGTGCCTTGTCATATTTATCCTATACGAGCCCATACGATTTTGATTTAGTGTTGCTTTCTATGGAGTGCCCTCTGATAACACCAATACGGTGAATTTACGGTACTGTATAGACTGTGATGCCTATAAACGGCGTAAGGGTAATATGGTAATCCCGCTTACGCTATTTTCAGTATTTATACTTTACTGAATAGACATTATAATAATAGCGTATTATTATATAGATATTAGTTTAACGGATCCTCGAGTGATGGAAAAATCCCGTAACATCTCTTGAGTTACTGCACCCATGACACTAAGGTTATTTTGTCTTTTAATTTGACTAATATGAGAATGATTTAGTGCTGACCCGAGTGTTTGTTGTGTTTTCTTTTCATGCAATACGCTCGGGTCAGCAGATGTTGCAGTTAATGAAGATTACTTTGCCTTGGAGCTAGAAGACGAAGATTTGGTATATATATCTATTATATATGTATTTCCGCTGCAAGTTATTTTCGCTGTCGTGTGTGTATATCAGTTATGTGTAACTCTGATTTATCATTTGTACGCTATGGTCAAATGTGTATATATTCCAATTTTGTTAACTGCTATCAGTCTATTATATGTTGTCCTTCCGCTGTGAGATTCTGATATTTGTTTTTCTCTTCTTTCTTCTTTTTCTTCTTTTTCCCAATAACTACCTGTATTTGCGATTTGTTTGGGTCGACATGTGAGGTTTATTGTCGATTTTAAACGGTCAAAAATGTGGGTTGTTACAGTTGGTATCAGAGCGATGGTTGGCGACAACCTTGGCTCTGTTGGGAATTTACTCATTAGAGACGGGGTTAGAAATGCCCTAGAATGAGTTTGAGTGGTATGAGAGAGCGTACTTGTAATTTTTGATATAAATTGGTTTATATTGTGTTGATCTGTTCTGTTGAATATTTATGGGTTTTGGTCGATATATGGGACGCCATAGAATCGATAGGAATTCCTAAATAATCGAACAGAATGATCAACATAATATGGTTTCGATCATATTTTAAAATATATTGAATACATATTTAGTTCAAGTGTATATGTATTCGTTTTAGTAGGTGGTAATATTAAATTAATACCTATTACGGTTGATTCGATAATAAATTCAATAAGGAATTTAAATGGTTTAAAAAATATTTGAAAATGGAATGATACCTTTAAGTATAATTGGGTGAGAAAGGTTGAGATTCAAATAGAAACAAACTTGAAAACTTGATTCTGGGAAGCTTTTGAAATAGTTTGACAAAGTTGAAAGGATGTAATTTTGTAAAGAATAATTTAGAAATAGTTTCTAAAGATTTTAAACAAAATATGTGTGTAATCCTTCTTCAGACCCTAGAAATAACTTTGGTAATGAGTGCACGCATTGCCGATGTTTATTTCGAAGAGTTTGAGTGGGGAGAGACCACTCCGTACTTGCATAACTTGTTTGGAAAAGGAGTTTGGATGTAAATTCCAATGATATGTAAAGTTGAGTTAAGATTTAACCAGGATTGGAATTTCCTTGTTTTTGTTGATTGGAGTTTGGAATTTAATTTATGGTATGTTCTCTATGAATTTTATAAATACATATATACTTTAGACTTGGTTTAAAAAACCCAGAATCAAGTACTTTGAGTTTGTCTAAACAAGTGATAATGATTTAGGATTTAGCTACTCGATTCATAGGAATTTAAACTTTGAAACTATGGAATGGATTGAAGTATTAAGAAGAAGCATCACGTAACTCATAAGTATGGATAAAAAATTAAGTTAAAGAAACTCCAAGTTTGGCCAATAGAAGTGTTAGCAAAGTTGAAATTTACTACGAAATAAACTATACTAAAGTCAACCAAAGGGAAATTGAAATTTTGGTTATGTGAATAAAAGAAATAACATCTCATGACATGGATACTTAAGTTAGCTTGAGGGAGAGTTGAGAAGAACTTAAGTAGTTATAAAAATTTATGGATTTCCGATAAATTAAAATCGAGAGAAATGAAGTTGTTAATGAAATAGGAATGATCGTTGAATTTGAGATGGAAGAAATCTAAACGGTAACCTTATTAGGGTGATACCTCGAATATAAATTTGAGTATGAATGATGAAATGAATGAGTACAAGACTTTTGTCGAACGGGATGTAGTTTAATTTAGGTGGAGAAATCGAGTTAAATAAAGTTCAACTTAAGAAAATCGAATCATAATGATTGGAGATCTAGGTATAAATCTTAGTCACGAACATTCCTTAATTCAAACCATGAGAGGGTGAGTCGAGTAAATAAGCGAGTTAATGGAATAATATTTGATGTAACTCGAATGGAATAAGCAAGAAAGAAATGTAAATGAATTTGCAAATGAAATGGAAATAAGGTTAAACTTAGTCGAGTCAATAAAGTCGAATCGATAAGAGTTAACTTATAAACCGTGTAAAGGTCGATGGAGAAGTGTGTGTTTAGGAAACTAATAAGTCATGAAATTTGGTAAGTTGACCCATATTAATGAATTAGGGGATTAATGCAACTAAGTTAGTTTGAAATCTAAAAATGAATTCAAGTTTATTTGGAATTTGGTGCTGGGAATGGAAACGGGAAATATATGGAAAATGCATCGGAATTGGGTAAACAAAATTAATTCGAACCCATTTTCCGAGTAAAGAAATAATAACAACTTTGAAGTATTAAAGAATTATCAAATTTTGGAATCGAAAAAATTTGAAACCTAGTAATATAGGTAAACCGTCGAAACTTTTGAATAAATAGGAATTCTAAATAAGCTTAAGTGGGATGTACATTGGAATTTAGGTAATGTTTGATTTTGGGTAAGTGGAAGGTTCGAAGGAGCTTAAATTAATATGACTTGATTTAAGTTAATAAATTAAGCTAAATGAAAAGGAACTTAAGGAATAGATAATATATCGGAATGGAATAAGCAAATCGATGTGAATCCATTTCTTGAACAATGAAGTGATAAAAAATTTAAGTGTTAAAGATTTACCAAGTTATTGGAATCGAAAGGGTTTAACTTCTAATAAAATAAGTCGACGTTTATGCGAAAACCTGAAATAACGATAAGCTGAAGCTAAATTACCATAACTTTTAATGCGCTGATCGGAATTCGACAATTCCGGACTTTTCGGAAACCTTATAAATTGAATTAAAACTTTTGTTAATAGTGCCTTGCCTAATTTTCAAGTCTATTAGGTTTAAAACCAAGAATTAGTTGTAGTTGTATGCGCAGAAAATAAAAATCTGAACTGAATACCAATGTTGTCTTGACCATAACTTTCTAACCGAGCGTCGGATTTTGATGTGCGAGTACAATTTGGAAAGGCCAGAATGTAAACTAAAACTTTCTCTTAGTATGCCTAGTCAAATTATAAACGTTATGGGGCTAAAAAGTGGATAGAACATTTCAGACCTGCATTTTCAGGGTACGGGCTGAAGCGTTCGGTTTTATTAAAACAGTCATAACTTTTGAACGAATTGTCGGAATTCGACGAATCCGGACAATTCGGAAAGCCTGAAACAAATGCTACAACTTTTTCCTGGTGGGTCTTAGTCAAATTCCAACATTTAATGGGAGATAAACCTTGTTTGTTCGCTGGCCTGCGATGAATATTTTGGATTTGTAGTTGAAATGTTGATTATATGTTGTGTAAATTGTGTACTGTTGCTATGTGTTATTTATATGTTGAATTCTTATGCGTGTGTGAGTTGTAGCAGGTGCAAAGAAGTTGCACTACGCTTTGGAGCTTGCTTGCGCAAAATGCTAAAAGCAAAGGTAAATAAAAACCGCAAAATAAACGTTTAAAGAGGTACGTATTGGGGTTGTATAAAGCTTGGTGGTTTGTTTTTGTTTTCCCCTGGTTCAGGGATGCCTCATCATTGATGAGATGTATATTTTGGATTGATATATGTATCGGGATTTTTCCCGGGGCCCCCGTACAGGGGAGATGCTGCCGAAATTTTCCGTGATTTCGTGAGTTAGAAAATTTATGGGGATTTACAACAATATACTTATCTTATAAATGTTATTTTATAAGTATGGAATTTGAAAGTATGATTTATTTTATACTTATCTCGTTCTCTTTTCGAGGACGAAAAGCTTTTAAGTGGGGGAGAATGTAACATCCCAATATTTTCTGTATATTTTAAATTTAGATTTAAAATAAATAAATGAGTTAATCTTAGAATTTGTGAAATCGATTCATAAACTTTATCTAAGCTGTAATTTGATTTAAATGGAATTTTGAAATATTTATGTTAAAAAGGAATTCAAATTTGAATTGTTAAACAATGGAATTTAAGTTGTTTAAATTTAATTTGAAATTCAAATTTTAAATTTGAAATTTATCAAATGTAGAACTTAAAATTTATGAAATAAATTTATAGAATTTATTTAAGTTATAATTTAGATTAAATTTGAATTTATAAATATTTAAACTTGAATTAAAACAGTTAATCGAATAGTTGGATATTTTATTTATTTAATTAGCTGTGAAATTTAACTGTTTGGCGACTATCTCGGAATTTGAAGAAACTGGCGCCATTGTATTCAGAACGATGAAATATGGTAGGATGTAAATTGGCGTTACAATACGACTTATCGGTTGACTGTACGAGAGAAAGTGTGAAAGAGATCGATGTGATGGGATAAGTGTTGTTCTCTTATTGGGCTTCCTATATTCATATAAATAAAATTCTTTCCTCCACCCATCTGCCCATTAATAGTATACGTTCACTCCTCTTCATCAAAACCTTATTTCCATGGCTGGAAAAATTTTTTCAAACCCTATATCAAAATGAAAATCAACTTCAAAAAAATAAAATCTCTTCAAACCCTATCGTATTACCTATCAAATCGAAGCTATCAACGAGTAGAACCTATATCTACAATTCTTTTCGACATGCAGTACTTAAAGTTGCCGGAAATTGATGGTCAAACCTATGAAATTCGAAACCCATGAAATCAAATTAGGTGTTTTCGATTTATGCTTTACTGGGAGAATTGGAGATATGGGTTTTTTTCGGATTTCTGCTTGGAGTGTAACGAGCTTGGTCTCGTCGATTTTCATCAGCTATGGCGCCGGGAATTTTATTTTTAGGGTTTGGAAGTGGTCTCGTTCAACGCAGCGCAGGGGAGGCCACAGCTCGCCGGAGTTGACTGGACCAGAGGGGAAAGGTGTGGCTCGAGACGAGCTTCAGTTTGGCGGTGGTCACCCGATTTCTAGTGGTCGGAATAGGACGTGGGAGGCGGTCAAAGTTTCAAAGGATGGGTTCAATTCTCGGTTTACTGTAGATCGTGAGAAGGAAGAAAGGTGAGCAGGAAAGGTGATGACGTGTCAGGGCGTGATAAGGTGAGGTTTTAAATTTTATTATTTTATGTATATTAAAATTTCAAATCGTAAAAACGCTGGAAACTCTCTCGTTTTAACTCGGATTTGGACGCGGTTTGTTGCGTTGGGATCGTGGCGGAATTGCGGACGTTTTGGCACTAACCTGGCTGCGTTTAGAGACGGTGAAATTTTGGGCTTCTTTTGGACGTCCGGACCAATTAAGACCCAAAGGTGAGTGATTCTTCGCTCACAAAATATTGAATTATTCCCATATTTATTGAACTAAATTATGAAGTAAGTTTGGTTGCATGGTTGTGTTGGATTGTTGATGTGTGGTTTAAATTTAACATGCAAGTGTGTTAACATGCAATCTAAGTAAATGATTTGTTATTTAATTTAATTTAAATATCTAGTTGAAATTCGAACCCTTGTGAAATCCTAAAATAGTTTAATGCTGATCAGTTGAATGAAATCGTTGTGATGGATGTTGGTTGAAATTTATTACTGAATTTATATTGAAATTGCTGATGCTCCTTATTTCAGTATATTGTAGTGCATGTTGATTTGTGACAATAAATTCCATTTATCCTTGATGTTACGGGCATCTAATGAACCCGGGATTTATCGATAAAATAAATTAAGAACACAGAGTGAAATGATAAACCTCCGTGACCCTGATTTGAATTGAAATGATAGATCCATCCCTGAAATATCGAGAAATTAAAATTCAATCACTTGGCCATTGGATAGAAAATTCTATACAAGCATCGGTTGGTTAAATGATTTTCAAATATTTGGGGCTTTTATTTGATAGAAATTTCAGTTAAAGAAATGAACCGATACTCGATAAACCTGTTCCTGTAAAGGACCTGGATCGCAAGTGTTATTTAAGTGGTTAAGAAATTGTTTCCAAAGGAAGTGGAATTCTTAAAATGAGGTTTGAATAAAATCTGAAACTTTCAAATTTAGGGTTGGATTTGAATGAAATATTTTATTTTAATTTAAATTTGAAAAGAAGAGAGGATCGAGGAATATGGGTTGAATTTCCCTAAATCGAAGATTTGGGTTGAATGGTGGTTGAAACAAGATATTGAATTTTATAACTCCATTGAGACTGGAGTATGAGTTCAAGTATTTGAAGTTCGGAAGAAAGGAGGAATTTCGATTTAAGAATTTATTTTATATATATATATACATTCATAATGATTTAAATTATCTTATTTTGTTTAACCACTATTTTTATACATATACGTTATATAAAGATTTTATTTAAGAGCATATGTTTCAAATTTTGTCCAATGATAGTAAATTTCTTCCGAATGGAAAATGTTGGATTTAAACCCTAGCTCTAGATGGAGTCGAAATAAAGTATCCAAATATGGAATCGACGTTAACCAATTTTTATATGGAAATTAAATTGATATTTTATTCGAATATAATGGATTTCATAAATGATATGAATGAGTGTTATGGAGATTTATACTCTTTTGAACATGAACGGATTTAGAATTCAAATCGATTTGAGATAAGTATAACCTTTGGGGTAAAATATATTCTGTTGAATATAAGTCGATTTTGAAATATTAAATGATTATAATATAATGATATGAAATATATTCTAGTTTTAGAATATAATCGGCTTGGGTCTGATTATGATATGTCGATATGAAAATTTTATTCGTTGAATATAAATTGGGTTCGAAACAGAAGAAGATATTTTGATATGAAAGCGAACCTTTATCAAATATAAAATAACCGACCGATGTGAAAGATGTAAGCGTTGGTTGTTAAAGAGACCGGAGTCGACATAAGGCATACTCTCTGTCAGTGTCGATACCACTTTGACAACTGTGAACGTTATGACGTATCGAGATTGAGTGGGATGACTTGGAGGCGATTATTGAGTCGAAGAAGATGATCGAGGACGAAATAGCCCTGACCTTCAGGTCAGAATTGAAATGACTAAAACATGAGCTATACCGTGACTAACTGAGGTAGCACCTTTGATCGGACACACTTCTTCGATAATATTTCTATGACTATGATGATGATGATGATGATTTGGGCCCATTTACGACTTTGGGAGTGTGATCCGAGGTGGGCGGTAGTGGCTGCTATGCGTTACCACCGGTCCGGGAGTGCAATTGGTAGAATCCTACCCTGGGCATTGCCTCGAGTGCCTTGTCATATTTATCCTATACGAGCCCATACGATTTTGATTTAGTGTTGCTTTCTATGGAGTGCCCTCTGATAACACCAATACGGTGAATTTACGGTACTGTATAGACTGTGATGCCTATAAACGGCGTAAGGGTAATATGGTAATCCCGCTTACGCTATTTTCAGTATTTATACTTTACGAATAGACATTATAATAATAGCGTATTATTATATAGATATTAGTTTAACGGATCCTCGAGAGATGGAAAAATCCCGTAACATCTCTTGAGTTACTGCACCCATGACACTAAGGTTATTTTGTCTTTTAATTTGACTAATATGAGAATGATTTAGTGCTGACCCGAGTGTTTGTTGTGTTTTCTTTTCATGCAATACGCTCGGGTCAGCAGATGTTGCAGTTAATGAAGATTACTTTGCCTTGGAGATAGAAGACGAAGATTTGGTATATATATCTATTATATATGTATTTCCGCTGCAAGTTATTTCCGCTGCCGTGAGTGTATATCAGTTATGTGTAACTCTGATTTATCATTTGTACGCTATAGTCAAATGTGTATATATTCCAATTGTGTTAACTGCTATCTGTCTATTATATGTTGTCCTTCCGCTGTGAGATTCTGATATTTGTTTTTCTCCTCTTTCTTCTTTTTCTTCTTTTTCCCAATAACTACCTGTATTTGCGATTTGTTTGGGTCGACATGTGAGGTTTATTGTCGATTTTAAACGGTCAAAAATGTGGGTCGTTACAGGTTGTATATCGATGGACATCAGTCGCATGGAGTGAATTGCCTGTGTGGCATGCATGAGTGGCAAATGATCAAGGCTTCTATTGAAAAGCAAAGTCTTATGGTTGATGATCAAAGCACAGCCTATGTGGCATAGCTTTGTGTATAACGTGAATTCGTGAGCCTCAAACCTCGGTATGAGTCAAAAACGGGATAAGGACCCAAGGAGTGCACGACGTTTCTTTCTAGCTAGTGGTGGTGTCAGTGCTTAAACTGGCTGACATTTATATACTTTTCACCTGTGTGGTTGTTGGAATGCGAGGCGCCTCGAATATATGGTCGATAACTGGCACTATGTGAGCCGACGTACAGACCATTATATAGGTCCTATAGGACCGGGAAACATGTGATCAGGAATTGCCAATCCTCAAAAGTAAGAGAGGACCGACCTTGGAGGTTCCAAGGGATCGCTGTGTGTGGTCTTGAGGCATTTGCTAGAGTGTCTCGAATCTGAGAGGAGCTTGCCCCTTGCCCCGACTCATGACGGAAATCCAATTTCCAATATGTGACTTGCGGTTTTATTTGTAGAGCCTAGTATGGCGACATGATAGATGGTACCCATGCCGCCTAGGATTGATATTTATGATTGAAATTGATTTGACACTATACACTTATAATAGTATCAAATGATTTGTTTTAAATGTACCAAGCATGTTTGGCTATTATAAGGGAAAACCCTATCCTCCGGCTTGCGTTGCATTGTGTGATAGGACCTGGGTCTTATAATAGCTTCATTTTACGAAAAAGCATTGCGCTATTTATTTATATGCACTGGTATTCTTGTTAGGAAACCCGTTCCGTGTTATACGGCGTGGTTCGTTGAATTACTCTCTTTTAAAGTAAATTTTTAAATAACTGTTTTAGTTCTCACACCAGTCACATGACTGACTGGAGTTTATTGTTTTAACCTAAACTCTGGGTGCCCCTATTTTCGAAACGGGCAGCTAGTAGTTTCGGTTTGGCAGATTTATATTCACAGGATCCTGATTTACAGCTGGAACGATGCTTGGAAAGGTCTGTATCCGTGTACTACTTTCAGTTGTGTTTTGTATTATTTTCCGCTGCTATGTAATTTATTGTAATCTTTGATATTTCTCTTATGTATAACAATCATTTGTACTCTGTATATTCTTGTATCTGATGGAATTATTGTAATTAACAATGAAATGTTCTTCTGTTTGTGTTCCAATGTGGCTTGTTCTCATCTCAATCCGTGCTTTCCTTCACGGGGAAGTTTGGGTCGTTATACCCACAGAAATCTTAAAATTTGATGGTCTCCAAATGCATCCAAACCAGCGTCATCTTATTCGGAATTTCAATACATTCCAGCAAAAGAAACCGGGCATCAATCCGAGCTTGTATATAAAAGTTATTCACAATAAAAAGGAACAACAAAAGTTTTTTTTATTAAAATATCAAAGAGTACATATTGAAAAAAACTAATTAACCTTCTCTCATGATCATCAAAGTAGAACAACGCACATCACTCGTTCTCTACCATCTCTAGTCCAGCTTTGCAAAACATGGTAATAGTTATTCTTTTTTTTGTGAAGCAAAGGATTAGGGAATTTTGCAGAAGAAGGGAAAGGAATTCGAGTTTGAAAAGAGGGGAATGAGGTTGAATGAAGGAATAAAGATACGTGGATATAAATAAGGGGTAGAAGAGATTCAAGTAGAATGGAAGAATAAGAGGAAAAAGATGAGTCAAATATAGAAAGAAACGTGAATAGATTGGGTACCATTTAATGTTGTGAACACGTAAACGTTATGCTAACCATAATTTGTTTAAATTTCAAAATAAATTTATTAGTTACAGTATTAATTAGTTAAAGTAAAGTTAATTTCTATTCACTAAGTTTTGAAACCAAGCTTTTAGAATTAAATGGTAACTAACTACAATAACTTTCCAATTGAATTGCCATTACAACAAGTTGTTTTATTCATACAAATATAAACTAGTGTTTTATATATTTAGTTGACACTATAATAAATTCATATTTGCACGTATAAATCCTCGTTCACTCATTTTTGTTAAATGTTATTAAAATCTAAATTTGGAAATTAATTTCAACTAAACTTCCTTTATAGTCAACCGTATTAGTTTCCATTCTATTACACTTTTTTGTCATAACATTTTATAATTAATGAATTCCAATACACATTCTACTTAAAATATACTTACCATGTAAGTTACTACAAATCAAATAGTCCTTCAATAGTAATGTAATTTTTTTTTACATATAAACTCAAATTCAATTATTTAGCAAATTAAAACAATTACATAGCAACATTTCGTTTATTTACATATGTCATTAACTTCATGCTAACATGATCTTTGTTCGTATTAAATTGCAATAACTTAATTGATTACCATTTGAATTCCCTAAATCCATATTATGTTCGTAAATTCTCTTTTTATGCCTAATTGGGATTCAAAATAAAATAAAGAATCAACTTGTTTTCAAAAAAAATTCAAATTCAAATAAACGGACTAATTCAATAAATACATACGCTTGTATTTAATTTAAACGAATCAATTTACATTGGTGTATATTCATCAAATCACTATTATACATTTAAAGTTTTATTTCGTATAAATGTCGTAATCAACTACATAAATTGTAAATTGTCCCAAATTAATTTCACTCTTTAATAAAAAGATAACATATATTAATAAATGTCTTTTCTCAATTAATTACATCTAAATCCTTACCAATGAATTATAGTTTAAATTGATTCTTAAATCTCACCTTTCTAATTGCCATAAATCACAATGTTTGAATTCCATTTGCTAAGTTTGATTATAATATATTAATTAATGGATTCAAATGAAATCGGTCATAACGTACAACTCTAAATATTCTTATTTCGGTTATATACATATGAAACAAAAACAATGCATGTTACTATATTTTCTTAACAATTCCAAGTTATGTCCCATATTTTAAACTAAAGTAAATGTCCTTACCTAAATTTCTTAGCTTTGAACCTTATGTCCTTTAAATTTCACAACACTAATCCTAAATAAATTTAAATTGGAAAAATCTTAATTATCAAAAAATTTGGGTTGTTACACGCATCCTGAAAAATAATTAAGATGTGTTAACAAGCCATTGTGGAAAATTTCCCCAATTATTCCTGTTTTTCATATACCATTTTCGATTACTATAAATTTCCATACAAAATTAGGCATACTAATTCTTTTACCATTATTTCCACAATTCAGTGTAATTCTTTTTTTACAACGTATGCAATTTATCATTGAATAACAATCTTAAGAATAAATGCGTAAATATTGTCAAATTCATAATTTCCGAATTACGATAATTCTTAACTCAAACAGAAAGTTAGTGGAGTAGGTTCGTATAACAACAATATTCTTAATGTACTTAGAAAATGGATTATATCATAATTACCACAAATTTCAGTTATGTTTCACGTTAAGAATTACTTGGAATGTAAACGATAAACATATCAAAACCAAAAGGTATAATTTTAAATCCACTTACCCGACTGCTTTCTAATCCTTGAATCTGATTCAGATCTGCTGCTCCCTGGTCTTTCTAGTTGAATCTAATTTTAAGATAACCACAGATTTACAAATCCGATGCTAAAAGAATAAAAGAAATCCCTATAATTCAGATTCACATTGTAACACCCCGAAAATTCTATAACTGTGAAATTAGCAAATTAAAGTATAATTAATCTGAAATCAAAGAACTAAGGGAAACGGGATACGCCATTGCGTTCGTCTCGGAAAAAATACGCGAAATAGAGTCCGAGTTTTCGAAAAACGGAGTCCGTATGAAGAAGATATGGCCTTCGGAAGTTTTGAATTAAATTTAAAATTCAAACAGAATAAAATAATAATTAAAAATGGGTCCCAGTGGGCCAGGGCGGATAAACACCCGCCTAGGCCACCCAGGTCGACTGGGCTGTCGACCTGGGCTACCCATGTCGACAGGGCTGTCGACAGCCCTGTCGACAGGGGTATCGACCTGGTCGAGCCCAGTCAACCTGGCTGGCCAGGTCTGTGTTTGGTCGAATTTCTGTGGTCTGCTTTGTCATTAGGGCTAGGTGGCGGGGTTTTATTGGTCTCTCTATCTAATGAATGGCTATGATCTAACCTAGCAACATCAATGGTCCTAATCAATTCCTAACCTCTATATAAACAACCCTAGACTAAACCCTAATCTATTCATTCAAATTAAGAACATAGCCGCCATGTTTCTGAGGAACGACTAAGAGTAGCCGCCGACTAGAGAGAGAATTAGAAAGAAAGTTCTAAAGCCTAAAGCAATTCAAGCAACCTAAAGCCAATCAATTCAACAAAGGAATCATATCTCTTAATTTGAGAATTCGCCGCAACCATTGTAAGTAGAGTATTACTTTGGTATAATAAACAACTATGTTGATGTGTATGCTTGAATTGTGGCGATGGAAGTAATTCATGTTTGTGCAAAATTATGTTATTCATTATAAAGAACTACATGCGGTAGTTCTATGCAAATATACGTTTGGAATATTGCGCAAATTATGTAATCTATGTTGAAGCTACATGTATGTAGTTGAGTGAAATTTATGCAAGTTTGGGGCTTTGTTATTATGTCGTCATGATGTATACTTTGTGCATAAATCGTTTTGCAAGCAATTGAGACAAGTTTGGTTGTTATAGTTCATATGAAACTATGTCGGAATTTTGACACCATAATCCATGTATTAAGTCATGCTTATAAATATGGCTAGGCTATGAAAGATATTTGGCATAATTGAAATCTATGAATTAAGTCTATCTTGTTTAAAAGAATTATATGATGACATATGTCAGACATGGCTAGGTCTGACTCAAAAATCCCTTTTTGCAAGTTTAAAGCGAACACCATGATTAGGAATATTTATGCATAAGTATATTTATACCATCGTTATGTGATTAGACTTAAACCATGATTAAGTTGAACTATGCTTTTGTGTTAGTAACAAAGTATCCCCTTTTTAAACATGTAGAAACCTTATGAACATGACTTGTTTATGTTTATGCCATGAACAAATTGAACTTTACCTATGCCATGCTTATGTTTGACATTATGCCATGTTTATGCTAGAAGTATTTATGCCATGCTTATGTTTGACATTATGCCATGTTTATGCTAGGAATATTTATGACATGTTTATGTTTGACATTATGCCTAAATAAGAATATAGGTTCATGTTGTAGTTAAACCTATGCAAGTTCACATGCTTTGATTCATGTCACCTATGTCACCACTATGCAAGTACACCAATTTCTATTTTGTGTTTCCAACGTCGTATTGCAAGTTCATGCGCTCACCTTCCCCTCTTTGTGTATACGCCATAAGCCTCCCCTTTTCGCATGGCTAAATTGGGCTTTAAAAGGCTAAGCACAATATATATATAAACGGACGTGTAAAACGGGGGAAAATAACGTTGGGTTAAAAATTAATTAATGAATGAAAATATAAAATAGAAGGGCCCAAATTCAAGTATGGGTTGGGCCCATGGTTGGTGTAACCTTTACATCATTAACTTAATAATGGGCCGCAAATATTTACATATAAGAAATAAAGAAGAATGACAAGATATGTAAATGTAGAAAATACAATGTGTTTAACCCGAGGTTGGATTGAGTTGTGATGTAAACCTGCCCGGAACCGCCCGGCTGTCCAGTAGTCACAACAATACCTATCCAATGTGGGAGGTTAAACATGGAGCCCAGCAAGGACCCGAGGTTAGACTGAGTTGTGGCGTAAGACTGCCCGGAACCAACCGGCAACAGGCAGCCACAACAATACCTGTCTAATGTGAGAGGTCAAGGCCTTAATAAGACAATTAAGGCCGAGTCAGGATTGTTAGGATTAAGTGAACTAAAGACTTAATCAAAATGGAACATGCTAAACTAAACGGACTGGTGGGGGTTAGGTAGGAAACACTTAACCAACTTAGCATGTTGGCTAGAGATAGAAAACCTAGTAACGGGGGACCCTTTTCAGCAGTAACCCTAAAAGGTGTATCAGGATACCCTGAAACTAGGCAGGGTGGGGCACGATTACTGGGCTGATTGTAAGAGGTCAAATCGACGGCGGTGGTGTAGCAGTGTAGGTTCTAACGGAGAGCGGGCGTGCACACACTCCGGAGCAGAAAAATAAGGCACTGGACACCAGTAGCATACCTGTGCACTCTAAGGTTGTGTCGGGTTGCCACTATGGGACTTGATACACCCCATGGTGGGACCAGCATAGGTAACTACAGACATCGGGGGCCGTAAGACACATGTAACTATGCGAGTAGGAGCCGATCATTATTGAATGGATCACATCACCCTGATCATGGGGTGCCAGTGGGAAACTAGTTTATATGGGTTCAGAGATTAACAGGGGGTACGATAGTATATTCGACCCTAGACAACTTGACCAAGTTTACTGTGCTTGCCCACTTCTTGTTTATACTTATCATACCCAGTTCTTTATTCATAGACAAAGTAGTACTAGACTTACTCAGGCTTTATGTCTGACTCTATTTTTCTTTCGTCTTCTTTCTTCCGTTCCCCCCCCCCCAGGTCCTCAGGGAGGGAACACAGCAGCTTGACCAGCCTTAGCATCCAGCTTGAAGAAGAGAAATGTATTGCTTGGACTTTCCTGTTTTGAACTATGGCTTTGGACAATCACTATGAGGGCTTTGCAGTTTATCTATGTTTTACTTATGCTTCTTTAAATCATGTACTCAAGACAGATTATGAAAATATTATGTTATGTTTTTGGAAAGGATGTTGTTGTAACACGTATTTGACTTTATGAAATAAAAGTTTGTTGTTCTTCCGCTGTTTACAAATATGTGTTCTTATATCTGTCTTGTATATCTGTGACTTGTACTTATAAACCTCCACCAAAATTAGGGCATTCCCTTTGAGAGTGACCCTAACGGAGGTGGGGTGTTTCACTTGGTATCAGAGCATAGGTTTACCAGATAAGATAAAAAATTTTGAAAAATTGTTTTCAAAAAGGAAATTTAAAGAAGCATTTTTAAAAGAAAAATATTATTTTATTTTTAAAAGGTAAAGTCCACTTCCCAAAGCCATAGGTACTATCTCTTATCCTTCGTTTTGAATCTATCCTTTTTGTTTCAGCATGTCCCAAGATCTTAACTTGCCTGAAGGGGTGCCAATACCTGGTTGGTTTAGACGGTTCTTAGAAGCAAGGGCCACTCAGCCAGGTCCTACCATTCCTCCTCCCCCAGCGGAAGGAAATCATCCAGTTGCAGCGGCACCTTTTCCTCCACCTCCTCCTCGGGGAAACAATTTTGCTAAGATATGTAAAGATTTTAAAGCTATGGGAGGAAGGGATTTCCATGGAACTGAGTCCTTCGTGGCAGCTAGAAATTGGCTGAAAGAAACGGAGGACCTATTCATCATCTTCGAGGTAGAAGATAGGCAAAAAGTACAACTGGCGGTATGGCTATTGAAGGGCGAGGCTTCCTACTGGTGGGAAGTCACTAATGCTGAAAGACCAGTGGAGACATGGGAGGACTTTAGGGCAAGGTTTGAGACCAAATTTCTCTCAGATGCAGAAAGGAGTTTGCAGTTAGAAAATTTCCTATTTCTTAAACAAGGGGACAAGACTGTCAGAGAGTATGTCAATCAGTTTGATGAGCTGGCTAGGTTTGGGCTTGACCTAGTCAACACCCCGCACAAGAAGGCTCTCCGTTTCGTCAAAGGGTTGAATGAGCCATTACACAGTTTGGCCATGACCCATATACCCATGGGAGCCACGTATGAAAGATTGGTGCAAATGGCATTGCTGAATGAAGAGGATAAGGGCAAGAAGGAGACAAAGGCAGAAAGCTCTCAAGGGAAGAAAGAGGGTTTGCAGCCTAAGAAGGCGGACTTTAAGAAAGGCGGGAAAGGCAACAAAGAGAAGAGGAAGTGCAATTTCTGTGGCAAAGTGGGGCACTTAGTAAAGGAATGCCGGAAAAGGAAGGCCAAGGAGAATGGTGGGTGCTTTTCATGCGGTCAGACAGGCCACAGGGCTAAGGACTGCCCAAGGAAACGAGGACAGGGGCAGGGCGCTGGATCCACCCCAGGGGCACAGGTTCATGTGCTAGAAGCGCCACCATTGCAACAGCGAGGTATAAATACTTCTGTAGAAAGTGTAGTTTATCTTTATGATCACCCCGTTCGCACTTTATTTGATTCCGGCGCATCACACTCCTTTATCTCGTCCGCTTTAGTAGAATCTCTGCACCTAAAAACTAGTATGGTAGAGGACCCCTTAATTGTTTCAAACCCAATTGGGGGCCCAGCTCATTTGTCTATGATCTGTTTGGATTTGAAAATTTCTATTCTAAGTGTTGAATTTCAATGTAGTGCCTTTGTTTTGGGCTTTGCGGGGTATGGTTTGATTTTGGGTATGGATTGGCTATCCCGTAATGGGGCCATCCTTGATTGTGAGAAAAGGGTTGTTAGGCTCCTAACCCAGCTCGGTAATACTTTGGAAATTTCTTGTAATCCCTCGTATGCGGTTATGCTTAGTTATCTTGAATCGCTGGATGCCTCTGTTGAAAACTTGCAATCAGTTAGAGTGGTCCGGGAATATCCGGATGTCTTCGAAGAGGTGAAGGGCTTGCCTCCGAAGCGGGAAATAGACTTCCGCATATATCTTGTAGATAATGCAAAGCCCGTTGCGTTGCCCGTTAGACATATGGCTCCACGAGAAAGGAAAGAGCTCAGTAAACAGATTAAAGAGCTTCTAGAGAAGGGGTTCATTAGGAGGAGCATTTCAGAATGGGGCGCTCCGGTGGTGTTCGCTACAAAGGCGGATGGTTCACTCCGTCTATGTGTTGACTATAGGGAGCTCAACAAGCTAACGAAAAAGAATAGGCATCCTCTCCCTAGAATTGACGATTTATTTGACCAGCTTGTAGGAGCGTCTGTTTTCTCCCAACTCGATTTAGCAACCGGTTTTCATCAGCTAAGGGTGGCTGAAGATAGCATCGATAAAACGGCGTTCAGAACCCCAGACGGCTTCTTTGAATGGCTTGTCATGCCTTTCGGCTTGACAAATGCACCTGCTTACTTCGTGGACCTGATGAGTAGGGTATTTAGAGATTTCCTCAACAAATTCGTAGTGGTCTTTGTAGATGATACCCTTATCTTCTCAAAAAGTGAAGAGGAACATGCCCAGCACTTAAGGGCAATCATGGAAACTTTGCGAGTCCATCAACTAAAAGCCAAATTCTCCAAATGCCACTTTTGGAGAGAAGAGGTGAGGTTCCTTGGGCACATAGTATCCAAACAAGGGTTAGCGGTGGACCCTGCGAAGGTAGTAGCGGTACAGGATTGGAAGACACCAAGGAATGCAACTGAGGTCCGAAGCTTTCTAGGACTAGCAGGTTTCTATCGAAAGTTTATAAGGGATTTTGCGAAAATCTCAGCTCCGCTCACGAAATTGACCAAGAAGAATCTAGTGTTCAATTGGGACTTGGATTGCGAGTTTGCTTTCCAACGACTGAAAAGGGCTCTCACAACAGCCCCAGTTTTGACGCTGCCAGATGGGAGCAAGATGTTCACTGTTTATACGGACGCATGTGGGACAGGGCTAGGCGCCGTCTTAATGCAAGAAGGAAGGGTAGTAGCTTATGGCGGGAGGCAATTGAAGGTGCACGAAAAGAACTACCCAACCCACGATCTTGAGTTAGCCGCCATCGTCTTTGCACTCAAGTCTTGGCGACACTATCTCCTAGTTGAGAAGTTCGAACTTTACACTGACCATAAATCGTTGAAATATCTTTTCTCGCAGAAAGATCTTAACTTGAGGCAACAAAGATGGATGGAGTTTCTTGCCTCGTACGATTTCGAAATCTCCTACACTCCGGGCAAAGGCAACGTAGTGGCAGACGCGTTGAGCCGAAAGAAATTGACCCTAAGCCCGTTGTATGTTGAAAGACAAAGCCTAGAATTTATAGCCAGCTTCGACTTTAGGCCTTCCTCCGATTTCGTACCAGGCTTGCTAGCATCGCTCGAAGTGCGCCCAACTTTAGTGGATTCAGTAGGGACAGCACAACGCGAAGACCCTCAGCTTGTGGAAATAATTGATAGGCTAATTAGGGGTGAGACTTCAAGTCACCTCAACAGATACTCCATTGACGATAAGGGTGTACTAAGGCGAGACGGAAGACTATGCGTCCCACAAGCAAAAGATTTAGTGAAGAAGGTTCTCGAGGAAGCGCATCATTCCAAGATGACGATACACCCAGGCGGAGATAAAATGTACAAAGATATAAAAAGGACTTTCTTTTGGAACGGCATGAAAAAGGACGTGGCAGAGTTCGTTTCCAAGTGTATGGTGTGCCAACAGGTTAAGGCGGAACAGAAAAAGCCTGGCGGACTACTACATCCTCTGGAGGTCCCGCAGTGGAAGTGGGATAGCATCTCAATGGACTTCATCGATGGGCTTCCTAGGTCTAGGAGAGGCAACACTAGCATTTGGGTAATAGTGGATAGGCTTACTAAAAGCGCCCACTTTTTACCTGTCAAAAGTAAAAGAACTGCCTCATCCCTAGCATCACTTTATCTCAAGGAAATAGTTAGACTTCATGGGATACCATCTAGCATTGTTAGTGACCGAGACCCCATCTTCACCAGCGAATTTTGGCGGAGTCTGCAAGAAGCAGTAGGAACGCAGTTATGCTTGAGCACAGCCTATCATCCCCAAACCGACGGCCAAACAGAGAGAGTGAACAGAGTTTTGGAAGACCTTTTAAGGCTATGCGTCCTCGACTTCGGAGGGACATGGGAAGACCACCTTCCTTTGGTGGAATTTGCCTACAACAACAGCTATCAAGCAACCATAGGAATGGCGCCCTTCGAAGCTTTGTATGGGAGACCGTGCCGATCGCCCACTTGTTGGTGGGAGTCTACTGATAAGCTCATACTAGGACCAGACATGATCCGAGAGACTTCAGAGAAAGTAGACTTAATACGAAGAAGGATGAAGACGGCCCAAGACAGACAAAAGTCCTATGCTGACAGAAGGAGAACCGACCTTGAATTCGAGGTTGGAGACAGAGTTTTTCTCAAGGTATCACCGCTAAGAAACGTTGTTCGTTTTGGAACCACAGGAAAACTAGCGCCAAGATTCGTAGGGCCATTCCCTATTATCGAGAAGATTGGGAAAATGGCCTATAGATTAGAGCTACCCGAGAAGTTGGTTGGAGTCCACAACGTTTTTCACGTTTCACATCTCCGAAAATGTCTACATGAGTCAGCTGACGTGGTAGAGCCAAATATCCTCGATGAGGCCGAAGTGGAACGCGAAGCAACCATAAGAAAAGTTCCAACCCGCATCTTAGGAACGGAAGTGAAGAAGCTACGCAACCGTGAAGTCAAGCTCGTCAAAGTTCAGTGGAGCGACGCCGAGGGAGACGCGACTTGGGAAACTGAAGCTAGAATACGCACTGCCTACCCTTTTCTGTTCGAGGGTACATCCTTGATCTTTCTTTTTCCTTAAGTTGCGCTTTTATCTATCTTTTTAGGTATATTTCCTCGACCTTATCTTTTAGGTAGAATCTTATTGGATGGAAACATGTAGTTGAAACATGTTATGTATGATGGTTGCAAGTGGTTGCAAGTGATTGCTAGTGGTTGCTCGTGGTTGCATACACACACACAATCTAGGTTTTAGATCGGCTCAGTCACTTCATATTGCATATGCATATATGTTTGTATTCGTATGTGGTTGAACTTTAATGTGTTGTCATATGGATGTTGCATTTGTATTGAATGATTGTGCACTCATGTAGAATCAAGAAATAGGAAAATTTGCATACATAATGGATTCATGGCACTTACATAATTCGCATCAAGGAGGTCAACTGAATCAGTAGACCGTCTGATTTTGCATTAGATAAGTTCATATACACACACTTCGCATATGATCATGAAGCATTAGAAGTCTGTTAAGCACAATGGATGCTCGTGTTTGATGGATGAGTAGATGGATGATTGGATGTTAGGATATACATTCCTCCTAACTTGAAGATTTCGGGGACGAAATCCTTTTAAGTGGGGGAGAATGTAACACCCTGAAAATTCTATAACTGTGAAATTAGCAAATTAAAGTATAATTAATCTGAAATCAAAGAACTAAGGGAAACGGGATACGCCATTGCGTTCGTCTCGGAAAAAATACGCGAAATAGAGTCCGAGTTTTCGAAAAACGGAGTCCGTATGAAGAAGATATGGCCTTCGGAAGTTTTGAATTAAATTTAAAATTCAAACAGAATAAAATAATAATTAAAAACGGGGCCCAGTGGGCCAGGGCGGATAAACACCCGCCTAGGCCACCCAGGTCGACTGGGCTGTCGACCTGGGCTACCCATGTCGACAGGGCTGTCGACAGCCCTGTCGACAGGGGTATCGACCTGGTCGAGCCCAGTCAACCTGGCTGGCCAGGTCTGTGTTTGGTCGAATTTCTGTGGTCTGCTTTGTCATTAGGGATAGGTGGCGGGGTTTTATTGGTCTCTCTATCTAATGAATGGCTATGATCTAACCTAGCAACATCAATGGTCCTAATCAATTCCTAACCTCTATATAAACAACCCTAGACTAAACCCTAATCTATTCATTCAAATTAAGAACATAGCCGCCATGTTGCTGAGGAACGACTAAGAGTAGCCGCCGACTAGAGAGAGAATTAGAAAGAAAGTTCTAAAGCCTAAAGCAATTCAAGCAACCTAAAGCCAATCAATTCAACAAAGGAATCATATCTCTTAATTTGAGAATTCGCCGCAACCATTGTATGTAGAGTATTACTTTGGTATAATAAACAACTGTGTTGATGTGTATGCTTGAATTGTGGCGATGGAAGTAATTCATGTTTGTGAAAAATTATGTTATTCATTATAAAGAACTACATGCGGTAGTTCTATGCAAATATACGTTTGGAATATTGCGCAAATTATGTAATCTATGTTGAAGCTACATGTATGTAGTTGAGTGAAATTTATGCAAGTTTGGGGCTTTGTTATTATGTCGTCATGATGTATACTTTGTGCATAAATCGTTTTGCAAGCAATTGAGACAAGTTTGGTTGTTATAGTTCATATGAAACTATGTCGGAATTTTGACACCATAATCCATGTATTAAGTCATGCTTATGAATATGGCTAGGCTATGAATGATATTTGGCATAATTGAAATCTATGAATTAAGTCTATCTTGTTTAAAAGAATTATATGATGACATATGTGAGACATGGCTAGGTTAGACTCAAAAATCCCTTTTTGCAAGTTTAAAGCAAACACCATGATTAGGAATATTTATGCATAATTATATTTATACCATCGTTATGTGATTAGACTTAAACCATGATTAAGTTGAACTATGCTTTTGTGTTAGTAACAAAGTATCCCCTTTTTAAACATGTAGAAACCTTATGAACATGACTTGTTTATGTTTATGCCATGAACAAATTGAACTTTACCTATGCCATGCTTATGTTTGACATTATGCCATGTTTATGCTAGAAGTATTTATGCCATGCTTATGTTTGACATTATGCCATGTTTATGCTAGGAATATTTATGACATGTTTATGTTTGACATTATGCCTAAATAAGAATATAGGTTCATGTTGTAGTTAAACCTATGCAAGTTCACATGCTTTGATTCATGTCACCTATGTCACCACTATGCAAGTACACCAATTTCTATTTTGTGTTTCCAATGTCGTATTGCAAGTTCATGCGCTCACCTTCCCCTCTTTGTGTATACGCCATAAGCCTCCCCTTTTCGCATGGCTAAATTGGGCTTTAAAAGGCTAAGCCCAATATATATATATAAACGGACGTGTAAAACGGGGGAAAATAACGTTGGGTTAAAAATTAATTAATGAATGAAAATATAAAATAGAAGGGCCCAAATTCAAGTATGGGTTGGGCCCATGGTTGGTGTAACCTTTACATCATTAACTTAATAATGGGCCGCAAATATTTACATATAAGAAATAAAGAAGAATGAAAAGATATGTAAATGTAGAAAATACGATGTGTTTAACCCGAGGTTGGATTGAGTTGTGATGTAAACCTGCCCGGAACCGCCCGGCTGTCCAGTAGTCACAACAATACCTATCCAATGTGGGAGGTTAAACATGGAGCCCAGCAAGGACACGAGGTTAGACTGAGTTGTGGCGTAAGACTGCCCGGAACCAACCGGCAACAGGCAGCCACAACAATACCTGTCTAATGTGAGAGGTCAGGGCCTTAATAAGACAATTAAGGCCGAGTCAGGATTGTTAGGATTAAGTGAACTAAAGACTTAATCAAAATGGAACATGCTAAACTAAACGGACTGGTGGGGGTTAGGTAGGAAACACTTAACCAACTTAGCATGTTGGCTAGAGATAGAAAACCTAGTAACGGGGGACCCTTTTCAGCAGTAACCCTAAAAGGTGTATCAGGATACCCTGAAACTAGGCAGGGTGGGGCACGATTACTGGGCTGATTGTAAGAGGTCAAATCGACGGCGGTGGTGTAGCAGTGTAGGTTCTAACGGAGAGCGGGCGTGCACACACTCCGGAGCAGAAAAATAAGGCACTGGACACCAGTAGCATACCTGTGCACTCTAAGGTTGTGTCGGGTTGCCACTATGGGACTTGATACACCCCATGGTGGGACCAGCATAGGTAACTACAGACATCGGGGGCCGTAAGACACATGTAACTATGCGAGTAGGAGCCGATCATTATTGAATGGATCACATCACCCTGATCATGGGGTGCCAGTGGGAAACTAGTTTATATGGGTTCAAAGATTAACAGGGGGTACGATAGTATATTCGACCCTAGACAACTTGACCAAGTTTACTGTGCTTGCCCACTTCTTGTTTATACTTATCATACCCAGTTCTTTATTCATAGACAAAGTAGTACTAGACTTACTCAGGCTTTATGTCTGACTCTATTTTTCTTTCGTCTTCTTTCTTCCGTTCCCCCCCCAGGTCCTCAGGGAGGGAACACAGCAGCTTGACCAGCCTTAGCATCCAGCTTGAAGAAGAGAAATGTATTGCTTGGACTTTCCTGTTTTGAACTATGGCTTTGGACAATCACTATGAGGGCTTTGCAGTTTATCTATGTTTTACTTATGCTTCTTTAAATCATGTACTCAAGACAGATTATGAAAATATTATGTTATGTTTTTGGAAAGGATGTTGTTGTAACACGTATTTGACTTTATGAAATAAAAGTTTGTTGTTCTTCCGCTGTTTACAAATATGTGTTCTTATATCTGTCTTGTATATCTGTGACTTGTACTTATAAACCTCCACCAAAATTAGGGCATTCCCTTTGAGAGTGACCCTAACGGAGGTGGGGTGTTTCACACATGCTTTACCTCACGTAGACAAGAAATCTGAACACCTATATCGTAGATCTACATTCTTTGTCTTCAAATCTTGAATCATAATTCCTGAAAACTGTATTCTTATTTCTAAAAGATTTGGAGAAGAAAGAAAACGATAGAGCATTGGCATCGTCTAAGAAAATATGAGCTGGAGCCTAGGCTATCCAAGTCTACTTATAGGTGTACAGGAGATTCTGGTCCATCGGATTAAATATAATAAAATCCGAACTGTAAAGATAAAAAATTAACGTCAATTGGCTCGAATATGGGTTGACCTGGACCCTTTGTGTGTCGACCCACCTCTAGGGTGCATCGACCCCTAGGTCGACCTGCATATGGTCTGGGTCGACCCATGACCTAGGTCATATACGTTAGTTTTGTTAAGAATAATTTTTTTATTTAATTTTGGTATTTAACGTTCGTTTTCTTTCCTCATATTACTTATGCAAATTATTTTAACCCATTTATAACGTATACCCAACATTTAAATTTCAATCTTATGGCATATATAAGCGTATAATTTTTCAAACATTATACGTTAATAGATGCATAATAAATGTAATTATTAACGCTATCAATTTATTGGTTCCTTCCTTTTTAATATATATTCAAATTTAAAATGCAGTTATCCTCTTAACTATTTTTCATTCATTCCACATTAATTAATTTCCGCCCTTAAATTACACTTTAATTTCAAATTTTGAATTTATGTGTATATAATTATGCATAACTTTATTTCTTTTCAAAATTCAAATAGAGTTATGTCGACATTTATTTCTTACTCATTTTGATTGATTGCAAGTTACCTTTGAAATATATATATATATATATATATATATATATATATATATATATATATATATATTTATATATATATATATATAACTACACACACATACACATATTTTCACATATACATGTATGTATACACACACACACACACCCCCCCCTATATGTATAATTTTATTCATATGCACACACACACAAACACACACACACACACACACACACATATATATATATATATATATAGTTCTCAAAACATACATCTCTTTAGTCGTCTCTCTAAATTTAAAAACGTCACATGACGTTGGAGGGACTCAAACTCCTAACCTCCACCTTGCGAAGTGCATGCCTTACCAACTCACTTAACTTAGCTTTTATTCACAAGACTAAAAACATTATTAGCTATCGTTTGTATTTGTGTTCGTCTTCTATCTTCTTTTTCACATTTGTTATAAAACTTCGTTTAGAGATATCTTCTTTGTTTTAAATCCGTTTTCTACAAACCATAGGTCTAAATTGATCAGAAAATCGTCACGGATGGAATGACGCTAGTTCCGAGACCAAATTATGAAAAAATTTACAATGTTTTATTTTATTATTTAATTAAAAATGCGGGGTGTTACATTTTCCCACCATTAGAAAATTTCATCTCCGAAATTTGGTAAGGGTAAAATTAAGTAATTCATCGCATAATTTACAATCATCATGTTTACATCCAATTTTGCAACCATTAATACACTTGTGCAAAGTGTAACACATCATAATAATACATGATGCCTAAGCAGTACCTCCTATATAAATGCAAATTTTCTTGATCACCCTTTTGAAAAAATGATGCACGCATCCTAAATGTACTGGGAATTTCTATAAGAATGCAATATTTTGAAAATCAAAACACTTTTCATCCAATTTTTCCTACGCTCTTACAGGGTAAGAGAGTAGTTCATCCAATCTTTGAATCCCATCCTTGCCAACAAACTTTAAATTTCTGAATTTAAAAAAATTTAATTTCCTGAATTTGATTTCTTATGTTAGAAAGAGGTAGAGAATGGAAAAACACATATTTCCATCTACTTTTAAGTACTTTTTCCCCATACTTAGAAAAAATAGGGTGTGTTCGGTTTATATATTTTTATTTTGAGTTTTCAGGCATACAAAGTACGAATAATGCACATATATCGTGAAAAATGATTTTTTTACAAAACAAAGTTAACAGATAAAACCAAAAAAACTTTTACTACTTTCCATGTTTTAAGAAACAACGGAAGGACGATATCAATTTCATCCATTGTCCCTCCTCTCCCTTCCTGTCACTGCCTCCTTCTTTGATCCATCACCTCTGCTATACTTCAATTTTTTATAACTTTCATAATTAATTCTGAAAACTAAAAAAAAACCGAAAATGAACCAAACACTACCTTAATTCTAATTTTACAAAAATTCATATTTTCTGTTCCAAGTATAGTTTATATAAGGAAAAAAAATCTTTTTAGTTTTCGAAACTTACCTTGAAAGAATTCATTTTCTTTTATCGTTCTCAATTTTTGCAGTTGTCATCATTCTTTGTCTTCTTTTAGTTGTTCATTTTTTATCTCCTTTTTCATTTTACTCACAATATCCTACATTTTTGTTCTTACCCAGCGACCACTTCAGACACATAGGAAGAAATATCCAACAAACCATTTTATTTTTCTAAAATATAACACTACATAGGAATGCAGGTCTATGCTAAAAGAATACTTTCCTACTTCCTTAAAAGGTGCTAAAAAGGGTTTCTATCAATTTGTAACGGCCCGCAAATCCGTACCAATTTGAGCTGACTAATATCCTACACATCCAACTCAAAGTGTACGAAAATACAGATCTTTAATAGAAAGAAATAAGAGGATAAGAAAGATAAGATAGAACTAAAAGAATAGAAGAAGAAGAAGAACATCAAAATCTAAACAGTATCAGAGTAAACACGAATCTCACAGCAGAACGAATAAAATATATATTATATAACACTTTGAAATACAAATCTGAATTTGTATATACATACCATATCAGAATATAACTCATATTCATCACAGCAAAAATAATCACTAATAACTAGCGGTGAAGCTTCCGGCTTTGAGCTCCTCCAAGTGAATCTGCAAAGCCTGAACACTTGACTGCACGTACAAATTTGGGCACCCAAGAGTTTAGGGAAAACAAACAAAATAAACTCTGGGTCTGTCATGGGGCGAGTTTGAGTAAACTCCAACCATATTGTTTAACTTTAAAAATCCTTTTGAAAGAAACGGTAATAGTAAGACCAACCTACACATAAACATGGACGGTTTTTACCTTACTATAACCAAAACATCTTGATATCAAAATCCAGTGATATTATAATAATGTCTAATCAAATAAATAACCAAATAGCAGAACGCTTGCATCTCACGCTCCACATACATAGTATAAAATCAAAAACCGCATGGCGCTTATTGGAGATTGGATTCCAACTATGACAAGGTATGGGACCACCTCCCGATCAGTGTACTCTAGAGGGGATACACGGGGGTTCAACAAGAACATCTTCCAACCCGGCCCACACATGACCGACCACTCATTTAGCTTGAGTGTATCGAATATATTGTCACCCATGGTTGTTAGCCATCCAACCGTAATCTGAAGATACAGAAACGAAAGAAGAATAAATATGAATTTTCTCTAGACTGGTGACAATACACCCTGCTTGGGTATGGCCCAACTAGCCATGCCGCCTGCCCGATTTCTATCATTTCCCGGTTGTGAGGCTAGAGGCTACGTCTATCTTCAGAACATTTAATCACCATTCACATTGAATGCCACATCATCAGACCTATCGAATCACTAGTTGATTTCGCAGAAATATTACAGGTATAAAAGCTAACAGAAACGAATTTCTCCGCCACTAGACATAATATCCTGAAAGATCGTCTTATGTGATCTGTTAGGAATACTCTGTCAGACATTCGTCCATACAAGTTGTCCTGGGACTGGACAAACAGAAAGCACCATTCTGGAACAGAACGACCCTTGCACTTCACTCCGTCTTCAATTATCTTCAGCAGAATCTAATTCGCAGAGCTTATGCCTATACGGAGTGGTTTTCGGATATTATATCCAACCGGTCTCTCTGTATTGACAATGATGGTCAAAACACTTCGATAGTCGGTTATTTATCTATCGAAGTAAAACAAACATTCATTCAAATGTAAAACTAAACATCACACAATCACGGGCACTTTTTGTTTAACATTCGTTTTATCATTTAAATTTCCATATCTGACTAGATATTTCTCAAACCCCGTTTTAGTCTTTTCACACTTCTTGGAAAACATTCCCAGTTATTATAAACTCTTATTCTCCCATGTTCTAGAAAATATATGTTATTTAAGTTTGAAAACATTTCCATTCTTTTTACATTCTTTATTTTCTATGCTTGGATAATATACCCTACCTACATCGGAAAATATTTCCAATTTCATTATAAACATTTTAATCTGCCAAACGTTCATTTTTAAAACATTATTCACTTTAAAATGTGAATATCATTCTTATTATAGAAATCTAAACACCCTTATCAAATATCTCTTTCATAATTTTATATTCCCATTCTACTTTATAAATTCTGTTTCTAAGTCGCGTCTTGTTAAATCAATATCAAGTGTATAACTAAATATTGATTACATATCCTATTATAATTTAATGGTTTAAACTAGATATTAACTATCCTATCAGATTATAACTCCTAAAAATAATTTACTTTAATACATTCGACATCGTAGAATTATAGTTCCAATTCCGAATAGTGTTATTTAGTTCTAATCATATTCCAAACATCGAAATGGTTTTCATCGTTTTCTGAAACGATTTTCCAATTTCTCTTTCTAAACTTATTCTTATATTTATTTGGATAAACACCGTGACTTATTACTTTAGAATAAGTGGATTTCAAACCAAACTGTTTACATTCCCTAGGGAGTAGTGCTATATATAAAACAATTGCGCTTAAGCTTGGTCAACAACGCTAATTTATTGTTATAGTTCAAAAACTTGTCATACGCTGTAATATTCCCCTTTATAACTAATCTCGACATAATAGTCACGCTTAAGCCATGTCAACAACGTTACTTTTATCGTTATAGTTCAAATACTTGCAATATGCTGCTATATTCCAGTTTATAACTAATCTCGACATCTCTTTTCGTTACAACTAATACCATTCCTTGACAATAGTGAAGCCGTTCAAGTTGGGGTATTTTAATTACCTCTCAGACCTTGATCAACAACATTCTTATCTTAGAATAGATATAAGTTTGTAACTCTAACCCCTTATACTTTATAATCCGTCAAATCGTACGTCTTGCTATATTTTTAATATGGTTTTATAACGCCATATCTTTTATTTGAAAACTCAGTCGTTCACAACTATTTATTTAAATACTAACTCTTTGTTGCGTCTTCGTTATACAATTATATTTATAACTTCTTCTACCAAAATACATTTACATTCTTTGTCTCTTGAAATTTTACTTTTATTTGAGCCATTTTACTTATTGCAAGTAACATATCATCACTAATTCAATAGCATCCTAAATGCGGTCCATTTAAGAAACAATCATTAAATTAAAAATAATTTAAAATATATTTTACTTCATTATTGCTGAAGTAAACAATTTACTTCATCATTAATCTAAAATAGATTGGTTGCTTATGGTATATAAACAATAACTAATTATATTGGTTAAATAGTTATTTAAGACCTCATTAACTTAAAAAGGGTAAATAATAAGGAATCTTCTTAATTTTTGATCGGTTTACCACTAAGTTATTTTCATTAGGTTATTTGAAGACCAATTAATCCAAAAATCATTTTCCAAATAAATAGTTGATTTATTCAACTTCATTCTATCAGTAAGTTCGTTAACTGATTTTAATTACTTCTTACCATTCGATTAATGTAATTAATCTAATAATATTTCTTAACTGTTTTCTTTAAAATAATTATCCAAATTATTTACTCGCGGAGTAATTACAGCTTAATACTTATTTAAATGTCAAAGAATCGTTTATATTTACTTTATAAAATGAACTATAAAATACCAGTTTATAATAGAACTTCTATTATAATTTAAACTTCGCTTAAATTATATAAAAATACAATTTTAATACTAACTTCGTTGATTTGCCTGACGACAAATCAACGTCTTAACAAAAAGATGGATTTATGGTCGTCTGCTGCCACTTCCTTAATCGATATCGTTTATTGATCGAATCAAAACAAATGTTGAATTTCCATTCAACATCAATATCTACACAAGGTTTAAATGTCATTTGGGTTCAAACAGACAGTACATATAAATATTGAGGAATCCGGTTGGATTCCTCCAACCGGTTTCCTGCATCCATAGATGTTAGTCAACAAAATTATCACTAATTCCATACTAGGGAATATGATAATCGATCAGTATCCAGTCAATGATGTGTATATATGCAACGATATATATATTTCAACCAATTTTATTGTAATCTACCTAAATGACCATCACACAACATTCAACCAATATTAAAATATAATTATAATATTTAAAAAGAAATCAGAGTTAGTGAGTTACTCACCATTGCGCGTTAAACGTTAAATAACGATTAGTGTCATTTGATTATGCCCAACGTTTTAATCTGCCATAATTCAAACATGCCTTAAATGGTTCCTATAAGCTTCGTGTTGTAGCCTGCATCCATACGATCTCAGCGAACCTTGTTTCGTCAAATTTTGATAACGTACGCCCTTTTAAACTCAGCTCCGTCTTCGTACCCGACCCGCACACAACAGAACTCCATCATGATTCGACATACCCAAGTACTTCAGCATTTAGACATACCAAATTACTTCTGCAATTTGTCTCAACGCAACTCGTATACTGTTCTCCACTGTTTTGATTCTTCACAATCCATTTAAACTAATCCACAGGCCTTTATAGTGTATGCGACAGTCCTCCTCCTTCTTAGAATAACGCGGCTCTGGTAATTTTTGGAACTGCCATCTCCAGTACAATGTTTAACACCACTGCCACTTTCCCTCACTCCAGTACCATGTTTTAACGCCATCTGTTTTCATGTTATGGATCCACGCCTTAAACCATGCAAAACATGGTTAGCTTAAGTACCAAAACAAATTCGTCCCCTCTCATTTCCAACGCAATCTTAGAACCAAATTTTTCCTTCCCCCCCCCCCCCCACATGCTTTTCACGGCTACACCAACGCGTCCACAGCTTCCAGCTGCCATCATTGCATGGTTATACCCCTCCACGTTGCATAGTATTTTGCTCATCATTTAATAAACGCAGCAACATATGTTAGCTTCCACTTCCGCTAATCCTCTCCTCACGTCAAAACAAGACCACTCCATCACCATTCTAGAGCCTCCAAAACAAGCCCGCATGCCACCTTATCATTCGCGGTTTCAGCTTGCAACCACTTCCATGCTTGTTTTCCACGTTCCTTATACTCTTCCTTTTCTAACCAATGTATTCCGCACATTATTCCCCCCTTCACCGTATAGACTCTTCACTTGTTATGAACTTTGAACTCCTCACTTCCAGTAATTCACTCTATTCCCAAAAACTTCATGCCCACTACACCCACTACATATAACACATTACTTACATATTTGGTTTCCTTCTTACTACTGTCTCACGCCTCCATCCAAACCCAAACGTTGCAGCCTCCAAGAAATACTACAACAAATCATCAACATTAATATACGCCGACTCCGCCCTATTTCGCTACGATGCGAGCGTCGCTTCCCTGACCAGAGATGAGCGCACTCCGGCAACCGGAGCTCCCAGCGTTGGTGAACTCAACTGCGACAGCCCCATCACCATTCAGGCACCCAGTTGCTCGTTTGTTTAGTTTCTGGAGTTTTCGAATGTGAGGAGCGAACCTGTGGTTTAGGTTTTTATAATTTGTCTTGCTTTTGAAAAAATGATCCAGACGCAAGTATTTATTACCTTACGAAGTCGTGGTTGCCCAGGTTTAGGGTACGCATAGAATAGGATAGATTTACTGCGCGAATCCTTAGGCATGTGTTGATAGATGCCTTCAATGTCGTACGTAGAAGGTTACTTAGAGGAGAAGGACTAGGGGGTCAAAGGTTTTCAGGTATACGGTGTAAATATTTGTACAGAGATTTTATACAGTAGCCTGCATTGGTGCAGTGATGTGAAAATTCAGGCAGACAACACATTAGAGGCAGTAGGTTAGGATACGAAGAAGGTTATGTGTATAATTCAATAGATTAGAAAACCACTTGCAACTAAATTCATACACGTGCCTACCTGTAGATCTTAAAAATTCATTTAATTGCAAATATACTCCATACAAAATTACGACAAAAACGAAGGCCTGATGCAAAATTATCAGATGAAAAGCCAGCATAAGTAGATTTAAGTAAATATAGGGTCTGCTTGCATTTGCATTATGTTTTCATTTCCTAGTGCTGTGTGGATTTCGATAGGAATAGGCTAGCCTTGGTCTTCATATACATGTGCTTATAGATTTTGAACAGAAATGGTTCAAACTAGGCATGTGCTCTTCCATATTGTACACGTCGGCAGTGACTTTAGGCTTGATCATTGATAGGTTTAGCATGGGATTTGATGAGAGAACACATTGGGTAATGGTTTAGGCATGATGTATGGTCTGCACGTTTTACTTCAGTGCAAAGAATATGTTTTTATTATATATTTATTAAAGGTATCCATTTCGTAAAATTTCATTCGTTTCCAAACCGCTATCAATAAAAATAAAAATACTGTCGTGTCCAGCGAGATGCCACGGGCACAAAAATATAATAATATCGGTAGGTTAACTCATATTGTGAAACCCCAAAATATTGATATAGGGTGCAAAACACTCCAAATAAATAGTTGCATATTTAATAAATTAAAAATTACTGTAAAATTCTAAAAATTAAGTTATAACTACATCTCAAAAGAATCTTGTCTAAATTTGAAACCAGTATCTAGTTATATCAAATAAATTGTTATAGTTGATAAACGATTCTATAGCGACTATTAGGAAATTTGTTTTGGACATAACTCACAATCTGTAACACGAAATCTTGGTTTTTCACTTCCGTTAGAAAGATATAGTTCAACAAATTCAAACGTTTATTATTTTACAGAAATCCGATTTAAAACGAATTGTATATACTCAGTTTAAGTTCAGAACATCAAATTACGAACTGCCGCGATATTACGGGTTTGATTATATTTAATATACATTTTTATACGTTCAACTTTGTTTTAATTAATATATAAATCCATTTATATTATGAATTCAATATTTAAACTGATTTAAATATTCAACTACAAACTGATAAAAATGCAGGACGTTACATTCCTTCCCCCTTAAAAGAATTTCGTCCCCGAAATTACTAAGGTCGGAAAAATGTTACAATTCATATTATGACCAGATTAAAAATCTTCTATTTAATTTCTAAAATTTGGTCTTCAATGGAACCGATTAATTTTAATTAAAATTAATTTCTTCTTATTAACAAATACTTTCAGAAATTCTAAAAATTTCCTAGTAGCTTAAATTTTCGAAGGATTTCGCCAGCGTCTCCTCAACACGGCTCATTCGGTACTACTACAACTTGCCACTCTAGGCCTTCTCCAATCCAAAAGAAAATCAAACAGCCAAACGTCTTGCCAAACAGACTCATAAATCTCATACCCATATAAATATAAACGTGTACCTTCTCTGTTGGGCATTCATCTCTATGTCTGCCATCTGCTATCAAATCAGCATACATCCAAACATTTCCAACTGATCTCCCATCTAATCCTTCACTTTTACCAAGCCAATATTTCATTTCATAAATTCACCAAGTTTAATTTTATCTAAATACGATTTCCACTTACTTGGTTTCAATTCAACTCCAATTTTATTCAACTTAGTTAAGTTTTTATTTATTTTCTTCATAAGTAAATTTTAAATTCCAGAATTCAAACTCCTAGGGTTTTTATTTCAAATTAGTTTGAAATATATATATATACATATATATTTCACATAATAATAGCAAATTCAAAATATTTGAATTTTCTGAACAACTTGCTTTCTCAAAACAACCCAAAACAAAATCTTGGGTAGTAATCCATCACTTATAAACTCGAAAATGAACACCGACGATGCTGCGCAATCATCATCGGAATTATTTTCCAGCGATCAAAGTGAGTTCAGTACTATATTATTTTCAAAACTCATTTTATAACACTTCCAATTTGAATTTTACTTCAAAATATCTTTCACAGCACTTAGAAAACAATTTCAAATCTTCTAGGATTTTAAAATTCCCATATATTTAATCCAAACATTATTTCCAACTCTTTTCCAATTTTCTAGAGTTTTATTTCAATTTTGGTTTTAAATTCAGATTCAGTTCATCTGATTTTGCATATAATAATTATATTATATTTCGATTGGTTATTTATATAACCAACTCAATTACAAATCTTATTCGAACATAATAATGATCACACATCCAATATATTATAATAATATCAAGTTATATACTTCTTTTTATATCAAAATATATTTTGGGTAAAATTATTTCATTTACCCTCTTTCCAAAACATATTGTGTCGAATTACCCTGTTCAAGAGTTTAGAAACACCTATCAACACAGTTTGCATTACCGTTTCGACCAGAATTCTTAAACCACTCGACTGACCAATCAACACAGTATAAAACAGTTTTTATATTAATTTACAAATACGCGCTCATATATATACACTCATACTCAATCTAGGGTATTACCAACCACATCTCTATTGAGTTACACCACAGAGCCAAGGTAATTACTTAAACTTCAGCTTTGATACCAACTATAACGGCCTGTAAATCCGTACCAATTTGAGCTGACTAATATCCTACACATCCAACTCAAAGTGTACGAAAATATAGATCTTTAATAGAAAGAAATAAGAGGATGAGAAAGATAAGATAGAACTAATAGAATAGAAGAAGAAGAAGAACATCAAAATCTAAATAGTATCAGAGTAAACACGAATCTCACAGCGGAATGAATCAAATATATATTATATAACACTTTGAAATACAAATCTGAATTTGTATATACTTACCATATCAGAATATAACTCATATACATCACAGCGGAAATAATCTCTAATAACTAGCGGTGAAGCTTCCTGCTTTGAGCTCCTCCAAGTGAATCTGCAAAGCCTGAACATTTGACTGCCCGTACAAATTTGGGCACCCAAGAGTTTAGGGAAAACAAACAAAATAAACTCTGGGTCAGTCATGGGACTGGTGTGAGTAAACTCCAACTATATTGTTTAACTTTAAAAATCCTTTTGAAAGAAAGGGTAATGGTAAGACCAAACCATACATAAACATGGACGGTTTTTATCTTACTATAACCAAAACATCTTGATAACAAAATCCAGTTATATTATAATAATGTCTAATCAAATAAATAACCAAATAGCAGAACACTTGCATCTCACGATCCACATACATAGTATAAAATCAAAAACCGCATGGCGCTTATTGGAGATTGGATTCCAACTATGATAAGGTATGGGACCACCTCCCGATCAGTGTACTTTAGAGGGGATACACTGGGGTTCAATAAGAACATCTTGCAACCCGGCCCACACTTGACCGACCACTCATTTAGCTTGAGTGTATCAAACATATTGTCACCCACGCTTGTTGGCCATCCAACCGTAATCCGAAGATACAGAAAGGAAAGAAGAACAAATATGAATTTTCTTTAGACCGGTGACAATACACCCTGCTTGGGTATGACACAACTAGCCATGCTGCCTGCCCGATTTCTGTCATTTCCCGGTTGTGAGGGAAGAGGCTACGTCTATCTTCAGAACATCTGATCACCATTCACTTTGAATGCCACATCATCAGACCTGTCGAATCACTAGTTGATTTCCCATAAATATTACAGGTATAAAAGCTAAGAGAAACGAATTTCTCCGCCACCAAACATAATATCCTGAAAGATCGTCTTATGTGATCTGTTAGGAATACTCTGTCAGACATTCGTCCATACAAGTTGTCCAGGGACTGGACAAACAGAAAGCACCATTCTGGAACAGAATGACCCTTGCACTTCACTCCGACTTCAATTATCTTCAGCAGAATCTAATTCTCAGAGCTTATGCTTATACGGAGTTGTTTTCGAATAGTATATCCAACCGGTCTCTCCGTATTGACAACGATGGTCAAAACACTTCGATCATCGGTTATTTAACTATCGAAGTAAAACAAACATTCATTCAAACGTAAAACTAAACATCACACAATCACGGGAGCTTTTTATTTATCATTCATTTTATTATTCAAATTTCCATATCTGACTAGATATTTCTCAAACCCCTTTTAGTCTTTTCACACTTCTTGGAAAATATTCCCAGTTATTATAAACTCTTATTCTCCCATGTTCTAGAAAATATATGTTATTTACGTTCGAAAACATTTCCATTCTTTTTACATTCTTTATTTTCTACGCTTGGATAATATACCGTACCTACATTGGAAAATATTTCCAATTTCATTATAAACATTTTAATCTGCCAAACGTTCACTTTTTAAACATTATTCACTTTAAAATGTGAATATCATTCTTATTATAGAAATCTAAACACCCTTATCAAATAACCTTTCATAATTTTATATTCCCATTCCACTTTATAAATTTTGTTTCTAAGTAACTTCTTGTTAAATCAATATCAAGTGTATAACTAAATATTGATTACATATCCTATTATAATTTATTGGTTTAAACTAGATATTAACTATCATATCAGATTATAATCCCTAAAAATAATTTACTTTAATACATTCGACATTGTCGAATTATAGTTCCAATTCCGAATAGTGTTATTTAGTTCTAATCATATTCCAAACATCGAAATGGTTGTCATCGTTTTCTGAAACGATTTTCCAATTTCTCTTTCTAAACTTATTCTTATATTTCTTTGGATAAACACCGTGACTTATTAGTTTAGAATAAGTGGATTTCAAACCAAACTGTTTACATTCCCTAGGGTGTTGTGCTATATATAAAACAATAACGCTTAAGCTTGGTCAACAACGCTAATTTATCGTTATAGTTCAAAAACTTGTCATACGCTGTAATATTCCCCTTTATAACTAATCTCGACATAACAGTCGTGTTTAAGTCTAGTCAACAATGTTATTTTATAGTTGTAGTTCAAATACTTGCAATATGCTGCTATATTCCAGATTATAACTAATGTCGACATCTCTTTCCGTTACAACTAATACCAATCCTTGACAATAGTGAAGCCGTTCAAGTTGGGGTATTTTAATTACCTCTCAGACCTTGATCAACAACATTCTTATCGTAGAATAGATATAACTTCGTAACTCTAACCCCTTATACTTTATAATCCGTCAAATCGTACTTCTTGCTATATTTTAAATATGATTTTATGATGCCATATCTTTTATTTGAAAACTCAGTCGTTCACAACTATTTATTTAAATATTAACTCTTTGCTGCGTCTTCGTTATACAATTATATTTATAACTTCTTCTACCAAAATATGTTTACGTTCTTTGTCTCTTGAAATTTTACTTTTATTTGAGCCATTTTACTTACTGCAGGTAAATAATTTACTTCATTATTGCTGAAGTAAATAATTTACTTCATTATTGCTGAAGTAAATAATTTACTTCATCATTAATCTAAAATAGATTGGTTGCTTATGGTATATAAACAATAACTAATTATATTGGTTAAATAGTTATTTAAGACCTTATTAACTTAAAAAGGGTAAATAATAAGGAATCATCTTAATTTTTGATCAGTTTACCGCTAAGTTATTTTCATTAGGTTAATTGAAGACCAATTAATCTGAAAATCATTTTCCAAATAAGCAGTTGATTTAATCAACATCATTCTATCAGTAACTTCGTTAACTGATTTTAATTACTTCTTACCATTAGATTAATGTAATTAATCTAATAATATTTATTAACTATTTGCTTTAAAATAATTTTCCAAATTATTCACTCGCGGAGTAATTACAGCTTAATACTTATTTAAATGTCAAAGAATCGTTTATATTTACTTTATAAAATGAACTATAAAATACCATTTTATAATAGAACTTCTATTATAATTTAAACTTCGCTTAAATTATATAAAAATATAATCATTATACTAACTTCGTTGATTCGCCTGACGGGAAATCAACGTCTTAACAAAAAGATGGATTTATGGTCGTCTGCTGCCACTTTCTTAATCGATATCGTTTATTGATTGAGTCAAAACAAATGTTGAATTTCCATTCAACGTCAATATCCACACAAGGTTTAAATGTCATTTGGGTTCAAACAAATAGTACATATAAATATTGAGGAATCCAGTTGGATTCCTCTAACTGGTTTCCTGCATCCACAGCTGTTAATCAACACAATTATCACTAATTCCATACTAGGGAATATTATAATCGATCAGTATCTAGTCAATGATGTGTATATATGCAACGATATATATATATATATATTTCAACCAATTATTTTGTAATCTAACTAAACGACCATCACACAGCATTCAACCAATATTAAAATATATTTATAATATTTAAAAAGAAATCATAGTTAGTGAGTTACTCACCTTTGCGCGTTAACCGTTAAATAACGATTTGCGTCAGTTGATTATGCCCGACGTTTTAATCTGCCATAATTCAAACACGCCTCAAGTTGTTCCTATCAGCTTCGCCGTGCAACTTGCACCGATACAATCCCAGCGAACCTTATTTCATCAAATTTTGATAAAGTACGCCCTTTTAAACTCAGCTTCGTCTTCGTACCCGACCCGCACACAACAGGACTCCATCATGATTCGACATACCCAAGTACTTCAGCGTTTAGACATACCAAAGTACTTCAGTGTTTTGTCTCAACGCAACTCCTACACTGTTCTCCACTGTTTTGATTCCTCACGACCCATTTAAACTAATCCGCAGGCCTTTATAGTGTATGCGATTGTCCTTCTCCTTCTTAGAATAACGCAACTCCGGTAATTTTTGGAACCGCCATCTCCAGTACAATGTTTAACGCCACTACCACTTTCCCTCACTCCAGTACCATGTTTTAACGCCATCTTTTTCACGTTATGGATCCATGCCTTAAATTATGCAAAACACGGTTAGCTTCAATACCAAAACAAATCCGCCTCCTCTAATTTCCAACGATCCAAACTTTTCCTCCCCCCCCCCCCCCCCCCCATGCTTTTCACGGCTACACCAACGCGTCCACAGCTTCCAACTGCCATCATCGCATGGTTATACCCCTCCATGTTGCATAGTATTTTTCTCATCATTTAATAAATGTAGCAACATATGTTAGCTTCCACTTCCTCTAATCATGTCCTCATGTCAAAACAAGACCACTCCATCACCATTCTAGAGCCGCCAAAAAAAGCCTGCTTGCCATCTTATCATTCGCGGTTTCAGCTTGCAACCACTTCCATGCTTATTTTCCATGTTCCCTGTACTCTTCCTTTCCTAACCAATGTATTCCGCACATTATCCCCCCTTCACCGTATAGACTCTTCACTTGTTATGAACTTTGAACTCCTCACTTCCAGTAATTCACTCCATTCCCAAAAACTTCATGCCTACTACGCCCACTACATATAAAACGTTACTTACATATCTGGTTTCCTTCTTACTACTATCTCACGCCTCCATCCAAATGCAAACGTTGCAGCCTCCAAGAAATACTACAACAAATCATCAACATGAATATACGCCGACTCCGCCCTATTTCGCTACGATGCACGCCTCACTTCCCCGACCAGAGATGAGCGCACTCCGACAACCGGAGCTCCCAGCGTTGGTGAACCCAACTGCGATAGCCCCTTCACCATTCACGCACCCAATTGCTCGTTTGTTTGGTTTCTGGAATTTGCGAATGTGAGAAGGGATCCTGCGGTTTAGTTGTTTTTAATTTGTCTTGCTTTTGGTAAAAAGATCCAGACGCAAGTATTTATAATCTTACAAATCCGCGGTTGCCTAGGTTTAGGGTACGCATTGAATACGATAGATTTACTGTGCGAATTCTTTGGCATGTGTTGATAGATGTCTTCAATGTCATACGTAGGAGGTTACTTAGAGGAGAAGGACTAGCGGGGTCATAGGTTTTTAGGTATACGGTGTAAAGATTTGTACAGAGATTTTATACAGTAGCCTGCGTTGGTGCAGTGATGTGAAAATTCATGCAGACAACACATTAGAGGCAGTAGGTTAGGATACGAAGAAGGTTATGTGTATAATTCAATAGATTAGAAAACCATTTGCAACTAAATTCCATAAACGTGCCTACCTGTAGATCTTAAAAATTCATTTAATTGCAAATATACTCCATACAAAATTACGGCAAAAACGAGGGCCTAATGAAAAATAATTAGGATGAAAAGCTAGCATAAGTAGATTTAAGTAAATATAGGGTCTGCTTGCATTTGCACTGTGTTTTCATTTCCTAGTGTTGTGTGGATTTCGACAGGAATAGGCTAGCCTTGGTCTTCATATACATGTGCTTATAGATTTTGAGTAGAAATGGTTCAAACTAGGCATGTGCTCTTCCATATTGTACCCATCGGTAGTGGATTTAGGCTTGATCATTGACAGATTTAGGATGGGATTTGATGTGAGAACACATTCGGTAATGGTTTAGGCAAGATGTATGGTATGCACATTTTACTTCAGTGCAAAGAAAATGTTTTTATTATATATTTATTAAAGTTATCCATTTCGTAAATTTCCGTTCGTTTCCAAACGGCTATCGACAAAAATAAAAATACTGTCGTGTCCAGCGAGAGGCCACGATCCCAAAAATGTAATAATATCGGTAGGTTAACTCATATTGTGAAACCCCAAAATATTGATATAGGGTGCAAAACACTCCAAATAAAAAGTTGTGTATTTAATAAATTAAAAATTACAGTAAAATCCTAAAAATTAAATTATAACTACTTCTCAAAAGAATCTTGTCTATTTTCGAAACCAATATCTAGTTATATCAAATAAACTGTTACGGTTTATAAACGATTCTATAGCTGGAAATTTGTTTTGGACATAACTCACAATCTGTAACACGAAATCTTAGTTTTTCACTTCCGTTAGAAAGATATAGTTTAACAGATTCAAATGTTTCTTGTTTTGCAGAAATCCGATTTAAAACGAATCATATATACTCAGTTGAAGTTTAGAACATCAAATTACGAACTGCCGCGATATTGCGGGTTCGATTATATTTAATATACATCTTTATACGTTCAAATTTGTTTTAATTAATATATAAATCCATTTATATTATGAATTCAATATTTAAACTGATTTAAATATTCAACTACAAACCGATAAAAATGTGGGACATTACAAATTACTAACCCTATCATAAATTTACTTGTAATAACTTCAACTTGGGTTTTCTACTAGATAGTAACCAATTGAAACATCTTTTCAAAAAATTTATCAAACCTTTACTAACAGTCCATGCACACTATTGGGATCCTTTCTTAATAAGTTAATTACTTTTAACTGAATATGATAAAGTTTCTACGAACCCTTTTCGCCTATATTTTATACATCTTTATCACTGTATATTTCCTTGCCATTTTAACAAAACATGTTTACTAACAAGCCTATTGATTTATAAGTACTAATCTAATAATTTTTCTTATCCCAACAAGTCAAAGTGTGTCACAATCCATCTTTTAAGAAAACTTTATGTTTTATTTCACCCAAGGTCATATATGCACCCCATAAGGCCAATTCATTTATTAACATTTTCTCTTAACCACTTATATTGCTTAAGCCCACAACTTGCTTAACCATTTAATACCTTTGAAAACAAGTTTGCACAGTTATCACGAAAATCCTTTTAATTCAACTCTTAAAATTGCAAAACAGTAAATTTATAAAATTGTAAACTTTTAGAATTTTGAAACTTGAAAACTTTTTCTAGAAATATTTTTCAGGTTCCTTTTCAAAAGTTCTAATAGTGGGCTAATTAGAAAGTGGCTTCTAACTTTTGCATTTTCCAAACTTTTTGCGTGAAATTACATTTTTGTGTCCTAAATTTCTTCTTTACATAAATTTCCACCAAACTATATCTGAACTGAAGAATAAGACTAGTGTTACTTTTGCGCCAAATGTGTATTCCAATCTTCTCCTTTTCAATATTTTCTCAATTTGCATGGCCCATTTGCCCAATCCACTAATATGAAACAGCAAAATTTCAAATTTTGACACATAGAACCCTTATTTTTCAAACATTTTTATACACTTTCTGTAATAACCCGGAAAATGTGAACCAATTTAAATTTTTTAAAATTGGTTATTGTCGAAGAATTTGAACAATTGAAATAGCATATTTCAATAAAATAATGAATTGGAGATAGTGAGGCAGTTTGAAAATTGGAATACAAACTTTGTCTGACTGTACCGGGTGGAAAAGATAACAGATTTTAGTGAAACCAAAAATATTTAAATCTGTTTATGAATACCTTTCTAACGAATCTGAAAAATCGAAGTTTCATAACAGGAATCAAAAGTTATGGCCGAATGAATTTTCAGAAAGGTCGCTATATAGAATATATAGCCCTTGAAAATAGATATTTTGCATACGACCTCGGAATTCGACGAAACCACTTTTGTTGGATCCGGGATGTCAAACTATTGCTAGGTTTCAAATTTCATAATTTTTGAAGCTAGTATGTGAGCGGGGCAAAAGAAAATGTGATTTGTCAATTTCTGTTAAAATGGGTCGACCTGAAAATGGACATTTTGCATATGATCTCAGAATTCGACGAAACTGGTTTTGTTGGGACAGTATCGTCAAAACAAAGCTAGATTTATTTTTTTGGAATTTTTTGATTCAGTTTGTGGCCTGGCAAATTGAAATGTACGTTCAAATTGAATATTAAATGTTTTATATTTTAATTTGAAAAATAAATGACTGTAACAGTCGAATTGGCCAACGAAACATATCACGTTGTGTCCGGAATGGGGGCATTTATCTAGGGGTGACAGTCGTTGGGTTGAAATTGGTGTACGTTGGTTAGAAAGGATATTTTAGGAATTTAAAATTTAAATATAATAGAAAATATCTTCACATTTCTCTCTCTTCTGAAAAATCTGGTCAACCTCTCTGAACGAACGACGGAACGCATTCGAAACTTCCCGGCCACTTTTCCGTTGATCCACGCCATGATAGGCCGCGCCACCACCCAGAATCGGAAGCCCTCTCCTCCATCTTCAAATCCATACCCACCACGACCCCCTTCGTCTCGTGTAGCGTGCGAACGACCTCTCCAAAGTCGAGCACTTTCCGCCGCCGTCACGTACGCTAGGGCCCACCGAGATGCACCTCACCACCGTCGATAGGAAGCTCTTCCGACCCTCTTTGACGTCGTATAGTCTAATCTGGACATCGAGCTACGAATTTGGTTTAAATTCTAAACCTAGTTTTGAAGATTAAAAGGAGGTATACGGCTTAACTATTTTTGAACTGTTTTAACACCTTTAAGTGTTGCAAAACTTTGAAAAATCATATCTTTTTAGTGTGTTAAGGAAATTCGATGAAACATGAAACATCGGGACCGCAAGGAGGCTCTCTACCATCTAGCAGAAGCCGCGGATTTTTTTGATCTTCATACGATTTTTAGCACTTCAAAAACCAATGTGAGGAATCTGAATTAAATTGTGTGAATGGAATCGTGTTGTATAAATTATATAAGCGAAGTGTAAATTATATACGCATTGTATGCCTCATGTACATGTGTTGTATAAGTTATATTAGCGATGTATAAATTATACAAGCGTTGTATGAAACATATATGCTTTGAATTGTGATGAAATGCAAGTGAATTATAGAAATAATATATATATATATATACACACATACTCCCCTCGTCCACAGACCATGGACGATATTTATTGCTTGTGATTGGCATGATATTATGGTATGACGAATGGTTGGAAATAATTGTTTGTGGTTGAAAAATACCTTTGTGGTTGAAAAATACCCTCTTGTGGTTGAAACAAATTAGAATAGGATTGTGGAAATGAAAATAAAACATGTCGCCTGCGTGCGAACTAGATGCATGATCCCTATTGTCAAAAACCGCGAGGATCTAAGGTAGAGCGAGGAGCCGTACTAGGGACGGTCCTGGTTTTAACTACCGTTATGCTGCCGAAATTTTCTGAAATATTCATGTGTTAGAATAATTTTCATTTGTTGAAATTAATTACATATGTTGAAACCAATATTCATGTGTTGAATCGAAATTCATGTGTTGAATATTATTCGAATTTTAAACAAATAGATTTAACGATAAAAATCACATTTTTTATATATATACAAACTATAGAGAATATTCATGTGTTGAATTGAAATTCATTCGTTGAATAGAAATTCATGTGTTGAATATTATTCGAATTTTAAACAAATAGATTTAACGATAAAAATCACATTTATATATATATATACAAACTATAGAGAATATTCATGTTTTGAATTGAAATTCATTCGTTGAATCGAAATTCATGTGTTGAATATTATTCGAATTTTAAACAAATAGATTTAACGATAAAAATCACATTTTTATATATATACAAACTATAGAGAATATTCATGTGTTGAATTGAAATTCATTCGTTGAATCGAAATTCATGTGTTGAATATTATTCGAATTTTAAACAAATAGATTTAACGATAAAAATCACATTTTTATATATATACAAACTATACAGAATATGCATGTGTTGAATTGAAATTCATGTGTTGGATATTATTCGTATTTTAAAATAAAATGAATAGACAATAAAAACTACATTTTTATTGTGAATATGAAGTGTTAAAAACATTCACGTGTTGAATAAATATTTTTGATGATAAAAATATTTCTTTTATCATGTATACGCTTTGATAAAAATACACATGTGTTGAAATAAATATTAGTTCACTAGAAATATTATTATTAGCTTTGTTTTGCATAAATATACATGTGTCGAACAGGAAAAATGGATTAGTTGTAGAGTAAAGAAATTATTTGCGTGCCCGACAAATAGGTAAGCCTTGATGAGTTGGCTACGCAAATTTTTTTTTATATCAACTCCTGTGAATGCCATTGGATGCGGAGTACTGGTTATTCTGTGTGAAATAATAAACATCGCCACATGATAGTAACAATTAATTTTGAACTCACTACATGGCATACTCCTTGACGATAGGCATACTTCATCATATTCCACATAAGCATTTGGAGCTTGTGTGACGAGGTGGAAGATTTACCATACGAGCGAGAGGCTTGTATGGCGATGATTATATACTACAGGTTGAACTGATGACTGATATGGACTATATAAAATATAACGATAAACTGCCAGATTAATAAAAACCCCACACGGGTCTGGAGTTGACAATAATCACGTATCTCTAGTCATTAGATACGGCACATGGACTATTTATTCCCACACGGGACGAGGTGATGAGGATTTATCCTCTGGAGTAATTAAAAATACACGGTCCCTCAGGCTTAATAGGGTGACGAGAATTTATTCTCTGCAGTTATTATCTATACACGCTCCCCTGTAAACACCAGAATATATCACTATAAATATGTGGATGCTTTATAGGATTTATTGGGTACCTAATACGGCCCAATAAATTTCCAAACCCCTTCTCGTACAAAGGAGGTTATGGCGAAATTTTTCAAAATATAAAGGCGTTAGTGAAATATTTAAAGTGAAAACGATGTTGAAATTAATGAATGAGCTATATTTGAAATAAAGGAATAAACTATATTTATATATATAAATATAAATAGAATTGGAAAGGAATCGAAGCCGTGCAGTTCGTGTTTTGAAATCGTAATTTGAATCGATTAGTACGAGAAATCCGACCATCGAATTTTCCCGAAACCGCAACCGCTGGGTTTGCCTTGGAAATATCTTTCCAACGGCACCAACTTTGTAAAAATCCAACGGTTGGATTGTCTGGAATGTTCAATTTAAATTAGAAGAAAAACAGCGCCAGAATTGTTTATATTTATATATAAATATAAATATAATTAAATTAAATCGAATAACGACGCTGCAGTTCGAATTTTGAAACCGTAACTTCAAACGACTAGTGTGGAAGATCCGACCGTCAGATTTTCACGAAACTAGAACCGTTGGGTTCGCTTTGGGAATATCTTCCCAGTGGTATAGACTTTGTAGAAATACAACGGTTAGATTTTCCGATATGTGTAAAACAAATTAGGGGAAAAACAACGCCAGTGCCACGGCACGACCTGAAACGTCGTTTAATTAAATATGGCCATTTTTAAATAAATAAAAATGGCAAAAATCGTTATAAAATATTATAAGCAACATAGATTGGAAATAAACCAGTTTGGCTTGATATGCTTGATATTTGATGGTTTTATGTGTTTGACACGAAAATAATACTAAAGAACTGAAATATGAATGTCGAATAATATAACCATGGAAAGAATTGTTTTGTATTCTAATTACGTGAATTATTTGAAAAGGCCGAGCTAACCCTCATTTCAAATAATTGATCGAACGATTCGAAGGCGAAAATACAAAGACGATTCAAGACCGACGATCTTCGTATCGGTTGGATGGGCGCTGCTGAGGTTCCTGATTGGAGTAGCTGCCGTGAAGGAACGGAAGTAGTAGCCGTCTGAACGTATGTGTTGATTGGACGGATATACGAGGAATTTGATGCCTCCGGTTTCGGTCAGACCTAGAACGGACTTGTAAATGGACTGTGTGTCTGACATTGGATTTTTTCTATACTGATTGATCTCTGTTAAATATATATCTGTTTGGTGGCGGAGAATTTATTCTTTTCCTTAATGCCCTTCTCTGAGACGTACGAGCTCAGAGGTTATATATCGATAGAAATCTGTCGTATGGAGTGGATTGCCTATGTGGCATGCCAAGATGTTGTGATCAAGGCTTCTATTGCAAAGCAAAGTCTTGTGTTTGATGATCAAAGCACGGCCTACGTGGCCTCACTTTGTGTATTGTGTGGATTCGCGAGCCTCACACCTCGGTATGAGTTTAAAACGGGATAAGGACTGCGGGGAGAGCACGACGTTTCTTTGTAGCTATGGTGGTGTCAGTGACCTACTTGCCCTGACATTTATATCTACTTTTCACCTATGTGGTTGTTGGAATGCGAGGCGCCTCGATTGTAGGTCTGTAAGGACCGGGAAACGTGTGTTCAGGAATACTAATCCACTAACGTAAGTGTGGACCGGCCCTGAAGATCCAGGAGTTACCCAGAGTGTGTAGTCATGAGGCATTTGCTAGAATGTCTCGAAGCGGAGAGGAGCTTGCCCCTTGCCTCGACTCATGATGGAAATCCAATTTCCAATATGAAATAACAGATTTGATTGTAGAACTAGTATGGCGACATAGTATATGGTAGTTATGCCACCTATGATTGATATTTATGATGTTATTTGTTTTTGAAACATATATGCACTAGTAATAATATCAAATGATTTTGCTTTACACGTATTAAGCATATTTGGCCATTATAAGGTAAAACTCTAACCTCCGGTTTGCGTTGCATTGTATGATGGGACTTGAGTCTTATAATGGCTACATTCTTTTTAAAAGCATTGCGTTGTTTTAAAGAATTTACTTTGTTTTAAATGCACCAGCAATCACTGGAGTAAACCCGTTCCGCGAAAGTGGCGTGGTCCTATGATTTGCTTATTACTGTTTTTTAAACTGTTAAGTAGATTTTTCATATCAGTCCCCATGACTGACTCGTTGTTTGTTTCACTTTGCAAACGCGGGTGCCCTTATTTTCACACGGGCAGCCTCGTTCACAGGTGACAGGTTGTTTTGGCTTGGCACTGTAGTATGGAGTGCATTTTTGGCTCATGGCGAGGCTGACTTTACCGAGATGACTTTGACATTATCCGCCATTATTGTATATCTATTATGATTCCACCACAGGCGATGCAGAATGTTTTACTTCCAGTACTTATTATCGTATGTATATGTACCGCCTTCGGCGATGTAGACTGATACCCTTATTATGTCTCACTGCATGTATATATATTCCGCCTCTGGCGATGGTGACTGATCATTCCCCCTTTATTTACTAAGTTATATCCTACGTTGTGCTATTCTGATATTGTTACATATTATGATTCCGCTGTCATATCTATGTAAAATTATTCTATTTATTGTTTTTGCTATTATCTGTACTCTGCTATGATGATTGATGTGTTATATTCCAATGATTATCCTTAATACCGTCACATGGATTTTGGGATCGTCACACTTTCCACCCTAGCCAATCACGGGTTTGAAATCATCAAACTTCCATAACCATTTCCTAAGTGCACAAAATTGACATCCAACTTCCCACATATGTCATTCACTTAATTAGTGGATTCATCTATGGATATAGGTATATATAATATTTATATTTTTTTTAGAAAAAAATACAAATATGCTCACTCACTATCTATATAGGAATCGTAAACCTAAGCTTTGATACTAAATGTAACAACCCGAATTTCGGTAGATCATTTTTTTTCAAAAATCTCAATCTATCGAAGCTCAAGTTGGCTTTTGTGGTATCCTGCTGAAAAGACAAAGATAATAAATATATCAGAGCTTGATAAATCTTCTCACAATGGAACGGATAAAATATAATAATCAAATATAGCCTTACCGAAATAATAACACTGTTTCATAGGTGTCCAAAGGCTAACAAATCCTTGCTATAAATCTAACATGCGAGTATGTTATGTGGAAGGGGTTAGAACACAAGTTCTGGTGAGAAGACAAATTATACATTCTGAAATAACCCTACATATACCGTTTAGTTGCATTTTCTTTATTATTAGGTTATTCGAGTTAACAACATTCTAGGCTCTACACTCACGTTGTACCCATCTACTCCATGGTAGATTAAACCTAGTATATTATATATGTAAATATGTCCAACATGTCAAGGTACTCCCCATTGCATCCACCTCGTACGGTCTCCGCCGTCACACTATAGAAGTATGCACAACCTCCATCCCACGCCAAACCAGATACGAAAATCTATATCGTTACGCTACGTAATTGCACAGAACCACCATCGTTATGCCACGTAAGTGAACGTGTCACGTACCACTCGCCTGGCCTCCGAAGAGACGGGAAAACGCGGATTGTGTTTAGAATACGACGCATCAGAACACAAACACGAGAACATTTCATTGTTATTACAACAATTTACATCAAAGTAAAAGATATCCGAGTTCAAATAAATAATATGCAGCGGAAAAATATTAGAGATTAAAATACATAAATTTAAAATGTATAAATACAATGTACAGCGGAAATACATCAACTAACACAACTGAATGGAATACACGGATACAAAGCTTTCCGAATATAGCTCCAGCTGTAATCCAGGATCCTGTGAAAAGAAATATCTGCAAATCCAAAACTATAGCCGCCCGTGTGGAAAATATGGGCACCCGGAGTTTAGGTTATTTAGGTTAAAACAATAAACTCCAGGTCAGTCATGGGACTGGTATGAGAACTTAAAACAATTCTTAAACTTTTACTATAAAATAGGGTACCAAACAGGGCCACGCCGTATGTCACGGAACGGGTTTACTCCCATGAATACTCTAAATAAAACAATTTATAAAAAAACAATGCTTTTGGAAAAATGAAGCTATTATAAGACTCAGGTCCCATCACATAATACAACGCAAGCCGGAGGATAGAGTTTTCCCTTATAATAGCCAAACATGCTTGGTACGCTTTAAAACAAATCATTTCGATATTACTAAAAGTGCATAGTGTCAAAACAACTTCAAATATAAATGTATCAATCATAGACGGCATAGGTACCATATCATGATGTCGTATAGGAAATTGGATTCCATCTACGAGTTGAGGCAAGGGATCTTCCTCACCAGTTTCGGACCATCTCTAGCGGGATGCCCAGGACTCGGACGCTGGCGAGCCCTTGGATTTTCAGGGCCGGTCCTCCCTTACTTTTGAGGATTAGTTATTCCTGAACAATACATTTTCCGGTCCTATTGGACTTACCATTCGAGCCTTTTAGTCGACTCTATATCCGAGGTGCCTCATTCCATCATCCACATAAGTAAAAATGTTTGGACTCCATACCATGACACCACTTATAGCTAGAAAGAAACACATGCACTCCATGTAGTCACTCTCCCGTTTTTGACTCATACCGGGTTGTGAGGCTCGTGAATTAATGTTATACACAAAGCTACTTAAATCCGTGCTTTGATCATCATCCAAAAGGCCCTGCTTTTCAACAAAAGCCTTGATCATTTGCATCTTAACTTGCCACATTGTCAATTCATACCATATCATTGATTTCTGCCAACATATAATGTCTAAGCACGTATGTCTCAGGGAAGGTTGTTAAGCAAGAGAAAAAAAATTCTCCGCCACTAAACAGATATATATATATATTTAGCAGAGATCAATGAATATAGCACACAATACAATGTCAGACATAATCCATTTACATGTTCGTTCTAGGTCTGAACGAAACCAGAGGCACCTCACTCCTCGTCCCATACGTCCAATACAGGAGATAGGCCCTCACATATCTGATCGATCTCCAAGTACGTCTGGACGATCACCACTTATTACGTCGCCTTGGGTGTACAGCCCAATCAAGACATCAGTAATCATCCAATGATGTGAAGATCTCCGGTCTTCAACCACTGTCTTTAAATCTTCGACTTAGTCATCGTACCAGTTATTCAGAATGGGTTAAACACGATCTTTCGAATAACGCGCGTATTTTATAATCAAATGCTATAAAAACAAATCATATGCCTCATTCCAATCTAGAATATTATTATATTCAAATATTCATTACATTGGCAATCATTCCGATAAATCTTATCAAATATTTAATTCATTTAAACCTCTTGTTCAAATCTTTCTTTGAAAACCATTGCAAAAGACTTTGTATTATCTTTTAACAATCTTAAACCAAATTAAGGTTTATCAAACTAGTCGGGATTATCGAGCCTTACCGATCTAATTAGTTAGTATTTTTCTAGTCCCAACATATTCATCCCATGGAGCAAAACTGGTAGTATACCATATTTAATACCTCATGTGTTATCAGTAAAATTAATTACCCTTTCACGTTTTAAATATAGCTAAAGATTTAACTGTTGCATGGAGTTAAACTAGTGGCACTCCATTCTCGATCATTTCCTTGAATTCCGTAAATTTAGTTACCTCATTCCCATACCAATCTAGTCAAAGATTTTTTAAAACTACATTTAGTTTTAATCTCAAAAATCATTACTTAATGATTATTCGACTTTAGGAAATAAATCCTGTCTTTACTTGGGTTAAAGAACAAATTTTATTTAAAACACAGTTCACGATAACCCCAAAATCAACTTCCATTAAAATAGAACTTTCACTTGACTCTAATTTAATGTATTAAATTGGAAAACTTTACTTTATAAAATTTCCTTAAATCTTTTCAAGATTTATAAATTCCAAATTATATCTTCACGGTTAATTGGATTTAAGAACTAGTGTCATTTAAAATACAGCTCACAACGAACCCAAAATCAACTACCATTTAATTCCAATTATATTTGTTAATTGGAAAACTTCATTAAATCTTAGTTAAAAGATTTATCCTTTTCTCAACTGGTTTTAAGAAGAGTGTCATTAAAGACACCATCCACGACGAACCCAAAATCCCATTTGATATTAAGTACAAGTCTTTTAATAGAAATAATGTCGACTTATATTCAATATCAAATTCTGAAACTAACAGATATCTTATTGGGAATAACGATATCTATGTCTTCCAAATTCCTCAACGATATCCGTATAGTCACAGAATCCAATATCGAAATATTCCAGAGATTATCTCCATTCAAATCCTTTCCAATTCTTACATTGGAAAATTTCTGGTTACATTAAAATCATATCAGTTCTTTATTCTAGTTGTTAACCATTTCATTCAGATAAAAATATCTTCTATCTTTTCAAACTTGGAGTATTTCAATATTTTCGTGTCCCTCCAAAATAGGACATCAAAGTCATATTTGGATTCTTCACTGAATATTATTTTAAAATATCCGTTATTTCTGAATTGGAATCAGACTCAATCAATTACCATATAATATTATTTATATGGATTCCATACATCGCATGTATTCAAAAATAGTGATAAACAACTATTAAGAATTCAATTCACATCCAAAGCACAATTTGCAACTTTATAAGCATTAAACAATTAAATAACACTTATAGTAGTATGTCAATCAATCGATTGACATACAATTAAATCCAAAGGAGATGTGTGAAGTTATTATCATCCCCCAGACCCATGTGGGGTTTTCAGTCAACATCCAGTAATAATTATTTGCATACTTAGGCGATGTGTAAAATTATCGTCCTAATACCTGTGTGGGGTTTACATCACAATCCGTGTGAACTCATATACTATTTTCACAGTTTAATAATGATAAGATAAAAACTGTAACATTCATCAATCACCAAACAGATATTGCAATCACACGCAATTAATATATATTTAGCCATAGCTATAATAACTGTAAAAATAGTTTGAGTGAGAGAATTTTCACCTTGGTCTCCACCCCATCATTCTTTAATTGACGATTTATAAAAACAATTTTGCATGAATTGGGCTATTGAAATCTGCGAATTAGTGAAACTGACAAGTTACAAACAAAGTCGAAATAGGCCAAAACTCGGCCGGGAAAGAGCCAGAATGGATCTAAACTATTGACCGTGGTTACGACCAATCAACAGTCAAAAAAGAAAATTCAGACGTTTGAATTAAAAAATTTGACGTCTGAATTTGCAGTTTTCTGAGATAGCAAGGATTTAGTTAATTTTTGAGCTATTTCAGACGTCTGGTTTTTTTTGGTCAGACGTCTAAACTAAAAATTCAGACATCTGAATTTTGTTGCTTGATTCCATAATTATTTGGAGCAGGTCAAACGTCTAAGCTAAAAAATTCAGACATCTGAATCCTATTCCAAAGCACAATTTGCCTTGAGAACATGCTCAAAATGATATCGACAAATGCTTGAAGGCCTATGATGTTATGTACATGCAAATGAGGCCTCAAAGACTTGCCGAAACAACTTATAACACCCAAATGCACATACACAAACATTCATACAAGAGATTTGCAATAGTTCGGCATATAAATTCAAATGTGAACTAAATTCCAAACCAAAGCATGCAAAGGTGATTTAAGTGACTTGTGAAGACTTAAGACTTTGCCATAGCGACAATAGAGCTTCACAAGATCACCAAATCAACTAGTATCATATGAATTAGATCGTGTGGACAATCCTTATCATAATTCTCAACTAAATGGAACATGAATACTTGAAATCAACTAAGTTATACTAGCTTACCAAATTCACAAGCATATGCAAACTCAAATGAATACTAATTACACTTGACAAGCCTCTAGGCTTGTGGCATAGATGTGAATTCATAAAGAACTCACAAAGAACTCAACTTTGATGGTTAGAGGCAAGGAATCGATCCAATGACAAGCTAGAACAACCTCTCTTCGATAAAAACACTAGAATCAATAACCTGTGCTCATATGAACACATTTCCTAAGAATTAGGTCTAGGAAATCATCACAAATTGAAGTGGAAACAAGTTGGAGAAGATGAAGAGAAAAGATGGAGAAGCTTACCCATGTCTTAGAATTGGATTTGCACTAGAATTGAGCGCTAGCTTGAAGACCCTAGCTTAGGGAATTTCTACTTCCCATTCCCTTCCCCCATTTTCTAACTTTGGCTAAGTGTTGGGAGAATGAATAAAGAGGAGAGGGCTATGGAGCACTTAAGTGAATGGGCTAGGTTAGCTAACCAAGCCCCAACCCAAGTGCCAAAACTCCAAAGCGCGTAATATATCGAAGTTTAAACTTTTCGAACTCCTAAACGACATTTTGGACTCAATGAAAGTGGTTTCGAGCCCAAATTCATCCACATGGAAAAAGTGATATTTTGGTCTTATATCCAATGAAAAAGATCAAAATTTCTCCAACTTCAAAGGTATCAATGCTTATAGTTTCCGAACACGCAAAAGGCAATTTGAACTCAATGGAAGTGGTTTCGAATTCAAATTCATCCGTATGCAAAAAGTGATTATTGTACGGGCTATATATACCTTTTAAAAATATATTTAAATTCCATAGTGACTATTCTAAATTTTAATTTAGACATAACTTACAATTTATAAAGTGAAATCTCAATTTCATATACTCTTAGAAAATTACAATTCAAAATATTCCAAAGTTTCTTATTTTATCAGATTTTGATTTATATTGAATCCTATATATTTATTCGAAGTTTAAGGTCGAATTTTCAACCATGCCATTTCAAGCTTGTTTTAATTAAATTTTAAATTTATATGTTCTAACCTCGATTTAAATAAATTTTAAATCATTTATTCTCAAAATAATTCATTTAAAATATTTAATTTCTATGGAAATCAATTAAAAATAAATTTTAAACTGGTTCCAAAAATACGGGTTGTTACAGAATGGATCCTCGTATCTGAACTCCTCAGTCGAATCACGCCTCAACAAGGAGTAATTCCCTAGTGTCTACAATACACTACCCAGTGCGTGTATCTAGACCCTCACACTATCGTACTGCCTACTATAACCCGAGTCCCGTAATACGGTTGCATCTAATGCATAGAACTCGGTCGAGATCTTTCAATATCTGTAAAGGACAACTTCATTAGGCCTATAATACAGATATTCACATATGGTCTATCTCTTTTCACAATGGCTATGGCCTCACCTTACCGCTTCCTTCAACTAATGAAGGATTACATCAAGAGCCGATGGCGTGCCCATAACATCCAATCTAGTTAGCATCCAATTTGACATGTCCCTTAACCAATTCCTCGATAGTGAAAGATCGTTGGTTTGTTAATTTATCTCTTAATCTTTCTACATCCCACTGACTGTCGATGACAAGTAGTCATGACCAACTTCCTCTTAGAGCGAGGCAAACCGTCGAATCATCTAACACCATCTTCCACATCCTTTTGACTACCACACCATAGTTGCAGCCAATGTATACTCTAGATGGTGTAATAGCCTTCCTCCGAGCGATGACTTCATTTAGTTATTCCCTAGAGGACTATCTCAGGATACCCTACCACGTCCCGTACAAGCTTGTGCTTCCCTTTAGTGACTTAGAATAATCAGTTGGATGTGCTCCCTTTGTGTCTCCAAACACTGTGACGATCTACCTTGTTGGGTTCTTCCTCCCCATACGTACGGAATGGTCCCAGCGCATCACAACATCGCGTTATTAGGTCCTACATCTACCTCTTTTAAGCATGTACTTTCTTTATCTCATCACATTGCTAATTAACTTGGTTACCAACATATTCTCTTTCTATTCAAGTTACTTGGTTCATTAGCTCACAATTGGCTGCTTACTTTCTTTAGTCGTTCATATGCTGCCGAAGCGGACTTCCGCTTATTATTTGTTACATTTATTAGACTTAACACTTCCGATTATAAGTCTATTAATAATAAGCTTACTTTATTCTTAGTTATAACCTTATCTTACACTGTTATCACAACCATTGTTGTGGGTTCACTTATTAACATAATTCCCTTAACTAAGGTTTAGTAATAAATTCTCTATTCACCATTAATTATAACTTACGTTGTAATTGCACTTGTCCCTAGGACAAGTCTGCCTATTATATATAACTCTCATTCATATAATTAAGTATAACAGGTTATATTCCCCTATCATCATAATTTTTGTTTGCTTCCTTAATATGAACTAACTTATACTATTGTAATCTTTCTTTGTTTACCATCTTGTGCATTCTTATTATTCCAGGAAAACATTTCGCACACTTCATTAGATTGGTTAGCAGACGATATAAAGATCTATTTCCATAATGTACATTAATTGACTAAGATCCGTTGTTGCAATTCTCTTATTTTGATTATGGATATATATACATATATATAAAAATAACTTATTAGTGTGCAATACGGTAAAAGATCTCCTATTTCACACTAATTCCCTTTTTTTTCTTTTTTTTCTTGCAACTACGTTCTCGGTAATTTTTTCATGATTGTAATTATGGAAATGTATTCCTTTTTTGATCCCAACTAACCCAGTCTACTACTAATTCCCTTTTTCTGAGTTAGATACTAATTCCTATTTTTCATATACCATTTTCGATTACTGTAAATTTCCATACAAAATTAGGCATACCAATTCTTTAACCATTATTTCTACAATTCACTGTAATTCTTTTTTACAACATATTCAATTTACCGTTGAATAAAAATCTTAAGAATATATGCATAATTACTGTCAAATTCACAATTTTCGTATTACAGTAATTCAAAACCCAAAGAGAAAGTTAACGGAATAGATTCGTACAACAACAATATTCTTAACATACTTAGGAAATGGATTATATCATAATTACTAGAAGTTTCAATTATTTTTCAGCTTAAGAATTACGGGGAGTGTAAATGATAAATATATCGCTACTAAAAGGTATAATTTTAGATCCACTCACCTGACTACTTTCCAATCCTCGAATCTGATTCAGATCTACTACTCCATGGTCTTTCTAATTAAATCTAACATTGAGATAACCACAGATTTACAAATTGGATGCTTGAAGAATAAAAAAAAATCCTAATAATTTAGATTCATAGAATTTACCTCAAGTAGACAATATATCGTAGATCTATAATCATTGTCTTCAAACCTTGAATCAGAATTCCTAAAAACTAATATTGTAATTTCTAAAAGATTTGAAGAAGAAAGAAAATGGTATACCTTGGCATCGTCTTAAAAATATGAGTTAGAGGCTAGGCTCTGCTAGTCTATTTATAGGCGTACAGGAGATTCTGGTCCGTGGGATAAAATTTCAACCGTAAAGATCGAAAATATGACATCAGTTGGCTAATATTTGGGTCGATCTGGACCCCTTGTGGGTCGACCCGTGTGTCGACCCACCTCTAAAGTGTGTCGAACCCTGGGGCGACACACATATGGTTTGGGTCTACCCATGACCTGGGCTATTTATGTTAATTTTCCCGAGATTCAAATTTTGGTTAACATTGGCTTTTAACGCTCGTTTTGTTTCCAGATGTTACTTATGCAAATTATTTTCTCTCATATATAATGTATACCCAACATTTAAATTTAAACTTATGCGCATATATACACATATAATGTTTCGAAACTTTATCCGTTGATAGTTGCGCAATAAACATCATTATTAACGTTATCAATTCATTGGTTCCTTCCTTTTTAATATATATTCAAATTTCAAATGCAGCTATTCTCTTGCCTACTTTTCATTCTTTCCACATTAATTACAGTCCACCCTTAAATTACACTTTAATTTCAATTTTTGAACTTATACGTATATATTTACGCATAACTTATTTCTTTCCAAATTCAAACGACGTAATGCTGACATTTATTTCTTACTCATTTCGATTGGTTGCAGGTTACTTTTGGATTTCATATTCATATATACACACACATACACATATATACACATATACATGCATATATATATACTCATATAAATATAATTTTTCTTATATGTGTGTGTACATACATATACATACATACATACATACATATATATATATATATATATCAAAACATGCATCTCTTTAGTTGTCCCTCTAAAACTAAAAACATGGCATTGGCAAAACTCGAACTCCTGACCTCCGCTTTAGGAAGTGCATACTTAGCTTTTGTTCACAAGACTAAAAACATTGGTGTTCTTATTTGTGTTCCTCTTATAACTTATTTTTCAAGTCTGTTCTAAAACTTCATTTTAAGATATGTTTTTTGTTTTAAATCCATTTTCTGCAAACCATAGATCTAAATTGATCAGAAAATCACCACGAACACAATGACGCTAGTTCCGTTACCAAATTCTAGAAATTTTACAAAATTTTATTATTTAGGGGTGTTACACTACTTTAAGGAGATTAGTAGAGAAGTTGTATTGTTCAGTCAAAAACTTAAGAACACACAACTGTCAAAGAAATTTCTTTTGTTGTAAGCCTATTCCTCCAAGCAAAATAGGGGTTTTTTGGTAGTAGAAAGGCCGAATGAGAGCTTTGCTATTGGACTTAGGAAGGGAGGTCAACATGGCTACACCCACATCTCAATGATTCTATTTACAATGATCTTTTAGTTTCACATGACAACTTATTTAAAGATTTCAAATTATTAAAAAGATCAATCATGCTGCTATAAATGAATTAAAAAATTATGAACAAAATATGATAAATTAAAGGAAGAAAATGATTTTTAGAGAAACAAACAAAGATTTTTTTTTTTGAAAGGCAAGCACAATTTTTTTTATTACTCAACTCTAATTACAATATATACGACAACATATTTACGACTATATATCCATATATCACCTAATTACAGCACCCATTATCCTGACCTAACACCTAATAACAAATCACTAAAATTGAAATACAATATTCAAAGAGAAAATATCTAAAATGATTCCAGGACGTATTGATATAAAGCAGCATACCCAAGCACCAGAAGCTTGAATTCATCCAAATCTCATACACTAGAAGGTATCTTCATCTCCAGACCTTAATAACCACAAGATAACTCCAAAATATCAACACTAGAAATGTAGCAAACATGATAGCCACCAATAATACCCAAATCAAACATGATTTGTACGAATGTGCCTCTAATTAGTTTCAAAGCTATTCGACGGCAACACATCCTCCACACCATAATCAACTCCATCTTCTAAGTCATCCCAAAATTTCCCTTTGAGCTTGTTACTTTTTTTAGACGATGGAATAGAGATTTTCAAAACTGCTATAGATAGTAAAGATTGCTTAATATTAGGAAACGTTAAACCCACATCGATAACTGGAGTTGATGTCGATGTAGTTGTGCATGTAGGTGGCAATATTACATGAGGGAGTGGAGATAACTTTGCATAAGGAGAAGAAACAGAGGGGCCTTTCTTATTGCAGTCAGATGCTGAAGCAGTTGCATTAGCGGATTTGGCATTCTCAACAACAGCTGCGTCATCAGAGAACAAAGAATTCAATCCAAAATTCCCTCCTTGCTCCATGACATCCAAACTAGCAGATGCTTTGGAGGCCTTACCAATTGATTTATCCTTTGCCATATTCAGATTACCGCTTGCCATTTTGGATTCACCACCTAAATTGACATTAGCCGAGTTTGATCTACCACCTTCTAAATTGGATTCACCTACTGGTTTTCCTTTACCTTGTGTATTATTATTTTTACCATTGCCCTAATCAGAAGCATCTAGGCCAGTAGAAGTTTTATCATCCATAGCATTATTATCAACCGAACTTGAAGCACCCTTGCCACTATCCTCAGCCATATTAACTGCAGAGTTCTTCATTTTCCATGACATCTTCTTTTTGGATCTAACCCTGGTCCAACCCTTCTCACCATAGTCAGTTCGATTCCTACTTCTATCCTGCTTATTCACCATTTCATCAATCACATCCTTATCCTCATACTGACCTTCATATTTCATATTACCACTCACATCCTCCCCACGGCCTATAGCACAGTTAACTGAACAGTGACCAAAACACTTACAAATAACGCAAATGTTTGGATGCCAATCATATGAGAGTTTCACAGTAGGACAATCACTCAATTCAGGCAATTCTATGATATCAGGCAACTCCGCATCAGGGGAGTTCTCCACCAATGCCTTAGCATACCTGAAACGTTGTAGCTTCTCAGTACTATAATCAAAGCAGATTAACCTACCAACATGGCACGCTAGCCCGTTAATTCCAACCAACGTCCAAAGAATTAAAGGAATTTTGGAGAAATGAATCCATATCGGAAATTTTTTAATCTGCCTTTGCGAGCTGCCGATTAAAGGATCCCATTCAGAGATTATGAAGATGCGGCCTCTTATGGAGATCGGATCTGATTAGAGAACTTTTTCTCTATCAAGATCATTAGAAAATTGGAAATAAAAGCTTACACCATCATATTTCACACTAAATTTCCCCAACAATTTCCGTCGCAATTTCAGAAAATTAACTACTGCATGATAAGTAAGCATACCATCCAGAAAGAACCCTACCAGGTGATCACCCCCAGTATTTGAGGCCTTATTGCCTAACCAGATCAGGCAATTCCTTTTCAGATCCGATTTTCCCAATTTCAAAATGTAATGGTTTGTAATGCCCAACAATTCTTAGAAAGGATCGAAGCAATGAAGCGTAATTAGACTTAACAGTGAATTGCCCAGCCCTCGGAGGAACTACATCCGGAATCGCATCTGATGCAATTGGATTGGGATTAACACCAGCTCGGTTAGCTTCCATGAAATTACCTTGAGAAGAGGAAGAAGGAGGAGGAGCGGATGTACGAAGAGGTGGAAATGAAGAAGGTTCGAAGACAAAATCGCCACGAGACTCCATTAAAGAAAGGTCTCCATTCAGTGAATATGTCTATTCTTAGCCCAAAAAACAAAAAAAACAAATATTTTGAAACTTCTCTTGAAGAACTTGGTTTACAAAATAATTTCCTTACAAAAGAAAATACTAAATTGATCGATAGCAATAGTAACATTTCAAAGGAAAAGGACTCTTTGCAAAATAAAATTATATCTTTATAGAATTCTTTATATTAGTCTAATTCTAATCTTTTGTCTCCTAAGAAAGAAAATAGTGCTTTAAATAATAGGAATTTTGATTTAATTAAAGAATGCTAGCTCTTAAAAGAAAATAATGCTATTAAAAAAAGACTTTTGTAACTCGAAAAAGAATTTTGACAAATTAAATAGAAAAGTTACAAAATTCAATAAGGAAAACAATGAATTATGTTCCTATGCTAAAGTTTAAAATAATAAAAGTGATTTAGGCTATAAATATAAAAATAGCGATACGAATACATGTATGCACATTTCAAAACTATTACTAAAATTAGAGATAGCCCTAAAACCACTGCATATCAAGATGTTATTATACTTTGAAATAAAAAATATTTCTTGAATCCTAAATCATTGACAAAAAATATGAATTATATAAGTATTTGGGTTCTTACTAGATGGAAAATAGAGAAAAATATATTAATGATTATTTTGATAATGCGATTAATAATGAAAACTATATTTATAAAGGTTCAACCATATCCATATGGATATGGTTTCCTAAAATTTAGAAAATCAATCATAAGAACCTTGGGTGTTGAATGCTTTAAATATTATTATTTTCTGATACCCTAGTTTATAAGTAATAGTTACTTTATTTGATAAAGTTATTTCATTATTTTAATTTCTCTTACAAGATACAAACACATCAATTGATTAAACATTTTGTTATGTTTGTTATTGAATGATCATTTGATATATGCATATCAATTTGGTCATTTATTTTGCTATGTACATAGTGATACTTCTCTACTTATGACTGTAGATTTTAAATGTCTCCCTACATTAAGCGTTTATAACACATTTATATGATGCACATTATACGTGTCATTTATACTATATTATTTATTTCTTGTTGATAATGACAAAAGGGAGAAAGAAGTATATAACTTTATATATATATGTAGAGGGAGATCATATATTCACGAGGATTAATAAAATATTATTTATTTAAAGAGTCGTATAGTTGTCATTATCAAAAAGGAGGAGAATGTTGAAAATACGGCTTCAGTATTTTGATGATAACAACTGTATGACAATGCTACTAATATGTTTATTAAGTTATTTTAGGTCTGCTATGGTTGAAAATAAAATTGACACGAATTACATTGCGCAAAAAAAGAAACGAAAAGAAAACAAAGAGAGAAGAAAAGTATATGAAACATATATCAGCATGGAAAGATGGAAGTTTAAAGCACTATTCAAGAATATAACAGAGATGAGACTTGATCTTGCACCACTCACATGGAAAAGACATGCATCTCCCAACTAGACTGTACAAGCATTTGAAATACTAATCAGACATCTGTCAAAATAAGTCTGACGTATGACATGAGAATTTGGAAAATTTTCAACATTCAGCTCAGACATCTGACAGAAATGATAGATGCCTGAACCCAGGCTCTTGAATGTTTACTACATCAAGTCAAACATCTGATCTGGTTCAGCAGACGTCTAACAAAAAAAATGACATTGCCAGGACTCGAATCTAGCGCACTCAAGAAATATGCATGCACCTCTACTAATTGGACTATGTGAGTTCTACGTTTGAAACTAACAGCTATAAATCTTCAATGGTTTATACAGAATACTCATGAGCCAATATAATCAACTTTTCCAAGAGTTAATAAATTTCAATTGGTGCGTCTTTTCCAAATAGAACCGCTAAAGGGTTGTTGTTGTCCAATGATATCTTTCCACTCCTATATAAACTTTCCACTATCTCAAAACCAAATTCAACATTTCTCTTCTGAAAATCATTCTATTATTGCTTCCATACACTCAAATCCTATATTAATTCAGAAAAACATTCTATCTATTTCTTCTATACATCAAGTACTTCAAAAAATATACTACTTCAAATAAATTATAGGAGAAGTTGTACTGTTCAGTCAAAATCAATGTTGTTAACAACACATAATGTTAAAGAAAGTTCTTTTTCTGTAAGCCTATTCCTCTAGGAAAAGAGATGGTTGTTTTGCTAGTAGAAAGGCCGAATGGGAGCTTTGGAAAAGCCATAGGATTGGTGGTCCGAACCAGTATAAAATTCTGGTGTGCTTATTCTATATTACTTATACTATACTAGTTATATCTTATTTAGTAGCATATATACATGCATATACACTACATGACCCACTCCATAGAATAACAATATTCATAACTATTTATAATAAATTTAATAATATTTATTCATCAAATCACAGAATTTTATAATTGATATTTCTTAAATTTTATTTAACGCGTTACAACTACAAACCGATTAAATCATTTTTAAAGGAGAATTCATCATTTTGGTTCAATGAACTGTTAGGTATAAACATGGCTAGTGACTGATATCGAACTATTTTTAAATTAACGCTCACACATCGCTTAGCAAGTGGCCGGTGTGAAATTTTAACCAAAATTTTCACTTGCTTTGTTTGGTAAAATCCAATTGCACTATGTTAACCGTTACCCCCAGTTGTGACTTTTATTGACATCAATTTTGTTCTTCAAAACTATATTACTCTGGAATTATGGAATTTGACAATGGTAAAAATTCCAAAATCTTTCATAGTTAACGTTAACAAGTTTCTTAATTAGAACCCCGAATAAGTAGTCTGAAGCTAAAATGTTGAGGTTTTATGCCGGATGTTAACAACCAAAGTGGATGCTAACACCCCAAGAGGTGTATTAACTCTTTAGATCTATGAAAAACAAGGTTAAGAGCATAAATGTGTAAAAAATAAAGTACAGATCATTTATAGTGGTTCGGCATTAGTTTTGTCCTACGTCCACTTTGAAGGATGATTTCATTATGATCTCTAATACAAGTTACACATTCAATCTCATTTTTCTACATTTTCTGTCTCTTTTACAATAAATCTCTCTTTTCTCTCTACAACTTCTCGATTCTTCCTTAAAAGGCTCGAAATTGTGCTAGTATCAACGATTTTTGAAGTAGATCTTTGACAATCATGCACGGCGATGATCTTCAATGAATTCTCAATGAAGATGTTAATGGAGGTGCTTGAATTAAGCTTGATGATGCTTTAACATAGTTGGAGATTTTTGAGAAAAGTTAGAGATTGAAAATGGCAGCCCTTTCGGGGAGAAAATTTTGATCCTTATAATGTGTGAGGAGGTGGTCTATTTATAGATGAAGGATAGTGTGAAGTGACGGTTTTAAAATGGCACGTGCGCAGGACTATGGATCGGTTGTCGATCTGAGGCTATGGATCGGGCACGATCCTTGCCTTTGCTCGACCAATCCATTGAAATAGGACCGCACTGATCCATTTTGTAAAGCAATGCTGATCCATAGAATTAAAGCGCCGCCCGATCCACTACTATAAGTTCATATCGATCCATCATGTAAAGTAGTGCCGATCCATCAATATAAATGCGTCCAATCTATCAACTAAAGGCGCTGCCGATCCATAGCTCAAAAGAATTGTCGATCCATAGATATACACTATCGATCCATCATTGATAAATCATGCTGATCCATCTCATAACTTCTGTCGATCCATCAATTAAATCTAGCCTGATGCATTCTTGAGAATGTGACCGACCCATCATAAAAACGAACGACTGATCCATGGTATAACTTGTAACCGATCCACATACGTTAACCACACATATATGATTTTTAGTGGATTAACGTTTTCCCCTCGAATATTATATTTTTTTCTTGTAAAAATCTAGGATCGGAATTTTAACGCTTATGACATTTCCTAATGGGTCAAGAATGTTTTCCAAGGTGGATCGTAAATGACTTTCAATGAATGGATAACAACTTTTCAAGATCGTTGGATCAGGAGAACCCCTTTTCTTACAATTTTATATTTCAGATCCGCCACTTCTTTTACTTTATCTTCTTATCTCATTTACTTCAGAAAACTCATTAATGGTTGCAGCTTTGTTCTAGGGAGATCTCTTCAATCAAAATATGTCGGTTCCATTGCTGATCGACTCCACTGCGCCGATCACTTAGAAAGCTTCGATCCCACTGGAACTCAATCGTCATCCCTATTTCATCTGATCTGAACCATATTGATAGCCGAATCCATTAGATTTGAATTGACTTGATTTTACCAATAGTCGATAAGCTTTCAATCATCAAGCTCTGGTTATCTCGAACCTGTTTTGATCGTCATAGGTGTTACATCTTTTCGGTCTATGCATCAAGTTGATTTCAATGGCTTTTTAGGGTTTTTGTGAGATGCCCAATTTTACTATTAACCACATGATTTTGAACGAATTGCGATTCAGATCTCTATGCAATAACTTATATTTTCCTTGAATTGATTTCAACAACTCTAGTTTCTATGTTGCATGCTTTAATTTGAACTTAGTAATTTGTTTAAGCCAATTGTTCATGAGATGATAAGCTATTTCTAGCATTCGGTTGTTCATCTTTTTGAAGATAATATGTCCTTGATTCTATGTTTTTGATGATCCAACTTGGGATTAGTTTCAGCATTTTGTTGCTTGAGATGGTATAGTCCAATTAAAACTGTTTTGCCGAAATGAATTTGGCAGTTTAATGTTTGATATGCTATGATCTGAACATCATTTTTGTTGATTTGCAACTTATATGTTGATGAACATTTCTTTTGATCGGTTTCAGTAGTGATATGGAGTGTTGTGAATCCTTGTATGACCTGAATTTTGAATTATTTGTACGATGATCTGCGTTTCAAAATTTCCATATGTTAACTGTTGGCTTCTGGATCGCACTTTGAATTCATCCACCCCTTTGATGGATTAGATGTGAATAATGGATTGGATATGCACGATCCATGATGGATCGTACATAGACGATCCATGATGGATCAGATGTTTGCGATCCGTTCATGGGCTGTACATCCTCAACTCATTATTAAATTGCACACCCTATAGATCCTTTAGACGTGATTTTCTGAAGTGATCCAGGTTTTGAAAAGTGATCAACGACTTGAATCTGTGACTTATAAATTGAACGTTCCTTTTCACCGTGACTTGTCTTGTAACAACAAAAGCACTTGTACGTTTTTGGGCGAATATTTTGCCATCGACGGCCCACATCAACAACAGATTAGTTTATTCATTAAAAATGAACAATGGTGAATTTCATGACTTCAATTGAATGGCGTGCCTATACAGGATTGCTTCGTTCAACCGTTTATAACTTGTCGAATTTTGCCTGCATAGATACGACATTCTAATCCGAATTTGCAATAATGCTTGAGATCAACTAATCGACACGCGCCGACTATAGATTTCAAGCTTTGCTTTTTAACGACTTATATAACTACGCACAAAACTTCACATTTAGGAAATGTGCACCTGTGATTTATTTACAAACATGGTTCCTTGTGTAGAATGGATACTCGACAGAAGGACCATCAATCCGAGATGTGACTGCTTATTTTCAAAATGGAACTACTTCTACTCAAGTTTATGAAACTATGACAACTGGCGAACAAAAATGATCAAGGAAAGTGAATTTTGCTTATAATGCTTTTTCGAAGGCAACATCGTAAATTTGAAAAAGATATTCATTAGAATATCAATAAAGAAGCCTATAGGGGCTGGGCTCAAGTCCAACTAAATAGAAAGGTTCTCATTCTGGCTCAGTAAGCTTTCTTAAAGAAGAGGTTTTGTTGCTTTTTTACTTATTATCTATGTACAAACAGTTAGCCAAAATGATTAACTCGAATTGTTAGTGGTTAGCAGTTCAATTCAATTCAATGATTCAAGAAATGAAAGAAAAGAATTAAATTGTAAGTCTTAAGCTCCCACATAAATAAGAAGTTGGGCGGCAGCTACAAAAAAGGAGTTTGATGAAATATAGAATAAGGATATACAAAAAAGAAAATTTAATTTTTGAATGAAGAGTTCATAATGTAAAATTTATAAGATCGTTTTAATTTTTAGAAAATTTGTTCCAATTTCATTTTACCTAGGATAGTGGTGGAAACTTCTTCCCAATCCTCTTAGCAAATCGCCACCGGAGAGACGCCCTACAATGCTTACATAATGTTCTTTTAAGTAGCTACGAAGTTGATATGGCATTCCTGAGGAAGATGTGAGATTACTGGGGAAGAACGACTTTGCTGATCTTCCGCCTCTCGGCTTTGTAGTAGTTAACCATCATATGTTGATGAGTGGTGTTGTTCCTCCGTTCAATCTAGTCATACAGAAAATCCTTCGACATCTAGCAATTTCCCCTTTCAACTACACCTAAATGGCTATGACATTTTAATAGGGCTTTGTGTGCTTTTCATGAGGACAAGGCGCTGTATGCCTACTTTCCAAAATATCTGTAACTTATATGTTTTTAAGAGGAGGAAAGAACATCCTTCTATTATCTTTCTCGTGGATGCTTGATATTGCAAGCTTGACCTTGACTTATCAGATAGTGTTTAGGGATTCCTGAATCAATTCTTTTAAGTTAGATGCTTAGACATCTTTTATGGAATCTGGATGGAAAGAGATGATCATATTTGCTCAGAGCTCTATATCAAGCTTTTTTCTAAGTCTTGATCATTAAATCATCCCTTTCCTTTGTAGAAATACCATCTCCTATCAAAGACTCCGTTTTTTGTAAGGCTACACTTGAGAGTTTGAAGGTCGTCAATGACGAAGAAAGGACTAATAAGTTTCTAATTACTGAAAAATTTCTTCGTCAATATGGGTTGCTCGACCCTTCACCATCTTTTCTTTCTGGAGGAACTTCTTCTACTCCTCACTCTACACCTGAAGCATCGGGTGCCGCAACTTCTGGAAAGGATATTGCACTGAAAGATTCCACTGATGAGTTTGTATCAAAGAAATGCTCGGACCCTGCTGGCGGTACTGAATCGTTTGTCTAGCCTCAATTACCTCCCATTGGAGAGGAAGAAATTATACATCGCGAGGATAAAGGTCCTGCGATGATTGATGAGTAGCTTGAAGAAGGAGAGATCACAAATAAAGACGATTCTATTGCTGAAGGAGTCGACATAAATCCCATAATTCCACTTACATACGAGGATGACTTCATGGAAATATATGGGAATTTGAGCGATCTTAATGTCACGACAAGCGAGCTTGCAACAAGTGATATTATAACTTCCAAAATAGCTGCAGCCTCTTTAACTCCTACTCGAAACCTGTCTCTGAAGTTGCAGCCTCTTTAACTCCCAAACCAACGAGCGGATCGTTGTTAGATGCGTGTAAGATCACACACCACACACACTTAGAGCTTTTGATATCCTACATGTGCTTTCTGTCCTTCCCCAGTGCTTCCTGTTTTAATCACTGATCTCTTGTTCTTTTTAGTTTCAGGTCAAACCATGGGCCATTAATATGTGGACGATTTTAACCGCTATGGTTCTTATAACCTACGACACTATGGATTATCTCGTTCTTACGAGTAAAATGATGAACAAAGAAGAGTGAGAAAGGCTCAGGATCGGGAAGAAAAGGATGAGTGTTTCAGGAAAGCCTGCGATGATCACCATGAGAGGGAAAGACGAAAGAGATGATCGAAATAGGAAGTGATATCGGGATGACTGGGATAAAGACCGTGGCAGAGATGATTCACATAATCGCTCCAGAACAGAGAAAGATCCTGCTACCGCTGTACAAACTTCTGTGAACCTTATACCTGCTGTACCTCAAGCTACCACTTCTCCTCCTTTCAACATCCAACAAATCATTTAAAGGCTACATTATACTCTTGATCCAGCACCAGTCAAACTTGTTGGGCGGTTTCCTCATTGATTTTTGAAAGGAGTCCACTTATATTAGGCATAACTCCAATGGACAAAGAGGTTATGCTTAAGGATCTGGAGATGGTGAAGAGAGACATTGAGAAGCTAACCCATTGGAAGATGTTAGTCGATGAACTCCAGAGAGTCAACAGAAGCAATATTAAAACTATGCTGACCATAGAGAATGATAAAGACGAATGGGATAAGACTCTCAAGGCACGTGATGCCATCATTAAGTCTGTTTCCGAGAAAAACATATAGCTAGAGGCTGAAAATCAAAGGCTCAAAGATGGACTTACTTCTTCTACCTCTTCTCACAAACTGATAGAAGACTTGCTTACTGCTTAAGTCAAGAATGCTCATTCAGCTCAAAAGACTGTTGAAGATAAATTAGTTGTGGAGCGGCAAACCAACATTAGTTTACGGGAAAAGGCTGCTTCTCAAGAGTCAGAAATTTTCTTGTTGATAGCCAAGGTAGAGGAAATTGAGCGGGAGAAGAATCGGCCTATTTTGGTTAAGGTGTTTACCGAGGAAGCACATGCTAAGATCAAAGCTGACACAACACTTTATTCAGATTTTATACTCTCAGCATTATGGGAAAAGGCAGTTTATATTTTTTGCAAGACAGCTTTTCGATCATTTTGGTTGAGGTTTGGGAATCAGTTCTCGCATATCTTGATGGTGCTGCTTATATAGAGGAGGAGCTTATTGCGCATTATTCGGATGAAGAATCTCGCACTGCCTTAGCCAAAGGAAAAGAAGAACTTATGAAGGAGCGTGTCCTAGTGGTTGGAGCTGTGTCTTTTGGGGAGTGTGCCTCGGACATAACTGCTAGCACTGCTCACACTACTTCCACTAATACTATTACTTTTAATCCCAAGGCCCCTGTTGTGCCTTCCAATGATCCCGCTGCTAGCCCTAAAGAGAAGAAGGAAAATGTTGAGGAGCATCCAGAAGATGACGATGGTAATAGTGATGACCCAAAGGCCTTTGAAGTGAAGATTAGAAGCCCTCTTATCTCAGGTAAAATCGACATCGATTCATCCTTATCAAACTTGGACATCTTGCTCTCTCCATATGGGTACAGAGAATTTCTTTCTCATTACTCGTTTAAACTAGGCGTGGAAACTCCAAAGCCTTCGCCAGTTGTGCCTGAAGGAACTGGGACTGGAACTGAAGCCAATTTTACTCCTTCTACCTTGGTGGCAATAACTGCTTTGATTACTACTACTCCACCAAGCGACGCTTCCTTAGCTTATGCTTCTGCTCCTACCTATGCTTCTTATCCTGGGTTACAATCGAAGAAGATTGGTGCTCTTGATGATTTGGATAACCCGGCCTGCTCACCTGGAGAAGGACTAGAGGACACTGAGGATTTAGATGAGAGCCTGAAGAAAGGTGTTAAGTGCCGGTAAAGAAAGAATGTCAAATCTCCATCAAAAAGGCATGGGAGAAAGCGTAGTGATCGCAAGAAAACGCTTGGTTCGCCCTCCCTTGACATTCTCAAGGAGGATGAAGAAGCTAAAGATGAGAGCCAGCTCGCCATTACACCTCCTCCTCCCAGGGTTCCCAAGCTTACACTGGGTTCTAGCAACACTTCTAAGGGCGGACATAAGAAAGATTAAGACTTCATACTTCTCATTCTGCTTGTTATAGTCTTCTTACTTGTTGTTTCATTTGAAGGATGTTATGCGAGTGTCGGGCCTTTTTTTAATTTGTAAAGACTTGCTTCAAAAAATTTCTTTGATGTAATAATACTACCTTTGGATTGTTGTACTTTAGCTTTGTCGTACTTTCTTGTGTTCTCCTCTTTGAAGATTACAAGTCTTTTGTTTGTTGTGATGTAGTGATGAGTTTATGGTATTGTCTTTTAGCATTACTCCTTCTTAAAGTGGTTGTGTTGCCCCCATACCATAATTCATCAGGAATTGCATGAGCTGGATGCGATCACCTTTGCTGAGTTTCTTTTATTTTGACTAAGGCACTCGAAGCTTCCAATTTGTTGGCATAGTCTTTTCGCTTCTGCTAGTGCATTGAGACCTTCTGAACCTGCCGTTGCATATAGGAATCCTGGCTTTATTGGTTGATCTTGTGCTTCTTCTTGGAGAAGTCTTTAGTTCATATTTCCCCGCGTGGGAGGTCTTAGAATTTGCTCCCAGCAGGAGGTTTTGTATTTTTTCCCATGTGGGAGGTCTTGTATTTTCCTTAGCCCAATGCTCGTCTACAGTCCAACTTAGTTAATTCAAGCATTGGAGACTTTCGTCTACAACCAGCTGATTAATTCAAGCGTCGGAGACTGGATTGGGTACACCCACGTAAGAGGTCTTATATTTTAGCCCAACATTTGTCTGCAATCCAGCTCAGTTAATTCAGGCGCTGGAGACTATCGTCTACAACTAGCCAATTAATTCAAGCGTCGGAGACTAAATTGGGTGCCCCCGGAGAGGTCTTATATTTTAGCCTAACGTTCATCTACAATCTAGGTTAGTTAATTCAGGCATCATAGACTTTCATCTATAACCAAATGATTAATTCAAGCATCGAAGACTAAATTGGGTGCCCCTGTAGAGGTCTTATATTTTAGCCCAATGTTCATCTACAATCCAGCTTAGTTAATTCAGGCGTCGGAGACTTTCTTCTACAACCAACCGAGTAATTCAAGCATCGAATACTAAATTGGGTTCCCCCGGAGTGGTCTTTCACCTTCACCTTGGGAAGGCTTCCTTCACTTGAGGAAGGTCTTTGTCGTAGCGTAGTTCCACGTGGTGAACGCCAGTTCCTTTACCGGATGCTAGTCTTGGCAAATGATTATGGCTTAGAGAATCTAGGTCCTGGGCCTCACACTTAGGGGGAGGGGTGCCCTATGGTGGAACTTGCAACTTTTTTCTTTGTGCTTTCTTGCTTTGCTATTCATCACTTGACTCCTAGCGACTCCCCCTCTCGATCTTCAAGGTGGTGCATTACATTCTTGCATTTGTCAAAAATGATGTTTGTGGCACTCGACACTTGAGCTGTTTCTATTGGGATGCGTTGTTAGAATCTTTAGGTCTTGTCGGGTTTTGATGAAGCAAGCGCTCTTTTGGTAGCCTGCAATGTTAAATCGATTTGAAAGCAATTTTTGAAATTTTTAACAAAAAATTGCAGATATATGATCAAGATAAGTAAGCATGCTTTCATTCATAGATGATGTTCAATTACAATAGTCGCAAAATATATACAACAGTTTTTACAAGAAATTTGAATCAATGCATCAAGTAAAATACTAAGGAAGGTGGCCGTTGTTCCAAGCTCTTGTGATTGGAATTCCATCAACTGTTGATAGTTTGAAAGTGCCATTCAGAAGCTTTTGACTGATAATGTACTGCTCTTCCCAGTTTGGTCCGAATACCCCAGTTCCGCTCATCACTTTCTTTAGCACAAGGTCACTAACTTCGAAAGTTATTCGCTTTACTTTTTTGCTGAAGTGCCTGGCTATTCTGCGCTGGTGGGCTGCAATTCGGAGCACTGCTTCATCCCATCTTACTGCAAGCTGATCAAGTTCTTCCAAGTGTAGTTGCTCGTTCTCGGGTTGATTGAAGTGAATTCCACAATGAGTAGGAACCTCTAGCTCTATTAGAATCATTGCTTAAAAACCAAATGCCAGGGAGAAAGGAGTGTGCCCAGTCGCAAATTTGTGAGTCGTTCTATACGACCAGAGTGCATGAGGGAGCTCATCCACCAAACCACCTTTAGTTTTCTGGAGGCGCTTTTTGATGGTTGAACTGATAATCTTGTTGACTGTAACACCCCGAATTTTTGAATAATCGAATTAACTAAATTCAAGAATAATTAATCTCAGATGTGAGAATTAAGGTAAACGGGTTGCGCCATTGTGTTCATCTCGGAATTCTGGTTGAGATAGAGTCCGAGTTTGCGTAAAACTGATACAGGATGAAGGAGATATGGACGAACGAAGTTAGGCGGAAGAATCAGAGAAAAAAAATTGCACTGGCGCACCTGCCTAGTGCGCCCAGGCCGAGCAGAAAGCCTGCACAGCTTTCTGGTGCAACCTAATCTATATTGTGACTCATTGCTGAGTCCTTTCTGACTCCTTGCTGAGTCATTAGGGCTGAGGTGTCACCTTATCCTGACTGAGTGGTTTTGATTAAACCTAAGATCATACGACGGCTATAATTAAATTGAAATTCTATATAAACATGGGTAGACTCAAACCCTAAAATCAAATAAAAATCTGAATCATGGTCGTCATGCTGTCATCTTGTAACCTAGAGTAGCCGCCACCAACTAAAGAGGAAGAAAAGCTAATCAATTCAGTTCTATTCAACTCTAATCTAAACAATAACGAATCTACTACAAAGACGAGCTAAATCAATTTCAGATTTCAGAACACAAGACCTTCTTTTTGTGAGTTCGATTTCTTTAATAAGATAATTAACAATTTAATTGGATTAAGCTAGGATTTGGATTATATGGTTATGTTGTGAATCATTGACCGTATGTTATTATCTATGTTGTAAATTCTATGATGATATCATCTATTTTGTAAATTCTATGATGTTATTATCTATGTTGTAAAGCTGTGATGTTATCATTTATGTTGTAAATCTATGATTGGCTTATGTACAATCAATTCATAATGATGTTTCATATGCTAGTTTGGTTATGTTGTTGGAACTAATTCATATGTTAAATCATATGTAGGTATGCAAGTTTAGATGTTAATTTAGATATGAATAATATGCAAGTTAGCGAGAATCATATACAACCTTACATGTTTCATGACATCTATTTTATGTGTAAATTGGATCTAAAGTTAGGTTATGACATGTGTGAGTTGGATGCAAGTTTACATCATAGTCTATGTTGTATAAATCACATATGCAAGTATATATGTTGGAGTATGAATCATGTAATGTAAAGTTTGTAACCATTTCCTATGCAAGTTTACACCTTATGATTAGATCTATGACATCCATAGTTTATGCAAGTTTGTAACTTTTGCCTATGAAAGTTTTTGGATGAAAAACCTTATTCACACATGCAAGTTCACCCCTTATGTTTAGATCTAGTATTTATACTATGTACGTTGTGATGTTTTCTCTTTATTCCATAAGTTAGACTATTCGAGTCTAACGTATATTTTACGTTAAACGAACGAACGTACAACGTGGCGCAAGGGGATAATATTAAAAGAATTAATATTGAGAATTGGCATAAATGTCTTAAATGTGATTTTAATTGGTATAATTTTATATACCATAAATAGATGGACATAATTGAGTCAATTATGGACATAGGTAAATTTGTAATTGATTGGCAATCTGAATAGGGAAATTAATTCAAATTGGGGGTAATTAATTAGGTGTAATTAATCGCCTAAGAGACGAGGTTAGACTCTTTTGTGGTGTAAGACTGCCCGGACCTGCCCGACAAATCCGGCTGCCACAAATGCTAGTCTAATGTGGGAGGTCTAAGGCAAAAATTAAATGCGTAACAGTTGTAAAGACACGAGGTTAGGCTCGTTTGTGGTGTAAGACTGCCCGGACCCGCCTGGCAAATCCAGCTGCCACAAATGCCAGTCTAATGTGGGAGGTCTTTACAAGGTTACGGTCTTAATGAATTAAGAAACACTTAACCAGATAAACATGTAGTGGGACATGAGGGGGTTAAGTGGGTGCCTTGGGTGGCATGTGGAATTTAGTGGGTGTCTTGGGTGGCATTCTGAAATACGATTAGATGCACTTAACCAAGATTGAAACATGTAAAAGACATGATTAAGAATGGGGTTAAGTGGGGAAAAACCTTAGAAGGGACCAAGCATAGGTGGAAAGCTTGTGTCATGCATGGGGGCCCTTTTCAAACCAGTAACCCATTAAGTATCTTTGTGGGCTCGACCCAAGTCGAGGACGGGACACGCGTATTGGATTTGATTGTAAGAGGTTAAAACGGGTCAGCGGTGGCAACGCAAGTCCAACAGGTTCATATGCATGTGTGGGCCAGGGCTGGTAGGTAAGACGTTATTGCATCGTGTAGATATAAGCCGTGCATTTTTGGTTGTATCGGGTTGCCACTTTGGGGAGTGATTCACCCCATTGTGGGGCCAGCACATGTATCAACGAGTTAAGGAGCTGATCGAATGGGGGTAGTGGGTACATCTAGTGGAGATAGGGGCAGACGACACCTATGAAGTTAGCTAGGGGTACACTAAACTACCATTATCATTATTAAGTTCCGTAGGCGGGATCAACCTTTAGAGTGACTAGTGGTGGTGCAGTGTAGTAATTATCTTATAGTGATTAGGTGCGCCTTTAACGTAATCTTGGTTCATCTTATTTCCTCGTTTTGTTCTGTCATACCCAATTGTTCACAGTCATTTCCTTATTTTCCAGCTTATGCCTTAGCCTAGTTATTTTGATAATTATATTGTTAAAGTTATCGCACTCGCCAGACTTTATGTCTGACCCCCTTTTCTTTCCACCTCTTTTCTTCCTTCCCCCCCCCCTCAGGTTTGCAAGGAGGGAATACTACAGCTTAGTGCCGATTTCTTTCAGTTGCCTGAAGATAGTAGATGTATCGCTTGGGACTCTCTCATCTTTATGGCTTTGCTTATGCTCAGTAGGGATTTATGCATTTATGTTATTTAAGTATTTGCTTCTTTATGTACTTTGAAGTTTTTTGGAAAAAGACTACTGATCCTGTTGTAATGGTTTTGGAAACTACTTATGTAAACTCGTTTTGAGTTATGATGAAATAAAAATAAGTTTTATCTTCCGCTATGTTGTTTTATTTATTTATTCTTGAAATTTATCTGTTCTATACAAACAATAACGCTTCAAGGACATTGATGCATTCCCTTTGTGAGTGACATTACTGGACTTGGGGTGTTACACGTTGTATCAGAGCTATGGTTACAAGAACAGATAAAAAGTTTTGAAAAGTGTTTTCAAAAGTATTATTTTCCTAGAAAGTATTTTCAAAAACTTGTTTTAAAGAAGTTATTTTCAAGAGAAAGGTCTATTTTAAAAACATAATCCCCAAGAGCCATATATCTTTCCTTCGATTATCCATTTTGAATCTCTTCCTATTTCCCTTTTGAATCTCTTCCTCCGCGTATAGATGTTTTTTCCTAAGATATATGAGGACTTTCGTACGATGGGCGGAAAACCGCTTCATGGGACTTAGACGTTTGTCGGTACTAGAAGTTGGTTCAAGAAAGTGGAGGACTTGTTGGTATCTTTGAGATAGACGAGGGGAGGAAGGTTCAACTAGCTGCTTTTTTGATGAAGGACGAAGTTTCTTGTAGGTCGGAGGTCACGAATGGAGAACGTATAGTGGAGGCATGGATAGGGCACAGGGTAAGAAAGTAGAACCTAAGAAGGGTGCAAAGAATAATAAACCCCGTGACAAGAGGAAATGTCTTTATTGTGGAACTCCAGGCTAATAAGCGAATGGTTGTGTTGTGGATAAAAGTAGATTGGAATTTGATTGATATGACCCTTGTATCCGCTGAATTGATAACAGGTGGAAAGGATATAATGATGTGCCGACAAAAGGTACAAGTTTATATTTCATATGGTATGAGATTTTGATGAGCCGAATTGGCAAGCCGCTTGGCTGTTTGATTTTCTTTTGGGATGGAGATAGCCCAAAGAGGCGAGTGGGAGTTTGACCGATTGACCAGTACAAAGGAGGTGCTGGCGAAATTTTTCAAAAAATTAAGGCATTAGAAAATTTTCAGGATTTTTGAAAATTTTCGTTGATAGGAATTAATTAATAATTTAATTGAAATTAAATTGGTTCAGTTGAAACTGAAGTTAAGAAATGAACAAATATGTTCAAACCAGTCGATAGGGTCGTCCTCTACCTTTTAGCAATTTCGAGGACGAAATTATTTTAAGTGGGAAAGATTGTAATGATCCGCATTGGCAGAGGTATTATAATTAATTTATTTAATTATTTAAATAGTGATATAGTGAATTAAATGGTCGTGGAATTAAATAATGATGAATATTTAATTAAAATAATAAATTAAATAATATATTTAATTCTGAAATAATCAGAATTGGCTGAAATGGCGATATGTGTGAATTGGGCAATTCGAATCATATAATTCAGTTTAAAGTTGAATTATAATAACGAATATATTCAATCGTCGATAGTTGAACGTATAATTTATAATATAATTAAAATAGAGCGCATAACGATGCGGTAATTCGCTATTTGGCGATTCGAACTTCAATTGAATATACAGGGTTCGTTTTAAATCGGATTTCTATGAAACAAAAAACGTGTGGAGCGGGTGGAGTATATCTTTCTATTGGAAGAGAAAACTCGGGATTTCGTCGTGTAGATTTTGATCTATGTCCAAATCAAATTCTCAGAAATGCAGCGCCTTGACCATAACGATTTAATTATATTTTATATAAGGATTTAAATAGAAATCGAACATCGATATAACTCTGACGATGTAATATCGAGTTGTAAATCCATATAGGAACATTCTGAAGCTGTACGGTATTCCATGTGAATATAGAAGATAATATTTAATTTTAAATATTAAATTTAATTATTTTAAATATATATATATATATTTAAATAGGCAATTTAGGGCTTTAAAAATAGCCACTTCTGCAAACGAAGTCGGAATTCGACGAAACTAGTTTTGTTGGATTCGTAATATCAAATTATTGTTAGATTTCCAGTTTTGTGATTTTTAGAGTCACTATGTGACCGTACGGATTTTTAGAGTGAAAAACAGTCGATATTTCGATGGTTAAAAATATGCTGTGTGCGCAAACAAAGTCGGAATTCGACGAAACCAGTTTCGTTGGGACCGTAATATCGAAGTGTAGCTGCATGTCCAGTTTCATGATTTTTGGGTATCTTGTGTGATCATGAGAATTTTTAACCGATAAATACACTAAACAGTTGCTTATAAATCAATATAAAAATAAATATAAAAATATTTAAATCCTCTATAAATACCCTCTCTAAGTTTTCCTAAAACCTAATTCTCAAGTCAACAGACCAAAAGTGGCGCCGCCGTTTTTCTTTCTCCCAGTAAAAATGATTTCGATCTTCCAAAATTCATATCAAATCCAAATTAAATCCAGAAATTCCAAATTACATTGGTACGTGATCATTGCAAGCTGTTTTTCAAGTTGATATCACTTTGGTAGGGGTCGACGTTAGTTCTGGGATTGGGGTTTTCTGAACGTGGGACTAGGTCTGGATCGTACGGTGATTTTAGGCAACGAGGAGGGGAACGGGGGTTAGCAGGGTGATTAGGATGGCGAGGCGCTCGGTTGGTGAGATTTTGGTTGGATTTGGTCGTCATTGGTGTCGAGCGACACTGGAGTTCGCAGTGCATTTCAGTGCGACGGATTTTGCAAGCACAGTGCGAATTGAGCATATCTGGGTGGAAGATGGAGTGCTCGAGAAGAGCGAGCTGATGGGATGATCGGTTGGAGGATTTGTGGTATGATGGAGGAGCGATTGGAGTTTAAAGATGTCATAATGGCCTTCGAAGAGGAGTAGCGTTTATATCATTTGATGTGGGGAAGATGAATGAATGGGCCGGATTCATACGTGTGGAGGTTGGGCCAACAAGAAGGTTAAGCCCATATTTAAAAATAAACTAAGTGTTTTATTTAAAATATAGTATTAGAACTTGTAAAATGAATAACTTTATCATACATTATCGAATCTCAGCGAAACAAGATCCGACGGGATCGTATGGACGGTGGCTACACCATGGAACTGACTGGAAGTCCATCGGAGCTCGTTACAATTTATTGCAAAATAAATTGTCCGTTTGAATCAAATCGAGCGATGGTTATCGTTATTAACGATGATCGTCCAATGTGAGTAAATCTCGCTAACTCTGAACAATTTATAATTTCATGTTGTATTTTTAGAACTTTTAAATATTGGCTGATTGACTGTGTGTTGATTATTTGATTGAACTGCTAGTCAGTTAGTTGAATTTCTATATTTTATTCTGTTTAACAGAATATATCACATGGAACTGAAAGTGATGTTATCTATATTGTTTAACATTTGTGATGCAGGGAAACAGGTTGGAGGAATCCAACTAGATTCCTCAACATTTATTTTACTGTTTTTCATATATTGTGATATATGATGTGATATATAATCTATTGTCGATTATATGTGTTTGGACGATACTGATCATCATGATTTGATATGTTGAATACCATAACATACCGAAATGTTGATAAGGGAATATTTTCAAAGTGATATTTGAAAATAAAATATTTATAAATGGAATATTTATAAATAAGAAATATTTATAAATTGGAATATTTATAAATAGGAGATATTTAGAAAAAGGGAAAACGTTATAAAAAGGAAACTGTTATAAAAAGGAAATCATTTTAAAGTGGAGAACCGTTACTAAAAGTAAATCTTTAAAAATAAATAAACGTTGTTAAAAGGGAAATCTTTATAAAGTGAATAAAGGAGTTAAATCGAATATGGTATTCGAAAGGAGTTAAATCGAATATGGTATTCGAAAGGAGTTAAATCGAATATGGTATTCGAAAGTTAGTAAATCGAATTAGTTATTCGAAAGGGGTTAGTCGAGTCGAGTTAGTTGAATAGAGTTAATTGAATATTTGTTATTCAAATTAGAATTAACCAGTTAGAGTTAAGCCAGTTAGAGTTAACCAGTTAGAGTTAAACCAGTTAGAGTTAAACTAGTTAGAGTTAAACCAGTTAGAGTTAAACCAGTTAGAGTTAATCAGTTAGAGTAAATCGAACTAGAGTTATTCAAATGGAGTTATCGAATGTTAGTGATTTGAATAAAGTAAAAGGAGTTATCGAATATTAGTGATTCGAATAAAGTAAAAGGAGTTATCGAATGTTAGTGATTTGAATAAAGTAAAAGGAGTTATCGAATGTTAGTGATTCGAATAAAGTAAAAGGAGTTATCGAATGTTAGTGATTCGAATAAAGTAAAAGGAGTTATCGAATATTGTTTATTCGAATAGAATCAAATTGAGTTAATCGAATATAGTTTATTCGAATAGAGTTAAAGGAGTTATCGAATATAGCTTATTAGGAAGGAGTTAAGTGAAACGAGTAAATCAATAGCGTTAGTCCAATAGAGTTAACCCAATAGCGTTAGTCCAATAGAGTAAATCGATAAGGGTTAATCAAATAGAGTAAATTGAATAGAGTTATCGAATATACCTTATTCGAAGGAAATAATTATCGAATTGAAAAGATTTGAAAGAGAGTTACGTAAGGAAGTTTGTTAAAGAATTAAAAGGGTGAACTTTGTCTATTTCAAGGTTAGAAACGTTGTTCAGTTAAGGTCTGAGAGGTAGTATTACCCCAACTTGATTGACTTCATTTTTAACTATGGAATGGTTAAGGTTTGATAGTAAGGGATGGTTAAGTGAATTTAGTAATTAAAGGAAATGGTTTGAGTTGGCATCGCGATGGTTTGTTTAAACATCTGTCTAAGTCCAATGAAGAAGCTTTGGAAATGTTTTCCAAATAAGAAACCAGAAATGTTTTCTAATAAAGAAAACAAGAAATGGAAATGTTTTCCATTGTTAATAATGTATATTTTCCAAATTTAGAAAATAAGAAATATTGAATATAGGGAAATAGGAGATAAGTAAATTAATGAAATAAAGAGATAAATGTTGAATGATGTTTGATCGATATAAATTTCCATTTGGAAATAATATCGTTGTTTGCACACTTGTTTTCTTTGATGGTTAAATCACAGACTATCGAAGTTTTGACCATTTTAACGTTGTTAATATGGAGAGACCGGTTGGATTATTATCCAAAGAACCACTCTGTATTGGCATAAGCGTTGCGAATCATATATGCCAAAGGAAATTGAAGACGGAGTTATGCAAGGGCTATCCTGTTTACAGAATAGTGCCTTCGGTTCATCCTGTTCCTGGATGACTTGTATGGACGGATGTCTGACAGAGTATTTCCAAATGATCACGTATATTGATTTTTCCAACCGTACCAAGAGTGGAAGCGGAGAAGGAAACTTCTTTTAGCTAACACATAATGTATGGTTGAGGACGTCAATCGGTGATTTGATGGATTTGACGATGTGGCATTCAAAGTGAATCTGGTGTGATGATAAAGCGTAACTTCTAGCCTCACATCCGGTAAATGACAGAAATCGGGCAGGCAGCATGGCTAAGTCGGTCGCACCGAAGTAGGGTGTATAATCACCTGATCTAGAGTTTCATTTACTTCTAAAAATCTATTGTTGATGCTGTCCCATTCGGGAAACGGTTGATGATCCCAACCGTTGGTGATATACATTCGATACACTCAAGCGAAATGAGTGGTCGGTCATGTGTGGCCGCGTTGCAAGATGTTCTTGTTGAACCCAGTGTATTCCTCTCTAGAGGTGCACTAGTGATAGGTGGTTCCATACCTTGTCATAGTTGGAAATCCATTACCCAATACGTGCTTGCAGTTTTGATTGTATACTATATATATAGAACGTGAAATGAAAGCGTTTCTGCTAGATGATTATAAATACTGTGGTTGATAGACATTATTATAATATCAAAAGGTTTTTGATATAAAGATGTAATAACCCGAAAATCTGGGCCAGTTTAAAATTTTTATTTTGGCTATTTTAGCGAATTTTGATTATTTAAAATGAATTATTTTAAATAATATCGACGAGAAATTTATTTTGAATTGAATTCGACGTATATATTTATATACGTCGTCGTTAGAATATATAATATTTATATATAATTATAAATAGAATTGAAAGTGGCGCGGTAGTTCGATAATTCGATTTCAAACTTCAAATGAATGTACCGGGTGCAAAACAATCCGGATTTTAGTGAAACCAAAAACATTAGGATCTAATTGATGATATCTTTCCAACGAATCCAACAAATCAAAATTTCATAGCGGGAATCAAAAGATATGTCCAGTTGAAAATTCTGAATAGTCGCTATGAAATTCAGGCCCTTAAAAATAGACATTTTGCAAATGACCTCGGATTTCGACGAAACCACTTTTGTTGGATCCGCAGTGTCAAGTTATTGCTAGATTCCAAATTTCATAATTTTTCGATTCAAGATGTGAGCGTGTCAAAAGAAAATGCGTTTGACCATTTTCAGTTGATTTTAATCGACTGGAAATTGGCCATTTTTCAAACGGTCTCAGAATTCGACGAAACTTGTTTTGTTAGGACCGTATCGTCAATACGAAGCTAGAGAATATTTTTCTACAATTTATAGAGTTAATATGTGACCCCAGTAATTTGAAATGTACGTTTAAAATTCAATATAGCAATTTAAATGTAGGTTTAACGGAAACTGATAGAAACGACCGAATCAGCTTACGATACATATCCCATTGTGTTCGGAATGGGGGTAAAACGCTATAGACGACAGGCGGTGGGCCTCGTTTAGAGGTCGTATGTAAAAGTCAACTTTTTAGAAAATAAAATAATTAAATAATAAAAAAAAAAGCCCTTTATCTCGTTCTGGCCCCCCCCGATGAGTTCATTCTTCAGAAAAAAAAGAAAAAAGAGAAAGGCGACTGCGGAGAACCCGCCGCCTCCTCCGATGGGTCACCGCGCCCAAGGCGGCGCAGCTACCACCAAGTCTCCCCCACCGTTCTCCTCCTCGACCGACGAGAACCCATCTCCCCCCCCCCCCCCCGCAGCAGTAACGAAGCCCTAAACCCGCAGCCACGCACACCGCTTCCTCCGACGGGGCCCCAGTCGCGCCACCCACCGTCGACCACCCCCTCAGCCCCGTCCTCCTCTTCATCCCTCCGCCTGCAACCTGCAACACTCCAGCGCCCTCCCCCTCCCTCATGTCAGCGCCGTAAGTCCTTGCCTTCCTTTTTCTTTTTATTTTTATTTGTGTTTTAATTTGTTATAAAACTGAAATTCTTGTTGTTATAAAACCTGAAATTTTAATGTATGAAAACTGAAATTTTTATTTTATTAAAACTAGGGTTTTTATATATGAAATGCACGATTTTATTTAGATTTTTGTTAAAATAAAAAGTTTGGATTTTTATAGAGTAAATTACATAGAAAAGGTCAGATCTTTCTAAGTGGAAAGATCGGAATTTTAATGTGGGAGGTAGCGAAGAAAAATATAATCTTTATTTTGAAAACATCGAAATAAAAATAGGATTTTTATATATTGAACTTCGAAATAAAAATATGATTTTTATATATTGAATAACGAAGTAAAAATTCGATTTTTATATATTGAATAACGAAGTAAAAATTCGATTTTTATATATTGAATAACGAAGTAAAAATTCGTTTTTATATATTGAATAACGAAGTAAAAATTCGATTTTTATATATTGAATAACGAAGTAAAAATTCGATTTTTATATATTGAATAACGAAGTAAAAATTCGATTTTTATATATTGAATAACGAAGTAAAAATTCGATTTTTATATATTGAATAACGAAGTAAAAATTCGATTTTTATATATTGAATAGCGAAGTAAAAATTCGACTTTTACATATGTAGTGGCTACAGCAACGAAGATGCGATGACGATGAAGATTTCTATCAATGAAGTGTCGTGGAGCTAGGATAGCTATAAGTGAGAATTTCTCACCTTTCAATTTCATTTCTATTTATATATATATATACTAGGATGCAGACGGTGCTTAGTAGCACCCGACACAATCGTCCACAGACCATGGACTTGTTTGTTTGGTTGCATAGATTAGTTATATGAATTGATTTGAATTTGGTTGTTTGGTGATTTTGATTGATGTGTGAATGGCGTGGGCCTTCACTAGACCGGGGATAAGGCTAGGCCTCGTCCCGTTTCTAGTATCGTGCCGTTATGCCGCCGAAATTTTCTAAAATATGTTAGAAAAATAAAAATATCATTTTATTTAAAGAATGAATTGAATAGAAATTCATATGTTGGAATAAAATGTTTTGTCGTTAAAAATATAATTTTTAACGTGAATGTGAATAAATAAATATTCATTTACAAACCAGACGGTTTGTTTATGTACACCTATTTGAAGGACATTGATTGGGTCGATAAATTTTACACATCGCCCAACTGCACAAATAAAATGTGCGTTTGATTGTTTGAAACCCCACACGGGTGTTGGGATGAAATTTGAAGTTCACTCATCCTGATTGATTAAAAATGTCGATCGATTGATTGACAGGCTGTTATAAGCGTTAGATATCTATATTTGATGCTTATACAGTGTAGTGCACTTTGGTTGATGGTTGATTATTTTTCAATGCTATTATATGTGTGTGATGCATGAAAATCCATATAATTAACTTTATATGGTAATTGATTGGGCCTCATTCCAATTTGAAAAATAAAGAATATTATAAAATAAAAGTTCAGGTGTTGACAGTACTCATCCATTGAGATTGGTCATGTGTTGAACGAAATATTTTAGTAATAAAATTTACATCTTTATCGATATGAAATAAAAGTTCATGTGTTGACAGTACCCATCCATTGAGATTGGTCATGTGTTGAACGAAATATTTTAGTAATAAAATTTACATCTTTATCGATATAAAATAAAAGTTCATGTGTTGACAGTACTCATCCATTGAGATTGGTCATGTGTTGAACGAAATACTTTGATAATAACAACTATTTTGAAAAAGAAATATTTGAAATAGAATATTTGAAAATAGAAATTTATGAAGCCATGTTGATTAGATTGACGCCATTTTGACGTAATCGATATTTATATCGATTTTATTCATTTCGAAATGAATTGAATTGAAAACGATTTCGAAATGAATTGAATTGAAAACGATTTCGAAATGAATTGAATTGAAAACGATTTCGAAATGAATTGAATTGGAAACGATTTCGAAATGAATTGAATTGAAAACGATTTCGAAATGAATTGAATTGAAAACGATTTCGAAATGAATTGAATTGAAAACGATTTCGAAATGAATTGAATTGAAAACGATTTCGAAATGAATTGAATTGAAAACGATTTCGAAATGAATTGAATTGAAAACGATTTCGAAATGAATTGAATATATAACGATTTCGAAATGAATTGAATATATAACGATTTCGAAATGAATTGAATTGAAAACGATTTCGAAATGAATTGAATTGAAAACGATTTCGAAATGAATTGAATTGAAAACGATTTCGAAATGAATTGAATTGAAAACGATTTCGAAATGAATTGAATTGAAAACGATTTCGAAATGAATTAAATTGAAAACGATTTCGAAATGAATTGAATTGAAAACGATTTCGAAATGAATTGAATTGAAAACGATTTCGAAATGAATTGAATATATAACGATTTCGAAATGAATTGAATATATAACGATTTAGAAATGAATTGAATTGAAAACGATTTCGAAATGAATTGAATTGAAAACGAATTCAAATTGAATTGAAAGCGAATTGAAATGAATTCAAATTGAATTGAAATTTGAATTGAATAGAAATGAATTTTAAAACGAATTTATAAAGAAGAATTCAATTTTGATTTGAATTGAAAAGAAAGTTGAAATTGCTTTTCAAACGATTTTAAAACTATTTATATAATTCGTTTTAAATAGAAATCGACGAAGTATATATTATATATATTATATATATAATATAATGGCCTGAATAGAACGCGTCGCGCCGCGGCAGTTCGTGAATTTCGACCATTTATTTCAAACGGACATTACGGGAGATCCGACCGTCGGATTCTCCTAAAACCGGAACCGTTGGGTTCGTATCGAAAAGAGCTTTCTAACGAATATTAGAAATTAGAAATCTAACGGTTGGATTTGGAATTATGTCCAAATCAAATTTGAAAAAGGTCGCTGTAAGTGCAGTTCGATGGCCGTTGATGGAAATCGACTGTACGGGCCTTGATAAAATTATTAAAAATAGTAATAATTTGTGTAAAATCATAAGAAATGATTTAGAAAGAATCGGGATGAAAAACTCCATATTTGAAAAGATAAAAATAGATTTTTATCGAAATGAACTAGTTTTGAACTAGAATTATAATTCTATTTATTTTTAAATAAATAAATTGAATTTGAAATGGTTTCGAAAATAACCAAAATTTCCAATGATTGCATTGGAATGGATTTGAATCGAAATTGTCTTCGGAATATTTCGATGTTGGATTTCGTGATTATACAAATGTTGTTATGGAAATTTGAAAGATATATATATATATATATATATATATATATATATCGTTATTTCCAATGCGATATTTGCTAGTCGTAGAATTTGATATTGAATATAAGCCGATATATTTTCTATTCAGAGCCTTATATTGAATATCAAATGTGATTTGAGTTTGTCGTGAATGGTGTCTTCACTAACGCTGTTCTTAAACCCAGTTGAGAAAAGATTAAATCTTTTTATTTAGATTTAATGAAGTGTGCCAATTAAATGATATTTAATTGGAATTGAATTGATATTGATTTTTGGGTTTATCGTGAACAGTGTTTTAAACAACACTCGTTCTTTAACCCGATAATTAATGAATGTGATTTTGGGTTTATCGTGAACCGTGTTTTAAATGACACTGATTCTTTAACCCAGTCGAAGATTAAAACTAAGTGGAGTTTTAATGAATCTTTAATTAGATTGAAATGATCGAGAATGGAGTATCACCAGTTTTGCTCCAGGCGATAGTTAAATCTTTAATTAGATTTGAACGTGAAATGGTAATTGAATTTACCGATAACACCGTGGTGTTAGATATGAAGAACTACCAGTTTTACTTCATGGGATGAATAGGCTGGGATTGGGAAATTAAAACAAATGATTACTTCGGTAAGGTTCGCTAATCCCGACTAGTTTTGAATTGATATTCAAAAATAGATTAAAGAATAAATTCAAGAAATTTATCTTGGATAAAATTAATGGGAATCTTTCCCTATGAATGTGAAATCAGAAACTAACTGTCGGTTAGCTAAGCAGAATGGTTTTCTGGATATTGATCTGATGTTGGTTTCGGCCTTCGGGGTTAATATTTGGGGAATTATTCTCTTGATTAATTTACGGTTAGTGACTGATGAATTGGAATGAGGCGTATGTTGTGTTTGGGTAGCACTTATTTAAAGTATACGCGAGTTATTCGGAAAGACCGGGTTTATCCCATTCTGAATAACTGATACGACGATAAGTCGAAGATGAAGACGATGGTCGAAGACCGGAGGTCTTCACGTCGTTTGGGTGATAACTGATGATCTTGATTGGGCTGTACACCCAAGAAGATGGAAACAATTGGTGATCGTCCAGACGTACTTGGAGATCGATGGATATGCGGGGTACTAGGTGCCTCTGGTTTCGTTCAGACCCAGAACGGACTTGTAAATGGACTGTGTGTCTGACATTGGATTTTAGTCTGTGTGATTGATCTCCATTAAATATATATCTGTTTGGCGGCGGAGAATTTATTCTCTTGCTTAACGCCCTTCTCTGAGACGTACGAGCTCAGGGGTTATATATTGATGGATATCAAACGCATGGAGTGAATTGCCTGTGTGGCATGCCTAAGTGGCAATTGATCGAGGCTTCTATTGAAAAGCAAATCTTGTGGTGATGATCAAAGCACGACCTTTGTGGCGTAGCTTTGTGTAACGTTTGCTTCGCGAGTTTCACACCCGGTATGAACCAAAAACGGGAGGGGACATCAGGGAGGACTTGCGTTTCTTTCTAGCTAGAAGTGGCGTCAGAGGTTTTACACGCCCTGACGAGTTTGACTTATGTGGTTGTTGCTGTTGCGAGGCGTCGGGGATTGATCGGTCGTTCTCGAACCGATGGAGTCATTTAGTTGGCTCATTTACACCCCAAAGGGCGGAGAAACGTATTGTTCAGGCACTATAATCCACATCGGTGGACCGGCCCTGACGATCCAAGGGGCAGTTGCGGCTGCTCCGGAGACATGGGCTAGATTGTCTCGAATCGGTTGAGGACTATCTTTTGCCTCGGTTCATAGACGGAAATCCAATTTCCAAATACGTGACATTTGCGGTTTTATTTGTAAACCTATATATGGCGACATAGTGGCATGGGACGCTCATGCCGCCTATGATTGATACTTATGATTTGAAGTTGTTTTATACACTATGCACTTACAATAGTATCAAATGATTTTGTTTTAAACGTATCAAGCATTCTTGGCTATTATAAGGTAAAAACCCTATCCTCCGGCTTGCGTTGCATTGTGTGATGGGAACTGGGTCTTATAATAGCTTCATTTTTCTTTATTTAGCATTGCGCTGTTTGTTTTATGCACCGGTATTCTTGGGAGGAAACCCGTTCCGTGTTATACGGCGTGGTCCCTTGATTTACCTAACTTTAAAAATAAAGATTAATAACTGTTTTAGTTCTCACACCAGTCCCATGACTGACCTGGAGTTTATTGTTTTAACCTAAACTCTGGGTGCCCCTATTTTGACACGGGCAGCTAGTAGTTTTGGTTTTGCAGATTTATATTCACAGGATCCTGGTTTACAGCTGGAACGATATCCGGAAAGCTTTGTATCCGTATATCTCTTCTAGTTGTGTATTGTATTATTTTCCGCTGCTATGTATTTAAATGTAATTTAAATCTCTGATATTTCTGTGTAATATTCATTTATACTCTGTATATTCTTGTAATCTGATGCATTGTTGTAATATACAATGAAATGTTCTTCCGTATGCGTTCTGTTTTGTCCTGTTCTCAAACGATAGGGCGTTTCGAACGGTCTGGGTCTGTTTAGCGACTGGTTCGGACCGAGCGAAATTCCTTGCCGTCACAGTTGGTATCAGAGCTTTGGTTTACAAAGCTCAGAGAACAAGACACATTAGAACCATACGAAAGAATTCATCAGATATTGGATTAGTAATATCCAATGGGAATGACTCGTTAGAGATGGGATAAGTAGTATCCCAGAACAAGTGTGAAGAGTAAATTTTTAAAGTGAAAACAAGTTTGGTTTTGAAAATTTAAATCAACTATTCGTATTTGATTATTTATTTATATTGATTTTTGGACAATTCAGTATATAAAGAATTTGCATATACGCCTTGCAAACGTATATTCAAAATTTTAATATATTGAATAGATATAGAATCACACTCTAGTCGCACGGACCTGATTCTGATGATTGACGCGTCATCATTAGTAATTATTTTCGTGTTTCGAAGGTGTGATATCTATATATTTCCATTAGACTGGTGTGAGAACCAAAACTAATATAGCTAGAATACATTGTTGTGATTTGGCATCAAAACATGATTTTTTGTATATATATCAAATTATGAATTTGAGACTCTAATTCACTAATTGATTGATGTTTGTGTTGTTTGTTTATTTGTTTGATAATTTTGAACCATTTAGCCTAATTGAATCAAATATTGAATTGTATTGAAAATTGGTCGCATTTGCTTGCATATACATATACTTGCATTGAACAGGTCATAGCAAGGAGGCTAGAGCCAGAGAATAAAATTTGTTTGCCCGACAAATAGGTACATGTTTATTACATAATTTACTGAATTGTTTGGGTGATGATGATTTTATGAGCCTATTGGCTAGCCGCTTGGCTTTTTCTTTTTCTTTTTGAGATCTGAAGGACTGGGGAAGCTATTTGAAATTCCCCGATGCTCCCGGTGCTGGGGAGGTTATGGCGAAATTTTTCAAAAATTTAGGGTGTTAGCCAAATTTTTGAGATTTTAGAAAATTCTCAGAAACTGAAGAGTTAGAGAATGGAAGCCAGATCGAACATAGGTTGATTAATCAAACCACTTTCGACTTTGTTCCTTTTCGGGGACGAAAAGTTTTAAGTGGGGGAGATTGTAATAACCCGAAAATCTGGGCCAGTTTAAAATTTTTATTTTGGCTATTTTAGCGAATTTTGATTATTTAAAATGAATTATTTTAAATAATATCGACGAGAAATTTATTTTGAATTGAATTCGACGTATATATTTATATACGTCGTCGTTAGAATATATAATATTTATATATAATTATAAATAGAATTGAAAATGGCGCGGTAGTTCGATAATTCGATTTCAAACTTCAAATGAATGTACCAGGTGCAAAACAATCCGGATTTTAGTGAAACCAAAAACATTAGGATCTAATTGATGATATCTTTCCAATGAATCCAACAAATCAAAATTTCATAGCAGGAATCAAAAGATATGTCCAGTTGAAAATTCTGAATAGTCGCTATGAAATTCAGGCCCTTAAAAATAGACATTTTGCAAATGACCTCGGATTTCGACGAAACCACTTTTGTTGGATCCGCAGTGTCAAGTTATTGCTAGATTCCAAATTTCATAATTTTTCGATTCAAGATGTGAGCGTGGCAAAAGAAAACGCGTTTGACCAGTTTCAGTTGATTTTAATCGACTGGAAATTGGCCATTTTTCAAACGGTCTCAGAATTCGACGAAACTAGTTTTGTTAGGACCGTATCGTCAATACGAAGCTAGAGAATATTTTTCTGCAATTTACAGAGTTAATATGTGACCCCGGTAATTTGAAATGTACGTTTAAAATTCAATATAGCAATTTAAATGTAGGTTTAACGGAAACTGATAGAAACGACCGAATCAGCTTACGATACATATCCCATTGTGTTCGGAATGGGGGTAAAACGCTATAGACGACAGGCGGTGGGCCTCGTTTAGAGGTCGTATGTAAAAGTCAACTTTTTAGAAAATAAAATAATTAAATAATAAAAAAATAATAATAAAAAAACCCTTTATCTCGTTCTGCCCTCCCCCCCCCCCCCCCCCCCGATGAGTTCATTCTTCAGAAAAAAAAAAAGAGAAAGGCAACTGCGGAGAACCCGCCGCCTCCTCCGATGGGTCACCGCGCCCAAGGCGGCGCAGCTACCACCAAGTTTCCCCCACCGTTCTCCTCCTCGACCGACGAGAACCCCATCTCCCCCCCCCCCCCCCCCCCGCCCCCCGCAGCAGTAACGAAGCCCTAAACCCGCCGCCACGCACACCGCTTCCTCCGACGGGGCCCCAGTCGCGCCACCCACCGTCGACCACCCCCTCAGCCCCGTCCTCCTCTTCATCCCTCCGCCTGCAACCGGCAACACTCCAGCGCCCTCCCCCTCCCACATGTCAGCGCCGTAAGTCCTTGCCTCCCTTTTTCTTTTTATTTTTATTTTTGTTTTAATTTGTTATAAAACTGAAATTCTTGTTGTTATAAAAACTGAAATTTTAATGTATGAAAACTGAAATTTTTATTTTATTAAAACTAGGGTTTTTATATATGAAATGCACGATTTTATTTAGATTTTTGTTAAAATAAAAAGTTTGGATTTTTATAGAGTAAATTACATAGAAAAGGTCGGATCTTTCTAAGTGGAAAGATCGGAATTTTAATGTGGGAGGTAGCGAATAAAAATTTAATCTTTATTTTGAAAACATCGAAATAAAAATAGGATTTTTATATATTGAACTTCGAAATAAAAATATGATTTTTATATATTGAATAACGAAGTAAAAATTCGATTTTTATATATTGAATAACGAAGTAAAAATTCGATTTTTATATATTGAATAACGAAGTAAAAATTCGATTTTTATATATTGAATAACGAAGTAAAAATTCGATTTTTATATATTGAATAACAAAGTAAAAATTCGATTTTTATATATTGAATAACGAAGTAAAAATTCGATTTTTATATATTGAATAGCGAAGTAAAAATTCGACTTTTACATATGTAGTGGCTACAGCAACGAAGATGCAATAACGATGAAGATTTCTATCAATGAAGTGCCGTGGAGCTAGGATAGCTATAAGTGAGAATTTCTCACCTTTCAATTTCATTTCTATTTATATATATATATATACTAGGATGCAGACGGTGCTTAGTAGCACCCGACACAATCGTCCACAGACCATGGACTTGTTTGTTTGGTTGCATAGATTAGTTATATGAATTGATTTGAATTTGGTTGTTTGGTGATTTTGATTGATGTGTGAATGGCGTGGGCCTTCACTAGACCGGGGATAAGGCTAGGCCTCGTCCCGTTTCTAGTATCGTGCCGTTATGCCGCCGAAATTTTCTAAAATATGTTAGAAAAATAAAAATATCATTTTATTTAAAGAATGAATTGAATAGAAATTCATATGTTGGAATAAAATGTTTTGTCGTTAAAAATATAATTTTTAACGTGAATGTGAATAAATAAATATTCATTTACAAACCAGACGGTTTGTTTATGTACACCTATTTGAAGGACATTGATTGGGTCGATAAATTTTACACATCGCCCAACTGCACAAATAAAATGTGCGTTTGATTATTTGAAACCCCACACGGGTGTTGGGACGAAATTTGAAGTTCACTCATCCTGATTGATTAAATATGTCGATCGATTGATTGACAGGCTGTTATAAGCGTTAGATATCTATATTTGATGCTTATACAGTGTAGTGCACTTTGGTTGATGGTTGATTATTTTTCAATGCTATTATATGTGTGTGATGCATGAAAATCCATATAATTAACTTTATATGGTAATTGATTGGGCCTCATTCCAATTTGAAAAATAAAGAATATTATAAAATAAAAGTTCAGGTGTTGACAGTACTCATCCATTGAGATTGGTCATGTGTTGAACGAAATATTTTAGTAATAAAATTTACATCTTTATCGATATGAAATAAAAGTTCATGTGTTGACAGTACCCATCCATTGAGATTGGTCATGTGTTGAACGAAATATTTTAGTAATAAAATTTACATCTTTATCGATATAAAATAAAAGTTCATGTGTTGACAGTACTCATCCATTGAGATTGGTCATGTGTTGAACGAAATACTTTGATAATAACAACTATTTTGAAAAAGAAATATTTGAAATAGAATATATGAAAATAGAAATTTATGAAGCCGTGTTGATTAGATTGACGCCATTTTGACGTAATCGATATTTATATCGATTTTATTCATTTCGAAATGAATTGAATTGAAAACGATTTCGAAATGAATTGAATTGAAAACGATTTCGAAATGAATTGAATTGAAAACGATTTCGAAATGAATTGAATTGAAAATGATTTCGAAATGAATTGAATTGAAAACGATTTCGAAATGAATTGAATTGAAAACGATTTCGAAATGAATTGAATTGAAAACGATTTCGAAATGAATTGAATTGAAAACGATTTCGAAATGAATTGAATTGAAAACGATTTCGAAATGAATTGAATTGAAAACGATTTCGAAATGAATTGAATTGAAAACGATTTCGAAATGAATTGAATATATAACGATTTCGAAATGAATTGAATATATAACGATTTCGAAATGAATTGAATATATAACGACTTCGAAATGAATTGAATTGAAAACGACTTCGAAATGAATTGAATTGAAAACGATTTCGAAATGAATTGAATTGAAAATGATTTCAAAATGAATTGAATTGAAAACGATTTCGAAATGAATTAAATTGAAAACGATTTCGAAATGAATTGAATTGAAAACGATTTCGAAATGAATTGAATTGAAAACGATTTCGAAATGAATTGAATATATAACGATTTCGAAATGAATTGAATATATAACGATTTCGAAATGAATTGAATTGAAAACGATTTCGAAATGAATTGAATTGAAAACGAATTCAAATTGAATTGAAAGCGAGTTGAAATGAATTCAAATTGAATTGAAATTTGAATTGAATAGAAATGAATTTTAAAACGAATTTATAAAGAAGAATTCAATTTTGATTTGAATTGAAAAGAAAGTTGAAATTGCTTTTGAAACGATTTTAAAACTATTTATATAATTCGTTTTAAATAGAAATCGACGAAGTATATATTATATATATTATATATATAATATAATGGCCTGAATAGAACGCGCCGCGCCACGGCAGTTCGTGAATTTCGACCATTTATTTCAAACGGACATTACGGGAGATCCGACCGTCGGATTCTCCTAAAACCGGAACCGTTGGGTTCGTATCGAAAAGAGCTTTCTAACGAATATTAGAAATTAGAAATCTAACGGTTGGATTTGGAATTATGTCCAAATCAAATTTGAAAAAGGTCGCTGTAAGTGCAGTTCGATGGCCGTTGATGGAAATCGACTGTACGGGCCTTGATAAAATTATTAAAAATAGTAATAATTTGTGTAAAATCATAAGAAATGATTTAGAAAGAATCGGGATGAAAAACTCCATATTTGAAAAGATAAAAATAGATTTTTATCGAAATGAACTAGTTTTGAACTAGAATTATAATTCTATTTATTTTTAAATAAATAAATTGAATTTGAAATGGTTTCGAAAATAACCAAAATTTCCAATGATTGCATTGGAATGGATTTGAATCGAAATTGTCTTCGGAATATTTCGATGTTGGATTTCGTGATTATACAAATGTTGTTATGGAAATTTGAAAGATATATATATATCGTTATTTCCAATGCGATATTTGTTAGTCGTAGAATTTGATATTGAATATAAGCCGATATATTTTCTATTCAGAGCCTTATATTGAATATCAAATGTGATTTGAGTTTGTCGTGAATGGTGTCTTCACTAACGCTGTTCTTAAACCCAGTTGAGAAAAGATTAAATCTTTTTATTTAGATTTAATGAAGTGTACCAATTAAATGATATTTAATTGGAATTGAATTGATATTGATTTTTGGGTTTATCGTGAACAGTGTTTTAAACAACACTAGTTCTTTAACCCGATAATTAATGAATGTGATTTTGGGTTTATCGTGAACCGTGTTATAAATGACACGGATTCTTTAACCCAGTCGAAGATTAAAACTAAGTGGAGTTTTAATGAATCTTTAATTAGATTGAAATGATCGAGAATGGAGTATCACCAGTTTTGCTCCAGGCGATAGTTAAATCTTTAATTAGATTTGAACGTGAAATGGTAATTGAATTTACCGATAACACCGTGGTGTTAGATATGAAGTACTACCAGTTTTACTTCATGGGATGAATAGGCTGGGATTGGGAAATTAAAACAAATGATTACTTCGGTAAGGTTCGCTAATCCCGACTAGTTTTGAATTGATATTCAAAAATAGATTAAAGAATAAATTCAAGAAATTTATCTTGGATAAAATTAATGGGAATCTTTCCCTATGAATGTGAAATCAGAAACTAACTGTCGGTTAGCTAAGAAGAATGGTTTTCTGGATATTGATCTGATGTTGGTTTCGACCTTCGGGGTTAATATTTGGGGAATTATTCTCTTGATTAATTTACGGTTAGTGACTGATGAATTGGAATGAGGCGTATGTTGTGTTTGCGTAGCACTTATTTAAAGTATACGCGAGTTATTCGGAAAGACCGGGTTTATCCCATTCTGAATAACTGATACGACGATAAGTCGAAGATGAAGACGATGGTCGAAGACCGGAGGTCTTCACGTCGTTTGGTTGATAACTGATGATCTTGATTGGGCTGTACACCCAAGAAGATGGAAACAGTTGGTGATCGTCCAGACGTACTTGGAGATCGATGGATATGCGGGGTACTAGGTGCCTCCGGTTTCGTTCAGACCCAGAACGGACTTGTAAATGGACTGTGTGTCTGACATTGGATTTTAGTCTGTGTGATTGATCTCTATTAAATATATATCTGTTTGGCGGCGGAGAATTTGTTCTCTTTCTTAACGCCCTTCTCTGAGACGTACGAGCTCAGGGGTTATATATTGATGGATATCAAACGCATGGAGTGAATTGCCTGTGTGGCATGCCTAAGTGGCAATTGATCGAGGCTTCTGTTGAAAAGCAAAGTCTTGTGGTGATGATCAAAGCACGGCCTTTGTGGCGTAGCTTTGTGTAACGTTTGCTTTGCGAGTTTCACACCCGGTATGAACCAAAAACGGGAGGGGACATCAGGGAGGACTTGCGTTTCTTTCTAGCTGGAAGTGGCGTCAGAGGTTTTACACGCCCTGACGAGTTTGACTTATGTGGTTGTTGTTGTTGCGAGGCGCCTCGGATTGATCGGTCGTTCTCGAACCGATGGAGTCATTTAGTTGGCTCATTTACGCCCCAAAGGGCGGAGAAACGTATTGTTCAGGCACTATAATCCACATCGGTGGACCGGCCCTGACGATCCAAGGGGCAGTTGCGGCTGCTCCGGAGACATGGGCTAGATTGTCTCGAATCGGTTGAGGACTATCTTTTGCCTTGGTTCATAGACGGAAATCCAATTTCCAAATACGTGACATTTGCGGTTTTATTTGTAAACCTATATATGGCGACATAGTGGCATGGGACGCTCATGCCGCCTATGATTGATACTTATGATTTGAAGTTGTTTTATACACTATGCACTTATAATAGTATCAAATGATTTTGTTTTAAACGTATCAAGCATTCTTGGCTATTATAAGGTAAAAACCCTATCCTCCGGCTTGCGTTGCATTGTGTGATGGGAACTGGGTCTTATAATAGCTTCATTTTTCTTTATTTAGCATTGCGCTGTTTGTTTTATGCACCGGTATTCTTGGGAGGAAACCCGTTCCGTGTTATACGGCGTGGTCCCTTGATTTACCTAACTTTAAAAATAAAGATTAATAACTGTTTTAGTTCTCACACCAGTCCCATGACTGACCTGGAGTTTATTGTTTTAACCTAAACTCTGGGTGCCCCTATTTTGACACGGGCAGCTAGTAGTTTTGGTTTTGCAGATTTATATTCACAGGATCCTGGTTTACAGCTGGAACGATATCCGGAAAGCTTTGTATCCGTATATCTCTTCTAGTTGTGTATTGTATTATTTTCCGCTGCTATGTATTTAAATGTAATTTAAATCTATGATATTTCTGTGTAATATTCATTTATACTCTGTATATTCTTGTAATCTGATGCATTGTTGTAATATACAATGAAATGTTCTTCCGTATGCGTTCTGTTTTGTCCTGTTCTCAAACGATAGGGCGTTTCGAACGGTCTGGGTCTGTTTAGCGACTGGTTCGGACCGAGCGAAATTCCTTGCCGTCACAAAATATATTTTGGATTCTCATAAGGGAAAAACCCGTTCCGTTATGCGGCGTGGTCTTATGAGATATCGTTTACTTGTTCGAACTGTTTTAAACTGTTTTACTCATACCAGTCCCATGACTGACCCAGAGTTTATTTTGTTGTTTTCGCTAAACTCTTGGGTGCCTAAATTTGTATGGGCAGTCAAGTAGTCGGGATTTACAGATATACTGGAAGAGCTTGGAGCAGGAGGCTTCAGGATTATATAGCTATAGTTATTTCTGCTGTGTTTTAAGTGTTGTACTTTGATAATGATGTATATTCAAATACTGATGTATATTTCAAGTTATGTTACATATATTATATGTTATTCGTTCCGCTGTGAGGTTCGTGTTACTCTGATGTTGTGTTCTTCTTCTTCTTCTATTCTAAGTTTCTATCTTATCTATTCTCACCCTCTAATTTCTTTCATTAATGATCGGTATTTTTCGATGTTTGGTTAGTCATCATCGTGTTTATGTCGATAACCAAAGTCATCAAAATCTCGGGTCATTACAGTTGGTATCAGAGCTTAAGTTAAGTGAATTACCTTGGCTCTGTGGTGTGACTCGGTAGAGATAGGGTTAGTAATACCCTAGATTGAGTTTGAGTGTTTATATACGAGCGCGTATTTGTAATTTGATATAAAGTGGTTTTATATTGTGGAGATTCATTGGTTGAGTTGTTTATGGGTTCTGGTCGATCAGTTTGATCCACTGTATCGGTAGGAGTTTATAAACACTCGAATACGATGGGTCGACACGATATGTTTTGAAAAGAGGGTAAATTAAAATAAGTTTACCCAAGGTATATCTTGATATAGGGAAGATATATGTATCAAAAATTATAATATAGTGGATATATTGGTTGTTATTATAATCGAGTAAGATTATAAATTAAATGGTTATGTAAATAACCAATCAGAATTCATATAAGTACAATACGTGAAATCAGATGAATTAAATCTGAAATTTAAGCCAGAAATTGAGTTAAAACTCTGGAGAATTGGATAAGTGTTTGTAAATGGATTTGGATTAAAAATAAGGAAAATTTATGATCTTGGGAGATTTTAAATTGTTTTACAAGCAGTGTGAGTTATATTTTGAATTGAATTTCAAAGTGGAAATGTTTAGAAATGGTTTATAGTATTGAACTCACTTCGATCACTGGAAAATAGATTCTGATGATGACAGCTGCATCATCAGTATTCATTTTCGTGTTGTAAGTGACGAATTACTACCAGGGATACTGTTTTGAATTTGTTTTGGGAAAGACAAGTGTGTTGAATTTCAAAATGGGATTTAAAATATAGAATTCAAATGGAATTCAAATATAGGATTTGAATAATAGAATTTGAATATATAGAATTTGAATAGAATTTGAATAATAGAATTTGATATATAGATTTGAATAATAGAAGTGATATAAAATTTGAATAGAAATTGAATAGAATTAACTATGTCGAAGAGGAACTAGTTAATCGAGTTTTGAATTTGAAGTTGAACTTAGAAAGGTGAATTGGATTTGTAAATGGATATTCAAAATCGAATATAGAACTTAAATTTGAAATTTGGATTCAAATTAGTTAATAAGCAAGTTGAAATATATTTGAACATGTCATGTTCAAATATAAAAGTGAAATAGACTAAAAAGTTAATTAACAAATTAATAAACGAATCGAGTTAGAATGATCAGGTATAGTTAAAATAGATTGGGCAGGTATAAATATACATGAGATAGGTATAGATAAGGTATAGAAGTGAAATAGATAGAATGCTCGACGAAAAGGTATGTATTTAGTTCATATATGAGATTTTATGCGTCGTACCGGCTAGCCGCTTGGCTTTTTCTTTTGGATTGGTGAGGGCCATGGGAGGCTATTTGAAATATCCCGATGCTCCTAGTATAAAGGAGGTTATGGCGAATTTTTCTGGGGATTAAATGAGTTAGAATATTTTTAAGATAATTTGATAGTTAGAAATCAATGTATCGATATATATATAGAAGTCGATAAGGAAACGAACTTAGAAATAGAATAGTAAAATCAAAAAGGAAGACTAAGAATAAAATCTAGTAAGAATAGAAAGAGGAAGCGTATACGTGTTTAAAAGTGAATAAGTAGTTGTATGGTATTGATTATTCGAGTAATTAGTCATATCTGTTTTGACGTTATAAATGTTATTCAGTCAAGGTCTGAGAAGTAGTTATACCCCAACTTGATTGATTTCATTATTAACAAATAAATAGTAAGATTTCAGGCTCGAAGATCAATGTTGAATAAGAGTTAGTTGAATATAGCATTTGGGTTGTCGTAACGATGTTTTACACAATATCGTTTTTAACCCAAATAAGTGTAAGCTTGGAAATAGAATAAAGAATATTTCCTAAGTATAGAAATAAACGAGATCAGAAAAGAGATAAGTAATTGGAATATTTTCCAATTATAAATAGCATATATTTTCTAAAGTTTAGAAAATAAAGGAAGGCGATATTCGGAAATGTTTTTCAAATAACATAAAAGGCCAATATGGTTATTGAAAATATTTGGTTAACAAATATTGATAAAGAAATAGAGAAGTGATTTAACTAATGGAATATTAATTAAGGGCTCAGTGACATATTCAAAAGGAAAATTTGATTTTTGAAAAGTGTAAACTGTTTAAAAACTCCCAGGGAAAGACTGTTTGAATTAAAAACAAATTTAACAGAAGTTTGTGAAAGCAAAATGGAATTAAAGTAAAGCCAGTAAAGTGGTAACTGAGATTGAATTAGAATGATATCAAGACAAATTGGATTGTGAGATTCAAATTTGAAGTATAATGTGATAATCAAGTTAAGAGTGGGAATCGAGAAGAAACTCGAGTTGAAATGATATTTGGCTCGGATATAAGCGAATGGTTGTGTTGTGGATAAAAGCAGATTGGAATTTGATTGATATGACCCTTGTATCCGCTGAATTGATAACAGGTGGAAAGGATATAATGATATGCCGACAAAAGGTACAAGTTTATATTTCATATGGTATGAGATTTTGATGAGCCGAATTGGCAAGCCGCTTGGCTGTTTGATTTTCTTTTGGGATGGAGATGGCCCAAAGAGGCGAGTGGGAGTTTGACCGATTGCCCAGTACAAAGGAGGTGCTGGCGAAATTTTTCAAAAAAATTAAGGCATTAGAAAATTTTCAGGATTTTTGAAAATTTTCGTTGATAGGAATTAATTAATAATTTAATTGAAATTAAATTAGTTCAGTTGAAACTGAAGTTAAGAAGTGAATAAATATGTTCTAACCAGTCGATAGGGTCGTCCTCTACCTTTTAGCAATTTCGAGGACGAAATTGTTTTAAGTGGGAAAGATTGTAATGACCCGCATTGGCAGAGGTATTATAATTAATTTATTTAATTATTTAAATAGTGATATAGTGAATTAAATGGTCGTGGAATTAAATAATGATGAATATTTAATTAAAATAATAAATTAAATAATATATTTAATTCTGAAATAATCAGAATTGGCTAAAATGGCGATATGTGTGAATTGGGCAATTCGAATTATATAATTCAGTTTAAAGTTGAATTATAATAACGAATATATTCAATCGTCGATAGTTGAACGTATAGTTTATAATATAATTAAAATAGAGCGCGTAACGACGCGGCAGTTCGCTATTTGGCGATTCGAACTTCAATTGAATATGGAGGGTTCGTTTTAAATCGGATTTCTGTGAAACAAGAAACGTGCGGAGCGGGCGGAGTATATCTTTCTATTGGAAGAGAAAAATCAGGATTTCGTCGTGTAGATTTTGATCTATGTCCAAATCAAATTCTCAGAAATGCAGCGCCCTGACCATAACGATTTAATTATATTTTATATAAGGATTTAAATAGAAATCGAACATCGATATAACTCTGACGATGTAATATCGAGTTGTAAATCCATATAGGAATATTCTGAAGCTGTACGGTATTCCATGTGAATATAGACGATAATATTTAATTTTAAATATTAAATTTAAAAATATTTAAATATATTTATATATTTAAATAGGCTATTTAGGGCTTTAAAAATAGCCACTTTTGCAAACGAAATCGGAATTCGACGAAACCAGTTTTGTTGGATTCGTAATGTCAAATTATTGTTAGATTTCCAATTTCGTGATTTTTAGAGTCACTGTGTGGCCGTACGGATTTTTAGAGTGAAAAACAGTCGATATTTCGACGGTTAAAAATACACTGTGTGAGCAAACAGAGTTGGAATTCGACGAAACCAGTTTCGTTGGGACCGTAATGTCGAAGTGTAGCAGCATGTCCAGTTTCGTGATTTTTGGTTATTGTGTGTGATCATGAGAATTTTTAACCGATAAATACACTAAATAGTTGCTTATAAATCAATATAAAAATAAATATATAAATATATAAATACTCTATAAATACCCTCTCTAAGTTTTCCTAAAACCTAATTCTCAAGTCAACAGACCAAAAGTGGCGCCGCTGTTTTTCTTTCTTCCAGTAAAAATGATTTCGATCTTCCAAAATTCATATCAAATCCAAATTAAATCCAGAAATTCCAAATTACATTTTACGTGATTATTGCAAGTTGTTTTTCAAGTTGATATCACTTTGGTAGGGGTCGACGTTAGTTCTGGGATTGGGATTTTCTGAACGTGGGACTAGGGCTGGATCGTACGGTGATTTTAGGAAACGAGGAGGGGAACGGGGGTTAGCAGGGTGATCAGGATGGCGAGGCGCTCGGTTGGTGAGATTTTGGTTGGATTCGGTCGTCATTGGTGTCGAGCGACACTGGAGTTCGCAGTGCATTTCAGTGCGACGGATTTTGCAAGCACAGTGCGAGTTGAGCATATCTGGGTGGAAGATGGAGTGCTTGAGAAGAGCGAGCTGATGGGATGATCGGTTGGAGGATTTGTGGTATGATGGAGGAGCGTTTGGAGTTTATCATTTGATGTGGGGAAGATGAATGAATGGGCCAGATTCATACGTGTGGAGGTTGGGCCAACAAGAAGGTTAAGCCCATATTTAAAAATAAACTAAGTGTTTTATATAAAATATAGTATTAGAACTTGTAAAATGAATAACTTTACCATACGTTATCGAAACTCAGCGAAACAAGATCCGACGGGATCGTATGGACGGTGGCTACACCATGGAACTGACTGGAAGTCCATCGGAGCTCGTTACAATTTATTGCAAAATAAATTGTCCGTCTGAATCAAATCGAGCGATGGTTATCGTTATTAACGATGATCGTCCAATGTGAGTAAATCTCACTAACTCTGAACAGTTTATAATTTCATGTTGTATTTTTAGAACTGTTAAATATTGGCTGATTGACTGTGTGTTGATTGTTTGATTGAACTGCTAGTCAGTTAGTTGAATTTCTATATTTGATTCATTTTAACAGAATATATCATATGGAACTGAAAGTGATGTTATCTATATTGTTTAACATCTGTGATGCAGGGAAACAGGTTGGAGGAATCCAACTGAATTCCTCAACATTTATTTTACTGTTTTTCATATATTGTGATATATGATGTGATATATAATCTATTGTCGATTATATGTGTTTGGACGATATTGATCATCGTGATTTGATATGTTGAATACCATAACATACCAAAATGTTGATAAGGGAATATTTTCAAAGTGATATTTGAAAATAAAATATTTATAAATGGAATATTTATAAATAAGAAATATTTATAAATTGGAATATTTATAAATTGGAGATATTTAGAAAAAGGGAAAACGTTATAAAAAGGAAACTGTTATAAGAAGGAAATCATTTTAAAGTGGAGAACTGTTACTAAAAGTAAATCTTTAAAAATAAATAAACGTTGTTAAAAGGGAAATCTTTATAAAGTGAATAAAGGAGTTAAATCGAAATATGGTATTCGAAAGGAGTTAAATCGAATATGGTATTCGAAAGGAGTTAAATCGAATATGGTATTCGAAAGGAGTTAAATCGAATATGGTATTCGAAAGTTAGTAAATCGAATTAGTTATTCGAAAGGGGTTAGTCGAGTCGAGTTAGTTAAATAGAGTTAATCGAATATTTGTAATTCGAATTAGAGTTAACCAGTTAGAGTTAAACCAGTTAGAGTTAAACCAGTTAGAGTTAATCAGTTAGAGTTAAACCAGTTAGAGTTAAACCAGTTAGAGTTAATCAGTTAGAGTAAATCGAACTAGAGTTATTCAAATGGAGTTATTGAATGTTAGTGATTTGAATAAAGTAAAAGGAGTTATCGAATATTAGTGATTCGAATAAAGTAAAAGGAGTTATCGAATGCTAGTGATTTGAATAAAGTAAAAGGAGTTATCGAATGTTAGTGATTCGAATAAAGTAAAAGGAGTTATCGAATGTTAGTGATTCGAATAAAGTAAAAGGAATTATCGAATATTGTTTATTCGAATAGAATCAAATTGAGTTAATCGAATATAGTTTATTCGAATAGAGTTAAAGGAGTTATCGAATATAGCTTATTCGAAAGGAGTTAAGTGAAACGAGTAAATCAATAGCGTTAGTCCAATAGAGTTAATCCAATTGCGTTAGTCCAATAGAGTAAATCGATAAGGGTTAATCAAATAGAGTAAATTGAATAGAGTTATCGAATATACCTTATTCAAAGGAAAGAATTATCGAATAGAAAAGATTTGAAAGAGAGTTACGTAAGGAAGTTTATTAAAGAATTAAAAGGGTGAACTTTGTCTATTTCAAGGTTAGAAACGTTGTTCAGTTAAGGTCTGAGAGGTAGTATTACCCCAACTTGATTGACTTCATTTTTAACTAAGGAATGGTTAAGGTTCGATAGTAAGGGATAGTTAAGTGAATTATTAATTAAAGGAAATGGTTTGAGTTGGCATCGCGATGGTTTGTTTAAACATCTATCTAAGTCCAATGAAGAAGCTTTGGAAATGTTTTCCAAATAAGAAACCAGAAATGTTTTCTAATAAAGAAAACAAGAAATGGAAATGTTTTCTATTGTTAATAACGTATATTTTCCAAATTTAGAAAATAAGAAATATTAAATATAGGGAAACAGGAGATAAGTAAATTAATGAAATAAAGAGATAAATGTTGAATGATGTTTGATCGATATAAATTTCCATTTGGAAATAATATCGTTGTTTGCACACTTGTTTTCTTTGATGGTTAAATCACAGACTATCGAAGTTTTGACCATTTTAACGTTGTAAATATGGAGAGACCGGTTGGATTATTATCCAAAGAACCACTCTGTATTGGCATAAGCGTTGCGAATCATATATTCCAAAGGAAATTGAAGACGGAGTTATGCAAGGGCTATCCTGTTTACAGAATAGTGCCTTCGGTTCATCCTGTTCCTGGATGACTTGTATAGACGGATATCTGACAGAGTATTTCCAAACGATCACGTATATTGATTTCTCCAACCGTACCAAGAGTGGAAGTGGAGAAGGAAACTTCTTTTAGCTAACACATAATGTATGGTTGAGGACGTCAATCGGTGATTTGATGGATTTGACGATGTGGCATTCAAATTGAATCTGGTGTGATGATAAAGCGTAGCTTCTAGCCTCACAGCCATTAAATGACAGAAATCGGGCAGGCAGCATGGCTAAGTCGATCGCACCGAATTAGGGTGTATAATCACCTGATCTAGAGTTTCATTTACTTCTAAATATCTATTTTTGATGTTGTCCCATTCGGGAAACGGTTGCTGATCCCAACCGTTGGTGATATACATTCGATACACTCAAGCGAAATGAGTGGTCGGTCATGTGTGCATGGGTTGCAAGATGTTCTTGTTGAACCCAGTGTATTCCTCTCTAGAGGTACACTAGTGAAAGGTGGTTCCATACCTTGTCATAGTTGGAAATCCATTACCCAATACGTGCTTGCGGTTTTGATTGTATACTATATATGTAGAACGTCTGATGAAAGCATTTCTGCTAGATGATTATATATATTGTGGTTGATAGACATTATTATAATATCAAAAAGTTTTTGATATAAAGATATTTTGGATTCTCATGAGGGAAAAACCCGTTCCGTTATGCGGCGTGTTCTTATGAGATATCGTTTACTTGTTCGAACTGTTTTAAACTGTTTTACTCATACCAGTCCCATGACTGACCCGGAGTTTATTTTGTTGTTTTCCCTAAACTCTTGGGTGCCTAAATTTGCACGGGAAGTCAAGTATTCGGGATTTACAGATATGCTGGAAGAGATTGGAGCAGGAGGCTTCAGGATTATATAGCTATAGTTATTTCCGCTGTGTTGTAGTGTTGTACTTTGATAATGATGTATATTCAAGTACTGATGTATATTTCAAGTTATGTTACATATATTATATGTTATTCGTTCCGCTGTGAGGTTCGTGTTACTCTGATGTTGTGTTCTTCTTCTTCTATTATAAGTTTCTATCTTATCTATTCTCACCCTCTAATTTCTTTCATTAATGATCGGTATTTTTTGATGTTTGGTTTGTCGTCATCGTGTTTATGTCGATAACCAAAGTCGTCAAAATCCCAGGTCATTACACTCTCGCAGTCCCACCGCTGCAAGAACGAGGTAGAAACATTTCCTTCGAGAGTTTAGTTTTTCTGTTTGATCATTCTGTCTGTACTTTATTCGATTCTAGCGCATCACATTCGTTTATCTCTACATCATTAGTTGAAACACTGCACTTAGATGCTAGTCTTGTTGTTGATCCCATTGTAGTCTCAAATCCTATTGGTAGGTCGGCTCATTTATCCATGGTTTGTAGGGATTTGAGATTGTCTATCTTAGGCGTTGGTTTTGAATGTAATGCTTTTGTGCTTGGTTTCATGAGCTATGGGTAGATTCTAGGGATGGATTGGCTAGCCCGATATGGCGTCATCCGAGATTGTGAACGAGGGGTAGTAAATTTTTTGACTCGTAGTGGAAAGACCCTTGATATTTCTTGTGACCCTAGAGGACTAGTCATACTTAGTTATCTTGAGTCACTTGACGCATCCAATGATGATTTACGTTCTGTTCGTATAGTTCATGAATATGTTGATGTCTTCGATGAGGTGAGGGGTCTACCCCCAAAACGTGAGATAGACTTTCGTATTTATCTTGTAGACAATGCAAAACCAGTATCTCTGCCAGTACGCCACATGGCTCCCCGTGAGAGGAGGGAACTCAATAAGCAAGTAGGGGAGTTGCTTGAGAAGGGGTTCATAAGACGTAGTATATCGGAGTGGGGTGCTCCAGTAGTATTTGGCACGAAGGCGGATGGGTCCCTTAGACTTTGTGTGGACTATAGAGAGCTTAATAAACTTACTAAGAAGAATAGGCACCCACTGCCGAGGATTGACGATCTCTTCGATCAGTTAGTTGGCGCCTCAGTGTTTTCGCAGTAGGACTTAGCCACTGATTTCCATTAGTTGAGAGTGGCTGAGGATAGCATAGGCAAGACTGCCTTTAGGACTCCGGATGGTTTCTATGAATGGCTTGTGATGCCCTTCGGTTTGAAAAATGCCCCCGCATACTTTGTTGACTTGATGAGTAGGGTGTTTAGGGAGTATCTTAATAAATTCGGGGTGGTCTTTGTGGATGACATCTTGGTCATTTCTAATAGCGAGGAAGAGAATGCCCTACATCTTAGGGAAGTGTTGGAGACCCTTCGAGTGCATAACCTTAAAGCTAAATTTTCTAATGTCACTTTTGGAGGAAGGAAGTGCGATTCTTAGGGCATGTGGTTTCCAAAGAAGGGATAGCTGTGGATCCCGCGAAGGTGGTGGCCATCCAAGATTGGAAGGTCCCTAAAAATGCTAACAAGGTGAGGAGTTTCTTGGGGTTGGCCGGCTACTATAGGAAGTTTATCAAGGACTTCGCAAAGATATCAGCCCCATTGACATGCTTGACGAAGAAAAACCTAGTTTTCACGTGGGGCGTAGATTGTGATGATGCGTTCCAACGTTTAAAGAGAGCTTTGACCACAACCCCAGTCTTAGTGTTGCCAGATGGGAGTAAGCCATTTACCGTTTATACCGATGCTTGTGGGACAGGACTAGGCGCAGTCTTAATGCAAGAGGGAATGGTAAAAGCCTATGGAGGAAGGCAGTTGAAAGTACATGAAGAAATTACCCTACGCATGACCTAGACTTAGCCGCTATTGTTTTCGCGCTTAAGTCTTGGCGACATTATCTTCCTAGCGAGAAATTCGAATTGTTCACTGACCACAAATCACTAAAATACTTTTTCTCTCAGAAGGACTTGAACTTAAGGCAGCAAAGGTGGATGTAATTCTTAGCGTCCTACGATTTCAAGATAGCATATACCCCTAGCAAGGATAACGTGGTGGCAGACGCCTTAAGTAGGAAAAGATTGTCCTTGAGTCCATTGTTTGTTGAACGGTGAAGCTTAGAGTTCATCTCTACGTTTGACTTTAGACCTTCCATTGACTTTGTACCCGGTTTGCTAGCATCCTTAGAGGTTAGACCTACGCTTTTGGGACGGATTGGTGAGGCACAGCGAGATGACCCACAGTTGGTTGAGTTAGTAGAGAAGCTCATAAGGGGGGAGTCATCGAGCCATCTCAGTAGGTATACCCTAGATGATAAGGGTTGGTTACGTAGGGACGGTAGACTTTGTGTACCACGAGACGAGGACTTGAGGAAGACCATTCTTGATGATGCACATCGTTCGAAGATGACCATTCATCCCGGCGGGGACAAGATGTACATGGACATGAGACGAGTTTACTTTTGGGCCAGTATGAAGAAGGATGTGGCCGAGTTTGTCGCTAGATGTTTGGTGTGCCAACAAGTAAAAGTAGAGCAAAAGAAGCCCGGTGGGTTGCTTCACCCATTGGAGATCCCACAATGGAAGTGGGAGAGTGTCTTGATGGACTTTGTTGATGGGTTACCGAGATCGAGGAAGGGTAATACGGGGATTTGGGTCGTGGTAGACAGACTTACTAAGAGCGCCCATTTCATTCCCGTGAAGAGTAAGAGGACTGCTCCATGGTTAGCCTCCGTATACATTTGAGAGATAGTTCGTTTGCATGGTGTTCCTTCTAGCATAGCGAGCGATCGCGATCCTATCTTTACTAGCCAGTTTTAGAAGAGCTTGCAAGAGGTGGTAGGGACTCAGTTATGTTTGAGCACCACATATCATCCTCAGACAGATGGCCAGACCGAGAGGGTGAATCGTATTCTAGAGGACCTTTTGAGGCTATGTGTTTTAGACTTCGGAGGTACATGGGAGGAGCATCTTCCTTTGGTAGAGTTCGCATATAATAATAGCTTTCAGTCTAGCTTTGGCATGACACCTTTCGAGCCTCTTTATGGACGGCCGTGTTGTTCGCCTACATGTTGGAGGGAATCTACGGATAAGATCTTACTTGGGTCCGATATGATTAGAGAGACTTCAGAAAAGATCAATTTGATTCGAAGGAGGATGAAGACGGCGCAAGATAGGCAGAAATCTTATGCGGATAAGAGGAGGACAGATCTTGAGTTTGATATTGTGGACATGGTCTTTATCAAGGTGTCTCCATTATGAAATGTTGTACGCTTTGGGTCCATTGGGAAGTTAGCACCAAGGTTCGTAGGGCCGTTTCCTATTAAGGAGAGGATTGGACAGATGGCGTATAGAGTGGAGTTGCCCGAGAGACTTAGTGGTGTACACGACGTATTCCATGTATCACATTTGAGGAAATGCTTGCATAAGACCACGGAAGTGGTAGAGCCGAGCTTGCTTAGAGAGGTGGAGATAGAGCGTGATGTGACGATTCGACGAGCTCCTACGTGCATTCTTGGGTCGTAGATTAAGAAGTTGAGGAATCGAGACGTCAAGCTAGTCAAAGTGCAATGGGGAGATGATGAGAGCAACGCTACTTTGGAGACGGAAGAGAAGATGCGTTCATTGTACACTTTTCTTTTCGAGGGTATGTCTTTTAATTTCTCCTTTATCGCTTAGCTTGTACTTGTTTTATCCTTAGTATGTCCTCTCGCTAGTATCTTTGACCTTTAGATAGGGTAGTCCTATGGTTGAAACATGTGTTTGAGACATGTTATGTATGATCGATGCATGTGGATGCGAGTGTTTGCTAGTGGTTGCTCGTGGATGCATATACACACACACTTTAGGCACTAGATCGGCTCAGTCACTTTCATATTGCATATTGCATGTAAATGAATGTATTTAGTAAAATGAATGTACATTGTGTGTGTGTATCATATGGATGTTGTATTTAAATGGATGGTTGTGCACACATGTAGTAATGATATGTATAGGATTCTTTGCATACATGATGGATACATGGCACTATCATTATTTGCATTAAGGAGGTCGACTGAATCAGTGGACCGCCTGATTTAGCATTAGTATACGGACATATACACACACTATGCATATGTACATGAAAAGCATTAGAAATATTTTAATGACCATGGTTGCTAGTGGTTGATGGTTGAGTAAATGGATGATTGGATGGTAGGATACGTTCGTCTTGACTTAGAGATTTCGAGGACGAAATCCTTTAAGTATGGGAGAATGTAACACCCCGAATTTTTGAATAATCGAATTAACTAAATTCAAGAATAATTAATCTCAGATGTGAGAATTAAGGGAAACAGGTTGCACCATTGTGTTCGTCTCGGAATTTTGGTTGAGATAGAGTCCGAGTTTGCGTAAAACGAATACCTGATGAAGAAGATATGGACGAACGAAGTTAGGCGGAAGAATCAGAGAAAAATAATAATTGCACTGGCGCACTTGGGAAGTGCGCCAGTACAAATGTTGCACTGGCGCACCATCCAAGTGCGCCCAGGTCGACCAGAAAGCCTGCACAGATTTCTGGTGCAACCTGATCCATATTGTGACTCATTGCTGAGTCCTTTCTGACTCCTTGCTGAGTCATTAGGGCTGAGGTGTCACCTTATCCTGACTGAGTGGTTTTGATTAACGCTAAGATCATCCAACGGCTATAATTAAATTGAAATTCTATATAAACATGGGTAGATTCAAACCCTAAAATCAAATAAAAATCTGAATCATGGCCGTCATGCTGTCATCTTGTAACCTAGAGTAGCCGCCACCAACTAGAGAGGAAGAAAAGATAATCAATTCAGTTATATTCAACTCTAATCTAAACAATAACGAATCTACTACAAAGGCGAGCTAAATCAATTTCAGAACTCAGATTTCAGAACGCAAGACCTTCTTTTTGTGAGTTCGGTTTCTTTAATAAGATAATTAACAATTTAATTAGATTAAGCTATGGTTTGGATTATATGGTTATGTTGGGAGTCATTGACCGTATGTTATTATCTGTGTTGTAAATTTTATAATGTTATCATCTATGTTGTAAATTCTATGTTGTTATTATCTATGTTGTAAAGCTGTGATGTTATCATCTATGTTGTAAATCTATGATTGGCTTATGTACAATCAATTCATAATGATGTTTCATATGCTAGTTTGGTTATGTTTTTGGAACTAATTCATATGTTAAATCATATGTAGGTATGCAAGTTTAGATGTTAATTTAGATATGAATCATATGCAAGTTAGTGAGAATCATATACAACCTTACATGTTTCAGGACATCTATTTTATGTGTAACTTGGATCTAAAGTTAGGCTATGACATGTGTGAGTTGGATGCAAGTTTACATCATAGTCTATGTTGTATAAATCACATATGCAAGTATATATGTTGGAGTATGAATCATGTAATGTAAAGTTTGTAACCATTGTGTAATGACCCAGGATTTTCAGAAGGTAACTAAAATACGGAAGAACTTAAATTTTTATAATACATTAATAAATTAGTTTATTAATGCTGGATATTCATTTAAGACGACCAGAAATTGTGAATAAGATTTATTTACAACATCATAAAGCGTCGCTAAAACTTAACAACATGAAGTGTAGCAAAAACTGAGTAGCAACGACCTTACTAAAGCTATAGCAGCGTTAGTAAAACACTATAGAAAAGCGTTACTAAAGGAACTGTAACTAAAGCGTTGAAAATCGTTAACTTGAGAAATCAATAGATTCGAGAAACAATTTCAACAGCAACTAAAAGAGAGATTAATTGGATGATAACTAGGCCATTATAGGACCTTAATGCAACCTGTATTTAGCATGACTTAGCAGTGAAATTTGGAGAAAACAAAGGAACCAAATAAAGCAGAACTAGCTAGCTAAGTAACAATTGTTTCATGCAAACCCTAAAGCCTTAGCAGTCCACATTTTTGCGCAAGAACTACATCCATATACAAGCCCAAACAAAGCCCATTTAAACCCATACTTCATGTTTAAGGATTGCAAGTACAATAGGTGAAAGTGACATGTGTTAATGGGTTAATACTAAATGAAAATGAAGATATTACAAGATTGTTGTGCAGGCTAGTATTGATGAATCGTGCTAAAGTTAAAAGCTATCTTAGATTTAAGTTAATGCAAAGATAATGTGTGTAATGTCATGAACCACACAACCATTTCCTGCGCAAGCCAACAATAGAAATATAGAATTATATTAAAAGATTTCATCTAGAAGGAAGACAACAAACATTAAATGCTTTTGTCATAGGAGAACAAGTGGGTGTATATTGCATTGTACAGCAAGGACTTTAGCAAGCCATCCCATGACCAAACTTAGCTTCCTACAAACATTCTCTGTACACAAATCTCTGCGCGAAATAAAATGATGGGATTAATTAAAGATTTAGTTAATTAAAGTAAATAAGAAACTAATATAATAAAGCTTTAAGTTGCCTATAAATAAGCTGTTAGAGCTCCACTGTCTCGCACATATAATTCGAGCAAAGGAGATCTGGAAACTATGTTAACACAAGCAAACCAAGGTTTTTAAGGTGAGTAAACATCCCCTTCTACATATATATTTATGCATGCAAGTGATTGGAGGATGATATGTTTTGTTGAAAATACTTTACTGCTGTGTATACATGACAATGCCTACTGTTTGAACTATTTTTCTACTGTGACATCAAGTAATATTGTATAAAGTGAATCAACACCTAGCTCATGCACACAAACGAGTTCATTTATATATATAAATTGCATCCATTAGCTAAGATATAGGTTATATCTTATGAAAAGCTTCAACTTGCCATTTACTGTTAAAACCAAGCTTGCAAACATGAAAAACCAACCTTCACGAAATCGAATCTCAGGGTATTAAGCCCGAGTGCCATGCCAAAACATGAATGTAGAAACAAACGCTATGAGTTTTCATTTAGTAGATCAAGAGGAAAGTCGTTTTAGTTGAAAAAGGGAGTTTTGTTAAGTGCTGATGATCTACACAATTATAGATCGAATGGTCGAGTATATGGGTGCGCAACAAGGCCTGGGATATGGGAAAAATATAAACAAGATTTCGTAAAGTGTATTTTTGGATCTTGAATGAGTTTTTTTTGGGGTGTTTGGCGCGTATAGGTTGTCTCGAGTTCGAGACCGAACTGCACCTCGCCTACGGCGAGGGGGACCACCGCACCAGCGGTGAACGGCGCGGTCAGTCAGTGGCGAGGGGTGGTTGAAGTCGCCAGGGGTCCGATGAGCTAAGGCGTTGGGATGGAGGAGCACTAATCAGCAGGTCTCGGCCGAAACAAGATAAGCAGCATGTGTTATTTTCATCTAAGGGACGGTAGCAGGCCACGTAAGGTAATAACATAAAGAAGCAGGAACAAGTTTGTAGTGGACGTTTTAGCAGGTAGGAAATTATTTAAAGAAGGGATGGAAGTAAATGAAAAGAATAGAAGGAAAACAAGTTGTAAATGAAGAAGTGGAAGGGAGAAAACTCCGTAGCAGGTCATGGCGGATCAGTTTTTGCGTGAGCTCCTGAGAGGAGATAGGAGCAACAGTAGGTGGAAACCGTAAGTATTTAAGGTAGCAAGTTCCTTTTCCTTCCAGTTGGAGTTGTAGCAAGCCACGTGAGCGGGTATGAGGACGGGCTGATGTATGGGCCGTGAGTGTTTTAAGTAAATCAATGTTTTTAAATGAAGAAATTGGGCTTAGTTGGGCCACGAAAGTTTTAAAGGGAACTTAAATGAATAGGAAAAATGGGCTTGAAGCAGGCCCGAATAAATCAAACAAAAGAAAGAATTAACCAAATAAAAGGAATGGGCCACTGGGCTAAGGGAAATTGGGCTTTAAAAAAATTTGTTTAAATAAAAATAGAAGAGTTAAACAAATTGTTTGTTTGAAAATATTAATATAGATGAACATACATGTGTGAGCATATATATACTATTAAGTTCATAAAACGGTAAGAGAAAAATGATGGAAAATAGTTGTGACGTTAATCATACACTCAAAGGAAAATCAAAGTTGTATTAGTTTCATATTAATTATTCATATGAACAATTTAATTAAATATAAATAAAGGAGAATTTATACAATTAAATATTTATTTGAAATATCATAGACAAGTAGAAGGAAGGAAATGACAAAATTGTGAGGTATAGAGCCTAACTGTAGGAAGTCGACAGATTTATTTAATTAGTTTATTTAAAAATAAATTATATAATTAAATAAATGAAACCTTAATTAATTATATAAATTAGGGAAATTTATATATCGTATCGGCGGACATTTTTATCATGTACAAAAATGGTAATCGATGTGTAGACTGTTAAATCTGAGAATAAGGAGATGGTTATTTTATCAAAAGTAATGATAAATAAAATAATAGTAGATCAAGAGAAAAAGGATTAACTATCGATAATAGATCGAACCGTTTGACCCCGGGTTTTATAAAAAGAAGATTTTTCATGAGAAAGGTTTTAAAACCCGTGCTTCGCACATGGTATAGCATGATATTGAATAAAGGGGCTAAGTTAATATTTTTCGAAATAAAAATATTAAAGGAATGTGATATTTTTGAAATAAGAATTCAAATAGAGTTACTGAAATTAGAAGCTGACTAGGATTAATAAATCGAATGATTTTCTGAGTATTTATCTGATGTTGGTTTCGGCCTTCGGGGTTTATACTTAGGAAGTTGTTCTCTTAATAATTATAGTCAGCGACTGATTGATGTGAGAGGATAGTGATACGTAAACATAGGAATGTGAATATATATATATATATAAAATGATGATTGATCAAATAGAAATTTCAATTGGAAATAAGATTTGTTGTGTGCACACGTATTTTCATTTGATAGTTAAGTCATCGACTATCAAAGTTTGACCATTTTAACGTTGTTAATATGGAGAGACCGGTTGGATTATTATTATCCGAAGAACCACTCCGTATTTGCGTAAGCGTAGCGAATCAAATACGCTGAAGATAATTAAAGACGGAGTAAAGTACAAGTAAGTCCTAGGTAAAGATTTGCCTAGGATAGATGTACTGAATAGTACCTTCGGTTTGTCCAGTCCCAGGATAACTTGTATGGACGAACGTCTGATAGAGTACTCCTAACTGATCACGTACGTTGATCTTTTCAAACGTAGTTATAAGTGGTAGAGAAATTCGTTTCTCTTACTTTATACTTGTAATATATTTTTGGAGAAGTCAATTAGTGGATTAGCGGGTTTGACGATGTGACGTTCAAAGCAAATAAAAAGCATGTGTCAGGGTACGTTTAGCTTCAAGCTTCACAACCGGAAATGACAAAAATCGGGCAGGCAACATGGCTATGTGGGTAGCTCCCATTAGGATGTATCATCATCTGATCTAGAGTTTCATTTACATCTAAAAATCTATTGTCGATTCTGACCCATTTCGGGGAACGGTTGGCTTGCTACCACCGTTGGTGATATACATTCGATACACTCAAGAGAAATGAGTGGTCGGTCATGTGTGGCCGGGTTACAAGATGTTCTTGTTGAACCCGTGTATTTGTATCTAGAGATACACCTCCGGAAGGTGATTCCATACCTTGTCATAGTTTGAAACCCAATATCCATAAGCACTTAACGGTTTTGTTTGTATACTATAAGTAGAATGTGAGATGAAAGCATTCTACTAGATTATGAATTATTTGTGGACACCCTAGACATTATCATAATATCTGTTTAAATATGCAAAATGTTTTGATCTCATAAGGTAAAAACCCGTTCCGTATTCACGGCGTGGTCTTATGAATCATTGTGATTTATTAAACGTGTTTATAAATCATTTACTCATACTAGTCCATGACTGACCCGAAGTTCATTTTCTGTGTTTTCCTTAAACTCTTGGGTACTCATAATATTTATTATGAGTAGACAAGTGATCCAGGTTTCAAAGTAACTTTGGAGTAGCTGGATGGCAGCATCTGAAGTGTTAGCTTATCTATCATATGTTATGTAGAATTATCTACAAGTTAGTATCCCAAGTGTTAAGTATGTAATTGTGATGATATGTATCCCTATGTATGAAGTATTCCAATGTACTTGAATTATGTTATGTAATATTTTGGGTTATTATATATTGTCCCAAGTTCCACTGTGAGATTTTGATGTCTTTTCTTAGTTCTATTCTCCTATCTATTTCTTTTCTTAAATAATGATACAACTTCCGAGGTACTGGAAAGTTGGGTCATTACACATTGCCTATGCAAGTTTACATCTTATGATTAGATCTATGACATCCATAGTTTATGCAAGTTTGTAACTTTTGCCTATGCAAGTTTTTGGATGAAAAACCGTATTCACACATGCAAGTTCACCCCTTATGTTTTGATCTAGTTTTTAGACTATGCATGTTGTGATGTTTTCTCTTTATTACATAAGTTAGACTATTCGAGTCTAATGTATATTTTACGTTAAACGAATGAACGCACAACGTGGGGCAACGGGATAATATTAAAAGAATTAATATTGAGAATTGGCATAAATGCCTTAAATGTGATGTTAATTGGTATAATTTTATATACCAAAAATAGATGGACATAATTGAGTCAATTATGGACATAGTTAAATTTGTAATTGATTGGAAATTTGAATAGGGAAATTAATTCAAATTGGGGGTAATTAATTATGTGTAATTAATCACCTAAGACACGAGGTTAGACTCTTTTGTGGTGTAAGATTGCCCAGACCCGCCCGGAAAATCCAGTTGCCACAAATGCCAGTCTAATGTGGGAGGTCTTAGGCATAAATTAAATGTGTAACAGTTGTAAAGACACGAGGTTAGGCTCGTTTGTGGTGTAAGACTGCCCGGACCCGCCCGGTAAATCCAGCTGCCACAAATGCCAGTCTAATGTGGGAGGTCTTTACAAGGTTACGGTCTTAATGAATTAAGAAACACTTAACCAGATAAACATGTAGCGGGACATGAGGGGGTTAAGTGGGTGCCTTGGGTGGCATGTGGAATTTAGCGGGTGCCTTGGGTGGAATTCTGAAATACGATTAGATGCACTTAACCAAGATTGAAACTTGTAAAAGACATGATTAAGAATGGGGTTAAGTGGAAAAAAACCTTAGAGGGACCAAGCATAGGTGGAAAGCTTGTGTCATGCATGGGGGCCCTTTTCAAACCAGTAACCCATTAAGTATCTTTGTGGGCTTGACCCAAGTCGAGGACGGGACACGCGTACTGGATTTGATTGTAAGAGGTCAAAACGGGTCAGCGGTGGCAACGCAAGTCCAACAGGTTCATATGCGTGTGTGGGCCCGGGCTGGTAGGTTAGACGTTGTTGCATCGTGTAGATATAGGCCATGCATTTTTGGTTGTATCGGGTTGCCACTTTTGGGAGTGATACACCCCACTATGGGGCCAGCACGGGTATCTACGAGTTAGGGAGTCGATCGAATGGGGGTAGTGGGTACACCTAGTGGAGATAGGGGCAGATGGCACCTATGAAGGTAGCTAGGGGTACACTAAACTACCATTATCATTATTAAGTTCCATAGGCGGGATCAACCTTTAGAGTGACTAGTGGTGGTGCAGTGTAGTAATTATCTTATAGTGATTAGGTGCGCCTTTAACGTTATCTTGGTTCATCTTATTTCCTCGTTTTGTTCTGTCATACCCAATTGTTCACAGTCATTTCCTTATTTTCCAGCTTATGCCTTAGCCTAGTTATTTTGATAATTATATTGTTAAAGTTATCGCACTCACCAGACTTTATGTATGACCCCCTTTTCTTTCCACCTCTTTTCTTCCTTCCCCCCTAAGGCTTGCAAGGAGGGAATACTACAGCTTAGTGCCGATTTCTTTCAGTTGCCTGAAGATAGTAGATGTATCACTTGGGACTCTCTCATCTTTATGGCTTTGCTTATGCTCAGTGGGGATTTACGCATTTATGTTATTTAAGTATTTGCTTCTTTATGTACATTGAAGTTTTTGGAAAAAAAAACCACTGATCCTGTTGTAATGGTTTTGGAAACTACTTATGTAAACTCGTTTTGAGTTATGATGAAATTAAAATAAGTTTTATCTTCCGCTGTGTTGTTTTATTTATTTGTTCTTGTAATTTATCTATTCTATACAAACAATAATGCTTCAAGGACATTGATGCATTCCCTTTGTGAGTGACAGTAATGGACTTGGGGGGTTACATTGACTGCTTCCACTTTCCCATTTTCCAGCGGATGGGACAACTGCAAAACTTTTCTTGATCTTGTATTTGGCACAGAAACATTTGAATTCTTCACTCTCGAATTCAGTTCCATTGTCTGTGATTATTTTATGCGGAACACCAAACCTGCAAATGATATTCTTCAAGAAGAAATTGATGACTTTCTTTGAAGTAATGTTAGCCTGTGGCTCTGCTTCCGCCCACTTTATGAAATAATCGACGACGACAATAGCATACTTCATGCTGGATTTGGTAGTTGGAAATGCTCCAATCAAATCAATGCCTTAGACAATAAACGGCCATGGACTGACCATTTTAGGTAACTCTGTGGATGGTGCTCTTGGAATCTTCGCAAATCTTTGGCATCTGTCACCCTTTCTGGTATATGCTGCAGAATCTCGATTTACATCGGGATAGAAATAACTATATCAAAGAACCTTCTTGGCTAATGTTTAACCACTTATATGTCCTCAACACTCTCCTTTATGTAATTCTGCCAAGATTTCATTGAACTCCTCTTTGGTAACACATCGAAGCAAGGATATAAAAAACCCTCGCCTGTACAACCGGCCACCTTGAATTAGGAAGATAAGAGCTTTTCATAACAACTTCTTCCGCTTCTTTGGATCCTCTAGGAGCTTCCAATGAGGAGATAATCCTTTAATGGGTTCATCCACGATTTTGGATCTTTGGCAGTCTCCATAACCCAATCAACATCAGCCTCTTCCGTACTGGGATTGGAGAGAACTTTAACAGGCACTTACCCCAATAACTGAGCATCCACTGTACTGGCATATTTAACAAGTAAATATGCCTTCGTATTCTCCTCTCTAGGAATGTGAGATATAGTGCAGTAGTCGAGGTCGGTTAGGAGTTGCCAATTTTAGATAGATAGACTGGCAAGTTTCCTCCTTTAGCTTGAAACTCTCTCCGAACATGGCACACCACCAACTGTGAATCACTGAAGAACTGCAAGGATTTCAAGTTCAACTCCTTTGCTATCATCAATCCATCTATCAATGCCTCATATTCTGCTTTGTTGTTCATTGATGGGTATTCCAGTTTCAATGCATAGCATACTGAACAGCCTTCGAGAGTCTCTAGCACTACTCCTGCTCCTGAACAGTACTCGATCATAGCTCCATCAACAAACAACTTCCATTGGACCACTACTTGAATGGGTTCTTCCTTCTCATCAGCTCTGTCAGTGAACTCGACAATGAAATCTTCTATAGCTTGTCCATTTCCCTTGGGGGATGGTAAGTGATATCGTACCAACTGAGCTCGATATTCCAGTTTAACAATCTTCCCGAATTCTCCGGAGGAAACATGACTAGCTTTAACGGTGATCCATCAACACTTTGATTGAGTGAGCTAGGAAATATGGACTGAGCTTCTTCGAGGCGATGAGTAGACAATATGTGAGCTTCTCTAACTTCACATAGTTTAGCTCTACCACAGCAAGCCTCTTGCCGATGTAGTATACAGGCCTTTGAACTTACGCATCCTCTCGAACCAAAGCTACACTTAAAATATGGGATGATAATGCCAAATTTAAAAATAAATCCTCACCATCACCTAGCTTTGAAAGCATTGGAGGGTATTCCACGTGGTTGATTAGATCTTAGAAGGATGCCTAACATTCTTAAGTCAACTGGAAATCCTTCTTTCCTTTTCTCAAAGCATCGAAGGATGAAATACACCTGTCATTTGCTCTAGATATGAATCTACTCAAGGCAGTGATCTTCCCATTAAGACTTTGAAGCTCTCTCTTGGTTCTTGGAGCCCTCACTTCTGTCAATGTTGAAATCTGGGAAGGATTTGCCTCGATGCCCCTAGCATTAACCATGAAGCCCAAAAATTTCCCAGATGTGACTCCAAATGAACACTTGAGTGGATTCAGCTTCATGTCGTATCTTCTCAGAATATGAAACATTTCAGCAAGATTTTCCATGTGGTCTGCCGCTCTCTTTGACTTGACCAGCATGTCATCAACATAGACTTCTATTGTCTTGACAATCTGGGACTTGAACATCACAATGACAAGATGCCGATAAGTAATTCTTTAACCCACATGGCATGACTTTGTAGTAGTATAAACCCACGTCTGTGAAGAAACTCGTATTCTCCTGATCCGACTCATCCATCATTATCTGATTATAGCCTGAATAAGCATCCATAAACAATAGCAACTCATGCCCCTCTGTTGAATCCACAAGCTGATCAATTCTGGGTCATGGGAAGCTTTCTTTTGGGCATGCCTTGTTGAGATTTGAATAATAAATGCACACACGCCATTTGCCATTGGGTTTCATTGCTATAACAGCATTGGACACCCAATTTGGATACGTTGGCTCTCTAATGAAACGATTCTCCATCAACCAATCTACTTCTTCCTTGAGATCCATCGATCTTTCAGGGCCTTGTATCCTTCTCTTTTGTTTTATTGGTGCAACGTGAGGGTCGATATTCAATGCATGCACTGCTACTTCTGGTGAAATACCACACATATCTGCATGACTCCAAGCGAATAAATCCAAATTAGCTTTAAGAAACGAAATCAACTCTTTCTGCAATTTCGGGCCTAGTTGAGATCCTACATTCAATGCTCAATCAGGATCTTTTTGATGAAATGATGCAGGAATTGTGATATCTACTGGCGCTACTTGATTCTCCCATGCACTGGACTTTCGCAGATCCATCTCCTTCTGATCCCCACTATGCTCACCAGTGCAGGAGCCATGCTTTAGTTGCTATAATGAAGGTTCACGAATGCTGAGGGAGACCTCCACACTCTTCCCCTTATATTTCTTCTTGGCTTCACGCAACTCTTTAAGATAACATTCTCGGAGAGTACTCTGATCCCCTTTCACTACAACAACGCCCTTCTCCGTGGAAAATTTCATTGTCAAACACCATGACACTAGTGCAGTTCTGAAATCAGCCAATGCAAGTCTTCCTAAGAATGCATTGTAAGCAGAAACTTCATCAACAAGTACAAAGTTTCTCTTCAAGATAGCTCTTCTTTCTCCTTCCCCCAACTCTACTAGCAGGTCGATAGATTGGTTGCTTCGGCTCTCTTGTGAAACCTTGGATCTTTGTTTGACAGGCTTGAACATATGATAGTGAGAGATTCATCTGGTTAAAGGTCTTTCGGAATAGGACATTAACAGAGGCGTGATAATCAACAAGCACCCTCCAGACCATAGCAGGACCTATCTCGACCGTGACCACCATCAGATCTTGAGTTTGGCTAACACACCTTCTGCATCGTTATCTCCAAATGCAATATCTCCATGAGAAATCTTCTGTTGCTTCGTGGGTATGGCATTGTTGAGGATCATACACCTTTACTCCTTTGGGACATACTTTAAAGCATTTGAGTACCTTTCAATATCCCCCAACCGCTACTTGTCGGATGAAGACCTGTAGAAATGGTATTAATCACTAGCCTTGGGTTAGGTTGCACTATATCTCCATTGCTTGGATCTGATTGATGAGAAACTACACCGTGTCCCTGAGAAGTTTGAGAAGGATTTCCAGTCTGCGGCCTCCTAACATACTGCTGCAGCTTGTTCTTCCTGATCAATTCTTCAATTAAACTCTTTAAGCGCCTACATTCCTTGGTGTTGTGACCACGTTGGTTATGGAAACGGCAAAATCTCCTAGACTTCAACTGGTTATCTCCCAATTTTAGCAGTTTCAGATTCGGATAATCTTCTACGTCTTTAGTGGCAGTGTAGGTATTCTCCGGGGTATCTATCAAGGGAGTCAATTCAGTGGGTTTGAAAGAGCGAATCTTTTTGTCATTCCTGTTATCCTTCCCATCATTTCCTCTCTCTTGTCCTCCGGGATTTTTCTGACTACCCTGAGCATCATTATCCTTCTTCTCCTGTACAACACTGCTTTCGGAGACATTCTGGGTGATAGAAGGGTCATCTTCCACTCTGATGGACTCCTCTGCCTTCTTATAGAACTTCTCAAGACTATCGGGCTCCTTCATTTTCACCCATTTCTCGAACTCAGTCTTCTTGTCTACAGCTCGGTATAATGCTATCAATACTATCTGAGGCTCTGGATTCCCCACTTCTGTCATAGCAGTATTAAAACGAGTAAGAAAGCCTTTCACATATTCTCTCGGTCTTTGCTCCAAATCTGATTATGACATTATTTCTTTGGCTTTTGTAGTGTACAACCTGAACTACTCGAAGAACTTTTTTTCCAAACCAGAAAACCGATCCGCGGATTTCGGTGGCAGTTTGGTGAACCATAGTGATGCTACTCCCTCCAAGTAGATAGAAAAGTATAACCACTAGATTTCATCTGTCGCCCATGCACCATTCACGTGTTGGTCATACTTGTACAGAAACAGATTAGGATCACCAGTTCCACTATAAGTTGGCATAGTCGGAGGAACAAACTTCATTGGGAACTCAGCCTTCCGAATTCTGTCAGTAAACGGAGTCTTACTTGTAGCAAAAGCTCATTCTCTTTCATCATTATTTATATCCATGCTCTCCTTCATGATTTTCTTAATCTTCTCTGAAAGATATTCCTCATTGTTGTGTCGTTCCATGGATGGGGAGACGTCGGTTCCTTTGTCGGATGCTTTCCTTGGCAAGCGATCGTAGTTAGAGAACTGGGCCCTGGACCTCAACTTTGGTGAGGTGCCCCTTTGGTGGGACTAACAACTTTATGGGAAGTATGCTTTGCAGAATGATTCTTAGCAATTGCTTTGGAATCCTCAACGTCTGCATCGTTTCTACCACTTGACACATCACCTATCTCTTCATCATTATTAGCATGATTGTGATATGATGTTGGCGAATGTGCATTCTCATCTAGATCAACGTCAACTCTACATGGTGCAGGATTAGCTTGAGCGGTGAGAAGATAATCTAGCTTATTCATCAAAGCTTTGTTCGGGGTTTCATTCCGTTGATTCAAACCAACCACAACTACATCCAAATCATCTCGGGTTACACTAGCACCAGCACTCGAAGCAACATTCAAATTATTAGTTTAAGGCATGGTCACAGCATCATTCCCAGAACCTCTAGCATACTTACTTCCTTTATTTGAAGGTGCTATTATATCAGGAAACTTTCTAAACTTTGAAGAAATTCTTTCGACGGGCATGACTTTTAGACTTCGTGGATCTGTAGTGTAGATCAAGCTTCAACAACTTTCCCCCAGCAAGGCTCTTAACCTTGTGGTCGTGGGTTCGAGCCCCACAGTGCGCGCCAAAAATGTTAACAACCGAAATGGATGCTAACACCCTAAGAGGTGTATTAACACTTTAGATCTATGAAAAACAAGGTTAAGAGCACAAATGTGCAGAAAATAGCAAAAGCAGAGAGCGTTTATAGTGGTTCGGCATCAGTTTTGGCCTACATCTACTTTGAAAGACGATTTCATTATGATCTTCACTACAAGGTACACATTCAATGTCATTTTGTACATTTTCTACCTCTATTACAATAAATCTCTCTTTCCCCTCTACAACTTCTCGATTCTTCCTTGAAAAGGCTCGAAATTTTGCTAGTATCAACGATTGTTGAAGTAGATCTTCGATAATCGTGCGTGGCGACGATCTTCGATGAGTTCTCAATGAAGATGTTAATGGAGTACTATGGAGTACTTGAATTAAGCTTGATGATGCTTTAATGGAGTTGGAGATGTTTGAGAAATGTTAGAGATTGAAAATGGTAGCCCTTCGGGGAGAAAAATTCGATCATTACACTACAAGAAACACACAGTATAGAAACAGACACTTCCAACGGCATTGGCTAACGGCTTCCAACGGAAGCTTAATTCTGGAAAAAAAATTATGGAATAAAAAATAAATCATTGGAAGCCGTTGGAGGTAGTTGTTTATAAGGTTGTTGGTCACCGTTGCACAATCGAGCAAAAAAATTGGCTATGTGGCTTTCTCCTTCCCCATTTCACCATTTTCTTGAAAATTTTGGGTTTTCCCCCTAAATTCTTCCTCCTAAATTATGAAATCAACCTCCACCACTCCATCAGCCGCCTATAGTCTCCCCAATTCATTCAAGGCACTCTCTCCTCCCCTCTAATCTCTAATTCTTCCCAATTTCGAAGTATGAACCCTAATTTTATTTAATACCCTATGTTTACTAATTTAAGCTTAATTAGAATGTATGTTTGTATGTCTACTGCTGTTAATACATGTACATATAGATTGGTATGATTATGCTGCTAATCTAGGGTTTAAATAGTTTAAGTTGTATATGTATATATGCATATATTTAGTGTTGTATGTATATATAGTTGGTAATTAATCTATATATTTTTTGATTTGGTTGAGCCCCAATTCATTGAAACCGATATTTAATTTTTCAAAAACATGTCGTGCAAATGGGAATAATTAAGTTTATGTTTTATAAAAATTTAGCGAAAACGATATTTAATTTTGTATATGATGTACGGTTATATAGTTCGATTTAATGTCAAAAAAATACGTATATGTGATAAAATTCATATACGTACAATAAAGATTGAAGAGCACCAATCGTTTATATTATACTCATAAAGCCTCAGAGAGCTTTTTTGGCCCCGTTTGATAAGTATTCTATATAATCATTATGTGAATGTTCTTTTTATTAATGGAACATACATTTATATTCATCATATACAATATTTGTTGGATTTGTCCTTTGTACTGGATGAGTTACGAACACAATAACGAAATTAAATCTCGTAAATCATTTCATTTTAAATGGTTGACAAAATTTTGAATGTGCTTCCTTTATGTTCCCTATGTACACGCAATTGTTTATTGTTCAGGGAACTAAAGCGAAATGCTGCCAAAATTTTGTTGAATCGTTTAGATTGAAAAGATTTACGCGATTTAATTACGTTATTGTATTTGTAATGGGAGGTAGGATCAACCACTAGCAAAACTGTAAATGATGAATTAACATAACATTCAGCAACAAAATTCTTTTAACAAAATATTAATGTAAATTTTATCATACTTTTTGATTGTATATCTACTTAGAAAAAATGGACAATTATTTTAATGGCCGAAGCTGGATGTACAAATGAAGAGAAGTTGATGGCACAATAAACGAACAATTTATTAATGGTATTGGCGTGTTTATTGATTTCACCTTAAGTAACAACGGAAACGACATCGAAATCCGTTGTCCATGTAGTAAATGCAAGTTATTGAAGCATTTGATACCGCAAATGGTTAGAGTTCATTTGCATCAGTATGTTTTTGTGCCGAATTATTTGGTTTGGAATCGTCATGGAGAACCGTTAGCATCTACTTCTGCACAAGTTGAGGAGGTAGTGAATAATGAAATTGCTACGATGAATTTCATAGAACATATGGTTGAAGATGCTGCACGTTCAATGCTCCCGGTTCAACAACTTGATGATGACAATGGTAATGATGAAGAAAAGCCAAATATTGGAGTTAAAAAAATATATGATTTATTAGATGCCGTGAAGAAACCCCTTTGGGAAGGCTGTGAAAGCCGAACTAACTACTGAATACATTACGATGAAATCAAAGTACAACCTCACAGAAGTTGGATTTACTGCTATTGTATAAACAGCGAAGCGACATATGCCTCCTAATAACTTAATATACAAAAATCATTATGAAGTTAAAAAAATGATGTCGACTTTTGGCTTACCATATGTAAAAACAGATACATGTCTAAAAGGTTGCATGCTATTCTGGAAGGAAGATATCAACCTTAAGAATTGTAAAATATGTAATCAGGAAAGATTCAAGCCAAGAAAGAAAAAGAGAAAGGAAGTCCCGTATAAACGTATGCATTATTTACCTATTACTCCTAGATTTGAAAGGTTATATGCACGTTCTATAGTCGCACAACATATGAGATGGAACAGTGTGAGAACACATGAGGAAGGTACGTTAATACACCCAGCTGACGGGGAAGCCTGGAAGCATTTTGATCAAAAGTATCCCTATTTTGCATCTGAGAGTCGTAATGTTAGACTTGGTTTATGTACGGATGGATTTTCCCCATTTTCTCAATTTGGTGCTAAATATTCGTCTTGGCCTATAATTGTCACACCTTATAATTTACCTCCGTGGATGTGTATGAGAACTCCTTATATGCTTCTCACAATTATCGTCCCCGGTCCTGATGATCCGACACAAGTAATCAATGTTTATTTACAACCGTTGATTGAAGAATTAAATAAATTGTGGTACGAAGGTGTAATAACCCGGAAAATACGAGCCAATTTAAAAATTTTAAATTGATTATTTCAAAGCAATTTGAACCATTGAAATAGAATATTTCAATAAATTAGTGAATTAGAAATAGTAAGTTAGTTTGAAAATTTGAATTCAAACTTTGACCGACTGTGCAGGGTGGAAAATATAACGGATTTTAGTGAGACCAAAAATATTTAAATCTGTTAGTCAATACCTTTCTAACGGATCTGAAAAATCGAAGTTTCATAACGGGAATCAAAAGTTATGGCCGAATGAATTTTCAGAAGAGTCGGTATATAGAATATATAGGCCTGGAAAATTGATATTTTGCATACGACCTCGAAATTCGACGAAACCACTTTTGTTGGGTCCGGGATGTCAAACTATTGCTAGGTTTCAAATTTCATAATTTTTCGAATCAATATGTGAGCGTGGCAAAAGAAAACGCGTTTGACCAGTTTCTGTTGAATTTAATCGACTGGAAATTGGCCATTTTTCAAACGGTCTCAGAATTCGACGAAACTAGTTTTGTTAGGACCGTATCGTCAATACGAAACTAGAAAATATTTTTCTGGAATTTTTCTAGTTAGTATGTGACCCCGGTAATTTGAAATGTACGTTTAAAATTCAACATAAGGATTTAAATGTAAATTCAACGGAAACTGATTGTAACGATCAAATCAGCTTACGATACATATCCCATTGTGTTCGGAATGGGGGTAAAACGCTATGGACGACAGGCGGTAGGCCTCGATTCGAGGTCGTATGTAAAAGTCAACCTTTTTGCAAAATTAAATAATTAAATAATAAAAAGGAAAAAAAATATTATTTTAATACCCTCCCTTTTCTTCTTCTTGCCCCCCCCCCCCGATTCATTAATCGAAAAAAAAACACCTAAACCTATCGACAGCCCCCCCCCCTCAAGCGAACGCGCCGACGAAGACATCGCCGCCCCCCCCCCCCCCCTCCGTCCAGCCTCCTCCTCCCAGTGCGCAACCCCCGAAGACCCCGTCCCCCTCGAAGCCAACGCGAGCGATTCGAGAGCCCCCCGTTCGAGACGCTGAAGCCGCCGCCCTTACCTCGAAGCCGCCGCCCTTACCTTGAAGCCAGCGCCGAGCCTGACCATCGTTCCCCCCCCCCTCTCGCGTACAGTAAGTATTTCATCTTTATTTTTAAATTCTGAAAATACTGTTTTCTTTTTTCTAGAATTTAAAACTGATTTGAAAAAAGAATTTAAAACTGATTTTAGATTTTTTTTAAAAGAAGTTATAAAACTGATTTTAATTAGAATGTAAAACTGATTTTATAAAGGTTTAAAAACCGAATTTTTTTTAAAAAAGCATTTAAAAACTGATTTTGAAAAGGTTTCAAAAACTGATTTTATTTTTAGACTTTAGATAGAAAAAGGTTTAATCTTTTTAAAGAAAAAAGATTTGAACTTGAAGAAAAATAAAGATCATATTTTCAAAATAGAAAAGACGGAATTTTTGTTAAGTAGAAGAAGTAAGATATGATTCTTATATTTTTAAAGCAATAAAATATAATTTTTACATCATAGGAATATTAAAAATATAATCTTTGTTTTTAGAATATGATCTTTATATATTGAATAACATAGTAAAAATTCGATTTTTACCTATGTAGAGAATACGGGCAACGAAAGGGACAAGAAGGCGAAATAGGCGAAGATTTCTATAAAGGAAGAGTCGTGTTATTGGATAGCTATTGGTGAGAATTTCTCACTCTTCAATTTCTTTTTTTTTATATATATATATATGTGTGGAAATAAAAGTGAATTGCTATATATAAATATTTATATATATATACGCCCCCTCGTCCACAAACCATGGACGATATTTATTGGTTGAAATTGTTGTGAAAATTGATTGACGGCGAATTGTTGTTTGGAATAGTTTGTGGTTGATATTGTTTGGTTGTGGTTGAAAAATACCCATTGGTGATTGAAATGAATTGGAAATATTTGTGGAAATAAAAATAAACATGCCGCCTGCGTGCGAATTAGATGCATGAATCCCCATTGTCAAAAACCGCGAGGTTTTAAGGTAGAGCGAGGAGCCGTACTAGGGACGGTGCCGGTTTTAACTACCCTGCCGTTATGCTGCCGAAATTTTGAATAATCTTTGTGTGTTAGAATTATTTTTATATGTTGAAATTATTTGCATGCATAGAAATTAAAGCCATATATTGAAACTATGTCCATGTGTGGAAATATTCATGTGTTGAAAAGTGTTGTGTGAAAATAAAATTCATTTGTGAATGAATGAAGTGTATAAACAATAAAAATAATATTTTTATATATATATGAAGTATGAAAAATATTCGCCTTATATAAATAATTTCAATCATAAAAATCCCATCTTTCTAATATGAACAACATAAATAAAATGTCCATGTGTGGAAATGCTCATTTGTTGAGAAATGTGTGTAGTGGAAAAGTTCATGTGTTGAATAAAAAGATTGAACAATAAAAATTACATTTTTATTGAAACTATGAAGTGTTGAAACCATACATTGGTTGAATAAATATTTTAAATGATAAAAATATCATTTTTATCATATGTGTGATATGCTAAAGATATGCGGACGTTGAAATAAATATTTGTGATAGAAGTATTATTTTTAACATGCATAGGAATTAAATAAAATAGTCATGTGTTGAAATCTATTTTTGTTCGCCAAAATTATCATCTTTTGAAATATAAAGTGTTAAGAATATCCACTTGTTCAAATAAACGTGCATGAGTTGAAATATACATTAACTAGCTAATGATATGATTTTAGCCTATGCATGCGATATTAGAATGAATGGTGTTTTTAGACCAAAGCAAGTCAAATATGAAATTGAATGGAAAATGATAAATGTTAGAGATTGTATATATGTGCATGCATATCTATTGAACAGGTTAAAGCAAAAGGGGCTAGAGAAGAGGAATAAAATTTTGTGCCCGACAAATAGGTACACATTTACTGTTTTGTTTGGGTGATGATTTTATGAGCCTGTTGGCTAGCCGCTTGGCTTTTTCTTTTTCTTTTTGAGATTAGAAGGACCGGGAACGCTATTTGCGATTTCCCGATGCTCCCGGTGCAGGGGAGGTTATGGCAAATTTTCCAAAATTTTAAGGTGTTAGAAAAATATTTGAAGTGAAAACGATATGGAAATCATTGAATGAACTATATTTATATAAATATATAAATATAAATATAATTAAAACGAAACGTGGCCGTGCAGTTCATATTTTGAGACCGTGATTTCAAACGGCTAGTGCGGAAGATCCGACCATTGGATTTTTCCGAAACCTCAACCGTTGGGTTCGCCTTGGAGATATCTTTCCAACGGCACCAGCTTTGTGAAGATCCGACGGTTGGATTGTCTGGAATGTTTAATTCAAAATTAGTGAAAAACAGCGCCAGAAACGATTATATTTATATATATATATATAAATATAATTAAATTAAATCGAATAACGACGCTGTAGTTTGTAAATTGAAATCGTAACTTCAAATGGTTAGTGTGGAAGATCCGACCGTCGGATTTTCCCAAAACTGGAACCGTTGGATTCGTTTTGAAAAGACCTTCCTAATGATGTAAAATTTGTGAAGATCCAACGGTTAGATTTTCCTATATGTGTAAAACAAAATTAGTGGAAAGCAGCGCCAGTGCATCGACACGACCTGAAACGTCGTTTAATTAAATATGGCCGTTTTAAATTAAACAAAAATGGCGATATGTCGTTATAAAGTGCTATAGACGATATAGAGTGAAAATGAACCAATTTTGTTGTGTTGGCTTGAGATGTGATGGCTGAATGTGTTTGACATGAAAATTTTAACTAAATAACTGAAATGTGAATGTTGAATAGTTCAACCATGTGATTAATTGGTTTGGAAATCTAAATATACGTGGATTATTTGAAAAGGCCGAGTTTATCTCATTTCAAATAATTGATCGACGTTGAGAAGTCGAAGAGTCGAAGACGACTGAATACCAACGATCTCCACGTTGGATGGATGGGCGCTACTGATGCTCGTGATTGGAGTAGCTACCATGAAGGAACTGAAGTAGTAGCCGTCCAAACATATTGTTGATTGTACGGATATGCGAGGAATTGGTGCCTCTGGTTTCGTTCAGACCAAGAACGGACTTGTAAATGGACTGTGTGTCTGACATTGGATTTTGTTCTGTGTTGATTGATCTCTGTTAAATATATATCTGTTTGGCGGCAGAGAATTTATTCTCTTGCTTAACGCCCTTCTCTGAGACGTACGAGCTCAGCGGTTATGTATTGACAGAAATCAGTCGCATGGAGTGGATTGCCTGTGTGGCACGCCTAAGTGGCATATGATCAAGGCTTCTGTTGCAAAGCAAAGTCTTGTGGTTGATGATCAAAGCATGGTCTGTGTGACGTAGCTTTGTGTATAACGTGAATTCGCGAGCCTCACACCTCGGTATGAGTCAAAAACGGGAGAATGACTGCAGGGAGAGCACGACGTTTCTTTCTAGCTAAGGTCGTGTCAGTGACCTACCAGCCCTGACATTATATATACTTTTCACCTGTGTGGTTGTTGGAATGCGAGGCGCCTCGATATAGGTCTGTAAGGACCGGGAAACGTGTGTTCAGGAATAACTAATCCTCAAAAGTAAGAGAGGACCGGCCCTGAAGATCCAAGGATCATAGTGGGGTCCTGGGACATTTGCTAGAGTGTCTCGAATCGGAGAGGAGCTTGCCCCTTGCCTCGACTCATGAAGGAATCCAATTTCCAATACGAAATAGGCGGACGTGATTGTATTACTAGTATGGCGACATGATATATGGTACCCATGCCGTCTAGGATTGATATTTATGATTGAATTTGCTTTTGAAACATATATGCACTAGTAATAATATCAAACCCTTTTGTTTTATACGTATGAAGCATTTTTGGCGATTATAAGGGAAAACTCTATCCTCCGGCTTGCGTTGCATTGTGTGATGGGACCTGAGTCTTATAATGGCTTCATTTTATAAAAAGCATTGCGTTGATTTAATCATTTATTTTATCTCATGCACTAGCACTCATTGGAGTAAACCCGTTCCGCGAAAGTGGCATGGTCCTTTGATTTGCGTTATTATTGTTGTTAATAAGTTGAATAGATTTCTCATACCAGTCCCATGACTGACTCGTAGTTTGTTTCACCTTGCAAACTCGGGTGCCCTCATTTTCACACGGGCAGCCTAGTTACAGGTTTCTGACGCACCTTTTGGCTCATGGCGAGGCTTGACTACACCGTGCTGACTTGGATTTTCTCCGCCATTATTGTATCTATATTATGATTCCGCCATTGGCGATGTAGACTGATATTCCTTTTGTGTACTCTTTATGTATGATTCCGCCTCAGGCGATGGTGACTGATTATGTATCATTATGCACTAAGTTGTATCATGTACTGTGCTTCTCTGATGTGATGATATCTATATGATTCCGCTGTCATATGTGTGTAAATTATTCTATTTCCTGTTATGCTATTATCTGTGATCTGCTAATGATGATTAATGTGTTATATTCCAATGATTATCCTTAACACCGTGTCACGGGGTTTTGGGATCGTCACAGAAGGAGTAGAAACATATGATATTTCACAAGAAAGGACTTTCGTATGCATGCTTCTCAGTCGTGGATAATTAGCAGTTTTCATGCGTATGCAATGCTTTCAGGTTGGAGTACGGCTGGTCGTCTAACTTGTCCTTACTACATGGAAGAAACAAGAGCATTTTTTACCTATTCGAAAGAAAATTTCATGGTTTGACTGTCATCGATGTTTTCTTCATATTAATCATCCTTTTAGAAGAGATATGAATTTTTCTACAGCTAATAAGCATGAACCTTTGACACCATCCAAGATATGGCTAAGTGAATAAATTTATGAACTTGTAAATTTTTTTAAAAGCTTCATGAAACCGGAGTACAGATAAAAATTCTAGGTAAATCAACGATTCATAATTGTTGCAAATAAAGCATATTTTGGGAGTTGCCTTATTGGAAAAATCTCCTGATTCTTCATAATATTGATGTCATGCATAATGAGAAGAACGTGTTTGACAATGTATTTAATACAATTTTGAATGCCAAAGGGAAGACAAAAGATGATTTAAAATAAAGACGTGATATCAAAGTATTATGTAATTGTTCTGAGCTAAATATAAAGCCAAATGACACAAAAAAACAAAAGCGTGCTACGAACTGACCAGTAATCTAGTTAAAATACTTTTAAAACGAGTGGAAGGATTAAGATTCCTGGACGGTATATCTTCTAATCTTCGTAGATGTGTCGACTATAAAAACAGTAAACTTAGCGGGATGAAAAGCCACGACTGTCATGTTATGATGGAAAATTTAATGCCCGTCGCTTTCAAAGAATTGTTGCCCGTAAAAGTTTGGACTGTTGTAACAGTACTTAGTTTGTTCTATAAAGATCTTTATTCTACTACATTGAAAATTGATCGTCTACGACTAGAGGAAAAATCCTCATATTGCTCTTCAAACTAGAAAAAATATTTTCTTCAAGTTTTTTCAATGTTATGGAGCATTTACCTATTCATCTTCCAAAAGAAGCACGTCTTCGGGGGCCTGTTCAATATAGATGGATGTATCCATTTGAAAGGTATATTAATATTTTGTTAATTAAATATTAGTTAATGAAATGTATAAAAAAATATTTTCAATTATTCAAAATAAGTATTTAAATCATCTAAAGAAAAAGTAAGGCAGAAAGCTCAAGTTGAAAGTTCTATTTGCAGATCATACATCGAAGAAGAAGCTTTATTTTTTTCCCTCATTATTTTAGTAATCATGTGAACATATCATTTGAAATTACTATGTGTAATGATGAAGGAATTGATCAAAATGATTGTCAAGCGACTTTATTTATTTTTTAAAAACATGGTTGGCCTTCTGGTAGATGTGTAGAAGAATGGCTGAATGATAGGGATTATAATGCAACATACACATATATTCTTCTCAATTGCATTGAAGTTGCACCATTCGTTAGGTAATGAACTTATACATCTATACATTTACTGTATCTTTAATCATAATGTAACATTTGTCCTTTAATTGCAGCATTTACGAATCATAGTATCCAAACGGCGATATTAGCAAAGAATTCGCTACTTGGTTTACTAATTATGTTTTTGATACAATAAATTGTGTTGTAGATGAAGGATTGAAACATTTAGCAATGGGACCAAAAAGGAATGTCGAGGCATATCCAATATTCTTTGTCAATGGATATAAATTTAGCACTAAAGAATATGGTGATGAAAAATTAACTAACAACGGCGGTGTATTTGTTAACAGTAGTGATGATCCAAATGACCATATACACGATTCTTTATGGCAAACTAATCCAGATTTTGCAATTGACATATTTCACAAGACCCGCGGAAGAAGTATTTTTGTTTAAATGCTGGTTCAGCAATGTTCCAGGTTCTGAAATCAACGTGCACCAAAAATATAATCTTATAGAAATAAGACATACTTCCCATTATTATAAGTACGATCCTTTTGTACTTGCCAAACAAGCTCTCCAAGTATATTACGCTCCTTATCCATCTATAAGAAGAGACAAAATAGATTGGTCAGCTGTTTTTAAAACAAAGGCAATATTTACATTTGATGGACGTAATATTGCCGGCGACCAAGCTTATCAAGTAGATGTCGAGGAAAATAGAGGAATAGTAATAACCGATGATCAAACACATTTTGGACCTCTAAACGATGATTCGAATGCATTAATTGTAGTATTTGAGACTACAGATGAACCATATATAGAGGATGAAATAGAGTCAGAATTCAAAAGTGACGAGGACTAACCAATAATCCTCATTTTAAAAAGGTAATTTTTTATATTATGTATAGTAAGCTAGACCTCGCATAGTGAGAATCAAACTCATATTTATTTTTATGTTATGCCTAAGTAACATATTTTTATTTCTATTAACAAGTAGGAAAGACTATGATTCTTTTTTTTATGTCAACATATTTTTATAGATATTTCGTATGTTATCTATTAACAAGTAACATATCATAAATAAAAAAATATGTTATGTCATGTCATCTAGTAACATAAACAATCATAGTCTTTCCTACTTTTTTTTTACTTATCATTCAGTGTGTTATTTGTGTTATGTCATGTCATATTATTTATATCGCATATTACTCTTACGTTATCTCATACTATTTGTTTTACATAGCTCTTTTATGTTATGTAATGTTGTTGTCTGTAACAGGTATGACGTCACCAGATCCTGCAGGTGGCGATGGCAGTGGTCCATCACAAGGGCTAGCTCGTCCTCCGGTGTGGATTTTGCCAAAAGCCAGCAAAGGGTAAGTATTAATTAGTTTCTAGTATAAATTTAATTTCTGTGCAATAAATTATATACATTATTGTTCCAGTAGCCATGAAATGTTTTTTTGTTTAACACATGAGTTTTGAGTTGGAGCCTTCGAACACAGTATTATCGACATCAAGACGCGCTTATCAGGCTCATATGACTGGATGTTAGCCCACGTGGATGTCGATGCCTGACCCGATCTAGGAGACAATACGGCAGGATTTTCTGGTACGTACATTTGATATATCCTTTATTACATTAAGTAGTCATGCTCCTATTTGATCAACTCATATTTATGCTATTTTAGAAAAAATGCAGGGAGCTGTGGATCTACGAGAGACGAATGTGGAGCTCGTCAAGCGCCACTAAAACAACAAAGTGACAAAAAATTACAGAGAGATGATGAACAACATAAAATCAGGTGGGAACAAACCGGATTGGATGAGCGGTAAGGTGTGGGATGACCTATATACTTATTGGAATAGTAATAAGGAGTTTTATTCCAATAAGGAGTTTTAAGTAAATTTACTGCATATTTAAATTGTTCTATTCGATTAATATATAATTTAGAATATTTTTTTTTTGTAAATTTCAATGTATAGGCCAAGTCCGTGAGAAATGCGGCAAACAGGAGTAAGAATCTGGTTACGCATCGCAGTGGGTCCTGTCGTTTCAGCACCATCATGAGGACTTGGCATATTTATTAATTACGTAGTTAGAGATTTTTAATTTATAAGTTGTTAAAATTAATAGTTGATTTAACTTTAAATTTTAATTTACACACACACACACACACATATATATATATATATATATATATGCTTATTTCAGGAGAAATAGCGTGCTGCTCCTGTGTCATACTGGGATGTATTTGAGCATACACATGCATTGAGTCAGCTTGACGAAATATGCTCAGTTTCCTACTCTTGGGACCACGATGCCAAGGCGCGTCAGGCATATGTAATTATAGCATAGTTAAATTAAAGTTATAATTTAATTAAAATAGTGTTATCTAAATTCAATTATTATTATTTAGCATGAGAAATTTTAGGAACAAAGGACGCAGATGCTGGAATCCAGTGGGAGGACTGAGTTGACTAAGGCGGATGAGGATACGATTTTTGATACCGTCATGGATCTACCTACCCAGAACAGACAATATGGTTTTGGCAATCTAGAGGTATCGAAACTAAAATTTATAATAAAAACAGAAATTTATCGAATTGCTATTATGAAATACTGAAAATATAATATGAACCTGTATATCATCATATTATATAGCCCACATTGGCTTGAAAATCAGTGAAAAGAAATGTAGGAGCAATTTAATAATTTCTGATGGCTATTTAAATGTTGAACATCGATAGAATAGTGAAATAAAATAGTTCATTTAATTAAGTTAATTTATAAGGTATGGAATAACTAACATATGCCTTTATTGATGTGTTTAAAGTTGCGTATAATTTCTACTAATAAACACTACAACGTAATGAGTACTATGAATAAGATAACTACACAATAAAGGAATAAATAATTTATTTTTAACAAATAGTACAAATCAATAAGTGAATAATTTTATTTCTAATACTATTGTGTGAAATAAAATAGAAGTGTTCAATTATATGTGAATTTACCCAAGTGTTCAATTATTTGTGCTATTATGAAATACCGAAAATCGAAAATTATATACAGGTTCAGACATCTCAACAGACGTACCAGAGGGCTCAAGACAAGGAGGAGATCACACAGCTCCGAGCACAGATTACAGAGCTTCATAAGTGTGATCGTTGCGGCGAAGAGCAAATGGAGTTGCTTAACAAGCGGCTGGCGGAGTTCATTGCCCAGCACGGTACGCCATCTTCATCTTTTGGTGGAGAGAGTTGAGGTTAGTCATGTTATGTTATATATGCTTTGAGGGTTGGAGTGGCTTGATACATTTATGATGTTTTTATATATGGATGTTGTGTTGGTTATGATGTTTTGGACACGGTATTGGATGTTTTGATGGTGATGGTTTAGACATGTTGTTGGATGTTTTGTGAGTGATGGTTTGGACATGGTTGTATATATTGGGTAGTTTTTATGTAAATATCGGTTTATGGTATGTGTTTTGTGTTTGATTTTGGTATAATATTGTGTTTTGGTGCATGTATGATTGAGATTGAGATTTATATGCTCGAAATGGAGCAGTTTTGATTATTTATATACTGTGTGTGGCTGGAAGTGCTCAGTTTCAAATCTGTAAAAAAAAAAAAACGTAGATTTTCAACGGCGATCAACGACTTATAGGTCACCTTATTTCAACTGCTATCAACGGTCAGTTTCAACGGTTTCCAACATTTTCCAACGTCTATCGGACCAGAAATAAAAGTCATGTGGCTAAGTTACCCATTGGAAGCCGTTGGAAAATTAGCGTTGATTGCACTGGAAGTCGTCAGAAATTGTTAATCTGTATACCAACGGCTCCTAGCCATTAGTATACACTGTTGCTCTTGTAGTGTCATAACGTGTGAGGAGGTGGTCTATTTATAGGCGAAGGATGGAGTGGAGTGACAGTTTTAAAATGGCACGTGTGCAGGCCAATGGATCGAGCATGATCCATGCCTTTGCTCGACTGATCCAAATAAGACTGCACCGATCCGTCTTATAAAGCATTGTCGATCCATGGTGTTAAAACGTCACCCGATCCACTGCTATAAGTTCTTGTTGATCCATCATGTAAAGTCGTGTTGATCCATCAACATAAATGTGTCTGATCTATCAACTAAGATGCTGCCAATCCATAGCTCAAAAGCATGTCGATCAATAGATACACACTGTCGATCCATCATTGATAAAGTAGTGTCGATCCATCAATATAAATGTGTCTGATCTATCAGCTAAGGCATTGCCGATCCATAGATATACACTGTCGATCCATCATTGATAAATCATGCCGATCCATCAATTAAATCTAGCCCGATCCATCAAAGAGAATGTGACCGACCCATCATAAAAAAGAATGACCGATCCATCAATTAAATCTAGCCCGATCCATCATAGAGAATGTGACTGATCCATCATAATAAAGAACGACTGATCCATGGCTTAACTTATAACCGATCCACACACGTCAACCACACTTAGATGATTTTTAGTGGATTAACACCAGGTGCAAACACAAACTTTAGGGTCAATACCAATGTCTTGTCAAAAATGCAAAAGTTCAGGTCGATAATCCTCCTATAGACTTAGTCGACAAGCTCAAGTATTAAGCTAAGTCAAGTCAAAGAGGAATAGTTTTATATCACGCTAGGTCGAAGCAAATAAGTTCAAATAGAGACAGTTTAGTTCAGGCTGGGTCATGCTACAAATTCTGCTTTGAGATATGCAAGGACAGTTCAAGTATTCATCGTGGTTCTAAATATGTTATGCGATATGCATGAATAGTTGAATTGTTCTTTATTATCTCATGTAAGATATACCAATACAATAGTTCAAGTACAAATTCATAAACTAAAATTAGCAATTTGTCCCCGATCCAATTTAGAATTACAAGAAACTTAAAATGTAGAAAATTAAAAAAGAAAACTTGCCCCTTTTCTAGGCATCCCTCTACCTCAATTTATAGGTTGAAACAGTTTATTAATGTCAGCTGTTACTTCTTATCTCGCTATTTATCTTTGCGGAATGTTTTGGTTCGTTTGTTCAAATTTGAGAATTTCTCCTCGGCTTCTTCTTTTCTAGATACTGACATGACTTTCTTTGTTCTTCTTCCTATGCCTTTAAAACCATTAAAAAGTAAAATTTCTTAGAGCCTAAAATTCACTTCTTTTCCAAGCATTCAATCAGTTTCGGTTGGCTACACATGATTTTCCAAGCCTAAAATTTACCATTTTTCCACTTCATCAATTAGGCGTGGTTGTTCTTAATATAACTACAAAATTTAGAATTATATCACCTAACAGGAAAATGAAAGTTCTCAACTTAGGAAGGAAATTTTTTATTAGGAAGATAAATTCTGGTCCTGGAGGCACACATCTTGGAAAGACAACAAAATGGATCAATTTTCTCAGTCATCCACAACCACTATACTTCGAAAATGTGTAATTTATCATTCAGCATTCAGCAATTATCATTCAGCATTCAGCACTTTTAACAAAGGAAGTTTTGGTCTGTCTAGAAGTTTTTGCTCGGGAGTCGGGTTTCCCTTCATTTAAGGTAGAATTTCTTCATTTATGGCTAGTCTATATAAGATTAATAAACAGTAAGGCTGAGGAATTTATTGAAGTTATTTAATTAAACTCTTTATAATGATTGAACTATTTGAACAATTTTTTTTCTTGATCTAGGCACCCGTTTTTTTACCTCGTCTCGTAAAGACAAGGAACTCACCTCTTAACTTCCATGAAAGAAAAGACCCACCACGTCCTTTTCCCGTCTTCCAATCTTGATCAAAGGATTTTTTTTTTCCAAAATGTGTTTGGCTCATTTGAATTTTCTAAAAGACAATTCATCAAAGATCCAAAGTCGAGACTTCCTTGCCAAATAAGTACAAATTTGCAAATGAAAAACCTTCAATTACGCTTGATTTGGATGAGCACGTGGATACAGACCCTAGTCTAGCTTCTTTACAAATAGATCTTCAAAACGGTAAGTCTCCCTAAAAATAAGTTATGGTGCGCCTATTAACATCCTGTTGGAAAATGTGCACGCCATCATTTTCTCTTCCACCCCGTTTAATCCAAAAACGTCATTGTTGCAATTTCATTCTCACTATTTTATTTTATTTTTAGTTTACAGCTTGAAATTTGTTTTTACTGCTTTCTCCAATTAAAATTTTGATTGAATTAATTAACATTTGTAAACAACGTTGTTCGTTGAAATAAATCAACGCACAACCCTAAAATGTTGGTTAGAGTAATTGACGTTCTATATGAACATCGATTTATTTGAATCAACACCATCTATGGTGATGATTTATTTACTAAGGGTGCCTTCTTTGCGAACGGGAACGGGGTATTTGAGCGTGGCATTTGAGCGTGGTACTGTAGCAACGGGGAATTGTGTTTTTAGCTGCGAACGGGGTATTTGAGCGTGGCATTTGAGCGTGGTATTTTTGAAATAAAGATAAATAGATATGATATGTCGAATACGAATACAAATACAGTTACAAATACAGCTACAAATACAAGTACAAATACAGCTACAAATACAAGTACAAAGACAGCTAAAAATACAAAGCCAAATCAGTGCAGACCAGCAGCAACCAACCCATCTCTAATGGAATCTCGAACTAATGACATCTCTTGGTGTCCATCTCGATGCACAGGCTCAGTGCCTCTATTCGTCGTATTTCTCATAGTATAATATTCCGTCAAGTACTCATCGGGGATTAGTTCAGGATCATCATCAAAAGCCATAAAATCTGGGTCACCACTATTATATTTGCGTATGAAGTTGTGTAAGGCCATTGTAGATACGACAACTTTGACTTGAGTTCGAAACTTATATGTAGGCATCTTATTGAGAATGGTAAATTTTTTTTTCCAAATACCAAATGTTCTTTCTACGGCCATCCGTAAGCTCGAATGATAGAAATTAAACACTTCATTGGCCGATTTTGGTTGATTCATGGTTTCATGGAAATGCGGAATATGATACCTCATATTTCGATATGGTGGTAAATATCCGGTCTGTAGTGGATAGCCCGAATCAACCAAATAATATTGTCCAGCTGGAGGTTTAGGAAAGTTAGAGTTTATATCGTTTGTAACAGCATTAAAAATTCTACTATCATGTGCAGTCCCTTCCCAACCAGCCATCACATACGTAGACTGTAAATCGAAATCACAAACCGCTAATATATTTTGAGTTGCAAAACCTTTTCTTCCGATATACGGGGCAATTTGATCACGGGGTAAATGTGCAGATACGTGCATACCATCTATAGTACCAATACAAATTTTGAAATACGGATAATACCGGGAAGAAGATCTGATGTGTTGTGGAACAATATTAAATTGTTGTTCCGTTGGTCTTATTATAACAGCAGCGAGTGATTGAAAAGCGTTTAGTACATCATGAAAACAAACGGAAATAGTGCTACCTGATCGTTGAAATATTTCACTAAGTTGTCTATTTGAAAGCCCTGTAGCCATTGTATAAACGAAAATTCCAACCATTTCGATGACATGCATTTCTCGTCTAGAAGCGAGACCATGCTTGTAACAACCTGTATTTTTTTTAATAACCTATTATAATATAAATCGAGGCAGAATTTAATTATAAAATGTGAATCAAGGGAAACGGGCTATGCCATTGCGTTCGTCTCGGAAAAATACGCGAAATAGAGTCTGAATTTTCGAAAATCGGAGTCCGTATGACCCAGTTAAGGCTCATTGAAGTTTTCAGAAATTTCCATGTCAAAAACAGATTTGAATTTCAAGTTCAAAGTTGGAAATTAGGGCAAACTGGCGCAGGCGGGAAAAGTCCCGCCAGGACCCCCATGTCGACAGGCATGTCGACAGGGTCCCCAGGGTGTCGACAGCCCTGTCGACAAAGGGTGGCCGGGCAGTTTTGCCTGGCGCACCATTTTGGGTCTTGGTCTGGTTTTGTGGCTGTGTTCTGGAGAATTCCGAAATCTGATGGACCTAAACTAACCTAGGGTTAATCCTAGGGCTAAAAACACTTTAATCTTCTATAAATAAGACCCTAATCCTACCCTAAAACCTCATTTATTCATTCTATTAGCTAAACTATGGCAAATTGATTTCTCAAATGGCCTCCACTTAAAAACCCTAGCCTCCACCCTCTTCAAAAATCATTCCTATGAAGATTTTGATGTTCATACAAGAATCTCTAAGTTGTATGAATGATCATTAGCTTGCATACATCATCAAGTTGCAAGCTTTATTGGCTAAGCTAGAGTTTTTGGAATTTTTGTTAAGAGTTTTCTTATTGGAGCTTTGTTTAGGGTTTTTATATGCTTGCATAAAGGGCTTCTCAATCTTTATTAGTAGATTTGTGTCTTCATAATATTTGTAAGCCCTCTTACATTCATTTTAGAAACTCTAAAGTTAATATGTGATGCAAGTTGGGATTTATGCAAGTTTATTGAGTTATGCATGTTTATGCAAGTTCACTATGTCATGATTTGCAAGTTTATTGAGTTATGCATGTTTATGCAAGTTCAATAAGCCATGATTTGCAAGTTTATTGAGTTATGCATGTTTATGCAAGTTCACTATGCCATGATTTGCAAGTTTATTGAGTTATGCATGTTTATGCAAGTTCACTATGCCATGATTTGCAAGTTTATTGAGTTATGCATGTTTATGCAAGTTCACTATGCCATGTTATGCATGTTTAATAAGTTATGCATGCTTATGCAAGTTCACTATGCCATGTTATGCATGTTTAATAAGTTATGCATGCTTATGCAAGTTCACAATGACATGTTATGCATGTTTGACAAGTTATGCATGTTTATGCAAGTTCCCTATGCCATGTTAGGCAAGTTTAACATGTTATGCATGTTTATGGTAATATGCAAGTTCACTATGCTAAGTTATGCAAGTCTAACATGTTATGCATGTTTTTTGTGATATGCAAGTTCATCATGTATGTTATGCCAAGTTCCCCCTTCCTATCCTTTATGCGTTATTACGAATATGTAAGCGATAGAATGACGTTGGGGGGTTTGGGTAAACTTAAAATACATGAAAATATAAGATTGGGAATTTACCTATTAAGTTAGGTCTACACCTTGGGAATTTACCTATTAAGTTAGGTCTACCCAAGTATTTGTTGACTTGTAATTATGTTTTGAAATAAAGTGGACATGACACTTAGAAAACATAAGTGTGGCCAACTCGAGGTTGGGTTGAGTTTGTAGCGTAATTCTACCCGGAACCTACTGGCTTAACTAGTGGCTACAAACAATAGGATCCAATGTGAGAAGTTGGTCATGTGGTGCCAAGACCCGAGGTTAGACCAAGTTGTGGTGTAAATCTACCCGGAACCCACCGGCTTAACTAGGTAACCACAACAAAGTCTAATGTGAGAGGTTAAGGTGCATTAAATTAATTAATGCCTCATGATTAGGGTTAAGTCAGGGTCCACTAATACTTAACCAATTTGGGGATTCGAGGGATTGAAATGGGGTTCAGTGTGAACTGTCGGTTACACTTAACCAATTTAATCCATTTGGGGGTTCGAGGGATTGAAATGGGGTTAAGTTGTGAACTGTCGGTTACACTTAACCAATTTAATCCATGATTAGTGAAGGGTTAAATCGCACTTAACCCTCTTAGGAAACCCTAGCAACGTGGTCTGTTCCAGCAGTAATCCCAGTTTGGTATCATCACAACCCTAGAGGCTAGGCTAGGGCGGGGCACGATTACTGGACTGATGTAAGCGACCAAAGCGATGGCTGAGTGGTACAGTGGTGCGGGTCCAGGCGGGCTACGGACGTGCACGTAGTCCGGTATTGGACAAACTCGAGGCACGGGTACCAGTAGGTTTAGACTGTGCATTATTGCTTCAGTGTCTGGGGTTGACACCCGAGGGCTTGATACACCCGAAGGTGGACCCAGCACAGTCTGACTACATCTATATGTGGGCCGTATGGACACCAACACTTGACGTGTTAGGTTTATAGTGAGCCGATCGACTAGACCGTTTGGTTGGACCTTATATTAAGGTCACTTCATGTTATTGGGTCAAAGCTTGGGCCAAGGGATCAATACCTGTTATGTTGGTTTGCTAGTACACCGTGGTGCAAAACTTAACCTTGTTTATGCGATGACACCTCTATCTATCTTGTAGTTAATTTATCATGTCAGTATGTTGTTATCTATGATCATCTCAGTTTCCATCATGCTGTTAACTTTATTAGTTTATAGACTGATCGTAGCAGGGCTTACCAGTCTTTATGACTGACACGTTTTCTTTTCGCTTCTTTTCTTCCGTTTCCCCCCCCCCCCCCCAGGTTCTCAGGGTGGGAACATTGGTGCTTAGCTTGGATCGCTTGGCTTGCTTGCTGGATTAGCTCATGTACGTTTGGATATTGAGCCCGCTATGGTTTATCACTCTTATTTGGGGATAGTACTTATGTATTTCAGTTTATCAGATGATGTTTTTATCTAGACTTGTAATTTTGGGAAATTGACATTTTGATGTACCAGACTTGTGTTTTGAAATGGTTTAAAAATCTTCCGCTGTTTTATCTACTTACTCTGTTTAATTACATATATATATGTCATGTCCTGCCTTGTTATATCATTATGCATGTTTACCTTGTTTTAAAACGCCCCACCAAAGTCAGAGTTGCTTGCAAGAGCCACCCTGGCGGAGGTGGGGTGTTACATTTGGTATCAGAGCATATGGTTTACGAGAAGGGATAAAAAGGTTTTTAAAACTTTTGAAAAACTATTTTCAAAACCAAGTATAAAGTATTTTCCACAGAAAAGTCTAGTTATTTTTAAAGGCTATTCCCCAAAAGCCATTAGCACTATCCTTTGACCCCTCGTTTGAACACTTTTCTTTTCATTTCCAGCATGTCTGATAATCTCATCTTGCCCGAAGGAGTAACAATACCTGATTGGTTTCGTCGGTACTTGGAAGTCACGGCACCGGTCCCGGGTGTCTCTAATGTTGTCTTTCCAGTCAAGGCCGCTGTTCCTCCTCCTCCTTCCGTAGCTGATGTTCCTCTTCTCCCTCAGCCTCCACAAGAGGATTTTGCGGAAACTTGTAAGAACTTTAAGATGATGGGTTGCAAGAATTTTAGTGGAACAGATACTTTTGTAGAGGCAAGGAATTGGTTGAAAGAGACCGAAGATCTTTTAGCCACCTTTGATATAGGTGACCGCAGGAAGGTTTTATTAGCAGTATGGTTGCTAAAGGAAGAAGCTGCATGTTGGTGGGTAGTCACCACCGCTACTAGGCCAATTGAGACTAGGGATGACTTTAGAGGAAGGTTTGGACTGAGGTTCTTATCACTGAAGCAAGGGGACATGACTATTAAGGAATACATGGATAAGTTTAATCAACTGGCTCGGGTCGATTTAGACTTGGTTAATACAGCTCAGAAGAAGGCCCTACACTTTGCTCTAGGATTAAACGAGCCATTACATGGTTTGGCCATGTCTCATATACCCTTGGGGGCGACTTTCGAGAATTTGGTGAATATGGCCCTACTTCAAGAAGAAGATAACAATGACAAGACGGAGGTCAAGGCGAATGAGTCTCAAGGCAAGAGGGTAAATTCCGGGAAACGAGGCAAGAATAACAACAACCGCAAGGACAAGCCAAGAGAGAATAGGAAATGCAACTTCTGTGGTAAAGTTGGACATATATCCAGGGAATGTAGGAAGAAGAAGAGAAAGCGGGGCGAATGCTTTCATTGTGGTGAGTTTGGACATCTCAGCAAGGATTGCCCGAGGAAACAAGGGCAAGGTCAGACTCAGTGTGCAGGACTATCTGGAGGGCGAGTTCATCCCCTCAACACCGTTCTCCCAGCTCATGATAGAGGTAGTGTTTCTGTTGAAAGTCTTGTTTACATTTTCTGATTTTCCCTGTTCGTACTTTGTTTGATTCTGGCACATCGCATAGTTTTATTTCATCTGATCTAGTTGAAAGTTTGCACCTAAGTACTAGTCTAGTTGATGATCCCGTATGTGTTTCAAATCCAATTGGGGGTTCTGCCCGTTTGTCTGTGGTCTGAGTGGATTTGAAAATTTCTATCTTGAGTATAGAATTCTCGTGGGATGTTTATATTCTCGGTTTCAGGGGATATGGGTTGGTTTTGGGCATGGAATGGTTGTCCTGTTTTGGAGCCATTCTTGGTTTTTGTATATAGGGTTGTGAGGCTCATGACTCGCCTCGGTAATACCCTAGAAATTTCTAGCAACCCTATGGGTCCCGTCATGTTATGTTATCTTGAATCCCTCAACTCGTCTATCGATAGTTTGCAATCTTTGAGGGTGGTCCGAGAATATCCTGATATCTTGGGGGAAGTAAAGGGGTTACCCCTAGACGTGGGATAGAATTCCGCATTATCTGGTTGGTAATACCAAGCCAGTTTCGTGGCCGGTTAGGCACATGACCTCACAAGATGAGAGTTAAGAAAGCAAGTCAAGGAGTTGCTTGAGAAGAACTTCCTGAGACGAAGCATTTTCGAGTAGGGTGCTCCAGTAGTATTCTTTACTAATGTGGACAGTTTGCTTCGCTTATGTGTTGATTATCGTGAGAAGAATAGACAACCGTTACCAAGGATCGATGATTTGTTTGATCAGCTTGTAGGAGCATCTGTTTTCTTTTGATCTAGCTACCGGATTCCATCAGCTTAGGATGGCTGAGGATGGAATTGACAAGACTGCGTTTAGGACTCTAGATGGATTTTTAGAATGGCTAGTCATGCTATTTGGTTTGACTAATGCACCCGCATATTACGTGAACTTGATGGGTAGGGTGTTTAGGGAGTCCTTGAACAAGTTTGTCGTGGTCGTCGTAGACGATATTTTGATCTCCTTAAAAGAACGAGGAAGAGCATGCTAGACATCTCAAGGAGGTGATGGATACGCTTAGAGCCACCAGTTGAAGGTCAAGTTCTCCAAATGTCACTTTGGAGGAAAGAAGTTGGATTTCTTGGGCACATAGTTCCTAAGTAAGGCTTAGCGGTGGATTCCGCTAAAGTGGTTGCGGTTTAAGACCGGAAAACTCTGAGGAGGGCTGTTGAAGTAAGAAGCTTTCTCCGTTTGGCTAGTTAGTTAGCATTCCCTGAGCTTAGACTTACTCTTCTGGATCAAGAAGGGGGTTTCACAGGAAAAAGACCCGCAGTTAGTCAAGAACATGGACCAGTTGATTCGAGGCGAGATGTTAAGTCACCTCGCTAGATATATTATAGATGACAAGGGATGACTAAGGCGCGATGATAGATTATGTGTTCCTCGAGCGGAAGACTTGGTAAAGAAGGTTCTTGAAGATGCTCATCACTCGAGGAGGTGGCCGAGTTGGTCTCAGGATGCATGTTGTGCCACCAGGTTAAGGCCAAGTCATAGAAGCCCGGCGGGCCATTACATCCATTGGAGGTTCCGCAAGGGAAGTGTGAAAACATCTCGATAGATTATGGGGATGGACTACCTAGATCAAAGAAAGGGAATACGGGTATGTGGGTCATAATAGGTAGACTCACGAAGAGTGCTCATTTCAGTCCGGTGAAGAGCGAGAGGACTGCATCATGGTTAGCAACGGTTTACCCTCAAGAAGTTGGCCAGTTTTGAAATAGCCTACAGGAAGCCATGGGTAGGCAACTGAATCTAGGTATGGCCTATCACTCATAGGCGGATGGTTCATTTCGATTAAGCATGAGTTATAGAAAATCACGTTTATAAGGGCAATTGGCAACGTGGATTGGTATTTTCAAGAAAAGTTCTGCTGCGTGGAATACTTTATAGTAAGTAGACGAGATCCAGGATTCACTAGTGAATTTTGGAGAGCTTGCATGAAACCATGAGGTTACAGTTATGTTTAGGCCGAGTATGATAAAAGAAGAATAAGTGAAAGAGGAAGACGAGAGGCGATGATGAAATGAGTTCCAACTCGAATTTGGGAAATAGGAGTTAGGAAGCCAAGAAACCATGAAGTGAAAGACGGTCAAAGCACAGTGGAATTAAGCTCAAGGAAACGTGACTAAGAAGAGTGAAGACTAGATACGCGCATCATATCTCTTTTTTTAGAGTGCATCCTTGATCCTTGTTTTCCTGTGGAGCTTGCTTGCAAGTTATCTTTTGTATATATCCTCTCGGTCCCATTCTCGATCTTATTTCTGTTGTAAACTCCATAAGGGGGTTATGACTCATCGGTTAGTACTATATGTCAGAGTTTGAATGGATTTCTTGTAATCCAAAAAGGAGTTTATCTTTCTTATCTTCTAGGATCTCTTTTTAGCATATCTTTCTGTCCATGTTTATCTAGTTTATTGTGTTTATCTTGTCATGAGAACCTTAGGTAGAAACCCTTTGGATGAAACATGTATTTGAAACATGTTATGCTTGATGTTTGCAAGTGGTTGCAAGTGTTTGCAAGTGGTTACTCGTGGATGCATTATACACATTAGGCACTAGATCGGCTCACACACTCTTCATGTTGCATATGCATGAGTGTTTATACTTATTCATGATTGGAACTTGTTGTGCCACCACATGGATGTTGCATATGGATGAATGTTATGTGCACTCATATAGATACTATGAATTATGTTAGGAATTTGCATACATATGGATTCATTTCACTGACATACATATGCATTAAGGAGGTTTACTGTATCAGTAACCGCCTGATTTTTTTTGCATTAGGTAAGTACATATACACACACTTTTGCATATGTTCATACCACATTTAGAATCCTTTAAGGACAATGATTGCTCGTGGATGATGTTTTGAGTAGATGGATGTTGGATGGTAGGATATGTTCTTCCTGACTTGAAGATTTCGGGGACGAAATCCTTTAAGGAGGGGAGAATGTAACAACCTGTATTTTTTTAATAACCTGTTATAATATAAATCGAGGCAGAATTTAATTATAAAATGTGAATCAAGGGAAACGGGCTATGCCATTGCGTTCGTCTCGGAAAAATACGCGAAATAGAGTCCGAGTTTTCGAAAATCGGAGTCCGTATGACCCAGTTAAGGCTCATTGAAGTTTTCAGAAATTTCCATGTCAAAAACAGATTTGAATTTCAAGTTCAAAGTTGGAAATTAGGGCAAACTGGCGCAGGCGGGAAAAGTCCCGCCAGGACCCCCATGTCGACAGGCATGTCGACAGGGTCCCCAGGGTGTCGACAGCCCTGTCGACAGCCCTGTCGACACAGGGTGGCCGGGCAGTTTTGCCTGGCGCACCATTTTGGGTCTTGGTCTGGTTTTGTGGCTGTGTTCTGGAGACTTCCGAAATCTGATGGACCTAAACTAACCTAGGGTTAATCCTAGGGCTAAAAACACTTTAATCTTCTATAAATAAGACCCTAATCCTACCCTAAAACCTCATTTATTCATTCTAGTAGCTAAACTATGGCAAATTGATTTCTCAAATGGCCTCCACTTAAAAACCCTAGCCTCCACCCTCTTCAAAAATCATTCCTATGAAGATTTTGATGTTCATACAAGCATCTCTAAGTTGTATGAATGATCATTAGCTTGCATACATCATCAAGTTGCAAGCTTTATTGGCTAAGCTAGAGTTTTTGGAATTTTTGTTAAGAGTTTTCTTATTGGAGCTTTGTTTTGGGTTTTTATATGCTTGCATAAAGGGCTTCTCAATCTTTATTAGTAGATTTGTGTCTTCATAATATTTGTAAGCCCTCTTACCTTCATTTTAGAAACTCTAAAGTTAATATGTGATGCAAGTTGGGATTTATGCAAGTTTATTGAGTTATGCATGTTTATGCAAGTTCACTATGCCATGATTTGCAAGTTTGTTGAGTTATGCATGTTTATGCAAGTTCACTAAGCCATGATTTGCAAGTTTATTGAGTTATGCATGTTTATGCAAGTTCACTATGCCATGATTTGCAAGTTTATTGAGTTATGCATGTTTATGCAAGTTCACTATGCCATGATTTGCAAGTTTATTGGGTTATGCATGTTTATGCAAGTTCACTATGCCATGTTATGCATGTTTAATAAGTTATGCATGCTTATGCAAGTTCACTATGCCATGTTATGCATGTTTAATAAGTTATGCATGCTTATGCAAGTTCACTATGCCATGTTATGCATGTTTAATAAGTTATGCATGCTTATGCAAGTTCACAATGACATGTTATGCATGTTTGACAAGTTATGCATGTTTATGCAAGTTCCCTATGCCATGTTAGGCAAGTTTAACATGTTATGCATGTTTATGGTAATATGCAAGTTCACTATGCTAAGTTATGCAAGTCTAACATGTTATGCATGTTTTTTGTGATATGCAAGTTCATCATGTATGTTATGCTAAGTTCCCCCTTCCTATCCTTTATGCGTTATTACGAATATGTAAGCGATAGAATGACGTTGGGGGGTTTGGGTAAACTTAAAATACATGAAAATATAAGATTGGGAATTTACCTATTAAGTTAGGTCTACCCCTTGGGAATTTACCTATTAAGTTAGGTCTACCCAAGTATTTGTTGACTTGTAATTATGTTTTGAAATAAAGTGGACATGACACTTAGAAAACATAAGTGTGGCCAACTCGAGGTTGGGTTGAGTTTGTAGCGTAATTCTACCCGGAACCTACCGGCTTAACTAGTGGCTACAAACAATAGGACCCAATGTGAGAAGTTGGTCATGTGGTGCCAAGACCCGAGGTTAGACCAAGTTGTGGTGTAAATCTACCCGGAACCCACCGGCTTAACTAGGTAACCACAACAAAGTCTAATGTGAGAGGTTAAGGTGCATTAAATTAATTAATGCCTCATGATTAGGGTTAAGTCAGGGTCCACTAATACTTAACCAATTTGGGGATTCGAGGGATTGAAATGGGGTTCAGTGTGAACTGTCGGTTACACTTAACCAATTTAATCCATTTGGGGGTTCGAGGGATTGAAATGGGGTTAAGTTGTGAACTGTCGGTTACACTTAACCAATTTAATCCATGATTAGTGAAGGGTTAAATCGCACTTAACCCTCTTAGGAAACCCTAGCAACGTGGTCTGTTCCAGCAGTAATCCCAGTTTGGTATCATCACAACCCTAGAGGCTAGGCTAGGGCGGGGCACGATTACTGGACTGATGTAAGCGACCAAAGCGATGGCTGAGTGGTACAGCGGTGCGGGTCCAGGCGGGCTACGGACGTGCACGTAGTCCGGTATTGGACAAACTCGAGGCACGGGTACCAGTAGGTTTAGACTGTGCATTATTGCTTCAGTGTCTAGGGTTGACACCCGAGGGCTTGATACACCCGAAGGTGGACCCAGCACAGTCTGACTACATCCATATGTGGGCCGTATGGACACCAACACTTGACGTGTTAGGTTTATAGGGAGCCGATCGACTAGACCGTTTGGTTGGACCTTATATTAAGGTCACTTCATGTTATTGGGTCAAAGCTTGGGACAAGGGATCAATACCTGTTATGTTGGTTTGCTAGTACACCGTGGTGCAAAACTTAACCTTGTTTATGCGATGACACCTCTATCTATCTTGTAGTTAATTTATCATGCTAGTATGTTGTTATCTATGATCATCTCAGTTTCCATCATGCTGTTAACTTTATTAGTTTATAGACTGATCGTAGTAGGGCTTACTAGTCTTTATGACTGACCCATTTTCTTTTCGCTTCTTTTCTTCCGTTTCCCCCCCCCCCCCCCCAGGTTCTCAGGGTGGGAACATTGGTGCTTAGCTTGGATCGCTTGGCTTGCTTGCTGGATTAGCTCATGTACGTTTGGATATTGAGCCCGCTATGGTTTATCACTCTTATTTGGGGATAGTACTTATGTATTTCAGTTTATCAGATGATGTTTTTATCTAGACTTGTAATTTTGGGAAATTGACATTTTGATGTACCAGACTTGTGTTTTGAAATGGTTTAAAAATCTTCCGCTGTTTTATCTACTTACTCTGTTTAATTACTTATATATATATGTCATGTCCTGCCTTGTTATATCATTATGCATGTTTACCTTGTTTTAAAACGCCCCACCAAAGTCAGAGTTGCTTGCAAGAGCCACCCTGGCGGAGGTGGGGTGTTACAATGCTGTTCCAATTTTTCACATACTGCATGGAAACAAAGTCTTTTCATCCGAAAATTATTTTGACAACGGTTTTGATGACCATTCAAAATTTCGTTAACCCAAGTTAAGCCAGTAAACTCTGAAGTATGTATCCTCGTCATATGATTTCTACTAGCATCCTGGATGAGTGAAATCCCATAGAGATCAAGTATATCGTCGAAATCGGAGGATGAATCGGAGGCAGACATTAGTTTAGTTAAAGAATAAGATTGAGATGAAGAAGAAAGGAAGGAATATGATGTTGAAGGGAAGAAAGGAGAAAGGTATAATATATAGGAGGAGAGGGGAAGTTGAAAATCAAGCCGTTGGCGTCCGACGCGTCGGACGCCAACGGCTTGATTTTCAACTTCCGACAATCGTTCCATTTGGGCGTGGTTAATTCCGTCCGCGTCCGACGCGTCGGACGCGAACGGATGTTTGACCGTGGAAACAGAATGCTGCGAACGGCCCCTAACTGTTTAGGTCTTTGTCAAAACACATAATGATACACATCGCTGATTGTACATTTTTTTAATTTAATCATTGTTTTATTTTTTGAAGGGTAAATTTGAAGGGTGCTACTATTCACACCCCGATTTACACTTCTGGCCACCAAAACTAAAAGCACCCCAAATATTTTAAATTTCCTCTACTGGCCACCGTCTAAATTAATAACCTAAAAGTGGAGAGGCCACCAGCATCTTCCTCTACACGAGCATTTCCTTCCTCACTTACATCATGCATTTATATTTTTAAGTCATTTGATTGAATATCTTGCATCATATTATCAAAATCATTATATTTATCGTCCAATTTATCATCATTCAAATACTTCATCTATCAAACGATAAAAAAAGTCCAATTTATCATCATTCAAATACTCCGTCTATCAAATGACAAAAAAAAGTTAATGTATCAGTTTGTAAAAGAAGATACGTAAGTTATACGCATAAAAATCCTATAAATCAAAATTTATATTGTCATTCTCTATACAACGTCGTCAAATTTAATATCCTCCGAGCTTGAAATCTCCAACAGAGCGGAAAAAATATCCTAAAACGCAATGGAAACCTTGAACCGTTAAAAAAAACCCTAACAACATGTTCTATAACATAATAGAAAACAATAAAAATCAAGCAATTTTAACCTATTTTTTATCTTCATTTTCCATCTCTACTAGACACAAAAGAATATCTGCTTTTATTAGGGTTTAGGCTTTGAAATTGTGGAGAAGTACGTGCTTTTCCTTGGAGAAGTACGGTGGTGAATAACTGAGTGAAAGAACAGTGTATGGTAGTCAAAAGTATATAAAAAATAATCATTTGTATTAAATTTAGAAATGTAGCCGGAAGTGTAAACCGGGGTGTTAATAGTAGCACCCAATTTGAAAACAAAATTCTAAAATTTTAATTGAAGGGTAAAGAGTAATCGATGGGGGTGCGAATAGCCAAACCCAATAAGTTCTTCCAAGGCTTTTAACCTTAATATGCAAAAACAAGGTCTTTTGATTTCTCTGATGATACCCTTTCACCCAAGCCTTTGATACCGACTTCGGAAAATAGATTAAAATAGTGTAACCTAGGGTGTAATTCAATCCTTGTCTTTTTCTCATTCAAAATCATCACGGTTCATCGTTCTTTTCATCTTTAAGAGCATCTCCAACAAATGCGCAGATATTCAATTTTCAGAAATCCAACCTCAAAAAGCTCTCCAACGGTGTGTGAAAATACCTTGAAGTTTAGATTTCGGGGGGAATAGTTCCGAAATGTGCAAACTGGTGTCGCGGTTGTTGAACAAGCGCCTGACCAGGCGTCTGTTGAACAGACGCGTGGTAAATATTCAACATAATTTATTCACTTGTTTGGACCTATTTCTGACAACATTCAAATGCCAGCATTGTTTTTTTAATAGTTTGGGCGTGCAGAGCAATTTTGGCATGCAAAGTTAGTGAATAAATTATGTGTTGGACAACACAATGCCTCATTTTTTTGACACGTACTGAACTTTGGTTTGGCCTTTTGTGTTGGAAATGCATTATCATCAAACACGCGTACAGACTTTTGTGTTGGACAGCACAACGCCCCGCATTTTTTTTGTGTAGCCCACCTTAAATTACGCGCGTTGGTTAAACAACCGCACAGTCTTTTTTTTTTTTTGTGGCCCACGTTTGGTTCCAGACGCTTGTTCAACAAGCGTCTGGACCTAAAAACTGTTGGGATTCCCTGTTTTTCGGAGTGTGGATAATCGGAAAACGAAAATCCACACTCTAGAACAGTTGGAGATGCTCTAAGTGGCAGTTTGTTATTGTAAAACATTTTCTTCTTGTATAAATTCCTTTTACCCTATTTCTTTCAAGTTTTCATTTTTTGATAAGGTTTTAATCGATTCTACATTTTTTATTTGTTTCAAGAAAATAGACATCTGTTCGAATTTCAAGGCTATACTTTGGAATTAGTAAATGAATTTACTAAGCTTAGAGAAAGAGCTTCATATTTCGATTCTCAAACTATTGACCTCTTGACCACTGGGGATAAGGAAGGGAAAGAATAAGATATACGGAGGGAAGAGAAAGATATAATCTCCAAGTCTCTTCAAGAGTTGCAGACGGCTTTTGGAAAAAGGAGGAAAAAGAAAAAAGAAAAGCATGACTTATAAGCTTGGATAAAGGACTTAAATTGAAAGCTAAGTGATTTGGATTTGACTAAAGTCTAGCTCATGAATAAAAGTAAGGCCTTTCGAGAGAATTAGAGAAGCAAGAAGAAACTTTAAGCCAAGTTTATCAATATGATCAAAGGTGCTAAAAAGTGGGTCCGTAGTTTTTTGCATGATCCACTTAATACCATTTAGAAGATCCTTAGCAAATGCTATTTTTCTTGCATATGCCAATGATACTGTTGAAAATATAAGCCCCACATCGGGAAAATATTCAAGTAAGATCCTAGATAAATACCAAGAGGCTATAGTTCACATCAACCAATTGGTTTTGTGAACAAACTATATAGCTCTCTAAACTATAAAATGCCAACAAACACAAAGAAAAGCCATGAGTGAGGATGAAGCTGATGATGAGAAGATAGATGACAATGATAATGACATGGAAGGCATCCAGGATGGTAAGGGAGAGGACGATGATGGAGGTGATCAAGGACGAAGCCAGGAAATCGAACAAGGGGGGCCGATTCGAAGGGGGGTCCAAATTTTCTTTTTATACCAGTTTACCCCTAATTTCAACCTATAATGTCTTATATTATCAGTAAAATTGCCATAAAAATGGTCATTTTTGCTTAAATCAGTATTTTTTTTTACTATTTTTTAAAATATGGGGGGAGCACCGCCTCCACTTGCCCCCCCCCCCCCTCTAGCTACGTCCCTGGAGGTGATAGTCATGGTGGTTATGATTTTAGCCACAATAGGGAAACATGATAGCAATGATACTAGGCACGATAATGGCCACTCTCAGTATCAAGAAAAACAAAAGAGTTTCATGGAGGTTGAAATCATAGAAATATCTGAATCTCCTTAGGAGAAAACTTCATCTAAGGAAGGCCTATCTTGAAGCAAGTCAGTCGAAGGTGAGTAACAAGCCCTACTGCTTCATCGCCCCACTCTTAGGAATAATTTTCTTTGTTTTCATGTTTAAATTTATCACATGCTACTATCTGCTTGCAAACCCCTTTATAACCGAGTGCTAGGGCGAAATATCAGTATGAATCCCAACTTAAAAAGAAGAAAAGGAAGATAGATTAACTGAATAGGAAATTGAATAAGATGATAGGGCAATACAACAAATTATCTGAGCGAAATAAGAAGCTCCATCTTAGCGTCACTGTTTTGAGCAAATTCAAATTGAAGAGTTTTGCTTCATTACTAAAAAAATCATGCCACCATTGCAACTGCTAAAGAAAAACGCCAAACTTGATATTTCAGATACTATAGAAATGAATGTGCCGGATCACTATGATGTTTCCATCATCAATACTTGGATGTGTTTTGATATGATCCTCATGATGGACATTGCTGGAACCTTCGTAAGATAATGTCATTCCCCCTCGCTGTAAAATACTGTAGAAAATCTCAAGTATTATAGAAAATAGTTTGTCCTGGTGTATTTTACGAATCTGTTTTGTATGTATTAGACGATCGACTATTGTAAAACTAGGTTAAGTTGTAAAATTTACGCATGTGTGTGTGTATATATATCAGATACTTAGCCAAATTTTCTTTGTGCAGACGAGGGAAACCATGAGCAGGCATGTTTTTACATATATCTAGAGTAATAAAAAAAAGTAAAGTTTTGTTATCTTTTCTGCTGTGTTTCTTCTGTGTTTTGCTGAGAGACTATTGATAGTTATATATATATTTAACAAATTGGTATCAGAGCTGATGGCAAGTTCCGTGGGCACGTCGATGGGGCATATGCCGCTCCCTCGGCTTACAAAGACAAACTATGACAACTGGAGTATACAAATGCGAGCATTGCTCGGTGCACATGATGCATGGGAGGTAGTGGAGAATGGCTACACGGAATCGGAGAATACCGCTAATTACACGACAGCCCAATTAACCGCATTGAAAGAGTCACGTATGAAAGACAAAACGACTCTTTATATCATGTATCAAGTAGTGGATGAGTCGGATTTTGAAAAAATTGTCGGTGCAAAGACGTCAAAGGAAGCATGGGAGACTTTGCAAAAGGCCTACAAGGGTGTCGATCGTGTTAAACAAATTAGACTTCAAACTCTTCGGGGAGAAATAGAAACTATGAAGATGAAGGAGTCTGAAGCAGTATCCGATTACATCACCTGAGTCCAAACGGTGGTGAATCAACTCAAACGTAATGGAGAGACTATGACGGATGCTTGAGTTGTGGAAAAGATCTTGCGGTCATTAACCGAGAATTTTGAGAACGTCGTCTATGCTATTGAGGAGTCGAAAAATTTAGGAGAGTTAACCATCGATGAACTCGCGGGTTCTCTCGAGGCACATGAGCAACGTAAAAAGAAGAAACATGAGTCACTTAAGGAAGCTTTACAGGCCAAGGTGAAAATCAAAGATGAGGAGTCATTACTCGCACAGCAGAACCGAGGAAGAGGACGCGGCCGTGGTGGATATAGTTTTGGTCACGGGAGAGGCCGTGGCCGTGGGCGTGGACGTGGAGACAACAATTATGAGGAAAGGGGACAACCGAGTGAACAAAGTTGGCATAATCAAGGACGCGGACGGGGAAATGGTGGCTGGTCGGATCGATCAAATATTCAATGCTATAATTGCGGAAAGTATGGACATTATGCTAGAGAGTGCTGGTCAGATAAGAAGGTTAAAGAAGATGCTAATCTAATCGAGAAAGAGGAGACAACAGAAGATGGTGTTCTGATGATGGCCTATAGAGATACCGACCAATTCAGCGACACAGTCTGGTATCTAGACACCGGAGCGAGCAATCACATGTGTGGACACAAACATCTATTTATGGAGATGCAAGACATAGAGTGCGGAGAAGTATCGTTCGGAGACGCTTCAAAGGTCCAAGTAAAGGGTCGAGGAAAAATTCGTTTTTTCCAAGAAGACGGCCGAGTAGTATTGATTGATGATGTATATTATGTTCCAGACATGAAGAATAATATTATCAGCATGGGGCAACTACTTGAAAAGGGATATCTAGCTATCATGAAAGACAGGTTTATGTATTTGAAGGACAAGAAAGAACGATTGATCGCACGTGTAGAAATGGCCAATAATCGTATGTTCAAACTCAACTTGAGAAACATACGAGAAAATTGCCTACAAGTTGACCTAGAGGACAAATCTTTGCTATGGCATTTGCGGTTTGGGCACTTACACTTTGGTGAACTAAGAGAATTAGTCAAGAAGGACATGGTTCATGGGCTACCTGCCATGGATTATGCTGGAAAATTTTGTGAAGGATGTGTGCTTGGCAAGCATGCGAGGAGTACTTTCCAAAGGAAGGCGGGATATCAATCACGAAAACCTCTTGAGACAATACATACCGACATATGTGGTCCAATCACACCTAAGTCATTTAGCGAGAAGAGATATTTTATCACGTTCATAGATGACTACACGAGAAAGACATGGGTTTATTTTCTGAAAGAAAAGTCTGAGGCTTTGGAGGCATTCAAGAAGTTCAAGTTGTCCGTAGAGAAGGAAACCGGTTGTTATATAAAGGCTTTACGATCGGACAGAGGAGGAGAGTACATGTCAACACTGTTCATAAGGTTCTGCGAAGAACAAGGCATAAAGCGGTTCTTGACTGCAGCCTACTCAACACAACAAAACGGTGTGGCCGAGAGGAAGAATCGGACTATTCTTGATATGGTTCGGTCAATATTGAAAACTAAAGGCTTGCCGAAGGAGTTTTGGGCTGAGGCGGTACAGTGTGCTGTGTACATACAAAATCGTTGCCCATATGCAAAATTGGCGAAACAAACACCACAGGAAGCTTGGAGTGGACAAAAGCTAACTGTGTCACATCTAAAGATATTTGGCAGTGTAGCTTATGCACATGTACCAGATCAGAAGAGAACCAAGCTAGATGACAAAAGCAAGAAGTTTGTGTTTATCGGATATGACACAAAGACAAAGGCTTTTAAGTTGTTTGATCCGATCGAGAATAAAGTAGTCGTAAGCCGAGATGTACATGTTAATGAAGAAAGTGTGTGGGATTGGAATAATCAAAAGGAAATAATGCGCAAGGAAGAAAAAGCCGAAGCATTGGTTCCTGTACCGACATTTACACCTGCCAGCCCATGTGCATCCAATGACGAGGATCAGCAAAGACAACCAAGAATGCGGACTTTGCAAGATCTGTACGAATCAGCGCCAGAGGTTCACTTAGTATGCCTTTTGGCAGATGCAGAAAATATTTCATTTGAAGAGGTAGTGCGGAACAAGAAATGGTAGACAGCGATGGATGAGGAAATCAAATCCATTCAAAAAAATGAAACTTGGGACTTGGTCGAGTTACCAGAAGGACATAGACCGATCGGAGTAAAATGGGTATACAAGAAGAAGATGAATGCCCAAGGTGAGATAGAAAGATATAAGGCGCGACTTGTTGCTAAAGGCTATAGGAAAAAAGCGGGGGTTGATTATGACGAGGTTTTTGCTCCAGTAGCAAGGCTGGAAACAATTCGACTTCTTATATCTCTAGCAGCACAGTTCCAATGGCCAATCTATCAGATGGACATGAAATCTGCATTTTTGAACGGTATGCTCGAAGAAGAAGTATACGTAGAGCAACCACCCGGATACATGAAAGCCGGTGAAGAGAGAAAAGTTTTGAAGTTGAGGAAGGCGCTATATGGACTGAAGCAAGCACCACGAGCATGGAATACTCGAATTGACACTTACTTCAAGGAGAATGGATTTATGCAATGCCCTTACGAGCATGTGTTGTATGTGAAAAAGAAAAAAAATAATTTTTTGTTTGTTGCTCTCTATGTTGATGATCTCATCTTCATGGGAAATAATGAGGAGATGATCAAAGATTTTAAAAGCGTCATGACTCGTGAATTTGAGATGACGGACTTGGGGCTAATGAAGTATTTCCTTGGTCTTGAAATCAAACAAGGAAAATCAGGAATTTTTGTGTCGCAGGAAGCTTATGCTAATGATATTTTGAGGAGATTCAAAATGGAGAATTGCAACCCAGTTGCAACGCCAATGGAACCTGGTGCAAAGCTTTCAAAATTTGAGGGAGGAGAAAAAGTCGATGCAAGCATATATCGAAGTCTAGTCGAAAGTCTGCGATATCTCGTGAGTACAAGACCGGACATAACATACAGCGTTGGCATTGTAAGTCGATTTATGGAAGATCCGTGCTACTCGCTTTGGAAAGCTATCAAGAGAATTCTTCGATACATTCAAGGAACAAAGTCACTTGGGTTATTCTACTCGAAAACTGATGAGTATAAACTAGTCGGTTATTCAGACAGTGATTGGTGTGGAGATGTTGACGATCGAAAAAGCACATCTGGATATGTGTTTTACATGGGTGACACAACTTTTACATGGCTCTCAAAGAAGCAGTCGATAGTGGCACTATCAACCTGTGAAGCAGAGTATATTGCAGCCTCTTCCTGTGTGTGCCATGCAATATGGCTAAGAAAATTGTTGTCCAAGTTACAGCTCCCACAACACAAGTCCACTGAGATACGGGTCGATAACAAGTCTGCGATCGAGTTAGCAAAGAATCATGTTCATCATGAAAGGAGCAAGCACATAAATGTTCGTTTTCACTTCATCCGAGAGCATGTCAAGGAAAAAGATGTTCAGCTGAATCATGTAATGAGTCGTGATCAGGTAGCAGATATCTTCACTAAGCCCTTACCAAAGCTGTTGTTCGAAAATTGCATGAAGATGCTTGGAATAAAGGATGGTAAAAATGCTTGAGCTTAAAGGAGGGATTTGTTGACAAATTAATCTCAGCATTTTGACCAAGTTTTTAGGAGTAGAGAAGATAGAAAGAGTCCAAGTCCTATTCTGACGTAATAAATAATGATTCAAATATACTATCCTATTTTGTTGCATCCATAAAGCTATATAAATAGCTACTGTGTTCAGAAAGGTATCACACAAAAAAAAACAGAGAGTAATAAAAAAAGTAAAGTTTTGCTATCTTTTCTGATGTGTTCCTTCTGTGTTTTGCTGAGAGACTATTGGTAGTTATATATATATTTAACAAAAAGGAGACTTTAAAGAGAAGTTGCTAGTCCTCAAAAGCTTATAATTGTTTTGGCAATGCTTCTTAAGACACTTATAGGAAATATTTTTGCAGATGCCTAGTTTCAGATTTTATCTAGGTGAGAGGAAAGATGAATGGGTTGATGCAACATGAAATTACCATATTGATTTGCTAAGCAGTCATCCTTTACATTTAACTAGTTTATGGGACTACAAATAACTTTTCCCAGTTTATACTCAATGGAAATAAATTTGGCTTTTGAGACATCCTCGTTTTATCTTCTAGAACACTTGGAAGTGCAGGATGTAATTTCAAATTTGTAGCAAATCTATTGAACGTGTCATTGATTAGATTTGATATGAACTCTGTAAACCCTTTGATGATTAAATGAAGAGTTGTTTTTTAATTTAGAATAATTTTTTTCTTATGGTATTTTTGAAATAATATCCAACTTTAGCGATTGAAGGAGATCAAACATAGGCTTTTAAACGATATTGAGAAATGATCTACCATGGGACTCCGATCTTCGAATTACTTAAAGGCCAAAAAGTGGTATGTAGTTTACCATAAGAAGAAGGTTGCTGTAAGAAAAACAAAGGAGATAGCTGAAAACTTAGACGTACAACTCAAAGTGAAGGATACTAAGACCTAAGAACTATCAGATAAGGTTGACTTAGTAGTTGTTGGGAAACAATGGCTAAGTCACGTACTTGGTCGCTTTCTTGAAAACGATTCGGCGATCTGGCCGTGATGCAAAACCAGTTCGTACTTTCGTCGCCGCCTCTAGGATAAAACAGTCTCTGAAATAATAACTGATTTGTTTTGCACAACAAATCAGTGCAGATTTGCACTTTCGAAAATAAAAATACTGCTCGAAAATTTCAGGAAGAATATTTTAATGACGGAGGTAAAAACTGTATTTTTTTGTTCTATTATTTTCATCTACAACTGAAGATAATATATAGATGGAGATTAGGGCTGAACGAAAATACTGTGCAGTAGATAAATCTGCTAAAATACCGGGTCAACAGTTTACCCCTTCAAATAAAAGTCGGCTCAGAAATATATTTCGTATTTAAAAAAACACAGTTCGAAAAAAGCAATTTTTTCTAGTCCAAAAATATTAGTGTTTACACCACAAAGCCAAGCCCGGGCCTGAACCGAGTCGAGTCGGTCGGTCGCACGCGTGTGTGGTGGTCATGATGCATGGTCTCCTTCCTCACAACAAAGCATACATTGGTAGCCCAAGGCCCCAACATGACTTCTTAGAAATAAGTCTAAATACTTGCATCTTTCTTATAATCCCATGATGTGGGACTATTCACATATAGGAGTCATTCATACACTTATTTCAATATTTTTAATAATTCACAAATTATTTTCAATAATCCCCCACTTGAATTTTTAAAAATATCTTCGAGCAGTTTCTAAAAATATATAAGATTGTGCATAAACAAAGGTGTCATCCGACTTGAACTTTTGCATAGTGAATAAGATTCAGTTTTTATTAGAGTGACACGTAGTCTTGAACTCTATTTCTGACATCAAACCACACACAACCTTTTCTATAGTGCAATCAAATAAGCCCGTGCAGTTATGGCCATTCAAGTCTATCCCAGTTTAGTGAACGCTCTAAAAGTTTTGCCCAAAACTCCATAGGAAACGACCACATTTCCACATTCACATATAGGTGAGTCTATCAAGAGTACTCCTGAAGGTAGATACTTCACTCCAAATAGAGTATAGATCTCATTAAGAGTTTCTATCAACTCATCCTCTAATCACTTCAGGAATACATGCTTCTTGGTTTATTAAATAACATGTTCAACTCTTATCACTACACAACTTGTTTTTACCCATTGAACCTATTTCTTGGGATCTCCAGTCATTTAGGTCGGGTTACCATTGTGCGTGACTCAACAATCTAAGGGCAATAGTCTCATTCTTTTAGAAGAATTAAGGACTTTCTCTCTGGACAATCCTTTCGTCAAAGGATCTGCCAAATTTTCATCACTACGTACGTAATCCACTCTAACGGTACCTGAGGAAAGTAGTTCTCTAACCGTGTTGTGCTTACGACGTATTTGTCGTCTCTTACCGTTATAATAATGGTTCTGAACTTTTGCAATAGCTGCGGTACTATCGAAATGTATCAACACAGTTGGTATCGGTTTTTCCCATAAGGGAATCTCAGCTAGCAGATTTCTCAAATACTCTGCTTCTTCACTAGCTGTGGCTAGTGCTATCATCTCAGACTCCATAGTAGACTGAGCCAAAATAGTCTGTTTCTTAAATTTCCAAGAGACAGCTCCTCCAGCAATGCTAAATATATAGCCACTGGTCGCTTTAGAATCATCAGATAAAGTATTCAAGTCTGCATCCGAATATCCTTCAAGTACAGCTGGAAACTTCTCATAATGTAATCCAAGGTTTATAGTTCGTTTAAGGTATTTCATTACCCTTTCAATAGCATGCCAGTGCTCTATACTAGGTCTACTGGTAAACCTGCACAATAATCCTACGACATAGGCAATGTTGGGTCTAGTACAATCATTGACATACCGAAGGCTGTCAATGATGCTCGCATAATCAGACTGTCATACACCTTCACCAGTGTTCTTAAATAACTTTACACTTGGATCATATGGTGTACATGCAGGTTTACAGTCAAAGTAATTATATTTCTCCAGTATCTTCTCAATGTAATGAGATTGATCCAAAGAAATTCCCTTTTCTGATCTAGTAATCTTAATAACAAGGATTACACTCGCCTCACCTAGATCTTTCATATCAAAATTGGCACTTAATAAGGATTTAACTGAATTTATGGCATGAATGTTTGACCCAAAGATGAGTAGGTCATCTACATAAAGACATATAATAGTGCAAATGTCATTCTCAGGTTTGTAATAAACGCATTTGTCACTTTCACTAACTTTAAAACCATGTGAAATGATTAAGTTATCAAATTTTTCATGCCATTGTTTAGGTGCTTGTTTTAAACCATATAATGATTTGTCTAATTTGCATACTTTATGCTCTTGACCATGTACTACAAATCCTTCAGGCTGGTCCATATAGATTTTTTCGTCTAATTCACCGTTTAAAAATGCGGTTTTAACATCCATTTGGTGTATTAGTAAATTATGAATGGAAGCAAGGGAGATTAATACCCTAATGGATGTTATTCTAGTTACAAGTGAAAAAGTGTCAAAGAAATCTATATTTTCTTTTTGTCTAAAACCTTTAGCTACTAGTCTTGCTTTGTATTTATCAATAGTACCATCATGTTTTAATTTCTTTTTAAGCACCCATTTACAGCCTATAGATTTACAACCAAGGGATAAATCTGCCAAATCAGAGAATCCATCTCATCATTTATAGCCTCTTGCCAAAAATCGGCATCTAAAGAAGATAGGGCCTCTTGGAGGTTTAAGGGATCCTCCTCTATAGTAAAAGCACAAAAATCTAAACCAAAATCTTTTACGGTTCTTGTTCTTTTACTTCTTCTAGGTTCAGCTTTAGAACTTTTATTAAGTTCTGTTCTAATAGGCATACTTGAAGTGCCCCCACTATTCCTTAATTTAAAAGGAAATTTTGTTTCATAAAAATCGGCATCATTTGATTCAATTATGTTATGTGCATTTATATCATAAAATCGATATGTTTTGCTATTAATAGCATAGCCTATAAATACACATTCATATGCTCTACTTGCCAATTTTATTCTCTTAGGGTCTGGGATGCGAACATATGCTAAACAACCCCAAGTTCTAAAGTATGACACATTGGGTTTATGATTCTTTAAAATTTCATAAGGTGAAATTTTATTCTTAGATTTGGGGATTCTATTTAGAACATAGCATATAGTCAATAAAATATCCCCCCACCAATGTTTTGCAGCAACAGAATTTAATAGGATGGCAACTACTAATTCGGTAAAAGTCCTATTTTTTCTTTCAGCTTTACCGTTCATTTCAGGTGAATAGGGTGTAGTTCTCTCATTACAATACCATGTAATTTATAGAAGTCCAAAATTGAATTAGATTCATATTTTGTTCCTCTATCACTATGAAGTCTCTTAATTTTCATGTTTGTTTGATTCTCAATTTCAGTTTTGAACGTTTTAAACATTTCAAAAGCATCACTTTTATTTTTCAAAAGGTAAACATATGTGAAATTAGAACAGTCATCAATAAAAGTGATAAAATATCGATGTCCATGTCTAGTCAAAGTGCCATCAAGTTCACATATGCCAAAATGAATCAAATCTAAGGGCTCAGATTCTCTATCAAAAGATTTATAAGATTTCTTAGTGATTTTTGCTTGTGTACAGAATTCACATTTATCAGGTTCAGATTCTGACATCTTAGGTATCATATCTAAGGTGCTCTTGTTATGAATTATTCGTTTATTAACATGACATAATCTAGAGTGCCAAATATTAAAATCACGCAACATATAAGCAGAATTATTCACTTTATTAGATTCAAAATTTAATTTAAACATTCCCTCACAAGCCTAACCCTTTCCTACAAAAGTTCCCTTATACCCTATGGTATACACATCAGCTCCAATAAATTGAGTAAAGCCTGCCTTATTAAGGAGAAAGCCAGAAACCAGATTCTTCCTTATCTTTGGAGTATGCAAAACATCTTTAAGAATCACAGTCTTTCCAGAGGTAAACTTGATCTCCACATTTCCAAGCCCTGCAACTATAGTGGTATGAGAATCTCCCAACAACACTTTCTGATCATCAGCAGCCGTGTATGTGGTGAACATATCACGATCATAGCAGACATGGCGAGAAGCACCAGTGTCTACCCACTAACCCTCTGATCCACCAACAAGGTGAATCTCAGTAATCATAGCCGTAAGAGGCTCTTCAGTCAGGTTCGCCTGAGGTGCAGAGCTTGGCCTGTTCCGACACTTTCGTGCCATATGACCTGGTTTTCCACAGTTGTAACATAGAAACAACTGTCCAGAGTCATTCTTTTGGGCTGGTTTCTACTGTTCTGATTCTTAAATGATTTCTGATTCGGTTTCAGAACAGCGGATGTGGTCTTCTTAGTGTTGTTGTTTGAGACAACCGGCACTTCCTCTTTCTGGTCCTGTTTGCGTGCCTCCTCCTCAATACGGAGGCGAGTGATCAAGCTCTCTAAGGAAAATTCCTTAGTCTTATGTCATAGGAAATTCTTAGAGTCTTTCCAACCTGGGGGCAGTTTGTCAATAATAACAGCAACATGATACTGTTCGTCCAAAACCATACCTTCGGAGATGATCTCATGAGCTATTTTTTGAAGCTCGTGAGACTGCATCTCTACTAACCTGTCGTCAGTCATATGATACTTGAGATAACGTCTCACAGCATATTTCTTTGCCCCTGCCTCCTCTGTATCATATTTCTTCTTCAGCGCTTCCCAGATCTCCTTCACTGTCTTGTCGTCCGAGTTGTAGTAATCATACAGATCATCGCTGAGACCATTAAGAATGAAATTTCTGCATAGATAGTCCTGCTCAATCCAGTTCTGTTGCTGTTTTGCTTGTTCAATCCAGGAAGCCATCTGCACTTCATCAGTTCCATCAGGTTTGTCTGGCAACTGCGGTTTGTCGGTGGTCATAGCAGCGGCCACCTTTCTCATCATCAGGTAGAATTCCATCTTCTGACGCCATCGTTTGAAGTGCAGACCTTCGAAACGGAATGGGGAAGCAGTGACCAATGGGATCTGGAAAGCAGAGGTTGGAGAAGCATCATCTATGTTTGATGTCGAAGCCATTGTTTTGATTCGTCTTCAAATTGTTGGGAAACAATGGCTGAGTCATGTACTTGGTCACTTTCTTGAAAACGATTCAGCGATCTGACCGGTGGTGCAAAACCAGTTCGTACTTTTGCCGCCGCCTCTAGGATAAAACAGCCTTTGAAATAATAACTGATTTGCTTTGCACAACAAATCAGTGCAGATTTGCACTTTTGAAAATAAATATACTGCTCGAAAATTTCAGGAAGAATATTTTAATGGCGGAGGTAAAAACTGTGTTTTTTTTGTTCTATTATTTTCGTATACAACTGAAGATAATATATAGATTGGGATTAGGGCTGAACGAAAATACTGGGCAGTAGATAAATCTGCTAAAATACCGGGTCAATAGTTTACCGCTTCAAATAAAAGTCGGCTCAGAAATATATCTCGTATTTAAAAAAACACAGTTCGAAAAAAGCAAAAATTTTTAGTCCAAAAATATAAGTGTTTACACCACCAAGCCAAGCCCGAGCCCAAACTGAACCGAGCCGGGTCGGGTCGAGTCGGTCGGTCGCACGCGTGTGTGGTGGTCATGATGCATGGTCTCCCTCCTCACAACAAAGCATACATTGGGAGCCCAAGGCCCCAACATGACTTCTTAGAAACAAGTATAAATACTTGCATCTTTCTTATAATCCCATGATGTGGGACTATTCACATATAGGAGTCATTCATACACTTATTTCGATATTTTTAATAATTCACAAATTATTTTCAATAGTAGTTGTAGATTTTTCAACCACCAATTGGTAATGTAGCAACTGATGTTGGAATTATGTGCCTTCACCAGTTGATTAATGATTTTGAAGTTGAATCATTGAAGTAACATGCGACTTGCTAGTCTTTAGAGCTAATTGCGAGTAATGAGGATTCAAGCCTTCCAAGTATTACTCCCTCCTTTAGAAAGGATCAATGTTTTCCCAGTACAACCCTTCAAAAAGTTTGACTGATACCCAGACTGGCAGCTGGTGTCAAAGAGTTTATTTGAAATCATGCAATATCTTAATTACAATTGAATTCCACCCTCACGAAGCGTACAAATTTTTATGCAACTCAAGCTCAAGATCACAAATGAATTGAGCATTTTTTTAACCAACCAATGGAAAAGCCGAAAAGAAGAAGGATTTAAAGGAAGTGGCTAAAGCTCTTACTAAGGGCCCGTTTGGATGGGCTGAAATAAGCAGCTTTTTAGCTTTTTTAAATCAGAAGCAAGAAAGCCTGCATGGATGGGTAAAATAGGTGGGCTTCCAATAGCCGCTTTTCCGCTTATTCCAAAAGCCAAAAAAATTAGCTTTCGACTTTCGTACTCCAAAAGGAAATATGACTTTTTGGCCGTGTATTTTCCTAATAGGGTTTTGTGCGATTTTTCAGTTTTCAATGGCGGCTAATTTTCTCTGAGATTCTTGACAAAGGTGATGTTTTTCTTCTCTTATTTGTTTTTAATGCTGTAGATCTACTGTCGCTGTTCTCTGTAAACCCTTCTTTTCATTATTTTGTGTTTGTTTAATCGATCAAACATTTGTTCAGTAGTTTCCTAATTGTATTGTTATAGTTATATAAAACGATCCCAATTTCATCATTCTTCGGTTGTTTCTATTCTTCGAAAACTGGTATGTTAGATTTTCCTCATCCTATTTTAATTATTATGCGATCATGATAATGACAAATAATGAATAAACTTAGTATTTATTTTGAAACTGTCGCATTTTTTGTGTTTTTTCTTTTAGAAACAATGAAATTTTAAAACCGAAACTAAGAACATTTTTGTGTTTTGAGTATTATTATGACTTGAAGCTAGGGTGGGTAGTTATTGTGACTAATAATTAGTGTGAGAGGTTTGTTTTGGAGATGATATTGATGATGTGGTAGAGTATCATGATATGGAGAATAGTTTGGTTGTAATATCATATATTTCCATGGTAAGTGTAGGCTATGTAGCATTATTTTTTATCAACTACACAAAAATCTACAGATTACAAATTGTAGCGAAAAATGGTACAAGAGATGAGGAGGAGGTTATCTGGACTTGCAAGCATTCTTATGCAAGTATAGTATAAAAAAATTTAAAAGATAATTCACTTATCAGCATTGTTGCATAAGATGAGGTTGCAATGCTAATCCAGATTACTGATTAAACACATTGTATAAATTTCTCCACATCCAACTATGTTTTTATTTTTCACAGAAAATGTTGCCATGTTAATCTGTTGGTACTAGTTAACCATGCTAGAAATAAATAAATGAAAACAAAAGATAAATAAAGCCCATAAAGAGTTACGCGGCTTGAATGGCTTGCAGCCATTGATTAGTTTGTAAATGGGCACAAGAGGAATAATGACAGATAATTTGTAGCTGCATACTTTTTTTTATTGCTTGTCCTTCTATATTTTTGTTGCCTTATTCTTCTCATGCTTCCCCACTTTTTTTTATTATCATTGGATGACATTTGGTGTTTGCTGCATGGCAATATATACTCTATGATATTTGATTGTCTTTGGTCTTTTTACATGATGAAGTGATTTTCGGTTGTATTTTTATAAAGTATGCATACTTTCATGTATGTTCCAACTCCCGCAGAAGCATAGTTTTTGCTTTAGATTAAATATCAGATGTTGTAATATGTCCTGTGTGTTCTTTCTTTTCGCTGTGCCAATTTTATATGTGCTAATATTTTTTTATGGTTTTACTTTATGTAAGTTATAATCATAAGTAAGTATATAACTATGAATTATGCACACTTATTTTCAGCTCTGAAAGAAAGGATTTCAATGAGTGTTGAGTTTATATCTCATGTATTTTGCGTGACGATTTTACTTTTTTACTCGAACTCTCAAATTGAGGATATAACAGGGCAAAATTATGAATTATTCTTGTTCATGCATGCTTAAGTTTTGCCATACATGAAGCTGACACCCTGTGTTTATGCTTCCTCAAACTTCTTGAAATATAACATCTTTTGAGAATCTAGATACAAGAGAGGGGGTCTGCTGACAATGCTCAAATTTGAAAAATTTTCAAGAATGATTAAAGATTTGTAAAATAGGATCCAGTTATAAATAACACATGTTACACATTGAAAATTTTATTGACTTGCTTATTTTTTTGCTTAGAAAGAAGACAACACTAAGAAAAAAAATTGTCAATTATTTTCTTGCAATTTTGAGAATCAAAGTTGAGCTGAAGTGGATTAAACTCTGGGAGGAAGATAATATTTCAACAACAAAAGGGAACAAATCCGACGAAGCATGGTGGCATTTTTATCATGTCATTTTAGATTTAGTGTGCTTTTAGAAGTTTCCAATATTTCTGTTATAATATTTGAGATGTGTAAATGGTCAACTTGTACCTATTGTGTGATTTTTTGTTTGATTATGTAACTTAAAAGGGAGATGCTAGTATGCCCGAACATATTTTTGTCAGAAAACACGAATTAGTACTTCAACCCTGTACTTAATCACAACTTAAAATGGACTTTAGTTACTTTGCTTGGGGACAACATGCAAGTATCAATGTTTTTTGGATTCATTTTTCATAGATTTTGTGATTTATAATCCGAAATACCAATTATTTTTTAATTTGTGGTTAACTATTTTAATGTATGCTTCTGCAAATTTGAATTATCTTATGTTTTGTTTTAAGATTTTAACATAGAATCTAGAAAGCTTTTTGAATATGTATCCATATTAAATTTTTATATTTTTGACTTATAAATCAATATTGTACCAGATAAACTTTTTGACTTTTTAAAAGTAGAAGCACTTATCGTATTAGCGTAAGCACTTATGCTTTAAGTTACCAAACGGGCCCTAAAGCAATGGAGACTAAAATTTCTAATATTGATGATGTTGGATAAAGGAGAAGAAATTGAAAAATATTTATTTGTAACCATTCATGATATTGTGGATTACTCTCCCATTGCTAAAGACTTAGAAAATTAACAGAAGAATTCGTTGCTTAAAATTTCTGTAAATTTCTTCGGATGTGAAGTTAGATACTAAATTACGTAATGTATAATGGGTCATACCTAGGTACATGGTGTCCTAATATACCTTTTACGTGATTGTCAGTTTCACTTTTTAATATTTTTCAATGTATTTATCTCTCCTTTAAAATAATATCAACATTGATAATTGAATACTTGAGGAAATTTGTACTGGTCGGGAATTTATTTGCAGCATACAACAAAAAACCTAAAATAATAGAGGCTTAGAAATACATGTCTGATACTAATTGAAATCTAGAACAATAAAGGAATAAGGATCTTTCTTGGTAATACTAAAAATCTAAAATAATGAAAAATTGAAATTATAGAAGATTGTTAGATCATGTCCAGTAATAATAGGAGATCATAATCAAAGAATTCCAAAAAAGTAGAATCTCGTTATAAGAATAGATAGTAGACTTGAATTCCAAATCTAACAATAATAGAAGACTGGAGATTTCTATCCAGTGAGGACTAGTTGATTGATTATAAACTTTGAACCAGCAGTTTGTTGGTGATAGCCTCCAAACTTTGAATTGGTTGTTGGTTGGCTATAGCCTCCCTTCGAGAGGTGCTTGATCATGTGAACGTTACAAAGGTTTCATTCTTTCGATGTGTCAAGGATTTTCTCCTATTTAGAAGGTGTCCGAATGTGCTGAGAATTCATCTTAAAATTGATATAAAGTTTCCTCCCTTTAGGAGATGCTTGAATGGGGACATATAGGTAGCACTAAAGGCTGGATGCATTGAATATGCCAAGGAATTCTTCCCTCTAGGAGATGCTTGTATGTATCAGGACTTCATCTTGAAATATGTCAAAGGGTTACTTCCTTTAGGAGTTGCTTTAATGAGGCCACGAGGGCGGTGTTCAAGGCTTAATCTGCTTGGATGTACCAATGAGTATCTCGGAAGTGCTACTAGACTTTTTCTTTCAATATATATATATATATATATATATATATATATATATATATATATAGAGAGAGAGAGAGAGAGGAGGGTTCCATGGCACCCCTATTTGGTAGCACCCCAAATGCACCTCACTTATAGTCACATATTTATATTAAAAAAAGTTAGTGCGTGGAGAGAGAGTTAGTGGAAGGAGAGAGAAACGAAAATATGTGGTGGAAATCAGGGGGCTAAAGGGGTGCTGCACTATTTGAGATGCTCTTGATCCTATCTCATATATATATATATATATATATATATATATATATATATATATATATACATATAACAAAAAGGAGAATCAAGTCATTCTCCAAAGGCTCACAAAAATAGATTATATAGAGAAGGCTACATAACTTGTGCACACACATAAACAAAATACAAAAGGGAAACAAGAGCTACAGGAGAAAAACCAAGAACACGAAGGAACCCATGAGTTGCAGAAAACCCGGATCAGTCGAGGTTTTTTCTGTCAGAAGCCATCGATGAACAAGGTCAACAAATCCAGTCAGTGAACCAAAATCTCAACCCGACAAGCATAGTATCCCAACTGCCGATCAAAGATCACCACTCTGTGGAAACATCTGACCAAGGAAACAACACTGAAAACCCCTAGCTGTTGATCCAAACGCTGAACAAATAAAGCCAGTAATCCAGTATGCAGGCAAGCTCGCAAAACCAACGCCAAAGACTAAGTCTGGAACCCCACAAACTAGCGAATCACCAACTTGTAAAACCAGGCCCTATAGTACTAGCAAACGACATAAGTGACAAAAAAGGGGTGGGGAAAGGTGAGAATAGAGTAGCAAGATGGATCCCGATAATCTAAGGTTTAAAGGTTCAACCGATTCCCGATCTGGAGGTTACTGTTACAGATGAGACATCAAAGGTAACAGCAAGTCGCCGCGAACGGAAGCCAATTGGACCTCTAAACGGTCTGCCACGAAACGCAAGGAACACATCATTTCTTACCTTTCGGATGATAGACGATGGGTCTATAGGCTCCTCATCAAAAATCTCTCTATTCCGCGAGCACCAAATATGTCAGCAGATAGGACAAGAAATAAGCCGATAAAGGATTGAACGCAAAGATTTACCTGGGATTACGGTCTACCAGACTCTCAGCCTATCAGAGAGAGAAGACGCATTACCTCAAATACCAAGCAAATTACCGAAGTAATTCCAAATAGAGTTGGCAAAAAAGCCAAAGAAGAAGAACAAATGAGCCATGGATTCCGTATCCCCAGATCCACAGCACCTGCAACGGGAAGCTAAAGGGATGCCAATCTTTTGGAGGTTCTCGTCTATCGGTAACCCCTCGTGGAGGGTGCGCTTCATAAAAAAAGAAACCTTCAATGGAATACGGACATCCCAGATGAAAGAGAAGAGATGGAGGCGAGGAGAAGGCGTCCTCGCTGAGCTCCAAGCCGCTTGAATGGAGAATGGACGACCATCCCAACCTGACCCGCCACCATGCGAATCAAAGAAAACCTTCACGGATTACATCCGCTTCCACGTCTCACTAGTGTAAGGCGGAACCCCTGAGTAGTTCGAGGACTGAAGCCTACGGTACTTAGCATGAAGGAACGTTGCCTATAAGGAGTCGTTCGCTTTAAACCTAGCCATAGCTTACAAGCAAAGGCCGTAGAGGTGTCCTTTGGATTTTTCAGACCTAATCCCCCTTCGCTTTGGGAACGACAGACAATGTCCCAAGAAACCCAATGGTGACGATTAGCGCCATCCTTTTTCCACTAGAAAAAGGACGAGGCAAAAGGCTGGTAAGACCAGAAAAAAGAAGAGGTAGGAGTCATAGCAACAAAGACGTGCGATCCTATAGAGTCAAGCACAAACTTTATGAGAACAAGTCTTCCTGCTTGAGAGAGTAGCACTGCATTCCACCTAATGATCTTCCCCTGGCTTTATCGGCAAGGGGGTCGAAAATGGTGTTGAGCTTTCGACCTCTGTAAAGAACAATATCTAGGTAAGGTAACGGAAGAGAAGCTGATTTGTAACCAGTGAAGGTTTCGATCCAAGAAGACCTGACAGGAGACAAATCTCTTGCCGGGACGAAGCAGCTTTTAGCAGTATTAACGAGCTGACCTAAACACCTCTCGTACTGCTGAATGAGGCCGACAAGAAGACGGATAGATCGATGATTACCATTCATGAAAATGATAATGTCATCAGCGAAGGACAAAGAAGAGACGATAGGGCAACCCAAGGGAATGCCAAAACGATGAATCTTATTAGCTATCGTAACTGAATGCAATCCACGAACGAAAACCTCAGCAGCGATAACGAAAAGAGAAGGGGAAAGAGGATCTCCCTGACAAAGTCCCCTTCCGGCCTTGAAATAACCGTTGGCTGATCCATTAATGAGAACAGAGAACCAGCAGTTGGAAATAAACCTCTAGATAATATCGATTAGGTCCTCGGGAAACCCCAAAGCACGAAGGACCTTAATGATGAAAAGCCAGGACATACAGTCGTATGCTTTCGCCATGTCCAGCTTAACGACCACATTATAGCCCCAAACTTTCCTATCAATCTGAGAAACCAGTTCTTGAGCTAAAAGAATGTTATCTGTAATCAAACGTCCTTTTATGAAACCCGCTTGAGAAGTGGAAATAAGACGCTAGAGAAACGGAGCCAGCCGAGTGGTGAGGACCTTAGATATAACCTTGTTAGAAAAGTTACAAAAACTGATAGGACGAAAATCCACACACGAACGGGGATTTTCGCACCTAGGAATAAGGACCAAATTAGTGGAGGTCCACCCCTAAGGTAGGTCTCCACCGGAGAAGAAGAACCGAATTGCCTGGAAGAAGTCCGATTGGATAATCAGTCGGACACTACGGTAGAAAACCCCATCGAAACCATCTGGCCCACTAGCACTATCCTTACGAAGAGCGAAAACATAGGAGCGAATCTCTTCCATAGAAGGAGGAACAGCAAGGTCCATACTTTCCGATGGAAGAATCAGCCTGGGAATGAAGGCAAGAAGAGGCGGCTAAGGATCTGATACCGAGGGAGAACCAAGGAAGGTTTGGAAGTGGGAGAGGAAAGTATCCATGACTTCCTCCAAAGTGGAAGCTACGGAGAGATCAGATCGATGAATCTGGGAATCGTAAGAATTCGGTTCTTCTTACGAATGAAAGAGTGGAAAAACTTGGAGTTCGAGTCACCATCAATCACCCACTTGATCCTCACTTTCTGGCGAAGATAGTCATTCTCTGTATGAAGCTCCGAAGAAAAGGCAAGCTGAGCAAGGGCCCAAGCCTCCTTGTTAGTTGCAAAGGGATCATCATCAAAAGACGCCTCTGCAAGAACCAGAATCTCTTCAGCCGCACTGACATGGTCGAAAATATTCTTGAAAACTTGAACGTTCCAAGACTTAAGGCAAATTTTAAGACGCTTAAGCTTACGGGAGAAATCAACAGGAGAGCCTTCAATTGGCGAGTTCCAAGGGTCCTCCACGGTCCGATGGAACGAATGATGAGATCTCCACATACTCTGGAACCTAAAGGAAGTAGGGCCAGAAAGAGTATGGGGAGAGCAACAGAGAAGCAAAGGAGCATGGTCCGAAAAGGTCCGTTGCTCTAACACCCCACGTCCATTAATGTCACTCACAAAGGGAATGCATTAACTTCCATGGAGGTTTTAAGTGAGTATAGAACAGTAAAATTACAACAAGACAGATATAAAATAGTACTTGGAAATTTAAAACTTTATTTCATTGAAGCAGAAGTCAAAACATGTTTGATTACATCATAATACCATAAATCAGAGTCAAGTACAATATCCATCTTGATAAAACAAAATACATAATCCCATTATCATAAATAGCCATTAAACAAAAGATAACAAGCTGGACTTTACTTCAGCGGTCCAAGCTTTCCAAAAAGAGGTAAGCAATCCAATCAAACACCACTAGAGTTGGGCCCAACCTGAGGACCTGGAGGGGGAAAAAGATAGAAATAGAGGGGGTCAGACATAAAGTCTGGCGAGTATGACAATTCTAACAATACTATTTTCAAAGTAATCAGACTAAGGCATAAGCTGGAGAATAAGGAAATGCCTATGAACTATTGGGTGTGACAGAACATGCAAAGGAAATGAGGTTAACCAAGGTAACATTAAAGTCATACCTACTAAAGAATAATTACTACGCTGCACCACACCCGTTACTAATCACTAACGTTAATGACGCTTCCTAATCAATATAGGATAATTACTATACTCTACCGTACTGTACCGTGCTGTACTGTACTAGCACTAACTGCACCCCTACTAGTCACTTTGATCCCTAAATAGAATGATGATAGCTTCGTGTACTACTAGATGTACCCACTATCCTCCACGTTTGACTGTGTATCTCTAGTTGCTATCCTAGGTACCCAACGTGTACCTATCCCTACTAGACGTACCCCCTTAATAATGGTAATTCCACGTACTCCTAGCTGACGTCATAGGTGCCGTCTGCCCCTATCTCCACTAGGTGTACCCCTTTAATACTTAATTAATAATGGTAGCTTCGTGTACTACTAGGTGTACCCACTACCCTGCCCCATTCGATCGGCTTCCTAACTCGTAGATACCCGTGCTGGCCCCACAGTGGGGTGTATCACTCCCCTAAAGTGGCAACCCGATACAACTTAAGGATGCACGGCTTATACCTACACGATGCAACAACGTCTTACCTACCAGCCCGGGTCCACTCACGCATATGAACCCGTTGGACTTGCGTTGCCACCGCTAACCCGTTTTGGCCTCTTATAGTCAAGCCCAGTATGTGTGTCCCGTCCTCGACTTGGGTCGAGCCCACAAAGATATGTTTGAGATATTGGTTGAAATGTGCCTCCTACCAAGCTTCCCACCTAGGCTTGGTCCCCTCTAACACATTCCACTTAACCCCCTTCATGTCCACTTACATGTTTTAAATTTGGTTAAGGGTTTCTATTAGTAATTCCACATGCCACCCAAGGCACCCACTTAACCCCTATGTCCCACTTACATATTTAATTTGGTTAAGTGTTACTAATCGTATTTTCTCATGCCACCCAAGGCACCTACTTAACCCTCTTCTTAGCCATGTTCATTTGCATGTGTGTTTGGTTAAGTCTTACTAATCGTATTTCAAATGCCACTAAAGGCAACCACTAGATTACTCATGCCACCCAAAGCACCCACTAGATTCCCATGTCCCACCACATGTTTTCTTTCTAAATTCAAGACCATCCCGTTCATTGGGTCAGTTAGGGATAGCCAGGGAGGGCAGGAAACTTGTTTTCCAAACCCAAGCCTAGACACTATCCTCTCTGTCACCCTAGAACCTTCTGGTGTATGTAGATAGAAAGAATGTTAATTATCTTAAGTGATTAATTAATTAATCTTTCCCAAATTTGAATTAACTTCCCTATCCAAATTAATAATTTATTCAAAATTTAATGATCTCCATAATTGACTCAATTATGTCCATCCATTTATGGTATGATAAATCATACCCTTTTTCACCACAAATTCATTATATGCCATTAAAGGCATTTTATACCAATTTCTCAATCCCTATTCAAATTCAAATTAATCCATAATTAACTTATGACCATTTCTACACATTAATTTCCAATTAATGTCTTAATTCCATTTTGCGCCTTTTAAGGCAATTCACATATCTCAAATTTGTTATATGCCTTTTTTAAGGCTATTTCGTGCAAATTCTCAATATTAATTCTTTTAATATCACCCCTATCCCACGTTGTACGTTCATACGTTAAATGTAAAATATACGTTAGACTCGAATAGTCTAACTCATAGCACAAAGATAAATTATCACAACAACAACAACATATATGTATATGACTAAAATAGATCTACTCATAAAAAAGGGTGAAACCTGCATGTGTGATAGAGGTCCAACACTTAAACTTGCATAGACTAAGACTATAACTTGCATAAGCTACACATGTTAAAGGAGTCAACTTGTTTGGTTAAATGTCACAGTCTACATAATATAACCCAAATTCATGTATAAACTTGCAACATAATGGTGGTGTGAACTAGTATAGAACTCACACATGTCATGGATCTAATTTTAGATCTAAAATAAGTGTCATGAAACCTACACAATTTTTATTAATCAGTGCCAAAACTTGCATAGGTACATGTATGAATCATCATAGCCCAAACATATATAACATCATGATTTGACTAACATGAACTAACCAACATGGATACTAACATCATGACTATGTAACATATGTGACATCATTTACAACATATCATTATCTAACTTAATAACATAGGTTCATGTATATGGGTACATCTAACTTAATAGACAAATTCTCATAATCAAGATCCAGGGATAATCATGTATATGGGTACATCTAACTCAATAGACAAATTCCCATTATCAAAATCCAAGGATAATTAAGAATCATGTATATGGGTACATCTAACTTAATAGACAAATTCCCATAATCAAGATCCATCTAATTTAAGAACATAGGTTTTATAACATACTTGATAGCATAAGCATAAGGTTTGCAACATACATGATAGCATAGGATCTACAACATGATAGCATAAAATTTGCAACTTGTATAATCAACATCATGATTCATAGGCTAACTACAACATATTAACATCATGGTTTTGTGATAACTTAACATAGCAACTTGCAACATATATAATATCATGACATGATTTACAACATATAGGATATCATCATCGCATAACAAACCATTTAGAACATACATGATAACATAAGATTTACAATAACATATATGACAATTCACATCATTTTCTTATGATCCATTTACATCTTAATCAAATTAATTTGCTAATAATCTTGTGAGAATCATCATACTCACAATTTAAGAAGAAAGAGAGAGTCTAGATTGCTTTAGATTTGATTAGAATTTGTTTGTTGATTAGCTTTTCTCCTTCTTTAGTTTGTGGCGTCTATACTGAGTTCTATGGTGATGGCATGACGGCGGCTTCTCAATTTTTCATGTGAATTAAAATGAGAGACTACCCACTTATTTATAGAGTCTTAGGATTTGTTTAGACCAATAGATTTAACCTAGAAATAACCGCAGCCGTTCAGACAAGATGGGGTTTATCTTATTGACTCAGCAAATTAATAAACTTCCATTTGTACTAAATGTTCATCTTTTACTGATTTACATATTTTTGGTTCATATGTAAATCATTCACCATAAAATTATAACATTTATTTATGTTCCTAATTAACGGTATACCAATTATACCGTTTCATACCAATTACCCAAATTATGTCTACTTAGTATATATATATATATATATATATATATATATATATATATATATATATCGTTTTAATTAATATCAATGACAAATTAACACTCATCTACAAACTAATTTCAATCTATGCATGTTTACATTAACTGCCCATATATATATAAATATATATATATATATATATATATACACACACGCACCTATTCATAAATTCAAATAATGCAAATTAATTGCTTGCCTAAAAAAAAAGGAAATCGAGCATATAATTTAATTTCCCCTTTTTTTCTCTACTTTCCTTGCAACATGCAAAATCAATGCATAATGAAGTTACCTACATACATACATATCTACTTATGCATAAATCTTTCCCTCCAAATAAATTGACTGTATTTATATTCTCAATTATATATATATATATATATATATATATATATATATATATATTCAATATATATATATATAATTTTTTTTGAACCGCGTTCACACTAAGCCGCTTTTTAGTCATTCCCCTAAAACAAAAATATGGCATTGGCGGGGATTGAACACTGTACCTCTTGTATGCAAGTCGCATGTTCCAACCAAATGAGCTATTATGTCTTTTTCTTACAATTCTTAGAACAATGCTAAACATTATTCTTTTCTCATTCCCCTTTTTCCATGTTTTGCTGCAATATTTAATTTAAGGATATCTTTTTCATACAGAGTCCAATTTACGCAAACTCGGACTCTATCCCAAGCAGAATTCCGAGACGAACGCAACGGCGCAACCCGTTTCACCTAATTATTTTTCTAAAAATTAATTATACCTTGATTTGTTATTTTTATGTTCACAGAAAATACGGGGTGTTACATTCTCCCCTCCTTAAAGGATTTCGTCCCCGAAATCTTCAAGTTAGGAAGAATGTGTCCTACCATCCAATCATCCATCTACTCAACCATCAGGCACAGGCATCCATTGTCCTTAAGAGACTTCTAATGCTTTCATGTTTATATGCATAGTGTGTGTACATATCCTTATCCAATGCAAAAATCAGGCGGTCTACTGATTCAGTTGACCTCCTTAATGCGAACCATGATAGTGCCATGCGTCGATTATGTATGCAAAAGATTCCTAATGATACATATTATTTCTATATGCGTGCACAACCATTCATCTTAATGCAGCATCCATATGATAATACAACCACTATTCATTCATTAATTTAATATGCACACATATTTATATGCAATATGAGAGTGACTGAGCCGATCTAGTGCCTAAAGTGTGTGTATATGCATCCACGAGCAACCACTAGCAAACACTTGCATCCACTTGCATCCATCAAACATAATATGTCTCAAACACATGTTTCAACCATAGGACTACCCTTCTAAAGGTCAAAGACTTAAACGAGAGGATATACTAAAGATAGGACAAGTATAAGCTAGGCGATAAAGGAGAATCTAAAAGACATAACCCCGAAAAGGAAGGGGTACAACAAACGAATCTTCTCTTCCGTCTCCCAAGTAGCGTCTCCTTGATTTTCTTCCCATTGCACTTTGACTAGCTTGACCTCTCGGTTTCTCAACTTCTTAATCTCCGACCCAAGAATGCATGTAGGAGCTAGTCTGATCGTGGCATCTCGCTCTACTTCCACTTCCTTAAGCGTGTTCGGTTCCACCACTTTCGCTGTATCATGTAAACACTTCCTCAAACTTTCGTCCCGTAATACACAAATTCTACCGTCCCTACGCAACCAACCCTTATCATCTAGGGTATACCTACTAAGATGGCTTGATGACTCCCCTCTTGTGAGCTTCTCTACTAACTCAACCAATTGTGGGTCAGCTCGCTGTGCCTCTCCAATCCGTCCCAAAAGCATAGGTCTGACCTCTAAGGATGCTAGTGAACCAAGTACAAAATCGATGGATGGTCTAAAGTCAAAGGTAGAGATAAACTCTAAGCTACGCCTCTCAACAGACAAAGGACTCAATGTCAATCCTTTCCTACTTAAGTCATCCACCACAACGTTACCCTTATCAGGGGTATATGCTATCTCGAAATCGTAGGACGCCAAGAACTCCCTCCACCTTTGCTGCCTCAAGTTCAGATCTTCCTGAGAGAACAAATACTTTAGCGACTTATGGTCTGTAAGCAACTCAACCTTCCTGCCAAGACTTGAGCGCAAAATCTATGGCAGCCAACCCTAAGTTGCGAGTAGGGCAATTCCTCTCATGGACTTTCGATAGTCTTCCTCCATAACACATCACCCTTCCCCAGAGACTTCCCTAAGATGTAGGGCATGCTCTTCTCCGCTTCTAGAGAAAACCAGGATATTATTCCATACAAAATTTGTCACAACTGTCCATCTCTCACGCAGACCATCCTAGTCGAACTCGACATCCCCCAAGTGCAAGCCCCAAAGGCCTAAACCAATATCAGACAAACACCCAAGGGATACCTCCTTCGAATTCAGATGACCTACATGAGATGATACTAGTAAAACGGCCAAATAACTGAGCACTTAACCGACTCTGGCTGTCCTTGCCAGCCTTGCTCCAAAACCATCGTTGATCTCATAACTGGCTTTGCATTATCCACTAGGCACACACGAAAGCTTACTTCGCGCCTCTAAGTAAACCCCGCACTACATCGAAGACATCCCCATACTCACGGACCACACAAACAGATCCCAAATCATCGTTGGATGCATCAAAAGATTCTAGGCAGCTAAGCATCACTGAACCCCTAGGGTCACAAGAAATATCAAGGGTCTTTCCATGACGAATCAATAGTCTAACTACCCTCCTTTCCCAATCTAGGATGGCACCACGCCTGGCTAGCCAATCCATCCCTAGAATCAAACTACAGACCGTGAAACCAAGAATGAAGGCGCTGCATTCAAACCCAACGCCCAAGATCGACACTCTCAAATCCCGACAAACCATTGAAGGATGAGCCGAACCACCAACAGGATTTGAGACTAGGATTGGATCCTTAACTAGACTAGTATTTAGGTGCAGTGTTTCAACTAACGAAGCAGATACTAACGAGTATGAAGCGCCAGAATCAAACAAGGTTCGAACAAGATGATAAAGAAAACCAAATTTCAACCTAGACGGTCCTACCCCCATCAGGTATACCAGCCGTGAGGGAATACAACTACCCTCCAGAAGATCCTGTACTTTATCCTTGCCTCTTTGGACAATCCTAATAAGGTGTCATATTTCTCCAAAACAACTAGCCTTCTTCTTCACATTCTCCATTCGTGACCTCCCACCAAGATGAGGTTTCGTCCTTTATTAACCTAACAGCTATTTGAACCTTCCTCCCATCGTCCATTTTAAAGGTTCCCACAACCCTCCACCTCCTTGGACTAACTTCTAGCCCGACAAACGTCTAAGTCCCTTGAAGTGGTTCTTCCGTCCTTCGTACGGAAGTCCTTATTTATCTTAGAAAAAGCATCTATACGCGGAGGGGAAATTCAAAAAGAGAAAGAGGAAGAGATTCAAAACGGAGAATCGAATGAAGGATATATGGCTCTTGGGGATTATGTTCTTAAAATAAACCTTTCTTTCAAAAATACTCTTCTATAAACATATTTTTGAAAGTATTCTTTATAAAAATGCTTTTGAAAAATAGTTTTTCAAAATATCTTATCTGTTCTGGTAACCTTAAGCTCTGATACCACGTCTAACACCCCACGTCCATTAATGTCACTCACAAAGGGAATGCATTAACTTCCATGGAGGTTTTAAGTGAGTATAGAACAGTAAAATTACAACAAGACAGATATAAAATAGTACTTGGAAATTTAAAACTTTATTTCATTGAAGCAGAAGTCAAAACATGTTTGATTACATCATAATACCATAAATCAGAGTCAAGTACAATATCCATCTTGATAAAACAAAATACATAATCTCATTATCATAAATAGCCATTAAACAAAAGATAACAAGCTGGACTTTACTTCAGCAGTCCAAGCTTTCCAAAAAGAGGTAAGAAATCCAATCAAACACCACTAGAGCTGGGCCCAACCTGAGGACCTGGAGGGGGAAAAAGATAGAAATAGAGGGGGTCAGACATAAAGTCTGGTGAGTATGACAATTCTAACAATACTATTTTCAAAGTAATCAGACTAAGGTATAAGCTGGAGAATAAGGAAATGCCTATGAACTATTGGGTGTGACAGAACATGCAAAGGAAATGAGGTTAACCAAGGTAACATTAAAGGCATACCTACTAAAGAATAATTACTACTCTGCACCACACCCGTTACTAATCACTAACGTTAATGACGCTTCCTAATCAATATAGGATAATTACTATACTCTACCGTATTGTACCGTGCTGTACTGTACTAGCACTAACTGCACCCCTACTAGTCACTTTGATCCCTAAATAGAATGATGATAGCTTCGTGTACTACTAGATGTACCCACTATCCTTCACGTTTGACTGTGTATCTCTAGTTGCTATCCTAGGTACCCAACGTGTACCTATCCCTACTAGACGTACCCCCTTAATAATGGTAATTCCACGTACTCCTAGCTGACGTCATAGGTGCCGTCTGCCCCTATCTCCACTAGGTGTACCCCTTTAATACTTAATTAATAATGGTAGCTTCGTGTACTACTAGGTGTACCCACTACCCTGCCCCATTCGATCGGCTCCCTAACTCGTAGATACCCGTGCTGGCCCCACAGTGGGGTGTATCACTCCCCTAAAGTGGCAACCCGATACAACTTAAGGATGCACGACTTATACCTACACGATGCAACAACGTCTTACCTACCAGCCCGGGTCCACTCACGCATATGAACCCGTTGGACTTGCGTTGCCACCGCTAACCCGTTTTGGCCTCTTATAGTCAAGCCCAGTATGCGTGTCCCGTCCTCGACTTGGGTCGAGCCCACAAAGATACGTTTGGGATACTGGTTGAAACGGGCCTCCCACCAAGCTTCCCACCTAGGCTTGGTCCCCTCTAACACATTCCACTTAACCCCCTTCATGTCCACTTACATGTTTTAAATTTGGTTAAGGGTTTCTATTAGTAATTCCACATGCCACCCAAGGCACCCACTTAACCCCTATGTCCCACTTACATATTTAATTTGGTTAAGTGTTACTAATGGTATTTTCTCATGCCACCCAAGGCACCTACTTAACCCTCTTCTTAGTCATGTTCATTTGCATGTGTGTTTGGTTAAGTCTTACTAATCGTATTTCAAATGCCACTAAAGGCAACCACTAGATTACTCATGCCATCCAAAGCACCCACTAGATTCCCATGTCCCACCACATGTTTTCTTTCTAAATTCAAGACCATCCCGTTCATTGGGTCAGTTAGGGATAGCCAGGGAGGGCAGGAAACTTGTTTTCCAAACCCAAGCCTAGACACTATCCTCTCTGTCACCCTAGAACCTTCTGGTGTATGTAGATAGAAAGAATGTTAATTATCTTAAGTGATTAATTAATTAATCTTTCCCAAATTTGAATTAACTTCCCTATCCAAATTAATAATTTATTCAAAATTTAATGATGTCCATAATTGACTCAATTATGTCCATCCATTTATGGTATGATAAATCATACCCTTTTTCACCACAAATTCATTATATGCCATTGAAGGCATTTTATACCAATTTCTAAATCCCTATTGCAATTCAAATTAATCCATAATTAACTTATGACCATTTCTACACATTAATTTCCAATTAATGTCTTAATTCCATTTTTCGCCTTTTAAGGCAATTCACATATCTCAAATTTGTTATATGCCTTTTTTAAGGCTATTTCGTGCAAATTCTCAATATTAATTCTTTTAATATCACCCCTATCCCACGTTGTACGTTCAAACGTTAAATGTAAAATATACGTTAGACTCGAATAGTCTAACTCATAGCACAAAGATAAATTATCACAACAACAACATATATGTATATGACTAAAATAGATCTACTCAAAAAAAGGGGTGAAACTTGCATGTGTGATAGAGGTCCAACACTTAAACTTGCATAGGCTAAGACTATAACTTGCATAAGCTACACATGTTAAAGGTGTCAACTTGTTTGGTTAAATGTCACAGTCTACATAATATAACCCAAATTCATGTATAAACTTGCAACATAATGGTGGTGTGAACTAGTATAGAACTCACACATGTCATGGATCTAATTTTAGATCTAAAATAAGTGTCATGAAACCTACACAATTTTTATTAATCAGTGCCAAAACTTGCATAGGTACATGTATGAATCATCATAGCCCAAACATATATAACATCATGATTTGACTAACATGAACTAACCAACATGGATACTAACATCATGACTATGTAACATATGTGACATCATTTACAACATATCATCATCTAACTTAATAACATAGGTTCATGTATATGGGTACATCTAACTTAATAGACAAATTCTCATAATCAAGATCCAGGGATAATCATGTATATGGGTACATCTAACTCAATAGACAAATTTCCATTATCAAAATCCAAGGATAATTAAGAATCATGTATATGGGTACATCTAACTTAATAGACAAATTCCCATAATTAAGATCCATCTAATTTAAGAACATAGGTTTTATAACATACTTGATAGCATAAGCATAAGGTTTGCAACATACATGATAGCATAGGATCTACAACATGATAGCATAAAATTTGCAACTTGTATAATCAACATCATGATTCATAGGCTAACTACAACATAATAACATCATGGTTTTGTGATAACTTAACATAGCAACTTGCAACATATATAATATCATGACATGATTTACAACATATAGGATATCATCATCGCATAACAAACCATTTAGAACATACATGATAACATAAGATTTACAATAACATATATGACAATTCACATCATTTTCTTATGATCCATTTACATTTTAATCAAATTAATTTGCTAATAATCTTGTGAGAATCATCATACTCACAATTTAAGAAGAAAGAGAGAGTCTAGATTGCTTTAGAGTTGATTAGAATTTGTTTGTTGATTAGCTTTTCTCCTTCTTTAGTTTGTGGCGGCTACACTGAGTTCTATGGTGATGGCATGACGGCGGCTTCTCAATTTTTCATGTGAATTAGAATGAGAGACTACCCACTTATTTATAGAGTTTTAGGATTTGTTTAGACCATTAGATTTAACCTAGAAATAACCGCAGCCGTTCAGACAAGATGGGGTTTATCTTATTGACTCAGCAAATTAATAAACTTCCATTTGTACTAAATGTTCATCTTTTACTGATTTACATATTTATGGTTCATATGTAAATCATTCACCATAAAATTATAACATTTATTTATGTTCCTAATTAACGGTATACCAATTATACCGTTTCAACCCAATTACCCAAATTATGTCTACTTAGTATATATATATAGATATATATGTATTTCTCTTTTTAATTAATATCAATGACAAATTAACACTCATCTACAAACTAATTTCAATTTATGCATGTTTACATTAACTGTCCATATATATATAAATATATATATATACACACACGCACCTATTCATAAATTCAAATAATGCAAATTAATTGCTTGCCTAAAAAAAAAAGGAAATCGAGCATATAATTTAATTTCCCGTTTTTTTCTCTACTTTCCTTGCACATGCAAAATCAATGCATAATGAAGTTACCTACATACATATCTACTTATGCATAAATCTTTCCCTCCAAATAAATTGACTGTATTATCTTCTCAATTATATATATATATATATATATATATATATATATATATATATATATATATATATATATTCAATATATATATATAATTTTTTTTAAACCGCGTTCACACTAAGCCGTTTTTTAGTCATTCCCCTAAAACAAAAATATGGCATTGGCGGGGATCGAACACTGTAACTCTTGTATGCAAGTAGCATGTTCCAATCAAATGAGCTATTATGTCTTTTTCTTACAATTCTTAGAGCAATGCTAAACATTATTCTTTTCTCATTCCCCTTTTTCCATGTTTTGCTGCAATATTTAATTTAAGGATATCTTTTTCATACGGAGTCCAATTTACGCAAACTCGGACTCTATCTCAAGCGGAATTCCGAGACGAACGCAACGGCGCAACCCGTTTCACCTAATTATTTTTCTAAAAATTAATTATACCTTGATTTGTTATTTTTATGTTTACAGAAAATACGGGGTGTTACAGATGCAGATGAGAAACAGAATATTCGAAAGGAAGGTTGAACCAACTTTCCGATCAGAAGACTCTTTCAAGCCTAGACAGAATACGATTTGGCCCTTCTTGGTTGTTACACCAAGTGAAAGCCGAACCGGCGAAAGAGATTTCTGTCAGCCCCGAACCGATGATGAAGTCATTGAAATCCGCCACCACCGCACAGCTAACGGCATTCCCTCCTAGCTTTTCAGCTTGGCAGGCGACCACATTAAAGTCCCCTCCGAAAACCGATACCGGAAAACCGAAGATAAAAAGGCCGAGGACATCGGACCAAAGAGTCGATCGATCAATCCAATCGCACTTAGCGTTGACAGCAGAAAATAAGAAAGATGATGCAAAGGAAGGAAACGAGCAGGCTACCGACAGTAGCTGGTCAAAGTCGAAGATAGAATGGACAACAACCTCTTTGGACCATAGGATCCAAATCTTGCCCGAGACATTTGCTAAGGAACCACCAAAGCCTAGAGAGTGAACGGACTTGGTGATCCCTTCCGGTCCTAACATAGGCTCCAGAAGCACCACCAAGAGAATAAAATGCTTCCGAACAATTCGCCTGAGTCTAGCCACAGACGCATCATTGCCAACACCACGAATATTCCAGAAAAGGAAGTTCACCATCAAGTACATAAGAGAAAATCCCAAAAACCGACCAAGAAAACAAGAAGAACCAGACCATAAAACAAAGACAACATCAATCAGCTCAAATACGATACAACGTGTGTCGAGTAGATCGAACGATCTGCTCAGACGCCGTTATAGAGTGTGTGCGAATGGTACGAGAAGTGCGAGGACCATCTCTAGCACTTCGACGTGAAGAGCAGCGGGGGGACACTGGAAGGACGAAGAGACACCTCACTAGTCTCGGGGGATTCGATGGATACTCCGATATCCAAAATGTGAGCGGACGAAATAGGCCTATAGTTGCCAGACCTCAAGGGACAAGAATTCTTAGTAAGTCGAGATAGCTGATCATTAATTATCGCTATCTCGTCCTTGCTAAGCAAAGAGGAAGACACGGAGGTGGGAAACACATCAGAATCCTCGGACGAACACGAAGGGGAAAATGAAAACGACAAAGCAGGCATGACTATAGGATATGCCAGAAGACGTACCACAAACTCCATTGTGAACTTAACCATAGCCGAGCTATCATTAGATTGACATCCCCGCGGAGATGGTAAAGTTCCTTCTCTGCGGAACGATATAGCGACATATGTGAAGGTTTCAATGGATGACAATCTACCTAGCAATGCATACAATGGCCCATTACTGGAGCCAATATACGACTACAACAGGGAGACCACCATGACCGAAAAACCAACAATGTTTGAAGCCCCCGACAAAAGCACCGAAAACTCACAAATCCCGCAAAACCCAACCAACAACTGAGAGTCTCCATCGACACGAAATAATCCCCTTGAGGACTCGATTGCTCCGGAATCCCAACAAGAACAATCACTAACACAGGCAAACCTACAACGAAGCAAACAAAAAATGCCACTGTTGAACAGCGGACACAAGAAAATGCAAGGGAAAAAACCCTGCAAGAACAATGGATAGGCAGAAAGACATCTTCGAACCAAACAAACAACGAAAGGTCATCCATAAAACTCATGACCCATCCTGGCTGACCAACGTCAGTCACAACATTTAGGCCACTAAAGGATACCCAGGAATATGAATTAACACCTAGAAAAGGTGGAATAACAGAACCCAAACTCGTGCCAAAAGGGATTGCACATACAGGAAACTCACGAACCAAAACAGGTAATAAAACAGAGAAACAGGAAACGGGCCCAGCAAAGGCATGGACATAACCCCAGTCAACCTGAAAACTAAAAACAAGAGGTACCTAACTGGAGAGGATCAGCTCCGCATAAACCAAACTAAAGTCAACCGCCTTTGTCCCATAGACCTGCACATCCCCACCCAAAGTTACAGCTTCTGCCCCGATGTCAAGCATAACAGCAAGCGACGAGATCCCCACTACTAGCCTCGAGCAATGCAAAGAAGAATCTCCTGAAACCGAACTCTACTGAAGCCCCAATTACTGGCAAGTCACTAAGTCAGACACCTCCAAGCCCAAGTAATCCAATCATACATAACATACAGAACTAGGCACAAGCTGAGTCCATCCACTTACGAAGAGACCGAGAAACTCCTAACCTCACTATCATAAGCCACGGGCGAAGGAGTAGCCACTTGCACTACCCCGAACAGGTCATCATCCAAACCAGGGGTGGATGGTCCCCTAGAAACTGCCACCTCATCCAAGAAAGACTCCTCTGCCACTACCTAGAAACAATTTGCCAAGCAAATAGGCACAATACAGAGAGCACGCCCAAAGCTTAGCTCAACAGTCACAACTAACAAGGTAGAAGAAGGCCTTGAATCCTTCACAATCTTCTTCTTACGCTGACGTCGTCGAAGGCGATTCGAAGGATGACAACCAACTCTTACCGGAAGGACTGTCAACCGACGAGGGAAAATGGGGGGCAGTCGACGTGGAAGGAATTGGATAGGAGGCGTTACTTCCCCTTCTCTAAACTCCTCCGCCGACTCACCGATACCCAAAACATCACTAGATGAAACACCAAAGACCAAAGAACCAAACATAATCGCCCTTAAAGGCTTACTCACAGCTAAGGTAGAAGTATCACGGAAAACCAAAGACGGCTTAAATGGGATGGTGAAATCCCCATAGCCAGTAAATGATCCCTGAAGCTTGCCAGATACCGATCCACAAGGCAAAGGATGAACGCGCTCCGACTGGTAACCAGTCACAGACAGATGGGGAAGCTCAGACGTGTACAAAGGAATAACCTCAAGAAAACAACCGTCAATATTAAAGTATCTCTGCCGCGTGAGGAGCTCGAAAGATTTCAAGTTCTGAACCCGGATGGAGATAACTTTATCACCAACAAACGCCACACTCGACGGTTCCAGCGACATTGAGGAGAGTGCCGTAACAATAAACCCCAAAGGCGGGTGAATCCGAATAAACGAGCCCGATAGCTCAAAGGTAGGGTCAAGTTGGCTCATGAGCAAACCCTAGGTAGAGAAATGGGATTTGCAGAAGCAGCAACAGCTCAAACAATAGAGCAAAGAAAACCCACGAGCAAACTGAGGTGCGAACCCAGGAAGAAAAGGAGAGTAGAGATGAAATCTTTCGAGAGCTCAGATAAGAGGATCCATTAAAATAGGTATTAGCATTTTTGTATACTTTACCGGAAGTGCAAGACTTAATTCTTTGGTTATGTGAAAGACTTTTTCTTTTAAGAGATACCCTGTAAGCATCCCCAACACAGCGTGTTGGGGCACATCCCATCACGCTGGTTGGGAAAGCAACTCACCCCAACGAGTTGCTTATATCATTTATCCGGCTTTTAAAAAGCCGGATAAAAAGTTTCATTTTATCCGGCTTTTAGGGTAACCCTATTATATAAAAAAAAATATATATATATATATATACCCTCGCCGCCACTCTTCTTCAACCTCCTCCTCCCTCTCCTTTCCTCCTTCCTTTTCTGTTTCCAGCCTAGGATTCGTTTAGAAAAAAAAATGAAACGTGTTATGAGGGCTCTTCGAGGCAGCGGTAGCCGAAGCCGGAATGTAGATCCAATTGAAGAGCACGAAGCGGTAGAACAAAACGTTTCGAGTGAGGGTACGGAAGACCGTGAACCACCGTCCGTTATAAGAAGACGAGTTGCTAGGAGAACCGACGTTTTGGAGTCGCACCGGGATCCAAATTTAAGACTTGATAAGCAATTGGCCGATTTTCGTAAGTTGGCGGATAGAGAGGAGCACGTCAGCACGTTAGTCGACATATCGGTACGTTTTACTTATTAAATATTACTGTCGTAATGTCGGACATAAAATAAGTAAGTCTCATTTGTAATATTAGGCTCGAAGCGAGCGAACGCGCGGGTCTTGGGCTGGTGTTGTTCGTATGTATAGTCAGATTCGTGAGTATGATACAGATGGTACTATTCATACATTTCTCAGTAGTATTGGTTTGGGCGACTTTCTGAGTACGTATTCTCGTCGTATGTACTTACTATTACCGTTTTCTTGCATTCGTTGTAATTTCATAATCATTCGTTAAATAGGTATCGAACGTCTTTTAAATAATGATTTTCAATTATGTGGTGCATTGGCTGCTTGTTGGTGGAAAACTACTCATACATTCCACTTTGGTTTTGGGGAGATGGGAATCACACCACTAGACTTTTCTATGATTACTGGTCTTGCCATAGGCCAAGGGGCTCCGTTGCCGTATGATGAGGTGTACCAGAACTACGTTACTCTCCGTACGTTATTTCCACATCTTAATCCACATGACTCCATCACCAGTAATTTCCAAATTAAATGCTCTGGTATAAAACTAGCAATACAGAAATTATTGACAAAGCAACCTAAAGTTCATCATTTGGAGATTGCACGCTTATTTGTTTTGTATATGATGGGAAATTTATTTTTCACAAATTCTTCGAGCTCATTGTCGTGTGGTTATGTGGCGGTAGTTGAACCATTTTCATTTGATGGCAGTCCGACTCCGTATGATTGGGGAACACCTATTTTAGCATACCTGTATAGGTCATTGGATCTTCAGTGTGTCGTTCGGACTAGGGTGGGTTCGATTACTGGTTTTTGGGAAATTTTACAGTACTGGTACTTTGAGTACTTCCACAATTTGTCTTTTCCCACCGTGGATCCATCACTATCCACTTTCTATCCTAGAGTAAGAGCGTGGAGTGTCGGTAACCGTAGACTGGTGCCTGGAGGACAGGCACGACATGTATTTGCTATAGCTCGCAATCAGATTGAGTTGCGGAGGACGCGTGATGCAGTTATCTGGCATCCCTTTGATGAGTCACGGGGTCTTGCTGACCCTCCGTCGGTGCATGCTCTATATCTATCTTCGAGGCGGTTTCCACTAGTATCATGCCCCCCTAGTTTAGGTTGCTTCTGGTACTTAGGGGAACGTTGTTGGAGACAGATATATGATGGGGATGCTGTTCCAGATGATCCACACCCACATACAGCTATTCCCAGGGTTTATAGTCCTTGTGCTTTACAGGAGCACGCAGACGTGTGGTGGTCTGCCAGTGATTTCATTCTTACTGGTAGGGATTATATTTCTTTCTGGCGTCAGTATTACTCCCCACCTCAGACCGGGAGTTTTGTGCATGCTGCATCCGTTGACTTGGTTGGCCCTTCTGCACTCCGTACTGGCGTTGAGCCCCCTTTTGTACTTGATGTTTCACAGTCCACGCAGGTTTACCATGCCCCACAGGATCCACCTCCACCACGCTCATCCGAGGTGCCAGACTACGGTTGGACTGTTGCAGTACCAACTACATACGGATCTGATAGGTATATTGATATACCACGGCCAGAAGTAACGGAGTATCCCGATCCAGCTGTTTTTTCTTATCAGGATCTTTATCAGATGACGTTAGGTCTGCGTTAGGCAATGTATCGCGAGCATCAAAGGAGCATAGAAGAGTTGACTGCTCGTATGAACGAGCTGAGGAGCGCTGATGAGGAGCGGTACGGATATAGACAGACATTCGCCCCAGGCAACGACGATATCGAGGATGTGGAGATGGTGCCTGCGGATCTAGATGATGATTAGTTGTATCTTATTTAGTAGACGTGCATGTTGTATTTGCCTGTATCTTTGTTTTACTGTCTTGTCCATTTGGAGTAGGTTATTGAACCGTATATTTTGTATTTGTATTACCCTGTAAATTGTACTCTGCTTGTACGTCCTTATGTGTAACCGTTGTGTTTTTTTATGTTATATGTTTGTTGTGCATTATATGTAATCTGCGTGATCGTGCGTACGAGTTTTTTTATAATCACTGGATTTTATTGTGGGGTGTATTTTAAATTAATGTTTGAAATATTTAAGGAATCTTAATATTGCTTACCAGAGATAACAATGAAATAAGTACTAAAATGACGATGCACATACAAGCAATATACAAATTCATTAGCCTAGTCAACTCCGTCTTCGGGTTATCCAAGTATAACGTAGTTTGTAGGCTTCGTACCCAACAAAATCAGTCCCGTACTCTGCAAGGTAACGAGAATCATAAGTAGCCCGATTCGTTTTAAATATGTTTTCATTTTCAACCGTCTGTATAATCATCTGGCATCTTTCACAAGTATTAACGAAACGCCGATGATCCATATGAATTTCAGCAGAAGTTCGTGTAGTGGTACATTTATGATGATTGTTATTTAATCTTGTTACCATGGACCAAAATTCTTCATGGGTGAACCCACCTCCATTTTGCAACAGCAGTAATTCTCTTTTATCAACTTCTATATAGCATTTCATGAGTATAAGTAAGTCATGAGAAGAGAGTTCTATAGCAGTACCACTAGAGCTAGCATCACTTTGGTTGGGACGATTACGGTTAACCACTAGACTTGCTATGTTTTTGCGTGGACGTCCTTTTGGTTTGTTAACTTGTACTATTTTTTGAGTACCACGAACAACTTCAGTATGAACTGCTTCATCCGCCTCTTTCGCTGTGTATCTTGAACTAAACCACCATCCTTTTCCTCCTTCTTGTTCCGTTCATACTCATCAAACATTCTATCTACGAGTTCATCACTTATTACCCAATCGTCCATTTAAGCTACACAGAAACAAGAAACATATTACGTATACACGTAATTAGGTAACCATTTAGAAGGAAAGGAGGGTACAAGTATCTCACCTTATCGTCGTTGTTGTTGTAGAACTGACAAAGTTGTAGGTATGAGTGTGGGGAAGAAGTGTAATCTATTTAAACACGAGGGTTGGTTAATGGTAAAGATCTATCATCAGTAATTGAGTTGTATGATACAAACATATGACAAGACAACACTCTTCACCACTAGGGTAACGTGCTATAGATTGTCCAACGCATAGAAACAGCCTGACGTGACAACTCGTAACGATTATCGATGAGCCGACGACTGCTTTCATAAAACAAAGCCGAAATCAAGGGGACTTGTCAACCTTTATTGAAAAAAAGTCAAAAACTAGGGTCATCCCGTGGGCACTGACATGTCATAGCACAATAGTTGAAATGGTCCTTAGGTGTACACTGCTTTAACCCCAAAGGTTGCAAGCATAAAGGTACGATGGAACGTAATATTTTATAAATCTTCAGTACAACCATGAAGGTACAACAATTTATGATACGATAAAACATACAATACGAATATTAAAAATCAACACTACAACCATATAGGTACAACACGTTTATAATAATACATTCAAACTAAAACATAAATCCAGACTTAGGAAATATCAAATACATATTACATAAATCAGGACACCTACCACGGCCTTGGGAAAGGTCCAGCTATAGTTTTATCCCCAACAACCTTCTTCAAACGTTTTATTTCGGCTTGCGATTCCAGTGCATACTGACGTCCACGTTCGCACATTGGCGGGTCAATCCACTACTTAAAATAACAACATTCAATTTCATCCGGAAAAACCTTGTGGCCCTCGTATGCGTCACAACAAAAAAACCGACGACCGACATCTTTTTCAGTCTCAGCTACAGCCACGACCGATTCTTGACCACATAGGCAGATAGGGTTGGCTACAACAGTCCGCAGTGGTTCGGAAACCTTCCCTTCAAGTACTATTTCTTTTCCAGTTCGATGATTAGCGTAACCCCCATAGTTATTTTCCCAATTTTCCATATCTCAATTTGTAAACGTGGAGTTAATGTTTTCTGAGCGGAAAGAGCAAAATACTTAGGGATATAAATACATAGAAAGAAGGGAAGCTACCGACATATACTTTATTTCAAAAGCAGCAGATTCCCTCAGCTATGTTACTGTGCAACTGTACACCTTTATGTGAGATTTGACTACTCAGCCACCTGAGTGTTTCCCGTGATATAACTTACGCATCACGCGTGAACAGCGCCCGAGGGTCATCCACTTGAGCATTATTTGTTTTACCAATTCGTGAAAACTATCCGCCTATAAATATATGTCTAAGTAACTACCAACTTGCCTCACTCAAATATCTTTCATCCCATTGATACATTAACCACGTCGCTTAGCACTCATTGCAGATGTCTTCTTGGTCATCAGCTACAAACTCAGATGACCAGGCGTATGAAGAGATAAGGCTAAAGGAGCTTGCAGATGAATTAGAGTTTCTCACCAAAATAAGACCCCATAGTGGACCAACACATCTACAGGGGAACATGCAACTTCCACATCAAGCTCTTGTACCACCTGCCGGAGTGTCATATGAACAGCCAATCGCTCAACCAACGCAAGAAGTAGAGTTTTATCGAGTAACACCAAATGAGCATGAAGTTAATTCATATCCAGTTCGTTGCAAATGCAGTTATGTGGTTGAGGTTGTAGTTCGAGCTGAGGGCAACAATATTGGTCGGCGCATGCAGCAATGTCCAGCATATCCAAATGGTTGCAGTTACACGGAATGGATAGACCCACCTTTGTGTTCACGGGGAATAACATATGCGAATGAACTAGAAAAGGAGAGTAGACGTCTCCAAAAGGATGTCGACCAACTGCGATTGAGCATTATGAGACTACCTTGAGACTGAACGAAAAAAGTGGTGAACTACAGTAAATGTTACCTACTGTATCTTTATGTTTATCGTTTTAGATTAGACGTCTCCAAAACGTTGTATCTTTATAAACTCCTGTATCTGTATGTTTATCGTTTTGGAATCTTCACCAACCGACATCAATGTGATTGGTCAAAAGCCGCGCTTGGTTTCAAGATAATGGGTTCGGTATAGGGGACGATCCATGGTTTCAACAAAAGTGGTTTCAGTATCACAATTATTGAGTTGTCGCGTCCGGTAAACTATACACACTTAATATCACAATTCAAGATACTGTACAAATGTGATACCCCTTATTTAAATAAGTAGTGGCAAACAAGCTCGTATCTCAAGGTACGTAGGTCATAAACCAATTTTAAAGTACTACATTCATCCGAAAGAGAAAAACTTAAACAACATAGAACTGGAACCTGGTACATAAGCAAATGCGAAAACAAAGAACCAACATTCACAAAGTGCAACAACAATAAACAGGAACTTAGTTTGTAACCAACGATACTACGCATTTCTGACAAACCCAAGTCTGATTGCCTCAGCAACTATCTTCTGCAAGCGCCTTATTTCCGCCTGCGCTTCTAAGGCGTACTGCAGTCCTCGTTCGCACATTGGCGGGTCAAGCCACTGCATAAAATTACAACATTGGATTTCGTTCGGGTAATACCGGTGGTCCTCAAACGAAGCGCAACCAAAAAAACGACGACCAGCATTTTGTTCCGTTTTAGCTACAACCACGACCGATTCGTCCCCGCAACGACAAATTGGGTACTCCCCACCCGGTACTGTGGGCCCAATGGGGTGTAGCGGCTCGACAACACGTCCTTCGTATAATATCTGTTTGCCAGGCGTTCGATTTGCAGCAATTGCGCGTAAACGAGCAGTGAGCGAAACTTTTTTCGTCTTCGGCGGAACGGAAGGTTCCTCGTTATCTTGAACAACTTGTTCCTTGCCCTTCTTACTACGTAGGACTTGACGTGAGAGTTCAAACGCGTCGTAGCATTTGTTCATCTCTTCATCATCAATATCCCAGTTTGCCATTGCTGAAGCTGAAACGAGTTGAGGGTACAATGATATAGTTTAATACGGTATGAAGTGTTGGTTGTTTATAGGATGAAAATAGGGCATATTTATATACGTATACGCGAGCAAGATGGAGAAATTATTGGCATACAACAGGACTTTTAATTGAATGACTAGTAGAGCAGAACAATAATTGGATACCCGTGATACAATTACTTGGTTGCATCCTTTAATTGAATACCCGTGATACAATTATTTGGTTGCATCTATGACAATAATTGGATACCCGTGATACAATTATTTGGTTGCATCCTTTAATTGAATACCCGTGATACCATCATTTGGTTGCATCTATGACAATATTTGGATACTAGTGAGACAATTATGTGGTTGCATCTTTTTATTGAAAGTGTCGTGTAATGAAAGTGTCACTTCCGCTACAAGACAAGCAATGTGTTTGTCGCTATGTCCAAGGTGCAAAAACCATTATATTTAAAGTGCTGTCATCTGCTCATATTTCATACAATCAAAACATATTCAAATTCACCCAAAACATATTGGCTAACCAAAGAGTGCCTTAAAAAATTTATGGTGTTGTGCTTCTAGCTCTTCGTCCTCCTCAACGTCGGATGAATATTTTGCGCATCGTAAAAGAGAACTACACTCTTTTCATGAAGAAACAAGATATGCGATAGAACGAGATACTGATGAAAGCTCAATGTCAACCCAAGGTGGAAGCACTGATGGTAGAAAGGATTTGCGATACGGACGGGACTATCCCGCTGGACACAATCAACTGGTCAGGGATTACTTCGTGGCAAAACCCGTATACGGAGATGTTTATTTCCGCCGAAGATTTCGTATGTCGAAAACTATATTTACTCGAGTACTTACCAAAGTTTCCGCAACCAACGTATATTTCACACACAGAAGAAATGCCATCAAAGAACTGGGCATTTCACCACTGCAAAAAGTTACTACCGCACTACGTATGCTTTGCTATGCAAGTTCCGCTGATTCGTTGGACGACAAAATCAGAATTGGTGAGTCAACGACCGTAGAATGCTTGAAGCAATTTTGCAAAACCGTTGTACGTGAGTTCGGTGAAGAATATCTTAGATCCCCAACAGCTCATGACACTGCTAGATTATTACTTATGGGGGATCAACGTGGATTTCCAGGTATGTTGGGTAGCTTGGATTGTATGCACTGGACATGGAAAAATTGTCCAGTGGCACTGCAAGGACAATACAAAGGTCATATGAAAAAGGCTACGATGATTTTAGAAGCGGTTGCATCGTTTGACCTTTATATATGGCATGCTTTTTATGGTGTTCCTGGATCGCTTAACGATATTAATGTATTACGACAATCCTATGTGTTTAACGATTTATACAATGACCTCTCACCACCTTGCAACTACAAAATAGGTGAATCAGAACATTCCGTTGGTTATTATCTTGTAGATGGAATATATCCGAAATGGAAGACACTAGTGCAAGCATACAAAAAACCAAACAATGCAAAAGAAGCCTTATTCACGAAACAACAAGAGAGCTTGAGGAAAGATATCGAAATGGCATTTGGAGTACATCAAGGTAGGTTCCACATACTGCGAAACGAAGTACACTTCCACGATAAATCTGTTATAGCTGACATCATGTACTGTAGCATTATTTTACATAATATGATTGTTGAAGAAGAACGAGGAGGATATGAACTCCAACTTCGAAACTACCCGGACATTGCGGTGGAATTTAGGAAAAAACCATATAAGGACCCAAATACATTTGCAGAATACTTGCAGCGAATGGAAGAGGTGCAAGATCCACAAGCTAATCTAGAATTACGAGAAGAGCTTGTTGAACACTATTGGGAGCATGCGGGAAACCAATAGAAAATTACTGTCTTAATGATTGTAGTGAAGCCGTTAATATCTACGATTTATTGTGCTTACGTACTAATTATTTATATTTTATTTTAAATTAATGCTTCTATGCTTTCCTTCCCTGCCAACTGTACTCCGTAATCTCGTTCTGTTATGACATTTTATAATATTGCTGCAACTAATACCTCATTCACCGAGTAACATTTCAAAGGGCAATACAACTTAATTATAAACGTAAAGTACAAGACCTGAATTAAAATACTAAAATAACAACATTCACTTACACACAACTACACTTAAATTAGAACATATCACTGAAAATGCCTAAAGTGCGTTACGTTTCTCGAACTCTTCAAGTCGTTTTTCTATGTACCTCCTTTGAATTGGATTTAGATCGTCCAGTTTGACACTCATAAGTGCAAAATCATCTACACTTTGTTGTCGAGCTAACTCTTCTCTTCGTAACTCTAATTCGTTGATTCTCATTTGTTGAAGCTCTTCATGTCGTCGTTGTTTTTCCGCTGCTCTCTCTCTTCTCTCTATTATGGGTGCTTCCTTTGTTTCCATGTACTGCTGGTTTGATTCCTCCGCGGCTGCCATACGTCCATCGAGTTGCTCGTAATACTGGCTGTAATCTTTCGAAGCCTTTTTATTCGCTTTGTACTTCCCAGGTGGACGTCCTCCTGAACCGCTTGTAAAAGGGGTTTCTTCGTTTGCACCAAAGCTCCCGGGACTAACATCTTCGCTCGGCCATAGTGGCATGAACCGCTGTGTTGTATGCTCCTGTCGCACATTGCTCCATTTATCTTCTCGCGCAAGTATATCATAGCAATTGTGCATAGTGAACGGTTGGTTCTTTGATTTGGCCATATGCACTTCATTTGCTCTGCTAAGCTGCATTCCAGTAAGTAACATAAACAAAAATAGGATAAAAAATGAGAAATGAAAACGGTGTATTCAAAGTTAGTACCAAGTCTATGTCGTTTGCTCCGCTTTGCTGTCTGCTAGCCAACCCACTCATTATTCCTTTCCAAAGTTGACAACAAGCATTGATTCTCTTCCACGACTGCTTCAAAGAGTCAATCGATCTCGGAGGCTTATACGGACTTCGACTGTTGAATAATTTACAAACCGAACTCCAAAAAGAATTTTCAGTTTGATTAGTTCCTTTCACGTTATCTTTCGAACACTGAACCCAACAAAACGCTAGTTCACCTTGTTCATCAGGTGTCCATTTGACCATTTTCGCAACCTTCGCAGGCGGATGATTCATAACTGAATCGGGAATCTCATTGATATGAATTCCCATTTCGTTGTTTTCTACACTATCATCACCGTACAACATGTTCAAGTTTCTACATAGCTGGGGATAATTATTTGGATATGTCGCTTCATGTTGGCTACTAGGAGATGAATATGGTTGACTGCTAAATGATTGTTGAAACGAGGAGTTATGCCCATAGGCGGATACTTGAGTGTTTTGAAAATGATTAGAATTTTGTTGTGACGGGTAGAAATTCTGATTTTGCTACGGTGGATAACAAGTAGAAGTGTTGTGCATTGTACCTGAGTTAAAATGTTCGTTGCGTTGATAAGAAGTTTGAGTTGGAAAATCTTGCTGCTCTGGATGAAAGTTGTATGGCCTTGGATTGCTTTGTGACGCCATCTTCGATTTTCCTTTGTTATTCTTGCTGCTTGGTTTATTCGACATCACAATTGGATGATCAAGATACTTGTATGTGATATATTTGGTAAGATAGAAGAGAAAGAAGTGTGGTTGAAAGTAAAAATTTGAAATGTATATAAAGGACGGAGGGGTAGAGTATGGAGCAACGGCTCAAAAAATAGCCGTTGCCCTTACACGGCTTTATTAAAGCCGTATAAGGGGTGGACGGAATTAATTGTCCACCCCTTATACGGCTTTTATAAAGCCGTATAAGTGGAAATGAATTTCTACTTATACGGCTTTATAAAAGCCGTATAAGGCATATCCGGCTTTAAATAAGCCGGATATGCCTTATCTACAAAGCAACCTCCTGGGTTGCCTTGGCAACCTTCGGGGTTGCCAAGGCAACCCAGAAAAGACATGCCGACCCCCTGTTGGGGGTCGGTTCATACCCAACCAACCTTGCGTTAGGGATGGTCTAAGTGTCAAGGAGTTTAATGGAGCTTATTCCTTTAGAGAGTAGATGGAAAACTTTATTATTTTACTGATGATTCCTCCCTAAGAATTCTTTAGGCCTTCCTATCCTTATGAATTAGTGGATGATGCCTTCGAGAACTTGGCACTGATTGGTATCATGTTCTTGGGAAAGATGATAATGACAATAAGACTCTCCATATTTCATTTTATTTTTGGACACATTTTCTACGATGGCTAATAATAGGATATCATTTATTCAAGAACATAGGAAATGGTCATGTAACAACCCGGAATTTTACACCTTTGATTAAAGATATTTGATATATTTTAAATATTAAAAATAATTATTTTATAATTAAAATAGTCCTCTTTTAATTCATAATAAATTATATTAAAAAATCACTTTAAAATTTGATTTACAAAAATAAATAGTTCAAAAGAAAATAAAAAATGAGATAGAAATAATTTTTCAAATAGATTGATTTTTGATCGTATAAAAGTTATTTAAAATTTTGTTTAAATTCCTATATAAAAATAAAATATGTGTATAATATTTAGCTAAACCTTAGTAGTTAATAGTTAGGTTAGTAATTGACGTGATGTTAAATAAGATTTAGCGAAAAAACTATTGAAGATAGAAACACAAAGTACAAAAGGTACCGTTATGTTATGGAAATTAGGACACATATGGTACTTTAAGTCATAATTATGTTACATGGAATGGAAAGTGAGAGGAGGACCTAGGTGACATGTAAATCATGGAAAGAAGGGTAGGTGTGGATGGTGATGAAGTGTCATGGCCTGGAATGAGGGTATTTTGCTAAATTCATGCCAAGTTCTCTTTATACAAAATCTCTTTTCTTCCTCTTCCTTCATTTCATTTCTTTGTTCTTCTTTCTATCTTCCTTCCTTTTTAAAAGATTTTATAAAAACCTTTAATGGCTTCCAAGCCTTCAAAAAATAAAAAATTTATAAGTTAAAAACCTTTAAAATTCATGTTTAAGATATTCTACTTCCATCCCTTCACTTCCTTCTTCATTTTCACGTGCTTACACCACAACTTGGTTCTTAGATGAGCTCGAAATGCCCCTAAGAAGAACAAAAATGTGCCAAACATGATCTAAAACACATTTTCATTAGTGAAAATATAAAGGTATATTTGCAAGATTAGGTTAATTTAGTAAGATTTAAGGTAAGAAAGCTCACATTTTTATGCAAGTTTTAAACATCAAATTTGTGGTTCAATTTTCTGTACAATCTCGTGTTAATACGATGTTAGAGATGTTAACTTTTGACGTATACATGTATTTTGGTTGTATATTGCTTGGTTTGGAGTTTATGAAAAATTAGTAAGCAAAAGGACAAAGTGAGTGCTACACCAAAATTTCCATTTTGCAATGGCTTTGGGCTATTGCTAAAGAATTTTGCAACAACCATAAGCCATCGCAAAATGGACAGTGGTAAAATTCTGCAACTGTTCTGAGACGTTGTAAAATTCCTAATTAGTTGTGGACCATAACCTATGCGAATTTGTGTTTGCAACGATGCAGAACAGTTGCAAAATTGAATTTTGCTACTGCTTTGAGTTATTACAAAATTGTAAAATCATATAGTGACTATATGAGCACTTAAGATGATTCTACCTTTATAATTATGCATACATGCACATAAAAATAATGACTATGATATAGCCATAGCTACATTCAACAATTAAATCAAAGATAACTAGTTTATCCTTGCATTAACAAGACCTTCTTATAATAACAAGACCTCAACTACAATAATATGTCATATGTAAAATATTGTCAAGATAAATCATTCATGGTAATTAAACTATATATTAAGAGCATCCAATACCAAATGATTGCATATTAATCCAAAAAAATTACTTCATAGGTAAGAAAATTCAAAATTTATTAGTACGTAAAATCTGAAAACATATATAAAGTATTATTTTTATCATATATATGTACGTCTACAAAACACTGAAATGGATCCAAGATAGCATTGAGTCTCCACTTTGATCTGATATAGAGATGACGATGCCATTAAAACTTCTAGCATTTAACTTCTTTTATAGCATGTGCAATATACAAGAAAACAGGGTATGAGTCACCTTCTTTTGTAGTAAGCAAAGACCAAACCGCCATCATCAGGCATGGCCGTTTTAACAAAACTACATTAATCCACCATTGTATGCAAGTATTGCATGAAGAAAACTACATTAATGAAGAAATTATGTAGTGGACATAGGATCGTTAACGTCGAACCACTATAAATTCATGTGTGGCAGCATATTACTTGTTTTCATTTTATTATTCTTCATTTATTCTCTATATATTTTCTATTTGGGTGTTTGTGCCGCTTTTTGGCATCAACACTTTGTTGCTTTCACTGAGAATTCTTGATTTATCAACATTAGATGATTTTTTAATCTACTTTCTGAATCACCAAGTTCGTAGAAAAATATCCTACTTTCCCAACATTTCCTACATTGTTAGTAACTCCAACAAGAAAAATGGTATCCGTGAGAGCCAAAGAAAAAAGGGACTCCTCCAGGCCTTCAACCAATAATGCTCAGCAAGATGCTTCCATAGTTGAACCAGCTCTTGCACCAGCAACGACTTCAGGTCCCGGTCTGACACCGAAACTATCAGGGACTCAGTCTTTACCACTTATGCTCCAACGACCAGGCTCCTTCCATAGCTTTTGAGACTTGCGACAATCTGACGTTGTAGTTGAACAGGTTGGATAAAGTAACTTTAGCATTAAACGCTCAGAGGCGTGAGAACGCCATAATGAGGCAAGATATAGATATAATGGCTAGGCAGTGGGAAGATTCCAGGAGGAAAATAACTCCTTCCCCGTCAAATTATCATGCAGCCAAAGGCTCATCTTCATCTTGAAGGAGTGAAGAGCATCTGTGACAAGGACTCCCGTACGAGGGGCCAATAAATCTACAAGAGCTTCGTTCGGTAGGATACTGGATCGCTGAAAGATCAATATTGTTTATCCGAGAAACATCGAACCGGGTTATGTCGAGCCTACCTTCATGCTGAACTGAAACACTCCTCCTTTCATAACCACGACACAACGGGCCGAGAGTTCAGACCCTGAGCACGTGCTGACAAATGTTAAGGTAGTGACAATGGTATCGCAAATCACGAACAATAGAAAAGGATGTACCAATGAGGATGGAGGATTGCAGCATAGTCATACCCCATCCACTGATGATATCTTGGAAGCTGAATTCCCGAGTAGGTTCAACTAGCCACAAATGAACCATTACTCAGGAAAAACTGACCCAAGCCAGTACTTGGTAAGATACACTTGGTTCATGAACGCGACGACAGTCCTAAACACCATCAAATGTAAGGCCTTTCCTATCTACCTCGATGGAGTTGTGATTATTTGGTTTACTAGGCAGCCTCCAAGATCAGTACCTAATTTTGAGGACTAAGGAAGAAAGTTCTTGAATCAGTTTTGCCTGCATGCCACAATGTCTTAAAACGTGACATCCCTCTCCTAAATACCTCAAGCTCGGGGTGAGTCACTCAGGGATTACCTCCACCATTTCAATACGTCTGTTACTAAAGTCACTAACCCTAATTCAAAATTGGTGTTAAAGGCAATGGTCGATGGTGTTGACTCCAAGACCGAGTTTGAAAAGTATTTAACTGGAAAGCCTCTCGCAAATCTAGATGTGTTTTTGAGAAGGATGACATGAACTTGCAAATTGAAGAGGCATAAAAGAATCGAAAGAGGTGGGCTAATGGAATTGGTGAATGAAGGAATACCTAGTAATGTCACAAAAAAGTAATCCAGAGATAAATCTGGGAAAGTGGAAGTGAACCTTGGAAACCATAATAGGCAGAGTGGTAAACAGCGCAGGAACGACAATGGAGGAGCTCATAACAAAAAAGGGAATGCTAAGAAGCGAACCTGGTTCTAGACATTTGATGTCGACACAATACCGAGTGATACGTTGTGTAACACCCCGTATTTCAACTACACTAAAGAGGATAAATTAATAAATAATTAATTTAATATCCAAAATTAAGGGAAATGGATTATGTCATTGCGTCCGTCTTGAAATTATGGTGAAGATAGACACCTGGTTTGCGTAAAACAGATAAAATATGAAGAAGTTATGGACGGTAGAAGTTTGGAGAAAAGAGCACGAAAAACCAACACACTTGATAAGTGCACCAAGGTATTTTTGCACTGGCGCACCTATAAAGTGCGCCCATGTTAATTTTCGGCATCCGGACCCAAGTGGGTGTCGACCCATGGCCCGATTCCCCCTAGGGCTGATGTGGCAGTCAAATTCTGGAGGCTGGCAGCTATAAATATACCCTCATTTCTCTTGTTTTTTCATACTGAAGGCAATGGAGGCCACATACTGTCAGTGATTAAAATGAATTTAATTTTCTCTTCTACAAATCAAGTTTAAAGATTCAAGTGTTTTAAGTGTAGATCTGAGATTAAAACTTCACTTTTCTCCTTCTATTTTCATAGATCTGATCATTGTGAGTTCAACTTACCTTTAGAATTGAATAATTAAAAGTAATACATGATATGACTGTGATTTGGGTATATGCTTAGGATTGAATCATGTTAAATCTACTTTTTGATTATAGATCTAATTCTATTTAGATCATTTTGTACCTATCATGTTGTAGTTGATTTGGATCTTAACCATTATCATGTTAGATCTACTTTTTGATTATAGATCTAATTCTATTTAAATCATTTTGTACCTATCATGTTGTAGTTGATTTGAATCTTAACCGTTATCATGTTAGATCTGGTTTTTGATTATAGATCTAATTCTTTTTAGATCATTTTGTACATATGGTTATTTTGGATCTTAACCTTATTTATGTTAGATCTAGTTTTGATTATGGATCTAGTTCACTTTTTAGATCATTTGATACTTGTCATGTTGTGGTTATTTTGGATCTGTCATTAGTTGGACAAGTTTTAGAATTAGATCTAAACTTTCACCTAATTGTCATGACAAGTCTGCCTTGGTTTCACTGTTTAGATTACCTTATTCCTATCATATTGCGGTTAAATAGGATCTATTATTAGTTTGACATCTAGATTATTATTAAATCTTATCATGCCAGTTATGACATCCCTATTATGTTAAGATTGATTTTAATATCACATGTTCACTAGATCCGTTCATATATGTCCATCTTATCATTATGTCATTATATGATTATGCCACCTCATGTTTATGTCAATCTTGTTAGAATAATTATTTATGTCACCTTATCACTTTTATTTTAGCCTGGCTACTTTCTAGCCTAGGCATGACGTTAAATTATGCGAGTACATTAAAATGAGAACGAGGTGAAAAACGGTATAAATTGAGCATAATTTGTAAATGGAAAGTTTAGCATAACTTAATGTTTATAAACATGAATTTGGGCATATAATTAATTATGAACATAATTAGGGGAAAAAGAGGCATGGACTATGACATGAGGGTAAATTGCACTTGCGGTGGAAGTCTACCCGAAACCGACCAACATATCCAGCGACCGCAAGTGGTGAATCTAATGTTAGAGGTCCAAGTGCACAAATACAAGACGTGCTATGACACGAGGTTAAGCCCGACTTGTGGAAGAAGTCTTCCCGGAACTGACCGGCATATCCAGCGTCCGCAAGTTGTAGGCCTAATGTGGGAGGTCTAGCACATTTTAACCATAATTGAATATGGTAATAAAAATGAAAACTTAACCTAGTTGAATCCATAAGGAATGTATGAGCCTGTTGAATCTATGGGGTTAAGTGAATCTATTAAATATGTAGGGTTAAGTAAGCCTGTAAAATATGTAGGGTTAAGTAAACCTGTTAAATCTGTAATGGTTATACGGACCTGTTAATTTAGAAAACTTAACCTGTTAAATATGTTGGGGTTATATGGACCTGTTAACTTGTAAAGTTTAACCCATAAATCTATAGGGGGTTATGTGAATCTGTTAAATCTGTTAGGGATACCCTGTCAAAATCCTAGTTAGTTGGGGACACAAGATATGTAAGGGTTGGCTTGTTTCATCTTTTGTGTGGGACCCATACTAATCAGTAACCCATTCTGTTATTAAACGGGGACCCCACAATAGGTGGGGGTCAGGGCACGCTTACTGAACTGATTAAAAGAGGTTCATCTGAGAGGAGGTGCGTTCTGGCGTGTTCCAACGGACTCATGTGCGTGTATGAGTACGGCCTGCATCTGGGAAAATAAGCCACTGCAGCACCAGTAAATAGGTCTGTGTCCTTCTGTAGGTTGCCACTTTATGAAGTAATACACCCTACTGTGGGGCCAACATAGGGTATTTATGGAATAGGGACCCGATCGATTGGGGGTAGTAAATAGGGTACATCTGGTCCTATCTGTTTCTATGGGTACCTGTGTTTCTATCTTGGCTAACACCCATTATTTCTGATTAGGTGCCGATTAATTTCATTTGGGTTAAAACCCGTTACTAGAGTACACCTAAAACTACCATTGTATTTCTGTTGGGATCATCCTGTTCTTGTTAAGCAATTAGGGAGTATTATATCCTCTTACATATCTGTTATACTAGTATTGGTGCGGAGAAATATCTAGAAGCGCAATATACTCTATCATGTTTACCTCACCATACTTGAAGTTATCTTTCTTGTCCGTCTTATATGTCTGTCATGATGATTTTACTTATTTACTTGCTAAAAGTAACTAGACTTGCCATAATTTATGTCTGACCCTTTTTGTTTCCTCTTCTTTCTTATGTTTCCTCCTCCCAGGTTCGCAGGGTGGAAATTCTTAGGCATAGTCAGGACTCGGTTATCATCTTACTTGGAACAGCTTTTAAAGTACTGCTCAGTTTCTATCTTCAACTACTATGGCTTTATGTCTTTTGGGGAATTATTCTTTTTATGTATTTTCTGTACTCTGATGGTATAAGACAAAAGTTTTATATTATCGTAACGGGTTTTATGTAGTTTCAGACTTATGGTATTTTGGACCACAGTGTTGTGATTTATGTTTGAAATAAAAATTTAAATTCCGCTGTTGCTTTTGTATCTGTCTTGTAATATTTCTGTTTCTGTTTACCTCTAATGCTTCACGAAACTTAATGCATTGCCTTAGTGAGTGACATTAACGGACATGGGGTGTCACACTTGGTATCAGAGCTGAAGGTTACCAGATTGGATAAAAGATTTTGAAAATTATTTTCGAAAATATTTTAAAAGAAAACATTTTCAAAAGGAAAGTCTGTTTTGAAAAACATATTCCCCAAAGCCATATGTAATATCTTTCGATTCTCTGTTTGAATTCCTTTTCTTTTCAGCATGTCTGGGGAACCCAATATTCCTGAGGGTGTTACGATATCAGGTTGGTTCCGTAGGTATCTATAGGCTACGGTGCCTGCCGGTGGTCAGCTGACGTTTCTCCCCAAGCTACACCCGTCGTTTGTCCTCCCCCTCTACGAGAAGATAACTTCTATAAGATCTGCATAGATTTTCGTGCTATGGGAGGAAGGCCATTCCATGGAACCGAGACATTCATAGAGGTAAGGAATTGGCTCAAGGAGACAGAGGACTTGTTTGGAATCTTCGATGTGGACGATCGTAGGAAGATTCAGCTAGTCGCCTGGCTATAGAAGGATGAAGCTTCGTTCTAGTGGGAAATAACCCAAGCGGGGCATCCAGTGGAAATTTGGGATGAATTTAGATAGAGGTTTGAAATGAAGTTTCTTTCTCAAGCCAAGAAAAGCATGCAAATGGAGAGGTTCTTGGCGCTCAAACAAGGAGACATGGCTGTTAAAGAATATGTGAACAAATTTAACCAGCTAGCTAGATTTGGTTTGGAACTAGTAGTCACTCCGCATAAGAAGGCCTTGCGGTTTGTTAAATGACTGAATGAAACCCTTCATGGGTTAGCTGTGTCCCATATTCTAAAGGGAGCAACTTTTGAAAGGCTCGTTGACATGGCCTTAATGCATGAGGAAGATAAAGCTGAAAAGAAGGAAGTTGAGGTTGAGGGAACACAAAGCAAGAAAGTGTGGCCCAAGAAAGAACAACAACAAGGGGGCGGAAAACACAACAAAGCTCAAGGAAAAAAGAAATGCCATGGTTGCGGTAACGTGGGCCATTCGGTCAAAGACTGCAGAAATAGGAAGAATGCTTGCATCAACTGTGGTGAAGTTGGACACTATACTAGGGAGTGCCCGAAAAACCAAGGGCATGACCAATGGGCATGATCTTCTAGAGGGCAGGTGCATGCTCTCGTGGCTTGTGTACCGGATAAAGGTAGGAAAGTTTCTGTTGAAGGTTTTATTTTCTCTTTCCAATCATCATGTTAGAACTTTTTAATTCATGCTCTTCGCATTCTTTTATATCTGATTTTGTGATTAAGTCTTTGCACCTTAGTACTAATATGCTTTTGGATCTCGTTGTCATCTCAAAACCCATGGGATTACGACTCATCTATCTATATTTTGTCAGGGTTTGAGAATATTTGTGTTAAGCATCTAATTTGAATACGACGCATATGTACTTAGTTTTATAGGATATTGTCTGATTCTATGGATGGATTGGCTAGTCATGTATGGTGCCGTTCTAGATTGTTAGAGGAGGGTCGTTAAATTTCTGACTTGCCATGGGAAGACCCTCGAGTTTTCTTGTGACCCCAAGGGGCCTGTTATGTTGAGTTTCCTAGAGTCACTTGATGCATCTATCGATGATCTACGATCTATTCTAGTAGTTCGTGAGTATCCTGATGTTCTTGAGGAAGTTCGGGGCTTACCTTCGAGGCGTGTGTCGACTTTTGTATATACCTGGTGGAAAATGCAAAGCCAGTTGCATTACCTATGCACCATATGGCTCCAAGGGAAAGGAGGGAGCTTAGCAAACAAGTAGGAAAGCTACTTGAAAAGTGTTGGTTAGGCGAAGCATATCAGAGTAGGGTGCTTCGATCGTCTTTGCAACTAAGGTATACAACTCTCTTCACTTATTTGTGGATATTCTTGATGTTTTTCCACATTTCTTATTTATGGAAATGTCTACACGATACAGCAGAGGTAGTTAAGCCGAACATGCTTGAGGAAGTAAAGGTAGAACGGGAGGCGACAAATTTGATGAGTTCCTACCCGTATACTTGGATCAGTGGTTAAGAAACTGCGCAACAGAGAGGTTAGGTTAATAAAAGTGCCATGGGGAGAAGACAGAGAGGATGCGACTTGGGAGACTGAAGACAAGGATCACGCTTCATAACCCTTTCCTTTTTAGGACTATGTTTTTTTAACTTTTTTTTCCAAAGCTTTCATTCGCACTTGCTTCTATCATCTGAGTATATCCTATCGATCGAATCTTCGACCTTTAGGTAAGAGTCCCATGATTGTAAACATGTGTTTGAAACATGTTATGTTTGATGGATGCAAGTGTTTGCTAGTGGTTGCTCGTGGATGCATATACACACAAATTAGGCATTAGATCGGCTCAATCACTCTCATACTGCATATGGATATGCGTGCATTTTTCTTCTTTTAATGAATGAAACTGAGTGTACCATCATATGGATGTTACATTTGGACGGATGACTATGCACCCATATAGAACGTACATGTTATACTAGGATTGTTGCATACATGTTGGACTCATGACATAGACATACATTGCATTAAGGAGGTCAACTGAATCAGTGGACCTCCTGATCTTTCGCATTAGCGTTGGGACATATAACACATTTGCATATGTTCATATTAGCATTAGAAAATTTTAAGGATAATGGATGCCTGTGATTGGTGGATGAGTAGATGGATGATGGATGGTAGGGTACATTCTTCTTAACTTGGAGATTTCGGAGATGGAATCCTTTGGGTAGGGGAGAATGTAACACCCCATATTTCAACTACAATAAAGAGGATAAATTAAAGAATTAATAATATCCCGAATTAAGGGAAATGGATTACATCATTGCATCTATCTCAAAATTATGATCAAGATAGACACCTGGTTTGCGTAAAACGGATAATGTATGAAGAAGTTATGGACGTAAGAAGTTTGGCGAAAAGAAAGGAAAAACCGGCGCACTTGACAAGTGCGCCAAGGTATTTTTGCACTGGTGCACCTATAAAGTGTGCCTATGTTAATTTTCGACATCCAGACCCAAGTGGGTGTCGACCCATTGCCCGATTCCCCCTTGGGCTGATGTGGTAGTTGAATTCTAGAGGCTGGCAGCTATAAATATACCCTCATTTCTCTTGTTATCTCATACTGAAAACAATGGAGGCCAAACGCTGTCAGTGCCTGAACAGAATCTAATCCTTTCTTCTTTTTCTACAAATCAAGTTTAAAGATTCAAGTGTAGATCTGAGATTCAAACTTCACTTTTCTCCTACTATTCTTATAGATCTGATCATTGTAAGTTCAAGTTACCTTTAGAATTAAATAATTAAGAGTAAGACATGATATGACTGTGATTTTAGTATATGCTTAGGACTGAATCATGTTAGTTCTACTTTTTGATTATAGATTTATTTCTATTTAGATCATTTTGTACCTATCATGTTGTAGTTGATTTGGATCTTAACCGTTATCATGTTAGATCTACTTTTTGATTATAGATCTAATTCTATTTAGATCATTTTTACCTATCATGTTGTTGTTGATTTATATCTTAACCATTATCATGTTAGATCTACTTTTTGATTATAGATCTAGTTCTTTTTAGATCATTTTGTACCTATCATGTTGTGGTTATTTTGGATCTTAACCTTATTTTTGTCAGATCTAGTTTTGATTAGGGATCAAATTCACTTTTTAGATCATTTGATACTTGTCATGTTGTGGTTATTTTGGATCTGTCATTAGTTGGACATGTTTTAGATTTAGATATAAACTTTCATTTAATTGTCATGACAAGTCTACCTTGGTTTCACTGTTTAGATTACCTTGTTCCTATCATATTGCGGTTAAATAGGATATATTATTAGTTTGACATCTAAATTATTATTTAGATCTTATCATGCCAGCCATGACAACCCTATTATGTTAAGATTGATTCTAATATCATATGTTCACTAGCTCCGTTCGTATATGTCCATCTTATCATTATGTCATTATATGATTATGCCACCACATTTTTATGTCAATCTTGTTAGAATAATCATTTCTGTCACCCTGTCCCTTTTATTTTAGCCTGGCTACTTTCTAGCCTAAGCATGACATTAAATTATGCGAATACGTTAAAATGGGAACGAGGGGAAAAAGTTATAAATTGGGCATAATTTGTAAATGGAAAGTTTGGCATAACTTAATGTTTATAAACATGAATTTGGGCGTATAATTAAATATGAACATAATTAGGGGAAAAAGTGGCATGGACACCTATAAAGACATAGGTATAATTGATTAATAATTGAAATGCCGAGGACTACAGTACTTAGAAACTGTAATGGCACTTATGGCACGAGGTTAGATTGCACTTGCGGTGGAAGTATGCCTATTAAGTATCTAGAGTCCACAAGTTGTAGGCCTAATGTAGGAGGTCTAGCACATTTTAACCATAATTGAATATGGTAATAAAGATGAAAACTTAACCTAGTTGAATCCATAAGGATTATATGAGCCTGTTGAATCTGTGGGATTAAGTACACCTAATAAGTATGTGGGGTTAAGTAAGCCTGTTAAATCTATAGGGTTAAGTAAGCCTGTTAAATATGTAAGGGTTATATGAACCTATTAATTTAGAAAACTTAACCTGTTAAATATGTTGGGGTTATATGGACCTGTTAACTCATAAAGTTTAACCCGTAAATCTGTAGGGGGTTATGTGAATCTGTTAGGCATAACCTGTCAAATTCCTAGTTAGTTGGAGACACAAGATCTGTAAGGGTTGGCTCGTGTCATCTATTGTGTGGGACCCATATTAGTCAGTAACCCATTCGGATATTAAAGATGGACCCCGCACTAGGTAAGGGTCATGGCACGCTAACTGAACTGATTATAAGAGGTTCATCTGAGAGGAGGTGTGTACTGGCATGTTCCAACGGACTCATGTGCGTGCATGAGTACGGCCTGCATTTGGGAAAATAAGCCATTGTAGCACCAGTAAATACGTCTGTATCCTTCTGTAGGTTGCCACTTTAGGAAGTAATACACCCTACTGTGGGGCCGACACAGGGTATTTACGGAATAGGGAGCAGATCGATTTGGGAGTAGTAAATATGCTACATCTAGTGTAGTCTGTTTCTATGGGGTACCTTTGTTTCTGTCTGGGCTAACACCCGTTATTTCTGATTAGGTACTGGCTAATTTCGTTTGGGTTAAAACCCGTTACTAGAGTACATCTAAAACTACCATTTTATTTCTCTTGGCATCATCCTGTTTCTGTTAAGCAATTAGGGAGTATGTAATCCTGTTACATTTCTGTTATACTACTATTAGTGTAGAGAAATCTCTTGAAGTGCAATATACTCTATCATGTTTACCTCGCCATACTTGAGGTTATCTTTCTTGTCCATCTTATATGTCTGTCATGATACTTTTACTTATTTACTTGCTAAAAGTAACTGGACTCGCCAGACTTTATGTCTGACCCTTTTTGTTTTCTCTTCTTTCTTCCGTCCCCCCCCCCCAAAGGTTCGCAGGCTGGGAATTCTCAGGCATAGTCAGGACTCGCTTATCATCTTGCTTGGAGCATCTTTTGACATACTGCTCAGTTTCTATCTTCAACTACTATAACTTTGTCTCTTTTGGGGAATTATGCTTTTTATGTATTTTCTGTACTCTGATGGTACAAGACAAAAGTTTTATATTATCGTAATGGGTTTTATGTAGTTTCGGACTTATGGTATTTTGGACCACGGTGTTATGATTTATGTTTGAAATAAAAATTTAAATTCCATTGTTGCTTTTATATATGTCTTGTAATATTTCTGTTTCTGTTAACCTATAACGCTTTACGAAACTTAATGAATTCCCTTAGTGAGTGACATTAACGGACGTGGGGTGTCACACGTTGGAGAATATTTATCTTGATACTTGAAGTACAATACAATATAAAAACCCACCTGTACGAGAGTCATTTGAGAAGGAGGTGTAGATTAGTAACTTTTTTTTGTTTCACGAGATATACGACCACTCGACAAATGAGTGTCATTCTCTTAAAGACATTATTGAGAAGATGATTTAAGAAGGTAAGCTTGATGAATACAAAGTAGCCCTAAGGATCAGGCGGGAGGGAACTTTGGGTTCCAAGAAAGGTCATACGACTCTTAGAGCTGCCGCCCAACAAAAGGATAATGGGAAAAGAATTGTTATCAACATAGTTGCTAGAGGACCACATCCAGTAGGTTTTAGCACATGAACCGTGGAGCAGTATGTGATTGCTGCAAAACATTTGGATGTTGGAGAGTTCGATACTCCTAAAGAAGTTGTTCCATTGAAGTAGAGTAGGACGATGGTGTACGACATCGTCTTCTGTGATAGAGAGTCTGAGGAAGTGGAGACCCCATGCATTGATCCATTGGCGATCTCAGCCATTATTGGCCCATCAACAGTATGGAAAGTCCTAGTTAATTATAGCAATTTCGTAAACATTTTTTTAAAAGAGCCTACGAATGGATGAGGTTGTAGGAAAGAGACTTAAAGCCATGTAAAGGTAGGGCATGACTAATAAACCTGTAGGAATGGTTAATTTACCGATTGAGTTGACCGTGGGGAATCGTAGGAGAGTGTGGATCCTCCCATTTCTTATAGTGGGCATAAACTCTTCGCATAATGCCTCTTTGGGTCGATCAGTCCTAGTCCTAGCTCAGTTTAGAGCATGCATAACTCCTTGGTGCCTTCTCTTGAAGTTTCCAACAGAAGGTGGAGTTGGAGTCATTCGAGGAGACCAAGTAGTAGGATGAGCATTCTAATTAGCGAAATAGAAGGAAGTCCACACCAAAGAAAGTGGAGAACCCGAAGGTGTCCCTCCTTTTGCCAAGGAGGTGGATGCATAACAAGTAAAGGAGACATCCTATTCGGGACCGTCTAGCCGCCAACTCGAGGATATTGATCCTCGAGAGGGCGAAGAGCCAGATTGTAGAAGGGCGCCTCTTAATGAAACTACGGTGGAGATCCCGGTCGATAACAATGACCCGACTAAGGTCTTGAAGATCTAATCCAACTTGAACCCCCTCCGAACGAGGGAGTTGATTAATTTTATCCGTGCGAACCTTAATGTGTTCGCATGGACCCATGATTACCTGTATGGGATACCTTCATTGATCATGAGAAATTTGCTAAATATCGACCCGAAATACGTCCCAGTAAAGCAGAAGAGATGTACACGTGGCCCAGAAAGATCGACATATTTAAGGAAGAGGTTGAAAGAATAAAGAACAATGATTTTTCTCAAAACTCAACATACCCCAAGTGGATATCAAACCCAGTTCTTGTGAAGAAGGCCAACAAGAAGTGTAACACCCCATACTTTAATACACTGTAATTGTGTAATAAGAATAATAAAACAAATAATACTTAATTAAATATTCATAATTAGGTAAAACAATATTCACCATTGTGTCCGCCATGAAATTTTGGTTCAGATAGACTCTTAAATTTCGTAAATCGGAGTTAATATGAAGAAATTATGGGCTTAAGAAGATTTCATGAAAATATATACTGATTACATATATATTGATAAAATAAACAGTGCCTAGGAGTAACAGTCATGGAGTGACCCAGGGGTCGACATAGGTCATAGTGGGTCAATCTACCTATATACAGGAATAGATTCCTAAGTTCTTTTCTAGACTAAATTCTTAAACAAGTTCGGTTGTTGACTCAACATTGTGTATATGGTTAGATTGGAAAACCTAAATCTAATGGTAAGGGATTATCGTACGTAATCTATATAAAGATTGGCAGCCTCATTGTTCTCCACACATAAATCTATTCTTCCTCCAAACCTTTTTCAAAAAATAATATATACATGGAGATACCGAGGTGCTGCCCAAACATAAATTAACAAGGATAATTCCGACTAATCTACAACAATATAATATAAAAGTGGACTTTCTTTTATAATGACATATACATACAAAAGAGATATTTTCTTCTTCTCTAATCCAATCATTGTGAGTTTCATGTCAGTTTTAGATTGCTTTTTTAAAAGGTTTTAAACAGTAAATTGTTGGATCTCAAATAAACAGTACCTATAAGTTATTTCTTATATGTTGTCATTTTGCTGTTAAATCACTTATTCAGATTACTGTTATCATATGTTCATCTTCTATATTCCTTATGCCTATTCTGTCTTTTGTTTATTTACAGTCTTTTATATGCATTTTTTATTCAGTTTGAGATCTGTTTTCTCCATTTTTCCTTTACGTTGAATCTAGGCTATTACCGTTGAACTGCATATAAATGACATAAATTGGAATAACTGATTAACGAAATTAAAATAGAGAAAATTGGGCATATTGCTAATTAGGAACCTTTGACTGTGAATTTGAGTTAATTACATTAAAGGAAGAATATGTGACATGTTAATCTGATAGATTGGACTTAATTTAAGATTAAGTATAACATGTAAGAAGGTATGGGTAACATGTGTGAGATTATGTAAAATGAATTACTGTAATCTAAATATACATCTGGGCAGTGCTTGTCTACGGAAGGAGTTGTACACAAATAACATTTAGGATAATTGTCATTTACAACCAGGCTTATTATTGAACTTAAATCTGCTAAGTTAAGCAGGTTAATTAAAAATCTAAGAGGTCCCGGGTTTAGTTATTTGTATCAGGTTTTGGAACTCTTAATCCTAGTTACTTGAAGCACAAGCCTAGGGGAGGCTTGTGTCAAGTTGTGTAGAAACCATGTCAGTCAGTATCCCTATTGGTATCTTAGGAGCGGTCTCACACTAGGTAGGGACCAAAGCATGCTTTACTGATCTAGATTGTAAAAGGTTCAAGGTGGAAGGTGGTTAAAGGCGCATTACGGCGGAGTCATGAGCGTGCATGGGTCCGATTAGGGGAAACTAAGACACTGTAACTCCTACGAATAGGTCTGTTTATAAGTTGTTCGGTTAGGGACTGATACACCATACTGCCAGGGTTGGCATAAGTTATTTGGGGAATAGGGAGTCGATCGCATGGGTAGTAATTAGGGTAACACTGAATCTTATTAATACTAGTAATTGGTGCAGTAACTTGATTCTTGGGATATGAATGAGAAGTTTAATTTACCTTTATCTTGCTTTGATATCTCGTTTACCAAGTACTTATACATATTTTATTGTACTTTCTCATCTAGTATTATTTACCTATCTAGACACCTCTTATCATATGCTTATGCTAAAAGTCACTAGAACTCGCCAGGCATTATGTATGACCTATTTTGTTCCCTTTCTCTCTCTTCCTTCCACCCCCCTCAGGTTCTCAGAGTGGGAGTGGACAGTAGCTGAGCTCATGATCCTACTTTGCTTGTATTTCTTTTGATTCATGTACCATCTTGATTATTATTATATTTTGTTATGGATTTTGACAAGGGATACGACTTTACATTTTTGTACTCTGATGTTTGGAATTAAAAGGCAGATGGTTTTATTTAAGGTTTTTGGTATTTGAAATAATGTGATGTTGTAACTGGCTTGAAATAATGTTTTTTTATTGATAAAACTTAAGTTTTCTGCTGCCTATTTATACATGTCTTGTAAATTTTAGTTGTTGTTTTCCTATTGCGCTTCACGAAACTTAATGCATTCTCATATGATTGACATTAGCGGACGTGAGGTGTCACATTTGGAATCAGAGCCTATGCTTATAAGATCAGAGAAAAAGTTGTTGAAAAGCATTTTCAAAATAAAGGATTTTCAAATTAAAACCAATTTTTGAAAACATATCCCCTTAAGTCATTCACGATATCCCTTCGATTCTCTTTCTAAATTTTTATTTCATCATTTTTCAGCATATCTGGGGCTCCTGATTTCCCCAGTGCATACCCATTCCTACATGGTTTTGAAGATACATAGAAGTTACAACACCTGTTAGAGTGCAAGAAAATGTCCCTCCCCCAGCTGCAGCCGCAGTAGCTCCTCCTCCTCCTCATGTAGTCAACTTTTCTAAGCTTTTTAAGGACTTCTGTGCAATGGGAGGCAAAACATTTCGTGGTATTGAGAGTTTTATAGAGGCACACAATTGGACTAGAGAAACAGAAAATGTATTCAACTTATTCGAGCTTGACGATAGGAGGAAAATTCATTGGTCGCTTGGCAACTAAAGGATGAAGCATCGTATTAGTGGGAAATTGTTCAAGTCGGAAAAGAGGTGGCTACATGGGATGACTTTACGGGTAGATTTGACGCGAAATTCTTGTCGCAAGCAAAGGAAGGAATGCAATTAGAGAAATTTCTAAATTTAAAGCAAGGAAGCACGACTATAAAGGAATATGCTAGCAATTTTAATCTCCTAGGGAGGTTTGGATTGGAGTTATTAAACACTCCTTACAAAAAGGCGTTGAGGTTCGCAAAGAGATTGAACCAATCGCTCCAAGACTTAGCACTGACGCATGTACTGATGGAAGCAACCTTCGAAAGACTCATTGACATGGCTTTGATGCATGAGGATGGAAAAGAAGGAAAAATAGCTTAAGACTGAGGAGGAGAAACCCAGGGCTGAGAAAAATAAATGGTGGCCCAAGAAGAGCATAGATAGGTGTGGTGCTTTAGGACACTTTGTGAAAGATTGCAGAAGGATGAAGAATGCTTGCTTTGTTTGTGGTTAAGTTTGACAATTCAAGGGACAGTTCCCAAGCAGACAGGGATAGAAGGCTGGATCGTTTGGAGGACAAGTTAATGCTTGAGATAAATGTGGACCAGATCATGTAGGAAAGTCGCAGTTGAAGGTTTGATTTCTCTTTTAGACTATCATATTAGAACTCTTTTTGATTTCGGTGCTTCTCGTTCATTCATATTCAACTCTGTGGTAGAAAATCTAAACCTAGATACTAGAATTGTTTTTGATCCTGTTATAGTATTAAACCCTATAAGAGGAACAAATCATTTATCTATGATATGTAGGAGTTTGAGGATTTTTGTTTGAGGCGTCGAATTTGAATGTGACACATATGTTCTTAGATTTATGGGTTGCAGATTAATTCTAGGAATGGATTGGCTAGCCATGTATGGTGTCATTCTTGATCGTGAGAGGAGAGTTGTTAAACTTCTAACTAGCCAAGGTAGAACTCTCAAAATTTTTTGTGACCCATGGGGGTCAGTTATGCTTAGTTTCCTAGATTCTCTTAATGCTTCCATTGACGATCTTCGATTAGTACCCATAGTTAGTAGTTTCCCGCACGTATTCGATGAGGTTAACGAATTATCTTCGAGGCGTAAGATAGATTTCCAGATTTACTTGGTAGAGAACACTACAATGAAAACACCATATTACAACTTTATTTTTACAACGGTGGTAAAAGCACCGTTGTAATAAATGTTTTTTTACAACTTTTTTCCGAAAAAGTTGTAATAAACTTATTTTTAACAACTGTGCTATTTTGACAGTTGTAATAAAAGCCTATCACAACTTTTGTTTTTTGACCGTTGTAATATATGACTATATTTTAATATAATTAACAACTAATAATCAATATTTAATACATTTATATTGATTATTTATAATTAATAACTAATAATTACTATTAATAATCAATTAGGAAGTAATAATTAATAATCAATCCGTAATGTTTAATACTTAGCAATTAAGAAGAATAATTAAAAAAATATAGTTAATATTACATAATTGTTATTAAATAGTTAATAATTAAAATATAATAATTAATGATAATCATGAATAATCAATGATTGCTATTAATAATTAAGAAGTAGAGATTAATAAGTAAAAAGTAGAGATTAATAACTAATATTATATTTAATCGTTAATTTTTAATAACGAACGATTAATAAAAAATCTTGAATAATTAAAAAGTAATACTTATTATTAATGTTTAATATTTAATATTTATGGGTAATAATTATGTTTAACGTCTAATATTTCAAAAAAGTTTAAATTTTCTAGAAAAAACTTATAAAATATTGAAATTTTCACAAATTAATAAAAAAAATCAATGAACTAGTACTTTTATAAAATATCCAAAATTTCGAAAAATTTGTTAGTTTTTCTCTTTTTTTCTTATGATAGTTGAACCTTAAAATCGAAATGAATATTTAAATGACTTAACCAATGTGATCTATTGATTGTTGAAATTGGTTAGTTGATTCCTATGAGAAATAATATTATGTATAGTGCTGAAAACAATTGAAATATAAGATGTAATCACATTTTTAAGTACCAGTTAGGTAAACGTTAAAAAATTAATTGTTGTAAAAGTGGCGCTAGCTTGAAAATTTTGGCGGCCAAACCTTATATTTCACCGAAGCTTCCTGAACCCTAAATCCAATTTCAGGGCCGCCACAATTTCGTACCCTAATTTCACTCGTCGTTACAAGTTTCTGAACCCTAAATCCCGATTTCATTTCATGGCAAAAAACTTTAACCCTAAATCCCAATTTCCTTTCCCTAATTCGGTGTTCCCTTCTTCTCCTATTACTCCCCTTCGTTCTATTGCTTCGCAATTTTGCTGACTTGATGCCACCATCGGCTTTATGGCTTTGTGATCTTTTTGGTCTCGAGCTCTCTGTCTTCCACTCGACCGTCCCAGTTTTTCCTTCCAATGACTGTTCATCTCCCCAACTGTTGTGGCTGCCACTTTTTATCCATAGTTCATTGGAATGTTCCAGCGTCTTGCAGTGGTATTAAAATTTAGATAAATCAGTCCAAGTTAAATTATGGTTCCAAACGATTTTCTTTAGTTTATAAAACTTAAATTTAAGTTTTAATACTGCTTCTGTTATTTGTATGGTTTTGCTTTAGTTTATAAAGTCATGGGTTTAAACTGGATTGATGATACAACTGGTGAAGAGTCTTGGTTGCTTCCTTTGCGTAGTTATGTACTAAGTCTATGCAAATTGTTGGAAATCAAATGCTAGGATCGCCTATTTTGTAGTTTACATGGATTCATGTTATCATTTACTACTACGAAAGAGGAGATTCTCGATGGTAAAAAAATTATTTTAATGTTAAAAAAATGTATTCTTGGCCAGTATTATTTTTGACTCCACTACCAAGCCCTCCTTCCCCAAAAGTTTTTTTAGCAGAGTTCCAGAAAGCTGCTTTAAGCTATGTTGAATTGTTGATCAACTTACAGTGGGCTTTTATTGCAGGGAAGCTACTATTTGAGGTAAAAGATAAGGGAGATAAATCAGAAACTAAATGATACAGTGGTCGATAGATGTGCCGAAGATGTTGATTCAGTTGCTTCATCTGAGGATAGAGAGGGTGCAGTTGTTAAATTGTCGTACACCGCAGTTGCCCTTAGCGCTGACTTGAAAGCACAACTATTTGCTACCGCATAAGTTGTTAGCTTCCTTGGTTTGAAATCCTTGAATGGGACATGTTTTGTTATGTTTCCCTTACTGCTTAAAACTATCTAGCTTGTTTAATTTTGCAGCTTCCAATAGCACTGTTGATATTACTGGTACCTGTTAATTAGCAAAATGCTCACTTATGCTTCTGGATGGCATTGTTGAAACCAGTATGGAATGATGATATTCGTTTTTAGGTAGTTAATGCATGCATTTGTTAGGCATTACTGTTTAAATTGAATTGTACCTACTTTGTTGTATCAAAATATGTTGGTCAATCTTGGTAAATGTAAGCTAATCGTTGGTGTTAAAAAGATCTTTATGTATAAGAGATTGCAAAAATTAATGTATTGTTTTGGTTCATTTTTAAGTTTGTTTGATATCTTCAATTTTGTAAATAATATGCTCTGGAATGAATTCTTTTATTTGTAATATGTGTGTAATTTGTGTATATATTACAATTGTAAAATAATATTTATAATAAAATATACTACAATGGTTGGAAAGAGTTGTATAAACTGCAAAGTCACAATAGTGCAAAAAAGTTGTAATAAAGTTTATTACAATGGTGGAAAGAAGCCGTAATAAAGTTTATTACAACTTCTCAACACACGACGGTTTTCCCACCGTTGTAAAATGTTTATTACAACATTTTTACACCGTTGTAATATGGTCATTTTGTTGTAGTGGAATGAAAAACCAGTCGCTCTACTAGTACGCCACATGGCTTCTAAGGAGAGGAGGGAGCTCAGCAAACAAGTAGGTGAGTTATTGAAGAAAGGATTCATTATACGGAGCATTTCTAAGTAGGGAGCTCTAGTCATCTTTGCAACCAAGGCATAAGACTCTCTTTGTCTATGTGTGGACTATAGAGAATTGAATAAATCACCAAGTAGAAGAGGCACACACTTCCGAGGATTAGTGACATGTTTGACCAATTAGTAGGCGCTTTGGTTTTCTCATAGTTAGATTTAGCAATGGGATTTCATCAGCTTAGAGTGACAGATGATAGTATTGACAAGACGACTTTCAGAACTCCGGACGGTTTCTTTGGTTAGTCACGCCTTTTGGGCTGACCACTGCATCTGCATACTTCATGTACTTAATGAGTCGGGTGTTTAGGGAGTACCTAAACAAGTTCGTGGATGACATTTTGTTCTTCTCAAGGATCAAAGAAGAACATGCATAACACTTAGAAGAGTTTCTCTGTAACGACCCGGATTTTGAGCGACTTTGGTTATCGACATAAGCTCGATGTCGATAACCAAAACACCGAAAAATCCCGGTAATTAATGAAAGAAATTAGAGGGTGAGGAAAGATAAGATAGAACTAATAGAATAGAAGAAGAAGAAGAAGAACATCATCATCAGAGTAAACACGAATCTCACAGCGGAACGAATAAAATATAACATAACTTTTGAAATACAAACAGTTATATATACAATAGCACTTATCAGAGTACAACACTTACAACAACAGCGGAAATAATAATAGCTATAGAATCCTGAAGCCTCCTGCTCCAAGCTCTCCAATGTATCTGCAAATCCCGACTACTTGACTGCCCGTACAAATTTAGGCACCCAAGAGTTTAGGGAAAACAACAAAGTAAACTCCGGGTCAGTCATGGGACTGGTATGAGTAAAACAGTTTAAACAGGTATATGAACAAGTAAACGATATCTCATAAGACCACGCCGCAGAACGGAACGGGTTTTTTTCCCTTATGAGAATCCAAAATATCTTTATATCAAAAACCTTTTGATATTATAATAATGTCTATGTACAAATAGATATCAACTAGCAGAAACGCTTTCATCTCACGTTCTACATATATTGTTACAATCAAAATCGCAAGCACGTATTGGATAATGGATTTCCAACTATGACAAGGTATGGAACCACCTTCCGATCAGTGTACTCTAGGAACGATACACTGGAGTTCAACAAGAACATCTTGTAACTCAGCCACACATGACCGACCACTCATTTCGCTTGAGTGTATCGAATGTACATCACCAACGGTTGGGATCAACAACCGTTCCCGTATATATATGGGACAGCATTGATAGATTTAAGAAACAAATGAATATTCTCTAGATAGGTGATTATACACCCTACTTCGGTGCGACCGACTTAGCCATGCTGCCAGCCCGATTTCTGTCATTTACCGGTTGATGAGGCTAGAAGCTACGCCTTATCATTACATCAGATTCATTTCGAATGCCACATTGTCATATCCATCGAAAATCACTAATTGGCGTCTACAACAGTACGTTACGTGTTAGCTAAAGAAGTTTCCTTCTCCGCTTCCACTCTTGGTATAGTTGAAGAAATCAATGTACGTGACCTTTCTGGAAATACTCTGTCAGACAATCATCAACACAAGTCATCCTCATTCACTTAGAATGTCACATCGTCATACCCGCCAAATAACAAATTGATTTATCCAAAAGTAACACGAGTATACAGCTTAGAGAAACGAATTCCTCCGCCACCAAACGTGAATACGTTTGAATAGATCAACTTACGCGATCCATTGGATATACTCTGTCAGACCTTCATCCATACAAGTTGTCCTGGGACTGGACAAACCGAAGGCACTATTCAGTATATCCATCTTAGTCACTGTTACCTAAGACTTATACAACAGCCCTTGCATTTTACTCCGTCTTCAATTATCTTTGGCATATATGATTCGCAACGCTTATCCCAATACAGAGTGGTTCTTCGGATAATAATCCAACCGGTTCCTCCATATTAACAACGTTAAAATGGTAAAAACTTCGATAGTCTGTGATTTAACTATCAAAGAAAAACAAGTGTGCAAACAACGATATTATTTCCAAATGGAAATTATATCGATCAATCATCAACATATATATATATATTCACATTGCCTTATTTTCTATGTTTAGAAAATATATGTTATTAACACTGGAAAACGTTTTCCATTTGCTTATTTACAAATCACTACTCTTCCCCAACTATCAGTCCCTGACTGTGAACTAGTATGAGAACAATTCCCTAAGTATAAATCCCGAAGGCCGAAACCAACATCAGATAGACACTTAGAAAACCATTCAATTTACTAATCTCTAGTCAGTTCTAATTTTTACTTAACTCTATTTGATTAACTCTGATTGATTAACTCTAACTGGTTAATTCTAACCGATCAACTCTAACTGGTTTTACTTGGTTTGACTAACTCAATTTATTAACTCGACTGACTAATTCAACTCGATTAACCTAACTTGATTTACTTATCTTGATTAACTGAACTAATCACTTTGCTTAACTCGACTAATTCACTTTGGTTAACTTAACCAATTCACTTAGTTTAACCTAACTATTCACTTAACTCCTGTCGAATAAACTATATTCGATAACTCCTCTAACTCTATTCAAATAAACTATATTCGATTAACTCCTTTACTCTATTCGAATAAACTATATTCGAAAAACTCCTTTTCTCTATTCGAATAAACAATATTCGATTAACTCCTTTTCTCTATTCGAATAAACAATATTCGATTAACTCCTTTGATTTAACTCTAATCGATTAACTCCATCGAATAAACTATATTCGATAACTCCTTCGATTTAACTAATATTCTATAACTCACTTCGATTAACTAATAATCGATAACTCCTTCGAATAAACTATATTCGATAATCTCTTCTCGAATAACATGTTCGATAACTCCTTTCGATGAAACTAACATCGATTAACTCCTTTCGATGACTAACATCGATTAACTCCTTTCGATGAAACTAACATCGATTAATTCCTTTCGATGACTAACATCGATTAACTCCTTTCGACGACTAACATCGATTTACTCCTTTCGATGAAACTAACATCGTTTAATTCCTTTCGATGACTAACATCGATTAACTCCTTTCGATGAAACTAACATCGATTAATTCCTTTCGATGACTAACATCGATTAACTCCTTTCGACGACTAACATCGATTTACTCCTTTCGATGAAACTAACATCGATTAATTCCTTTCGATGACTAACATCGATTAACTCCTTTCGATGAAACTAACATCGATTAATTCCTTTCAATGAAACTAACATCGATTAATTCCTTTCGATGACTAACATCGATTAACTCCTTTCGATGAAACTAACATCGATTAATTCCATTCGATGAAACTAACATCGATTAATTCCTTTCGATGACTAACATCGATTAACTCCTTTCGATGACTAACATCGATTAACTCCTTTCGATGACTAACATCGATTAATTTCTCTTGACGAACTTGACTCGATTAACTCGACTAACTTAACTCGACTTACTTGGTTCGACCAATTCGATTCGAATAACCAGACTCGACTAACTTGGTTCGACCACTCGATTCGATTAACCCGGCTCGACTAACTTGGTTTAACAAACTCGATTAACTTGACTGGATTAACTCGACTTGAATTAACTTAACTCGATAACTCATTTTGATTAAACTTAACTCGATAACTCAATTTGATTAAACTTAACTTGATAACTCATATTGATAATCTTACTTCTAACTCACTTCGACTCATTTGGATTAATCCATTTCATTAACTCATTTTGGCTAACTCGCTTAGTCTAACTCGCTTTGGTTAACTTACTTTGGTTAACTCACTTTGGTTAACTCGACCTTGGTTCACTTGGTTTAACTCGACATACTTAACCCAACTGGTTTACTCTAATGGTTTTCACTTATTTGAATAATTCCTATTTGATAACGTTTATTCATTTATAAAGATTTACTTTTTAGTAACAGTTCTTCACTTTATAAATGTTCTCTTTTTCAATTTGCCTATATTTATTTCATATAAATATTTCCTTTATAACTTTATTTATTTCCTACATAAATATTTCTTTTTAATTCTTTATTTATTTCCTACATAAATATTTCCTTTTATATTTGGTTTCCACAAATATTTCCCTTATATTTGGTTTTCACAAATATTCCTTTTATATATTCTAACTCCTTAAATTTCCGGGAAAATTCGCCATAACCTCCTTTGTATCGGGAGCATCGGGAAAATCCCCAAACCCGCCACACAGGCCTTTCCATTCAAAAAGAAAATGGTTTGAAATTATTTCCTTTTTGAATATCTCCTATTTATAAATATTCAAATTTATAAACATTTCTTATTTATAAATATTCCACTTTATAAATATCTCTTATTTATAAATATCCCATTTTATAAATATTCTATTTTCAATATCACTTTGAAAATCCCCTTATCAACATTCGGTATGTTATGGTATTCAATCACATCAAATCACGATGTTCAATATCGTCCAAGCACATATAATCGCCCACAGATTTTATATCACATCATATAACAATATATGAAAAAACCAATAAAATAACTGTTGAGGAATCCAGTCGGATTCCTCCAACCTGTCTCCCTGCATCCACAGATGTTACACAATATGATTATCATCACTTTAATTTCAATATAAATTATTCTGATAGCAGAATCAATATATAAATATTTAACGGTTTATATATATATGTATATAATTACATATATATATATATATATATATAATTTTCACTAACTAACTAGCAGTTCAATCAATCAACCAACACACAGCAATCAACAGATGATTAACAGTTCTAAAAATACATTATAAAAATATAACTGTTCAGAGTTGGTGAGTTTTACTCACATTGGACTGTTATCATTAAAAACGATAACTTCGATTGATTCTGACGGATGTTTGGTTCTGCCTTAAATTCCAATGAAATTCCCAATTTCTCCAAACTTCACTGGCTCATAGTGTTCTTCGATGCGGTTCCAACATGACAAGTTTTCGTCAGATTCTGTTTACGCATGTACGACTTATGAATTATACAAGTTTTGAACTAATTTAAATTAACTTTAGAACTTAATATCTTTATTTACAATGGCCTCACCCACCGATTTTTCAGCCCATCCAAACAACGAAGGCCTATCCAAACAAATGAGGAGCGGAATCCAGGCCCGCAACACCTCTTCCCAGACCTCTAATCCCCGTCCATCAGTATCATGCCATTTCCCAAACTGAAACCGCAACTATACCAACTCCTCCTCCATCGAACTATTCTTCCCTAACTAAAATCTGTAACTTGCTTCTCCAGAAAAATGCGACATCCCCTTCTTCCCACTTCCATCAACTCGCTGGCTCCAGTATCCTCTAAACATAGCCGCAATTCAAGCCTCCCACCTCCTCCATCCTTTCACAACCTTCTACAGCTCTTTTAGAAAACTCAAACAAAAAACTAGACTGATAAAACAGCCTCACCCAAATCATACTCGCTCAAACTTTTGTCCTTTCATCATCACACAACAGAATTCAATGACTCCCTCCATCTCCTTTTCCCTTGAGCCTCAAAACCAAAAACACTAGCATCATCTCCTTCAACATGACCCGGCACTGCTTCGCCCAGGTAGGAATGACGAGCACATCCTCACATCATTGTTCATGAACCCACGAACTGGAATATCACCCAAAAATTCATCTCGTTTTATTTCCTTTCAAACCATACCAAAATCAAACGCCTCGAAATCGAACACCCAATTGCATCGTTCGCTCCTTGTTCGAACCCTTTCCCTTCATCACGTCGGTAGCCCAGTATCGCACTGCTACAGGGAAAATATCGAACTCTATCATCACAGATTTTCCCAATTCTTTGATGCAAGATGTAAACCGAACTCATAAACTCGAAAACACCATCCATTTTCCCCTTCGATGCTTCAATTTCTGACCAACGAAAACCCTAGATGAACGCTGGAGGAAGACAGCGACCTCAAGTGAAATCGAACTCAACGTTTTGGGTATAGAAATGAAGCTCTGGTCTTGCTAAATCCGAATATCTCTCTCTCTTGATTTATAGAACTTTATTTGAATTTCCATGAATTTTAAAACCTCACGTTGAAGAAGAATAGAAAGAAGTGGCGGCTGGGAAGTGTTTTGATCGTGGAGATAATGACTTAGGTTAGAAAGGTGTAGAGAAGGGTATTTATAGAAGAAAGAAAATATCTAGATATTTTATAGAAAGAATATTCTCGGCATATTCTCTTTTATATACTCGTTTTGCTTTCTAAAAATTCTCGTGATTACATACGATACCTAAAAATCACTAAACTGGACATACTGCTAGAGTTTGACATTACGGTCTCAAAGAAACTGGTTTCGTCGAATTCCAACTTCGTATGCTCACACAGCATATTTTTAACTGTCAAAATACTAACTGTTTTTCACTCTAAAAATCCGTGCGGCCGCATAGTGACTCTAAAAATCACGGAACTGGAAATCTAGCAATAATTTGATATTGCGGATCCAACAAAATTGGTTTCGTCGAATTCTGAGGTCATATGAAAAACTGGCTATTTTTAAAGCTCTGGATGACCCATTTAAATATATAAATATATTTAAATATAATTAAATTAAATATTTATAAATAAATATTATCGTATATATTCACAGTGGAATTCCATACAGCTCCAATATATTTCTAACTGAATTTACAGCTTGATATTTAAATCCTGATTAAATCGATATTCGATTTATAATGAAATTCCTTTTTAAAATATAAATAATTCCTTTATAAATTATAAAGGAATTCCACAGCGACTTTTCTGAAATTTGATTTGGATGTACATCAAAATCTACATGACGAAATCCCGATTTTTCTCTTCCACTAGAAAGATATACTCCACCAGCTCCACATGTTTCTTGTTTCACAGAAATCCGGCTTAAAACGAATCCTGTACATTCAGTTGAAGTTCAAATCGCCAAATCGCGAACTGCAGCGCTATTTCAAGCTCGATTTTAATTAAAATAAAATTATACGTTCAAACTGACGTCGATTGAATATATTCGTCAATATAATTCAACTCTAAGCTGAATTAAATCTAAGGGACGACCCCGTTCACAGAATATTGTGATTTCCAATATTTTTGATTATTTCTGAATTAAATATATTATTTAATTTAATTAAATATTCCATATTATTTAATTAAACCTCTATTTAATTCACTACATCACGATATATATAATTAAATAAATTAATTATAATACCCCTAACAATGCGGGTCATTACATTCTTCCCCACTTAAAATAATTTCGTCCTCGAAATTGCTAAGTTAGAGGACGACCCTATTTATTGGAATTCCTAAGATTTGTTTACCCCTTATTTCTGATTTCAACTGAACCAATTATTATCGACTAAAATGTTTATTCATTCCGACTAACTAAAATTTTCAAATATTCTGAAAATTTTCTAACACTTTAAATTTTCGGAAAATTTCGCCAGCATCTCCTTTGTACCAGCATATATGTCAAATCACAACTCGCCTCTCTAGGCCTTCTTCAACCAAAAAGAAAATCAAATAGCCAAGCGGCTTGTCAATTCGGCTCATAAATTCCAAACTCATATAAAATATAAACTTGTACCTTTTTGTTGGGCATATCATTATATCCCTACCATCTGTTATCAACTCGGCATATACAAATGCCGTCCCAATCAACTCCAACCAAATTATTCTTATCACAATCATTCGCTTATTCAAGCCGAATTCAATTTCAAATTCGAGTTTCAAATTCCAAACTCTCAACTTATCATTTCAAATCCAAATCCAGATTATTCTCTAATCACTTCCAGTTTTTCTTAACCTATCATCTCAAGTTAAATTCTGGTTTATTATTTACTTTTACCATCCCATTCGAATTACTTCACAAGTTAAATTTTAATTTCTAGAACTTAAATTCCTGGGTAAATTTCAAATAAATTTGAAATCATACTGCCAATTCAAAACCTTTGAATTTTCTAAACAACTTGTTTCCGCAAAACAATTCAAATTAAAATCTTTGGTAGTAATCCACCACTTAGAAACTCGAAAATCACACCGATGATACTGCGCAGTCATCATCAGAATTATTTTCTAGCGACCCAAGCGATTTCAATACTATATCATTTTCAAAACCATTACTAAATACTTCCATTTTGAAAACATTTCAAAATCTCCCGGGAACTTAAAATTTCCTTATTTTAATTCCAAATCTGATTTAAATTCATATTTAATTCATCTTATTTCATATATTTTACTTATATAAATTCTGATTGGTTATATATAACCATTTCACATGTTATAATCTTATCTGATTAAAATTACTACCAACACATCCTATATATGATAATATATCACATATCCATACTATGTCGGTCCATCGTATTCAAGTGTTTATTTACTCCTACTGATACAGTGGATCAAACTGATCGACCAGAACTCATAAACAACTCAGCCAATGAATCTCCACAATATAAAACCATTTTTATATCAAATACAAATACGCACTCATATATATACACTCAAACTTGATCTAGGGTATTACTAACCCTATCTCTACCGAGTCACGCCACAGAGCCAAGGTAAACTTAACTTAAGCTCTGATACCAACTGTAACGACCCGGATTTTGAGCGACTTTGGTTATCGACATAAGCTCGATGTCGATAACCAAAACACCGAAAAATCCCGGTAATTAATGAAAGAAATTAGAGCGTGAGGAAAGATAAGATAGAACTAATAGAATAGAAGAAGAACATCTTCATCAGAGTAAACACGAATCTCACAGCGGAACGAATAAAATATAACATAACTTTTGAAATACAAACAGTTATATATACAATAGCACTTATCAGAGTACAGCACTTACAACAACAGCGGAAATAATAATAGCTATAGAATCCTGAAGCCTCCTGCTCCAAGCTCTCCAATGTATCTGCAAATCCCGACTACTTGACTGCCCGTACAAATTTAGGCACCCAAGAGTTTAGGGAAAACAACAAAGTAAACTCCGGGTCAGTCATGTGACTAGTATGAGTAAAACAGTTTAAACAAGTATATGAACAAGTAAACGATATCTCATAAGACCACGCCGCAGAACGGAACGGGTTTTTTTCCCTTATGAGAATCCAAAATATCTTTATATCAAAAACCTTTTGATATTATAATAATGTCTATGTACAAATAGATATCAACTAGCAGAAACGCTTTCATCTCACGTTCTACATATATAGTATACAATCAAAATCGCAAGCACGTATTGGATAATGGATTTCCAACTATGACATGGTATGGAACCACTTTCCGATCAGTGTACTCTAGGAACGATACACTGGAGTTCAACAAGAACATCTTGTAACTCAGCCACACATGACCGACCACTCATTTCGCTTGAGTGTATCGAATGTACATCACCAACGGTTGGGATCAGCAACCGTTCCCATATATATGGGACAACATTGATAGATTTAAGAAACAAATGAATATTCTCTAGATAGGTGATTATACACCCTACTTCGGTGCGACCGAGTTAGCCATGCTGCCTGCCCGATTTCTGTCATTTACCGGTTGATGAGGCTAGAAGCTACGCCTTATCATTACATCAGATTCATTTCGAATGCCACATTGTCATATCCATCGAAAATCACTAATTGGCATCTACAACAGTACGTTACGTGTTAGCTAAAGAAGTTTCCTTCTCCGCTTCCACTCTTGGTATAGTTGAAGAAATCAATGTACGTGACCTTTCTGGAAATACTGTGTCAGACATTCATCAACACAAGTCATCCTCATTCACTTAGAATGTCACATCGTCATACCCGCCAAATCACAAATTGATTTATCCAAAAGTAACACGGGTATACTTCTTAGAGAAATGAATTCCTCCGCCACCAAACGTGAATACGTTTGAACAGATCAACTTACGCGATCCGTTGGATATACTCTGTCAGACCTTCGTCCATACAAGTTGTCCTGGGACTGGACAAACCGAAGGCACTATTCAGTATATCCATCTTAGTCACTGTTATCTAAGACTTATACAACAGCCCTTGCATTTTACTCCGTCTTCAAGTATCTTTGGCATATATGATTCGCAACGCTTATGCCAATACAGAGTGGTTCTTCGGATAATAATCCAACCGGTCTCTCCATATTAACAACGTTAAAATGGTAAAAACTTCGATAGTCTATGATTTAACTATCAAAGAAAAACAAGTGTGCAAACAACGATATTATTTCCAGATGGAAATTATATCGATCAATCATCAACATATATATATATATATTCACATTGCCTTATTTTCTATGTTCAGAAAATATATGTTATTAACACTGGAAAACGTTTTCCATTTGCTTATTTACAAATCACTACTCTTCCCCAACTATCAGTCCCTGACTGTGAACTAGTATGAGAACAATTCCCTAAGTAAAAATCCCGAAGGCCGAAACCAACATCAGATAGACACTTAGAAAACCATTCAATTTACTAATCTCTAGTCAGTTCTAATTTTACTAAACTCTATTTGATTAACTCTGATTGATTAACTCTAACTGGTTATTTCTAACTGATCAACTCTAAATGGTTTTACTTGGTTTGACTAACTCAATTTATTAACTCGACTGACTAATTCAACTCGATTAACCTAACTTGATTTACTTATCTTGATTAACTGAACTAATCACTTTTCTTAACTCGACTAATTCACTTTGGTTAACTTAACCAATTCACTTAACTAATTCACTTAGTTTAACCTAACTATTCACTTAACTCCTATCGAATAAACTATATTCGATAACTCCTCTAACTCTATTCGAATAAACTATATTCGATTAACTCCTTTACTCTATTCGAATAAACTATATTCGATTAACTCCTTTTCTCTATTCGAATAAACTATATTCGATTAACTCCTTTTCTCTATTCGAATAAACAATATTCGATTAACTCCTTTGATTTAACTCTAATCGATTAACTCCATCGAATAAACTATATCCAATAACTCCTTCGATTTAACTAATATTCTATAACTCACTTCGATTAACTAATAATCGATAACTCCTTTGAATAAACTATATTCGATAATCTCCTCTCGAATAACAAGTTTGATAACTCCTTTCGATGAAACTAACATCGATTAACTCCTTTTGATGTATAACATCGATTAACTCCTTTCGATGAAACTAACATCGATTAATTCCTTTCGATGACTAACATAGATTAACTCCTTTCGATGACTAACATCGATTTACTCCTTTCGATGAAACTAACATCGATTAATTCCTTTCGATGACTAACATCGATTAACTCCTTTCGATGAAACTAACATCGATTAATTCCTTTCGATGACTAACATCAATTAACTCCTTTCGATGACTAACATCGATTTACTCCTTTCGATGAAACTAACATCGATTAATTCCTTTCGATGACTAACATCGATTAACTCCTTTCGATGAAACTAACATCGATTAATTCCTTTCGATGAAACTAAAATCGATTAATTCCTTTCGATGACTAACATCGATTAACTCCTTTCGATGAAACTAACATCGATTAATTCCCTTCCATGAAACTAACATCGATTAATTCCTTTCGATGACTAACATCGATTAACTCCTTTCGATGAAACTAACATCGACTAATTCCTTTCGATGAAACTAACATCGATTAATTCCTTTTGATGACTAACATCGATTAACTCCTTTCGATGACTAACATTGATTAACTCCTTTCGATGACTAACATCGATTAACTCATTTCGATGACTAACATCGATTAATTTCTCTCGACGAACTTGACTCGATTAACTCGACTAACTTAACTCGACTTACTTGGTTCGACCAATTCGATTCGATTAACTAGACTCGACTAACTTGGTTCGACCCACTCGATTCGATTAACCCGGCTCGACTAACTTGGTTTAATAAACTCGATTAACTTGACTGGATTAACTCGACTTGAATTAACTTAACTCGATAACTCAATTTGATTAAACTTAACTTGATAACTCAATTTGATTAAACTTAACTTGATAACTCAAATTGATAATCTTACTTCTAACTCACTTCGACTCATTTGGATTAATCCATTTCATTAACTCATTTTGGCTAACTCGCTTAGTCTAACTCGCTTTGGTTAACTTACTTTGGTTAACTCACTTTGGTTAACTCGACCTTGGTTCACTTGGTTTAACTCGACTTACTTAACCCAACTGGTTTACTCTAATGGTTTTCACTTATTTGAATAATTCCTATTTGATAACGTTTATTCATTTATAAAGATTTACTTTTTAGTAACGGTTCTTCACTTTATAAATGTTCTCTTTTTCAATTTGCTTATATTTATTTCATATAAATATTTCCTTTATAACTTTATTTATTTCCTACATAAATATTTCTTTTTAATTCTTTATTTATTTCCTACATAAATATTTCCTTTTATATTTGGTTTCCAAAAATATTTCCCTTATATTTGGTTTTCACAAATATTCCTTTTATATATTCTAACTCCTTAAATTTCCGGGAAAATTCGCCATAACCTCCTTTGTATCGGGAGCATCGGGAAAATCCCCATACCCGCCACACAGGCCTTTCCATTCAAAAAGAAAATGGTTTGAAATTATTTCCTTTTTGAATATCTCCTATTTATAAATATTCAAATTTATGAACATTTCTTATTTATAAATATTCCACTTTATAAATATCTCTTACTTATAAATTTCCCATTTTATAAATATTCTATTTTCAATATCACTTTGAAAATCCCCTTATCAACATTCGGTATGTTATGGTATTCAATCATATCAAATCACGATGTTCAATATCGTCCAAGCACATATAATCGCCCATAGATTTTATATCACATCATATAACAATATATGAAAAAACCAATAAAATAACTGTTGAGGAATCCAGTCGGATTCCTCCAACCTGTCTCCTTGCATCCACAGATGTTACACAATATGATTATCATCACTTTAAGTTCAATATAAATTATTCTGATAGCAGAATCAATATATAAATATTTAACGGTTTATATATATATATATATATATGTATATAATTACATATATATATATATATATATAAAATTTTCACTAACTGACTAGCAGTTCAATCAATCAACCAACACACAGCAATCAACAGATGATTAACAGTTCTAAAAATACATTATAAAAATATAACTGTTCAGAGTTGGTGAGTTTTACTCACATTGGACTGTTATCATTAAAAACGATAATGTCAGTTGATTCTGACGGATGTTTGGTTCTGCCTTAAATTCCAATGAAAATCCCAATTTCTCCAAACTTCACTGGCTCATAGTGTTCTTCGATGCGGTTCCAACATGACAAGTTTTCGTCAGATTCTGTTTATGTATGTACGACTTATGAATTATACAAGTTTTGAACTAATTTAAATTAACTTTAGAACTTAATATCTTTATTTACAAAGGCCTCACCCACCGATTATTCAGCCCATCCAAACAACGAAGGCCCATCCAAACAAATGAGGAGCGGAATCCAGGCCCGCAACACCTCTTCCCAGACCTCTAATCCCCGTCCATCAGTATCATGCCATTTCCCAAACTGAAACCGCAACTATACCAACTCCTCCTCCATCGAACTATTCTTCCCTAACTAAAATCCGTAACTTGCTTCTCCAGAAAAATGCGACATCCCCTTCTTCCTACTTCCATCAACTCGCTGGCTCCAGTATCCTCTAAACATAGCCGCAATTCAAGCCTCCCACCTCCTCCATCCTTTCACAACCTTCTACAGCTCTTTTAGAAAACTCAAACAAAAAACTAGATTGATAAAACAGCCTCACCCAAATCATACTCGCTCAAACTTCTGTCCTTTCATCATCACACATCAGAATTCAATGACTCCCTCCATCTCCTTTTCCCTTGAGCCTCAAAACCGAAAACACTAGCATCATCTCCTTCAACATGACCCGGCACTGCTTCGCCCAGGTAGGAATGACGAGCACATCCTCACATCATTGTTCATGAACCCACGAACTGGAATATCACCCAAAAATTCATCTCGTTTTATTTCCTTTCAAACCATACCAAAATCAAACGCCTCGAAATCGAACACCCAATTGCATCGTTCTCTCCTTGTTCGAACCCTTTCCCCTCATCACGTCGGTAGCCCAATATCGCACTGCTATAGGGAAAATATCGAACTCTATCATCACAGATTTTCCCAATTCTTTGATGCAAGATGTAAACTGAACTCATAAACTCGAAAACACCATCCATTTTCCCCTTCGATGCTTCAATTTCTGACCAACCAAAACCCTAGATGAACGCTGGAGGAAGACAGCGACCTCAAGTGAAATCGAACTCAACGTTTTGGGTATAGAAATGAAGCTCTAGTCTTGCTAAATCCGAATATATCTCTCTCTTGATTTATAGAACTTTATTTGAATTTCCATGAATTTTAAAACCTCACGTTGAAGAAGAATAGAAAGAAGTGGCGGCTGGGAAGTGTTTTGACCGTGGTAATAATGACTTAGGTTAGAAAGGTGTAGAGAAGGGTATTTATAGAAGAAAGAAAATATCTAGATATTTTATAAAAAGAATATTCTCGGCATATTCTCTTTTATATACTCGTTTTGCTTTCTAAAAATTCTCGTGATTACATACGGTACCTAAAAATCACCAAACTGGACATACTGCTAGAGTTTGACATTACGGTCTCAACGAAACTGGTTTCGTCGAATTCCGACTTCGTATGCTCACATAGCGTATTATTAACTGTCAAAATACTAACTGTTTTTCACTCGAAAAATTCGTGCGGCCACATAGTGACTCTAAAAATCACGGAACTGGAAATCTAGCAATAATTTGATATTGCGGACCCAACAAAATTGGTTTCGTCGAATTCTGAGGTCGTATGAAAAACTGGCTATTTTTAAAGCTCTGGATGACCCATTTAAATATATAAATATATTTAAATATAATTAAATTAAATATTTATAAATAAATATTATCGTATATATTCACAGTGGAATTCCATACAACTCCAATATATTTCTAACTGAATTTACAGCTTGATATTTAAATCCTGATTAAATCGATATTCGATTTATAATGAAATTCCTTTTTAAAATATAAATAATTCCTTTATAAATTATAAAGGAACTCCACAGCGACTTTTCTGAAATTTGATTTGGATGTACATCAAAATCTACACGAAGAAATCCCGATTTTTCTCTTCCACTAGAAAGATATACTCCACCAGCTCCACACGTTTCTTGTTTCACAGAAATCCGGCTTAAAACGAATCATGTACATTCAGTTGAAGTTCAAATCGCCAAATCACAAATTGCAGCGCTATTTCAAGCTCGATTTTAATTATAATATAATTATACGTTCAAACTGACGTCGATTGAATATATTCGTCAAAATAATTCAACTCTAAGCTGAATTAAATCTAAGGGACGACCCCGTTCACAGAATATTGTGATTTCAAATATTTTTTATTATTTCCGAATTAAATATATTATTTAATTTATTTAAATATTCCATATTATTTAATTAAACCTCTATTTAATTCACTACATCACGATATATATAATTAAATAAATTAATTATAATACCCCTAACAATGCGGGTCATTACATTCTCAGTACACTAAATCACATCAACTTAAAGCTAAAATTTCTAAGTGTCATTTCTGGTGGAAGGAAGTAAGGTTCCTAGGGCGTGTAGTCTCCAAGGATGGGTTAGTGGTAGACCCCGCGAAAATAGTCGCAGTTCAAGACTGGAAGGCCCCTAAGAATGCGACGGAGGTAAGAAGTTTCCTTGGATTGGCCGGTTATTATAGGAAGTTTTTTAAATACTTTGCGCGGATCTTAGCTCCGCTCACCCGTCTTACAAAGAAGTACTTGGATTTTGCTTGGAGCATTGATTGTGAGGATGCGTTTCAGAGATTGAAGAGGGCACTGACAACAGCTCCTATCCTGAGACTTCCCAATGGTAGCATGGTGTTTACAGTCTACACGGATGCTTGTGGCACATGACTAGGCATTGTGTTGATGCAAGAGGGTAAGGTAGTCTTCTGTAGAGGTAGGCAACTAAGATTTCATGAGAAGAACTAACCCACCATGACTTGGAGTTGAATGTTATAGTGTTTGCACTTAAGTCTTGGTGACACTATCTACTTGGAGAGAGATTTGAGCTATATACGGATTATAAGTCGCTTAAATATTTGTTCTTACAGAAAGAACTCAACTTGAGGCAACAATGGTGGATGGAGTTCCTAGCATCCTACGATTTTGAGATAGCTTATACCCCAGGCAAGGGTAATGTAGTGGCGAACGCGTTGAGTAGCCAGAGGATGACCTTGAGTTCTCCATTTGTAGAGATGCAAAGCTTGGAGTTCATTTCGAATTTTAATTTTTATCCATCTACTTATTTCACATTTGGATTATTAGCATCATTAGAGGTGCGACCAACTCTTATGGAGCGTATTGGATCTATGCAGTAAGAGGACCAACAGTTGGCAGACTTCTTGGATAGACTCGGTAAAGGAGAAGCTTCTAGTCACCTAACTAGATGTACTATGAATGAGAAAGGGTGGCTAAGATGAAATGGAAGGTTGTGTGTCCCTAGAGATGTGGAATTTCTAAGAGCAGAGCTTGAGGAAGCTCATCACCCTTGGATGACTATCCATCCATGCGATGACAAGATGTACTGAGTCATGAAGTCTGTTTTCCATTGGACTGGCATGAAGAAATATGTAGCAGAATTTGTTGCCCGTTGTTTGACTTGCAAACAAGTCAAAGCTAAACAAAAGACGCCCGACGAATTACTTCATCCCCTGGATATCCCATGATGGAAATGGAAGAGCGTCTCTATGGATTTCATTGATGGACTATCGCGATCAAGGAAGGGAAACACGAGCAATTGGGTGATAGTGGACAGACTTACTAAGAGCACTCATTTCATTCCAGTCAAGAGCATGAGGACAGCGACTTAGTAAGCTTAAGTATACATTAAAGAGACCATCCGACTACATGGGGTTCCTTCAAGCATAGTAAGTGACCGAAACCCCATATTTACTAGCGAATTTTGGAAGAGCTTGCAAGCGACACTAGGTACACAGTTAAGGGTTAACACAGCTTATCACCCTCAAACTAATGGACAAACTGATAGGGTTAAAAGAGTTCTCGAGGATCTACTAAGACCGTGTATCCTAGACTTCGGAGGGACTTGGAGGAGCATCTCCCATTGGTTGAGTTTGCTTACAAAATAGTTACCAATCAAACGTAGGGATGGCGCCCTTTAATATGCACGTAAGTGTGCATATTTATCCGCTTATTTATCTTGTTTCTCTATTTAAAATAATTGATACCTGTGTATTTATAGTTGTGTTTTCAGATTATTGACGTTAAATGGATAGATGCACTTAATTGTTGAAAAGCTCGAAGAATTGGTGCAAAAAGAGTGTTGATTTTTAGAGCTAGATTAAAGCTTAAAGACATGAAGAAATGTTGATGCTCAACCACTTTCTGCCGCATATTTTAAAAGATTCAATTCTTTTTCATAAAGATCGCTTGTGTCAGATGTTATGGAGTTCTTATTCATGCTCAAAACAGTTAGAGTTGATGCCATTTGATGCCTGTAAGCTATGACATTTGCTGTCCATTCACTGCGTTCACATTGGTCTAGTTATTATTTAGGAAAAGGCTTTTGTCCCACATTTTGTAATTTGCCACATTATCTTGGTCATGGAAGCTATAAATACAATGTATCTCCTTCATTTGTAATGACATTGGGTTTTATTCTGTAAATCTTCTTTTGGAATAAAAGTCTTCCCTATTTCTCTTTGTCCAGCTAATCCCCTTTAATTAGGGGGTGATGACGCTTAGATTAGATTCAATATGAATCACATAACCAAAAAGGATTATGACTTTATTTATATAGATCTAGATCTGAACCAAGGGTTAGATCTGAACCTTCATACTCTGTGTCGTTTAAGAGCTATGCTCCTTCATAGGGTATATTCGAGTTCGATCTAACGCTTATCAGATTTAGATCTTACTTTTAGGGTTTTAGAAATAAAGTAGTGAATCTTCCCTGATAGCCTATGGTTGTTTAAGAGCTTATCTCCTGCATAGGCTATACTTGTCGTTATTCACCTATTTGTTTCTAAAAACCTAATTATCGTTGATTCATGTTTGCGACAGAAACATGAATTAGATATGTATTAATCTATTTGGTTATTAATTCATATTAATCTAGTTTATGTCATTGCTCTCTAATTGCTTTCATTTATTTTTAAAATTCTCTTTCTGTTTATTTTCTGTTATTTTCAAACAATCAAAATTTTGGAATAACTTGATTGGATTTATCAGTAAAATAATTTTTGGTCCCGGAGTTCGACACCCATTACAACAACCCTTGTTGTTTAGGAAAACTGAACGAGTTTAACAGTTGTTTATGTCTATTTAATTTTTTTGCAAACAAATTTTGGCGCCATTGCTGGGGTCCAAAATAATTTTTATTAGTAAATCCTTTGGGTTATATTTTTTATTTTCTTACTTTTCCATAAAAAACACAAAAATATTTGTATTTTATTCTTTTTGTTTTCTTTCATATATAGAAGAAAAGTCTTGTTTGGTGAATTGGTATTATTTATTGGTGCTATAATCTTAAAGCAAAAGAAAAAACCTGCCAATTTTTCTTTCAATTTCTTGCCATTTTTCTTGATTTCTTTCCGCTTTTCAATATCTTCTCCAATTTCTGCAATCTCTCTTTCCAAACATTTTTACAATTGCTTTCCTTTTTTAAAAAAAATTAAAAAATAAGTAAAAAGTATCTCCTTCCAAATTTTCTTTACAATTTGTTTCCTTTCTTTTCAAATTTCTTTCCGTTTCCATATTTCTTCTTTTACAATAAAAAAATAGAATCCTCTTCTATAAATTTTTCTCTCTGCCTCCCATTCTTCAGCAAGTCGCAAACCACCCTCAACAATCCATCATCAAAAACATCTACAAACTCAGTTCTGACTTCACACACATCCCTGTCCACACTGTCACGTAACATCAATTGCCTGTAAATCACCTTGCTCAAATTACCAGATCACATACAATCGTACATCCCCATCTTCACGTTCACATACAATCAACCTGCATCACCCTCAACATCTCCCTGATCATCTTCACGTTCCCTCCTGAGATCAAGCAACATCACAGCTTCATTCCCCCCTCACTCCATCCACGCACAAACTAGAAGACTTGCGTGGAATTTCTCCATCCCACAAACCATTCAAACGAAATCTGAACCACATCTCCATCAACCTATTTTCAGATCAACATAAGCCAGAACCCCAAACTCAAATTCACGATCAACCTGAAATCCGTATCACAACTTCACCTCCTCCGGTACAGCACTTCATCATCACCGCTGCTCTTCTACCCAACAAACCATCCCAAGCATCAACTAACTCTACTTTGTTGCACTCCTACAAACAACCTTGCATACCCAAATACCAACTTCAGAAGATCAACCAAACTCCTCAATCCACAAAACCATCACCCGAAACCTGATTGTAGTGCCATGGACAATAACCACAATTCACTATCCATAACTCCAAACAGAAGCCACCACTTCAAGTTTATGCCATCCTTCACCTTCTGATCTTACTCCTGCACGAAACTAAAACTAATAGACCGCAAGTTTTGTAACTGATTTTTTGGACGAAAAACTCTCTTATTCTAGTACATATGCGCTTGCCCCATATACAACCAAAATTGCAATTCTTTTCAAAATTTAAATGATTTTGGTCACAATTCAAATCAGAATGAATTTCAAGCTGAAAATTTTTCGATTGAGGAGAATTTATCTAAGGTGAGTCGACTGTTAGCCCATATAACTAAGCAAAGTGCTGAAAATCAAAACAATTTCAACACAGTTTTCAACGATCAAAACCAAAATAATTTTCGTAATTCAAGTGGAGATATAAGTTTGGTTATCGAATATGAAAAATGTGTTGTGAACAAGCTAAATTTTTGGCGATGTTGGTTATGGAAAATAAATAAGGGATGACTTCTAAGAGATGAGGTGGATGAATTTTTAAGGTCAACCAATGAGGAACACATAAGAACGACGAATCTAAAAACCAACATTTTGAAGTCTAATGTGTCTACCAAATTTCTTGGAGAAATCATGAGTTAAATTGATCAATTAATGCATGAGATTTGGATTTTTCGCGAGGAAATAAAGGAATGGGCGCGAACTTTAGATGAAAAATAAGATTCTGAAAATAAAAATATCGAAAACATGCGTCTCATTCAACAACTAGCTCGATACGCTATTGAACTTTGGCAAAATTTACAAAATCAACTACTAGAAGGAATTGACGACGTTGATGAATTTGAGGATTTCATGAAACTTGAATTGACTTACTTTGAAGAACTAGCTCAAAAAATAATAGATAGCAAACTGAATTGCATCGAAATTGCTGGGATAGTTTATCAAATTTCTCTTCTTCAAACTGAAGTTACGAACTTATACAACAACTATAAATTCCTATCTAGTGACAAAAAAGTTTCTAACAATGCTTCTTTTGAAAAAATAATCAGCCCGTAACTTCGTCACAATATTACATAATGATTATTGATGATTCTGACGATATAACTATTGATGAAAATGAAAGTTCTGAAAAATCTCTTGTGCAACACACTGATTTTAGTGAAACTCAAATTCAAACTCAAACTGATGTTTCTGCTAAAAATTCAACTCTTACTGAAATCGAAAATTTTCAACTAACAAATTTTGAAATTGATGAAAATTTTAATGAAGTTGTTGAAATCTCTATAATTGATTTGAATTTAAATTCTCTTGAAAATGAAGACATCAATCTTCAATTTGATCTTCCTCTCTCAGATTCTGAAAATTTTGAAACTTTAGCAACTTTAGATCGTCAACCTGAAATAAATGATGAAGTTGGTAATAACTCTTTAGGTGAGGACGACTTTGATGAGAGAAAACTTGTTGAACTGATTGACGATAATGTTGTTGGGTCTGAAACCGAAAATGAATCATTTGAAAACTTTGAAATTCTTGAGGTTGAAAGCAACGAAACTGCTGAAGGTGATCTGAAACACAATGAATATTTTTCTAAAAATGTTGAAACCCCTTGCGACTTGATTGTTTTAACTGAACCTCACTTTGATCACTTGTTTTTCAATGAAAAATTTCTGCAATATATGAACTCTTTTTGGAATAACACTATTTTTGAGAAAACATGATTTCAAAATTTACTGAAAATTCATTTGTTTGGTTTTAACTTTAGGTTTATGAATGAACCTTTAGTCAACAACATTTCAAATATCAAAGCGAAACTGAACAATATTTCTCAAAGCAAGTGTGGGGGTGAGAATGATGCGCATGTCTCTCAATTTATACATCATCTAAACAAATCAAACTTTATTTTCAAAACTTTTGCTGAACCCTGACTCGATGACCTCTCTTTAGTAGCTACAGGAATTCAATTCGATTTTAGGATCAATTGTAAGCTCAAAGTTTTAAAATTAGCAACCGAAACATTTGAAAAAACAAAATTTGTTTTTCCAAATCTAACACATAATATAAAATCCTCTATGATTTGGTTTTCTGTGCTTCGGCTGTGTCTCATAATTTTAATGAGGCTGATCCATTGGTCCATTGTGGTCCGGTTCATCTATTCGATGACTGCATATTTTTTGCACACGCATCCAGTAAGCCACACTTACCCACTTATTTTATTTCCCTTTCACTAAGACATGTCTGATTAACGACTGTGAGGACACGGTTACACTCAACTGTGGGGGGAATTTACATTACATCAGCAATCAAATTTTATGAACTAGGTCATTTGTTGAATAAGGAGTAACTTAAACATCATAAATAACACCTTGGTTCTTTATTGATAAGTTGAATTGTTGGGTGATGGGAATGAACATTATTTATTCATTGAGTGATAATGTGTCTTTTTAAGATGCTAGCTTGGGACTGTGTAGACGCTAGTCACGTTCTGGAGTAAGCGTGTCAACCCTTGTTATACATCTTAGAATGTGCAAGTAAAAAAAATCATCAAATAAACAATGATTTTGCACCTACATTTGTTGGATTTTCTGAGTTCGTTTTCATGCATAATATTTTTTCTCACTCAAAATTTTCAATTCGTAAGTTCTAAATTCCACTTGGCCCACTTAAGGAGAAATGACCCATTGTAGCGTTCTTCTTCGATACCCTCCATTATTCAAACCCAAGTTTTAGTCGACTTACATTCATGTTTCGACAAGTTTTTCTTATATTGGTATACTTATGAACCTTTTTACCGATTTATTTTTAAAGGTTTGAAAAAACGTCACTTTTTATACCAATATTACACTACCCACTGCATACTTGTTTTAAGGTAGGATAAACATATACCACATCTTATTTTATATGGATTATCTATCTTACGAAACTTTGCTTATCTTTCCTTTCAACTTTTTATATAACATTAATCTAGACTTGTGTTTTGAATTAGGGTTATTGAAGTAGAGTAACTAGAGAACAAAAATTTCCTCACATGAAGCGTTGGTTATGATTCTCTTAGTAGAGGAGGAATCAAATGAAATAATGTACGGTATCATTCCATTCCATCTCCACTCATCATTCTTCTCCCAAAAAAAAGGAAAAAAAGGAGGAAAAAAGGAAAATCAATAATGAGAAAATCTCTGAGAATAAAATAGTCATTCTTGACTATAAAGCATTCATTTTCATTCCATCCACATTCATCATACCGTACTTAGAAGCAAGGATCATAGTAGAGGAAACGAAAGGAAACAAAACGTCTATATGTGTCTTAATATTACTTTATCTTTTGTAGCTTGAAGTTCAACTAATACACTTGCCCTCTTATCTATAATATTTTTAGAGCTTACCAAATTTTCATTCATCTGTGCATAACTCACATCCAATACCTATTACACTGGTGCAAAATTATCAAAAAAAGGAATAAATAATTGATTGGGTGCACATTGTTGATGTGTAGAACTTTGGTTGACACCACAATCTTAATCTTCAAGGAAATTACAGTGTTATCAAGGAATTACGATTCATCTTGATTTTTTTTTTCATTTTTGCACCAGTAATGAGGGACAATTTTCGGACTAAACAGTTGTTAGTAAAGTTAGGTAAAGTCCTTGGAATGTGAAAGACCTTAAATATATTGTTTGATCAATCTGCGTACAAAAGACGCTTTGGATTTTGTGGGTAGTATCCACTGAAAACCCTTACGGGATAACACTCGTCCTACTAGGTACACCTAGTGGTTTAACGGCTTATTGCATACGCTAAATGCGGTCATGTTTCCTATGGAAGTGTGACATATCTTAGTTTAGTTTATTCGAGGACGAATAAAAAAATAAGTGTGGGGGTACTTGATATACACGTAAATGTGTATATTTTATCCACTTATTTATCTTGTTTTTCTATTTAAAATAATTGATACTGTGTATTTATAGTTGTGTTTTTTGATTATTGACGATGAATGGATAGATGCACCTAATTGTTGAAAAGCTTGAAGAATTGGAGCAAGAAGAGTGGTTATTTTTAGAGCTAGATTAAAGCTTAAAGACATGAAGAAATGTTGTTGTTCAACCACTTTCTGTCGTATATTTTAAAAGATTCAATGTTTTTTCATAAAGATCACTTGTGTCAGATGTTACGGAGTTCTTATTCATGCTCAAAACAGTTGGAGTTGATGTCGTTTGATGCCCACAAGCTATGACATTTGCATGTCCATTCACATGCGTTCACATTGGTCTAGTTATTATTTGGTAAAAACCTTTTGTCCGACATTGTGTAATTGGCCACATTGTCTTCATCATGGAAGCTATAAATACACTGTATCTTCTTCATTTGTAATGACATTGGGTTTTATTCTGTAAATCTTCTTTTGGAATAAAAGCCTTCTCCTTCTCTTCTTAGCTGTTATTTTATTTTATTTATGTTTATGTTGTTTATTTTCTTTTTCCCTATTTTTCTTTTATCTATGTCAAGCTAATCCCCTTTAATTAGGGGGCGATGATGCTTAGATTAGATTTAATATGAATCACATAGCCAAAAAGGATTAGGACTTTTTTATATAGATCTAGATCTAAACTAAGGGTTAGATCTGAACCTTCAAACTCTGTGTCGTTTAAGAGCTATGCTCCTTCATAGGGTATATTTGAGTTCGATCTAACACTTATCAGATTTAGATCTAACTTTCAAGGTTTTAGACATAAAATAGTGAATCTGTCCTGATAGCCTATGGTTGTTTTTGAGCTTAGCTCCTGCATAGGCTATACTTGTCATTATTCACCTATTTGTTTCTAAAAACCTAATTATCGTTGATTCATGTTTGTGACAGAAACATGAATTAGATCTGTATTAATCTATTTAGTTATTAATTCATATTAATCTAGTTTATTTCATTGCTCCCTGATTGTTTTCATTTATTATTAAAAATTCTCTTTTTGTTTTTACTCTGTTATTTTCAAACAAGTAAAATTTCGGAATAACTTGATTAGATTTATTAAGTAAAATAATCTTTGGTCCCAGAGTTCGACACCCTTTACAACAACCCTTGTTGTTTAGGAAAGCCAAATGAATTTAACAGTTGTTTACAATTGTTCAATTTGTTCGCAAACACCCTTCGAGGCTTTATATGGATAACCTTGCAGATCATCGACATGTTGGTAGGATTCTACAGACAGAGTACTACTTGGACCCGAGATGGTAAGAGAAACTTCAGAAAAAGTAGACCTTATTCGAAGAAAGATAAAAGCTGCACAAGATAGACAAAAGTCTATGCTGATAAGAAAAGGATTGGCTTGGGATTCGGGGTAGGAGATATGGTCTTCATCGAAGTATCACCTTTAAGGAATGTGGTTCGATTTGACTCATTAAGGAAATTATCTCCAAGCTTCGTAGGGCCATCTCCTATAGTAGAGAGGATATGGCAAATGGCCTACAGAGTTAGACTACCGGGGAGGCTGGTGGGAGTTCACAATGTATTTCATGTTTCCCACTTGAGGAAATGTCTTCATGTTCCAGCGGAGGTAATGAATCCAAGTACACTTGAAGATGTTAAAGTCGAGAAAGGGGAATCAATTCAAAGAGTACCTACTCGTATTCTTGAGACGGAAGTTAAGAGGCTACGCAACAAATAGATAAAGTTAGTAAGGGGGCAATGGGGAGAAGAACGAGATGACACGCCATAGAAACCCGAAGACAAGATTTGCACTTCTTACACTTTTCTCTTTGAAAGTACATTTTCCCCCTTTTCTAACTTTTGAATTTGAGTTCGTTCATCTTTATTATTTGAATCATCGATCCTTAGAGTAGAAACCAATGTTTGGAAGCATGTGTCTGAGGCATGTTATGTTCGATGGTTGCAAGTGGATGCAAGTGGTTGCTAGTGGATGTCCATAAATGCATATACACACATATTAGGCACTAGGTCGACTCAAGCACTTACATATTGCATATGGATGTATGTACATATTATTTTATTTTTCAATGGATGGAAAAGATGGTTGAATCATCATATGGATGTTGCATTTTGGAGAATGGTTGTGCACACATATAGAACTTATATGTATTATTAGGATTATTTACATACATGTTGGATACATGATACAAACATACATTGCATTAAGGAGATCAACTGAATTAGTCGACCGCTTGATTTTTGCATTAACTTAAGGACATATACACAACACTTTTGCATATGTTCACATCAAGCATTAGAAATCTTAAGGACAATGGATTCCTATGGATGATGGTTGAGTAAATGGGTGCAGGCTTAGAAAGTAGCATTCTTCTTAACTTAGAGATTTCAGGGACGAAATCATTTAAGGAAGGGAGAATGTAACACCCCATAATTTAATACACTGTAATTGTGTAATAAGAATAATAAAATGGATATTGCTTAATTATATATCCAGAATTAGGTAAATCAAACTTTACCATTGTGTCCATATAAGAACCTGTAACTTCCCCGTGAAGGAAAGAGCGGATACTTTGAGAACAACACACAAATGAACGCAGATGGAAGAACATTTCATTGTTAATACAACAATTCCATCAGAATATAAGAATATAAAGAGTATAATGAATAAATTACATTCGATAAATATCAGAGATTACAATAAATTACATAGCAGCGGAAAATAATACAAAGCACAACTGAAGGTGATATACGGATACAGAGCTTTCCGGATATCATTCCAGCTGTAAACCAGGATCCTGTGAATATAAATCTACAAAACCAAAACTACTAGCTGCCCGTGTCGAAAATAAGGGCACTAGGTTAAAACAATAAACTCCAGGTCATTCATGTGACTGGTGTGAGAACTAAAACAGTTATTTAAAACATTACTTTAAAAGAGAGTAATTCAAGGGACCACGCCGTATAACACGGAACGGGTTTCCTCCCAAGAATACCAGTGCATAGAATAAACAACACAATGCTTTTCGAAAAATGAAGCTATTATAAGACCCAGGTCCCATCACACAATGCAACGCAAGCCGGAGGATAGGGGTTTCCCTTATAATAGCCAAACATGCTTGGTACGTTTAAAACAAATCATTTGATACTATAGTAAGTGTATAGTGTCAAAACAATTTCAATCATAAATATAAATCATAGACGGCATAGCATCCCATGCTACTATGTCGCCATACTAGGCTCTACAAATAAAGCCGAAATATCTCGTATGGGAAATTGGATTTCCGTCATGAGTCGAGGCAAGGGGCAAGCTCCTCTCCGCTTCGAGACACTCTAGCAAATGCCTCGGGACTACACGCTCTGGGCAAACCCGGATTCGGCTTGGCCGGTCCTCTCTTACGTTTGAGGATTAATTATGCCTAAACACACGTTTCCTGGTCCTTACAGACCTAAAATCGAGGCGCCTCATTCCAACAACCACATAGGTGAAAAGTATATAAATGTCAGGGCTGGTAAGTCACTGATACCACCAAAGCTAGAAAGAAACGTCGTGTTCTCCCAACGGTCCATATCCCGTTTTTGACTCGTACCGAGTTGTGAGGCTCGCGAATTCACGCTATACACAAAGCTACACCACAAAGGCCGTGCTTTGATCATCAACCACTAGACTTTGCTTTTCAACAGAAGCCTTGATCCATGCAACTCAGCGTGCCACACAGGCAATTCTTGCCATGCGATTGATATCTATCGATATATAACCTCTAAGCTCGTACGTCTCAGAGAAGGGCGTTAAGCAAGAGAATAAATTCTCTGCCGCCAAACAGATATATATTTAACAGAAATCAATCAACACAGAATAAAATCCAATGTCGGACACACAATCCATTTACAAGTTCGTTCTGGGTCTGAACGAAACCGGAGGCACTTTCCTCGCATATCCATCGATCTCCAGGAACGTCTGGACGACCACCAACTATTTCCATCCTCTTGGGTGTACAACCCAATCAGGATCATCAGTAATTATCCAAACGATGTGAAGACTTCCGGTCTTCGACCACCGTCTTCATCTTCGACTTATCGTCGAATCGGTTATTCAGAATGGGTATAAACCCGGCCTTTCCGAACAACCCGCGTATATTAAAAACAAATGTTACACAAACACAACATACGCCTCATTCCAATTCATTAGTCACTAACCGTAAATCAACAAGAGAACAATTCCCCAAATATTAACCCCGAAGGCCGAAACCAACATCAGATCAATACCCAGGAAACCATTCTTCTTAACTAACCTACAGCTAGTTTCTAAATTTCACATTCTTAGGGAAAGGTTCCCATTAATTTTATCCAAGATAAATTCTTTAAAATTTATCCTTTAATCTTCCTTTGGATGTCATTTCAAACCAAATTATGGTTTTTCCAAACTAGTCGAGATTAGCGAACCACACCGAAGTAATTATTTATTTTATTTCCCAATCCCAACCTATGCATCCCATGAAGCAAAACTGGTAATACCCCATATCTAATATCACAGTGTTATCGGTAAAATTAATTACCATTTCACGTTCAAATCTGATTAAAGATTTAACTATCGCTTTGGAGCAAAACTGGTGATACTCCATCCTCGCTCACTTTCTAAATTTGATAATTTAAATTATCAATTCACATTTCAATTTAATTGCAGATTCATTAAAACTCCTTTTACTGGGTTAAAGAACTAATGTCATTTAAAACACAGTTCACGACAAACCCAAATCATATTCTATTTATTACCGGATTAAAGAAAAAGTGTCATTTAAAACACCCTTCTCGATAAACCCAGGAATCAATTCTATTTAAACCCATTTCAAGTCCAATTTATTTATTTAAAAATAAATGGATTTTAATTCCAGTTCAAAACTAGTTCATTTCGATAAAAATCTATTTTTATCTTTTCAAATATGGAGTTTTTCATCCCAAATTTTCCCAAATCTTTTCTTATGATTTTACACAAATTATTACTATTTTTAATAATTTTATCAAGGCCCGTGCAGTCGATTTCCAACAACGGCCATCGAACTGCACTTACACCGACCTTTTCCAAATTTGATTTGGACGTATCTCCAAATCCAACCATTAGATTTCAAATTTCTAATATTCGTTAGAAAGCTCTTTTTGATACGAACCCAACGGTTCCGGTTTTAGGAGAATCCGACGGTCGGATCTCCTGTAATGTCCGTTTGAAATAAATGGTCGAAATTCGCGAAGTGCCGCAGCGCGGCGCGTTCTATTCAGGCCATTATATTATATATATAATATATATTTCGTCGATTTCTATTTAAAACGAATTTTATAAATAGTTTTGAATTCGTTTCAAAAACAATTTCAACCTTTATTTCAAATTCAAATCAAAATTGAATTTTTCCTTATAAATTCGTTTTAAAAATCATTTCTATTCAATTCAAATTGGTTTTCTATTCGACTCAATTCAAATTGGTTTTCTATTCGATTCAATTCAAATTGGTTTTCTATTCGATTCAATTCAAATTGGTTTTCTATTCGATTCAATTCAAATTGGTTTTCTATTCGATTCAATTCAAATTCAATTCGTTTTTAATTCAATTCAAATTGGTTTTCTATTCCGTTCAATTCAAATTGGTTTTCCATTCGATTCAAATTCGATTTGTTTTTAAAAACGAATATAATCGATATAAATATCGTTCGCGTCAAAATGGCGCATCTTTAATCAACACGGCTTTATATATTCCAATAATTCCGTTATTCTATTCAACAAATGAATATTTATTTTCGTCAACACATGACTAATCTCAACGAATGAGTATTGTCCGCGTGTGACTATTTTCGTTATTTAATATATTTTATAAAAATTATGGTATTTATCGTTTGATTTAAATCAGATTCCAATCGTAAATTAGTAAGAGAACGATTCTCTGAATATTAACCCCGAAGGCCGAGACCAACATCAGATCAATATCCAGGAGACCACTCATCTCATCTAATTTCCAGTTAGTTTCTAATTTTATATATGATAAAGATGTAGATTTTATTGTTAAAATATTTCGTTCAACACATGACTAATCTCAACGGATGAGTACTGTCAACACATGAACCTTTATTTTATAAAGATAAAGATGTAAATTTTATTGTTAAAATATTTCGTTCAACACATGACTAATCTCAACGGATGAGTACTATCAACACATGAACCTTTATTTTATAATATTCTTTATTTTCTAAATTGGAATGAGGCCCAATCAATTACCATACAAAGTTAATTATATGGATTCCATACAACACATGTATATAATAGCAACGATAAATAATCAACCATCATCCAAAGTGCACTACACTGTATAAGCATTAAATATAAATATCTAGCGCTTATAACAGCCTATCAATCAATCGATCAACATACAATTAATTATTGGGATTAGTGTATGTCATATATTATCCCAATACCCGTGTGGGGTTTCAAATCAACAAAAACAGATTTTTATTTGTGTAGTTGGGCGATGTGTAAAATTTATCGTCCCAATCAATGTCCTTCAAATAGGTGTACATAAACAAACCGTTCGGTTTGTAAATGAATATTTATTTATTTTCATTCACGTTAAAAATTATATTTTTAACGATAAAATATTTTATTTTAACACATGAATTTCTATTCCATTCATTTACAAAATAAAAATGATATTTTTATTTTTCTAACTTATTTTAGAAAATTTCGGCGGCATAACGGCACGATACTAGAAACGGGACAAGGCCTAGCCTTATCCCCGGTCTAGTGAAGGCCCACGCCATTCATACATCAATCAAATCCATTTCAATTCACCAAGCAATTCAATTCAACCCAAATAATTTAATCAACTACACAGCCAAGCAAACAAGTCCATGGTCTGTGGACGATTGTGTCGGGTGTTACTAAACACCGTCTGCATCCTAGTATATATATATATATATATATATATATATATATATATATATATATATATAACTAGAAAAAAATTTGAAGAGTGAGAAGTTCTCACCGAAAGCTATCCCAACTCCACGACACTTCACAAGTAGAAATCTTCGTCGTTCTCGCCTTTTTGTCACCTTCGTTACCCGTAGCCACTACGTATATAAAAATCACATTTTTATATTACTATTCAATATATAAAAATCGAATTTTTACTTCGCTATTCAATATATAAAAATCTAATTTTTACTTCGCTATTCAATATATAAAAATCGAAATTTTACTTCGCTATTCAATATATAAAAATCGAATTTTTACTTCGTTATTATATAGATAAAAATTCTATTTTTACTACGCTATTACATATAAAGATTTCGCCTTTTCAACCATAAAGATTTCGCCTTTTCAACCATAAAGATTTCGCCTTTTCAAATATAAAGATTTCGCCTTTTCAAATATAAAGATTTTGCCTTTTCAAATATAAAGATTTCGCCTTTTCAAATATAAAGATTTCGCCTTTTTCAATTTCAAAAATCTAATCTTTTCTATTTTAAAAATAAAAACCTCGTCCTTTCATTTTAAAAATCTAATCTTTATACCAATATCATTTTGCACAAAATCTGCAGTTTAAACAACGTTGTTACCTATTAAAATCTGAATTTAAACTGCATAAAGAAAATAAAATAAATAAAAACAAAAGAAGCTTACAGGTTTGGGCGGAGCAGGAGGTATGGGTTGCCGGCGGTGGCCAGAGCGGTGGGGGAGCGGTTGTTGACCGGCGGTGGTCCTTGGGGGGAGGGGGCAGATTCCAGTGGGCTTGGGGGGGGGGGGGGTAGCTCGCGTCGGTCGAGGCAGAGGGGGGTTAGCTCGCGTCGGTCGAGGCAGGGGGGGATGGGTTCGGAGGTGGCGCCCCACCTCTAAGGCGGCGGCGATCGATCAGTGGGGGGGGGGGGAGGGCGCCTCCTTCTTCTCTTTTTTTTATTTTAAAATCGATTTGAAAATGAGTCGGGGGGGCAGAAGTTATAGAAGGAGAAGGGGAGAGATTTTTAATTTTTAATTATTTTAATTATTTTCACCAAAAAGCCACTTTTATTTTTGACCTCAAAACGAGGCCCACTGCCTGTCATCCGTAGCGTTTTACCCTCATTCCGAACACAATGGGATATGTACCGTAAGCCAATTCAATCGTTTCGATCAGTTTCCGTTAAAATCAACATATAACTCTATATATTGAATTTGAACGCGCATTTCAATTTACTGGGGTCACATACTAACTCGAAAAATTGCAGAAAAATATTTTCTAGCTTCGTGTTGACGATACGGTCCTAACAAAACTAGTTTCGTCGAATTCTGAGATTGTTGGAAAAATGGCCATTTTCCAGTCGATTAAAATCAACTGAAACTGGTCAAACGCGTTTTCCTTTGCTACACTCACATATTGATTCGAAAAAATTATGAAATTCGAAACCTAACAATAATTTGACATCACGGACCCAACAAAAGTGGTTTCGTTGAAATCCGAGGTCGTTTGCAAAATTCCCATTTTTAAGGGCCTGAATTCCATAGCGACTATTCAGAATTTTCTACTGGACATATCTTTTGATTCCCGCTATGAAATTTCGATTTTTCAGATTCGTTGGAAAGATATTCACGAATAGATTCTAATATTTTTGGTTTCACTAAAATCCGGATTGTTTTGCACCCGGTACATTCAATCGAAGTTTGAAATCGAATTATCGAACTACCGCGCCATATTCAATTCTATTTATAATTATATATAATTATTTATATTCTAACGACGACGTATATAATATATACGTCAAATTTTATTCAAAATATATTTATCGTCGATATTATTTAAAATAATTTATTTTAAATATTCAAAATTCGCTAAAATTGCCAAAATAAATTTTTTAAACTGGTTCAGAATTTCCGGGTTATCACAGTCCATTACGAAATTTTGGTTCAGATAGACTCTTAAATTTTGTAAATCGGATTTAATATGAGAAAGTTATGGGCTTAAGAAGTTTTCACGAAAATATATATAAATTATATATATCAATAAAATAAACAGCGCCCATGAGTAATAGTCATGGGGCGACCCAGATTGACCAGGTCAACCCAGGGGTCAACACAGGTCATAGTGGGTCAACCCACCCGTATACAGAAACAGATTCCTGAGTTTGTTTCTGGACTAAATTCTTAACCAATATCGTTCGCCGATTCAGCATTGCGTGTATGGTCGAATTAGAAAACCTAAATCTAACTGTAAGGGACTATCCTAGGTAATATATATAAAGGTTGACATCCTCATTGTTCTCCACACACAAATATATTCTTCCTCCTTACTCTAAACCTTTTTCTAAAAATAATATATACATAGAGATGCTGAAGTGCTGCCCAAACATAAATTTGTAAGGATAATTCTTACTACTCTACAACAACATAATATAAAAGTGGACTTTCTTCTACAATGACACATGCATACAGAAGAAATATTTTCTTCTTCTCCAACCCAATCACTGTGAGTTTCATGTCATTTTTAAATCTGATATTTTTAAAGGTTTTAGACAGTAAATTGTTGGATCTAAAATAAACTGTTCCTATAAGTTATTTCTTATATGTTGTCATTTTACTATTAAATCACATATCATATTATGTTATCATATGTTCATGTATATTTCTATATTCCTTATCCCTATTCAGACTTTTATTTATTAGCAATCTTTTATATGCCTTTTTATTTAGTTCAATATATGTTTTCTCCCTTTTTCCTTTATGCTAATCCTAGGCTACTAAAGGCCTAGGCATTATCTTTGAACTGCGTATAAATTACATAAATTGGAATAACTGATTAATAACATTGAAATGGAGAAAATTGGGCATATTGCAAATTGGGAACCTTTGACTATAAATTTGGGTTAATTACATTAAAGGAAGAATATGTGACATATTAATCTGATAGGTTGGACTTAATTTAATATTAAGTATAACATGTAAGAAGGTATGGGTAACAGTAAAATGAATTACTGTAATCTAAATATACATCTGGGCAGGTGCTTGTTTGGGGAAGGGGTTGTACACAAATAACATTTAGGATAAATGTCATTTACAACTAGGCTTATTAGTGAACTTAATCCTGCTAAGTTAAACATGTTAATTAATAAGCTAAGAGGTCCTAGGTTCAGTTGTTTATATCAGAATTTAGGACTCTTAAATCCTAGTTACTTGGGGCACAATTAGAGATGGAAATTTAATCCGCGGGGATGGGTACCCGCGGAGACCCGCACCTAATCGGGTGGGGATTCCCCGACTTAGCGGGTAATGGGGCGGGGGCGGAGGATGATTTCAATACCCGAAGCGGGTACGGGGTGGGTACGGAGGTAATACTATTCGCCCCATATCCGACCCGATATATATTTTCTGTTACAAAACGTGTACATTTGGCTTATATACATTAAGTAGAAACACATATTGTTGTGCTATATGATGTAAAGTTGTAAACCATTCATTTCAAATATGTTGGCATATACATACATGCCTGGAAACATACGCATGTATCAAAGCGCTATACTTTTTTTTCTTTTTATTTTTTTATAAACACAGAAATAAGGACAAATATACATGCATGCATGGCATAATTATACATGTCTGGAAACGTACACAGTAACATAAGTAATAAAACAAAACTTTTTCTGCTTTTTATTTTTTTGTAAAACACGAACATGGATTAAAATGCATGCATGACATAAGTATACATCTTTTCACCATTTTTTCTAAGTTGTTGACGTGACATCGACATTTTCTAGACATTTCTTTAGCATTTAAGTGTATTGTTGTACACTTTAGTAAATGGTTATTGGTTACTCGACGGGTCCTCCATAACCGCTGGGTATTCCCCTACCCGAACCTGTTGGGTATTAAGTGGGGATGTGGTGGGTACGAAGGACATAAATGGGTAGTGGGGATGGAGGCGGAGGATGTATTCCCCGCATATTATCCGCCCCATTTCCATCCCTAGGCAAAATCCTCGGGAGTGGCTTGTGTCAAGTTGTGTGGAACCCATACCAGTCAGTATCCCTATTGGTATATTAGGAGGGGCCTCACACTAGGTAGGGACCAGGGCACGCTTTATTGATCTGGATTGTAAGAGGATCAAGGTGGAAGGTGGGTATGGGAGCGTTCCGGAGGAGTCATGATGTAACGACCCGTATTCTACACATCATAGGAACGTAGATTATTTATTTCTTTCCCATGTGAAGTCATATGGTCTTGTAACTTTGGGAAACACATTAGAGTCATTTCCCATGTTCATGATTTTTGTTGATTTTTAAATGACCATTTCGCCCCTAATTGGTACTGTTTTGGCTATAACTTTTGATTGGAAAGGAATTTTGACCTGAAACCACTTCCATTGGATTCGTTTGATGGTTTACCTTTCCGTAGAGTGGTCATAATAGCCAAACGGACTTACCGTTTGGGAGATATGGCTGAAATAAGGTTTTGAGGGTGAAAAACTGCTTAACCGGGCCAAATAGGGTGATTAGTGGATAGGCCCATAACTCATTTCGGGATTAGGGTTATGGGGAGGCTGAAATGAGTTAGAGAATCACTCCATTTCAGTTTTCTAGCCTTCACTTATCTCCAAGGAACCCTAAAAATGGCCTCCAACCTCTAAATCACCTCCAAATCACCTTTTGGTCAAGGATTTGGCTTAGCAACCTCTAATCAAGGAAGATCTACATCAAATCAACATTGGAACTGCTGTTTAGCATTGGGATTCACATCAAATCAGAGATTTTTTTCAGATCTTAGTTTATTTATGGCTAAGGTGAGTGATTTGCATAGTTTTGCACTAATTATGGCTAATTATGGGTGATTAGTATTAGTTAGCGAATTTAAACATGATAAAATTCGGGAAAAATGTTCATAAATTCTTAAATGATGTTTTAGACCTCTGATATGAATTTGGGTTAATTTGGTTAAGTTTTGCTAATCCTATCATTAATTTCACCTAAACATGCTTAAGGGGAAACGTGGGATTTTGGGTATGTTTGATCCATTTTAACCTATCATATTGATGTTTTGATGTTTGTCGTTGACTATGCATGTTGCTATGACTGTATGAAATGCTTTGTGATTGGTTTCAATAGTTAGAATGGTCGAAAACGTCGTCGAATGGCGTAAACACTTGCTGGAACAGTTTCATAAAACAGTGCATGTTTCGGATCGGATCAGATATGGGGCTCAGATCGGATATGTTGAACTGGGCAAGGGATTCGATCGGATCGGAACCTGACACTTGGGAAAATTGGCAAAAAGGAAGGCCACGCTAACTGAACTGGGATCGGATCGGATTAAGGAGGACGGATCGGAGCGGAAGCATGAAGACGGATCGGAGCGGAAGCATGAAGATGTATCGGATAGGAGTATGTGAAGGAAGCATGGAGACGGATCGAAGCGGAAGCACGAACTGGAGGGGGATGGCACCCGACCCGACCCGAGGAGAAATACTCAACCCGAACAAGAAGAGGACCCGACCTGAACCGATGGAGAATACCCGACCCGAACTGATGGCTTGAGGAGGAACCCGACCCGACCCAGTATTGACCAATAACCCGAGATGCAAAGGTAGTCCAATATGGGAAGTTAGAGCTCAGGATCCAGTTGGGAACCGATGAGTTCACTTCATGCTTGGACTTTGCTGCGGGACGTGTGCTAAGGAGTTGTCGACGTTCATAACTTCGATTCACCACTAAAAATGAATGATGGCTACTTATCAGTGCAGTAGGGTCATTATGACCTGAGGGGCAAGGTGATGGTAGCAAGACTACGTTATCAGTGCAGTAGGGTCATTATGACCTGAGGGGCAAGGTGATGCATAGTAAGACTATAAGCCAACGCAGATGGGGTGAACAACTCCATGGGGCAAGTGGACATAGTAAGGATTGGTAAGGCTATGAGCCAGCGCAGATGGGGTGAATAACTCCATGGGGCAAGTGGAAATTGCGAGGAATTAGTGGCTACGTTATCAGTGCAGTGAAGCCATTTATGACTTCATGGGGCAGAGTGATCGTAGCAAGGTATGTTGGGTGATCGAAGTGGTGAATATCGTATGCTTTACGCACTGAGTGAGAGATGTGAGGATGGATGCTATGTTTGATTGTTTGCCATCACAATGACATGCACACCTCCCCCACCTCCGTATCTTTACACCGTTTGATATGGCACCTTAGAGTGTTGTACAGTATGTAGTGCTAACTCTTTGGTTGCAGGTCCAGGTTCAGGTATGTTTTAGTCTACCTGTTATTGTTCACTTTAGATGCTTATCGCTCATACCAGGCTTTATGTCTGACCCAAAGTTTTATGTCTCCTCTTATTACTCTGGGTGCTCACACGAGCAGACTAGAGACAGGTTAGCTGGTGGTGCGCGAGTAGCTAATTCAGAGGCGGGAAGGAGGCTTCCACGTATGATATATATATACACATTCTCCCTGTGTCGTTGGTGGTCGCTACTTGGGCATTAGTAGTGTACCTCATTTATCTTGCTTTTGCTTTGAGACAGTTTGAAAGTTGTAATAAGCTGTATTTTGAATTTCCGCTGCCATGATGTTTAGTTCTGGTTTCCAGCTTATGCACTGTCTCTCCTGTTTTATGTCAAGTATGTTATTATTATATTTTATTCTATGCGCTGTGAGACATTCTACAGGTTCTTTGTATGTTCATTTCCTTCTTCCCTTTCCTTATGATGACCCGTTCCGTGCTAACTGGACATGAGTACAGCGCACCTTTGGAGTAAATGTCGGTTGGTGCGGGGCGGGCCGTCACACTTGGTATCAGAGCTCTAGGTTGCGTAGTTAACCTAGGGAAAGACACTAGGGAGAGATAATACGTGTATGAGAGCGCGTATTTGTGATTATTTTGGTTTTCAAAAGCTATATATATATATATATACTATTAGTAGTATAAGAATGAATTCGCACTGCACTAGCACCACTATGGGGTCGTTAATCGTTTTCCTTTTTCAGATTGACGATGAGCCGAGACACGAGGGGTGCTGGTAGAGGGACCAACCAGGGGAATGCCACTGACATGAGGGCAATGTTCACTAACCTCATGAGAGATATGCTTAGAGAAGTGCAAGGGGCAGTTCCCAATCCCGGAGTTGGTGTTGGCCCAGTAGTGCAGGCGCTTAGGGTCGATTTCGCCAAGTTGTGCAAAGATTACACTAATCTTGGTGGGAAGCCGTTCCACGGGACGGAGTCGGCCACAGATGTTCAAGACTGGATGGATAGCTGTGATCGTATCTTTGATGACTTGGGTCTTGAGGATGCGATGAAGAGAAGGCTAGCGTCTCGTCAGCTGCAAGGGCGAGCGATGAATTGGTGGAATGCCATTAGAACAGCTACTCCAGAAGATCAGGTTACTTAGGATCAGTTCAAGGCTCGCTTTAGCGAGAAGTTTATTCCAGCTGCCAAGAAGTCAGTGTTGTTTAAGAGGTTCTTGGAACTCAAGCAGAACGGAAGGGCAGTTTCTGATTATATTGTTGAGTTCGACATTTTGTCGAAGTATGGACTGTCTCTCATTGACACTCCTAGGAAGAAGAATGAGAAGTTCATTACTGGTTTGGATGGATACTTGGGGGAAAGGCTTATCAACCACATCGATGAGACTTTTGAATCAATCGTGGGGAAAGCGTTGAGATCAGAGAGTCTTTACCCTAAGTCAAAGACTGAGGCTGCATCTGCAGAAGGGCCAAAGCCGCAAGCAGGCGGTGGAGGTAAGAATAACTCTCAGAATAAGAGGAAGCAGGACCAATCAAAAGGTGGCCAGAAAAAGAGCAAGAAGGATGTTGAGTGCTTCAGTTGTGGTAAGAAGGGCCATTATGCTAAAGATTGTCGGGCCAAGCAAGCGGATAAAAAGTGCTTCAACTGTGGTCAAGTGGGACATTTCAAGGATAAGTGTCCGCAACCTCTTAAAGAGAAGCAGATTGTGAAAGCGTATGCTATTGATGTTGTTCCTTCTTCGCCAAATGCCCCAACTGCGGCGGAGAAAGGAAAGAATGTTGTTATCCAAGGTATGCTTTCTATTTATGATGTACCAGTTCGAGTTTTGTTTGATACTGGGGCTTCCCGTTCCTTCATATCTAGTGACCTGGTAGATAGGTTGGGACTGGAACCCGAGATAGTTGATAGACCATTAGTTGTGACGAACCCGATTGGTGGTTCGACTAGCCTTAGTATGATTTGCAGGAATTTGGTCTTATCGAGTCATGGATGTATATTTGTATGTGATTGCTTTGTTTTGGGCTTTACTGGGTATGGCATTATATTGGGAGTCGATTGACTCCAAAGATACGGGGTGGTGGTAGACTGTGAGGGCTTTTTGGTGACAGTGAGGGCGGATGATGGGCGGAGGGTAGTGTTTGGTAGCCTACCTAGTGATGGGGTTATGGCTAGTTTTCTAAATTCCCTCGACATCCTGCAGGATGAGTTGTCAGATGTGCTCGTGGTTGGCCAGTATCCGGACATCTTCGAGGAGGTGACCGGTCTTCCACCACACCGAGAGATTGAGTTCCGTATTGATTTAGTGAAAGATGCCAGACCTATAGTGATCCCACTTCGTCGTATGGCACCAAGGGAGCAGCGAGAGCTCGGGGTGCAAGTTAGCAATCTTTTGAAGAAGGGATTTATTAGGAGTGTCTCCGAGTGGGGAGCACCAGTTGTGTTTGCCACTAAGGCAGATGGGTCCCTTCGTTTGTGTGTGGACTATCGCGAGTTGAATAAGGTGACGAAGAAGAATAAGTATCCTCTACCGCGGATATATGATTTGTTTGATCAACTGGAAGGGGCAAGAGTGTTCTCCCAGTTGGACCTCGCGACAGGATTTCATCAGCTACGAGTAGCGGATGAGAGTGTTCCGAAAACGGCATTTAGGACGCCATCTGGATTTTATGAGTGGTTGGTCATGCCATTTAGGTTGACCAATGCACCAGCCTATTTTGTGGATCTTATGAATCGAGTATTCAGAGATCAGTTAAATAAGTTTGTTCTTGTGTTCGTGGATGATATCCTTGTTTACTCAAGGACAGAGGAGGAACACAAGGGACACTTGAGGATAGTGATGGAGGTGTTGAGGAAACACCAATTGAAAGCGAAATTCTCTAAGTGTCATTTTTGGAGAAGGGAAGTGAGATTCTTGGGTCATGTTGTTTCAGAGAGTGGTATTGCCGTGGACCCTGCGAAGGTGGCTACGGTAAAGGATTGGCCTACGCCCAAGAATGCAACGGATGTAAGAAGTTTCTTGGGATTAGCTGGATATTATCGTAAGTTTATCCAGGACTTCTCTAAGATAGCAGCACCGTTGACTCAATTGACTAAGAAGAATCAGTTCTTCGTCTGGGACGGAGTGTGTGAGGATGCCTTCAAGAGTCTAAAAGAGAAGTTGACGCGTGCGCCAGTGTTAGTCATTCCTAAAGGGAATGAAGAGATGACGGTATACACGGATGCTTGTGGTACCGGACTGGGTGCTGTATTGATGCAAGGGGGTAGGGTGGTAGCTTATGCTAGTCGACAGCTAAAGCCTCATGAGAAGAAGTATCCTACCTATGATTTGGAATTAGCAACGATTGTGTTTGCGCTGAAGATGTGGAGACACTATCTCTTGGGAGAAAGATTCGAGTTGTTTACCGATCATAAATCGTTAAAGTATCTTTTCTCTTAGAAAGATCTGAATCTCCGTCAGCAGATATGGTTAGAGTTCTTGGCTTCGTATGATTTTGATATCGCATATACACCTGGGAAAGGTAATGCGGTAGCCGATGCCTTGAGTAGGAGACATGCCAGTTTAGGGGCAATGTTTCTTGAGTGGAAGCAACTGGAGTATATCGCGGCGTTTGATTTCAGACCAAGGTGCGAATTGGATCCAGTCATGCTAGCTAGTTAGACGATCAGACCCACTTTAATAGAGCGGATTGGTTCCAGCCAGAGGAACGATCCTAATCTATTGGAAATCATCTCCAAGTTAGAGATGGACATCGATGGTGAGGAGATGAATGAGTATGGGCTTGATCGAGATGGGTGGCTTAGAAAGAATGGAAAACTAGTTGTGCCCAACGTGAATGGTTTGAGGGATGAAGTGCTTAGAGAATGTCATCACTCAAAACTAACCATACATCCCGGTGGTAATAAGATGTATCGAGACATGAAGCAGACTTACTACTGGGAAGGGATGAAAAGAGACGTTGGGAAGTTTACATCCAAATGCATGAATTGCCAGCTAGTTAAGGCCGAGCAAAAGAAGCATAGTGGTTTGTTGCAACCATTAGAAATTCCCGAATGGAAATGGGAGCAAGTCTCGATGGATTTCATCGATGGTTTACCAAGGACTAGATTGGGATATGATAGCATTTGGGTAATTGTGGATCGATTGACTAAGAGCGCAAGATTTATACCAGTCAAATCGACCAAACGGCAGCCAAGTTGGCATAATTATATATGAAGTGGGTAGTGAGATTTCATGGAGTACCCAAAAGCATTGTGAGTGACCGAGACCCGTTGTTCACTAGTGGGTTTTGGAAGAGCTTACAAGAGGCTCTAGGGTCAGGATTACATCTCAGTACCGCATATCATCCTCAGACCGACGGTCAGACGGAGAGGGTGAATCGTATATTGGAAGATCTCTTGAGAGCTTGTATATTGGATTTTGGTGGATCATGGGATGACCATTTACATCTAGTAGAGTTTGCATATAATAATAGCTACCAATCCAGTATCGGTATGGCTCCATATGAAGCTTTGTACGGAAGACCGTGCAACTCACCATCATGTTGGATAGATACTGGCGAGAAGTTTGTGCTTGGACCAGATGTGGTGAGAGAAACTTCGGATAAGATTGAGATCATTCAACAAAGAATGAAAGCTGCCCAAGATAGGCAGAAGAGTTATGCTGATAAGAGGAGAAGAGACTTGAAATTCTCCGTTGGTGACTTGGTGTTTGTCAAGATCTCTCCGTTAAAGAGCGTGATTCGATTTGGCAGGAGAGGCAAGTTGGCACCAAGAATTGTTGGCCCATTCCTTGTTCTTGAATTAGTCGGGAATTTGGCATATAGAGTTGGCTTACCAGAGAAGATGGCGGGAGTTCACAATGTATTTCATGTTTCCCAACTAAGAAAGTTCGTTCACGACTCAGATATGACTATTTCACCAGATCAGTTAGAGGACTTCGAAGTAGAACCCGAGGCGGTTGGGAACCGTAAGCCAATTCGTATTGTGGGGCATGATACGAAGCAACTTCGAAGGAAGGCGGTGAAGCTAGTCAAGGTTCAGTGGGGCGAGGACGAGAATGATTGTACTTGGGAGACAGAAGAGAGCATTAGGAAGGCATATCCAGAACTCTTTGCCTGGTAAGATTTACTTTGCGATTTAGTTACTCCGCATGCTAGGATAGACTTATTTTACTTGTTTTGCATGTGTGATGGTTGTTTTATGGTTGATAGGCATGCGGGAACCTTTGTGTGTGTTTTGATTGAGGAATTTCGGGGGCGAAATTTCTTAAGGGGGGGAGAGTGTAACGACCCGTATTCTACACATCATAGGATCGTAGAATATTTATTTCTTTCCCATGTGAAGTCGTATGGTCATGTAACTTTGGGAAACATCCATTAGAGTCATTTCCCATGTTCATGATTTTTGTTCATTTTTAAATGACCATTTCGCCCCTAGTTGGTACTGTTTTGGCCATAACTTTTGATTGGAAAGGAATTTTGACCTGAAACCACTTCCATTAGATTCGTTTGATGGTTTACCTTTCCGTAGAGTGGTCATAATAGCCTAAAGGACTTACCGTTTGGGAGATATGGCTGAAATAAGGTTTGGAGGGTGAAAAACTGCTTAACCGGGCCAAATAGGGTGATTAGTGGATAGGCCCATAACCCATTTTGGCATTAGGGTTATGGGGAGGCTGAAATGAGTTAGAGAATCACTCCATTTCAGTTTTCTAGCCTCCACTTATCTCCAAGGAACCCTAAAAATGGCCTCCAACCTCTAAATCACCTCCAAATCACCTTTTGGTCAAGGATTTGGCTTAGCAACCTCTAATCAAGGAAGATCTACACCAAATCAACATTGGAGCAGCAGTTTAGCATTGAAATTCACATCAAATCAGAGATTTATTTCAGATCTTAGTTTATTTGTGGCTAAGGTGAGTGATTTGCATAGTTTTGCACTAATTATGGCTAATTAGGGGTGATTAGCGTTAATTAGCGAATTTAAACATGATAAAATTCGGGAAAAATGTTCATAAATTCTTAAATGATGTTTTAGACCTCTGATATGAATTTGGGTTAATTTGGTTAAGTTTTGCTAATCCTATCATTAATTTCACCTAAACATGCTTAAGGGGAAACGTGGGATTTTGGGTATGTTTGATCAATTTTAACCTATCATATTGATGTTTTGATGTTTGTGGTTGATTATGCATGTTGCTATGACAGTATGAAATGATTTGTGATTGGTTTCAATAGTTAGAATGGTCGAAAACGTCGTCGAATGGCGTAAACACTTGCTGGAACAGTTTCAGAAAACAGTGCAAGTTTCGGATCGGATATGGGGCTCGGATCGGATATGTTGAACTGGGCAAGGGATTCGATCGGATTGGAACCTGACACTTAGGAAAATTGGCAAAAAGGAAGGCCATGCTAACTGAACTGGGATCGGATCGGATCGGATTAAGGAGGACGGATCGGAGAGGAAACATGAAGACGGATCGGAGCGGAAGCATGAAGATGGATCGGATAGGAGTATGTGAAGGAATCATGGAGACGGATCGGAGCGGAAGCACGAACTGGAGGGGGATGGCACCCGACCCGACCCGAGGAGAAATACTCAACCCGAACCAGAAGAGGACCCGACCCGAACCGATGGAGGATACCCGACCCGAACTGATGGCTTGAGGAGGAACCCGACCTGACCCAGTATTGACCAATAACCCGAGATGCAAAGGTAGTCCAATATGGGAAGTTAGAGCTCAGGATCCAGTTGGGAACCGATGAGTTCACTTCATGGTTGGACTTTGCTGCGGGACGTGTGCTAAGGAGTTGTCGACGTTCATAACTTCGATTCACCACTAAAAATGAATGATGGCTACTTATCAGTGCAGTAGGGTCATTATGACCTGAGGTGCAAGGTGATGGTAGCAAGACTATGTTATCAGTGCAGTAGGGTCATTATGACCTGAGGGGCAAGGTGATGCGTAGTAAGACTATGAGCCAGCGCAGATGGGGTGAACAACTCCATGGGGCAAGTGGACATAGTAAGGATTGGTAAGGCTATGAGCCAGCGCAGATGGGGTGAATAACTCCATGGGGCAAGTGGACATAGCGAGGAATTAGTGGCTACGTTATCAGTGCAGTGAAGCCATTTATGACTTCATGGGGCAGAGTGATCGCAGCAAGGTATGTTGGGTGATCGAAGTGGTGAATATCGTATGCTTTACGCACTGAGTGAGAGATGCGAGGATGGATGCTATGTTTGATTGTTTGCCATCACTATGACATGCACACCTCCCCCACCTCCGTATCTTTACACCGTTTGATATGGCACCTTAGAGTGTTGTACAGTATGTAGTGCTAACTCTTTGGTTGCAGGTCCAGGTTCAGGTATGTTTTAGTCTACCTGTTATTGTTCACTTTAGATGCTTATCGCTCATACCAGGCTTTATGTCTGACCCAGAGTTTTATGTCTCCTCTTATTACTCTGGGTGCTCACACGAGCAAACTAGAGACAGGTTAGCTGGTGGTGCGCGAGTAGCTGATTCGGAGGCGGGCAGGAGGCTTCCACGTACGATATATATATACATGTTCTCCCTGTGTCGTTGGTGGTCGCTACTTGGGCATTAGTAGTGTACCTCATTTATCTTGCTTTTGCTTTGAGACAGTTTGAAAGTTGTAATAAGCTGTATTTTGAATTTCCGCTGCCATGATGTTTAGTTCTGGTTTCCAGCTTATGCACTGTCTCTCCTGTTTTATGTCAAGTATGTTATTATTATATTTTATTATATGCGCTATGAGACATTCTACAGGTTCTTTGTATGTTCATTTCCTTCTTCCCTTTCCTTCTGACGACCCGTTCTGTGCTAACTGGACATGAGTACAGCGCACCTTTGGAGTAAATGTCGGTTGGTGCGGGGCGGGCCGTCACACATGAGAGTGCATGGGTCCGATTAGGGGAAACTAAGACACTGTAACACCTACAAATAGGTCAATGTATTATATGTTGTTTGGTTAGGGACTGATACACCCTACTATCAGGGCTGGCACATGATATTCAGGTAATAGGGAGCCGATTACATGGGTAGTAATTAGGGTAACACCTTATCTTGTTAATATTAGTAATTGGTGCAGTAACTTGATTCTTGGGATATGAATGAGAAGCTTAATTTACCTTTATCTTGCTTTGAAATCTTGTTTACCACATACATACATACATACATATATATATATATATATATATATATATTACAATACTTTCCCATCTAGTATTGTTTACCTGTTTTGACACCTCTTATCATATGCTTATGCTAAAAATTACTGGAACTTGCCAGACTTTATGTCTATCCCATTTTGTTTCCTTTCTCTCTCTTCCTTCCCCCCTTAGGTTCTCAGAGTGGGAGTAGTTGAGCTCGTGATCCTATCTTGCTTAGATTTCTTCTGATTCATGTATGGTCTTGATTATTATTCTATTTTATTATGGCATTTTAGAATCGATATGACTTTACATTTTTGTACTCTGATGTTTAGAATTATAAGACAAATGATTTTATTTAAGGTTTTTGGTATTTGAAATAATGTGATGTTGTAACTGATTTGAAACGATGTTTACTTTATTAATAAAAGTTAAGTTTTTCGCTTTCGATTTATATTTATCTTGTAAATTTTAGTTGTGTTTTACCTATTGCATTTTACAAAAATTAATGCATTCTCATATGAGTGACATTAATGGATGTGGGGTGTCACAGGAAGTGGTGGACATGTTTTGATTTTGCAGACATAAATAAGTCACGCCCTAAAGACAACTTTCCTCTTCCCCGGATTGAACAGCTCGTTGACACAACGACTGAACACTCACTTCTTTCTTTGATGTATGCTTATTATGGATACAATCAAATCTTAATGCATTTTTCGGTTAAAGAACATACCTACTTCATAATGAATCTCGGGTTGTACTACTATGTGGTTATGCTATTCGAATTGAAGAACGTTGGTGCAACGTATCAATGGTTGGTCAACCATATGTTCCAAAATAAAGTTGGGAGATTGACGGAGTTTATACAGAAGACATGCTTGTGAAGTCAAAACAATTAGCCAACCATGTCATAAACTTAGTGAAGATGTTTGGCATTCTCCACCATTATGGGATGAAGCTCAACCCTTTGAAATGCTCTTCCGATGTTGCATATTAGGGAAATTTTTGGGCTTCATCGTCAGTTAACGAAGGTTTGAAATTAACCTCAAACAACTTGAAGCTAAAAGAGGTATCCGATAAACTTGAAAGATCAAGGACGTGCAAAGTCTAGTTGGGAAGGTGGCAGCCTTAGGCAAATTCTTGTTCAAGGCTACTAATAAGTGCATCCCCTACTTTGTCTTGATCAAAAGAGGAAAACGCATTATCGTTTGCACGCCTGACTGTGTCGAAGCATTCCAGAATCTTTTAGATCGTTTGGAAAGGCCACCTATCCAATTAAAGCCAATGGATCACGAAGACATATTCATATACTTGGCGGTATCCCTACATGCTATCAGCTCATCATTAGCCCCCGAAGACAACCGGGTCCAATGATCGATGTATTACGTAAGCGAGAAGTTGAGGGGGGTAGAGCGCAATTACCCAAACATTGAGAAGCTTGCTTATAGTTTATTGGTAGCCTTGAGGATTCTTCGCCACAATTTCCAGGCTTACCCTATCAAAGTGTACACTGACCAACCGCTACGATAGGTCCTTCAGTGAAATGAGGCATCTGAGAGGTTACTCAAATGGAACATTGGGTTGAGCTAATTGGATATCACTTACCTTCTCCGATGGGAAATCCAAGGATAAGCATTGGCTGACTTATAGCTGAACTCACTGCTCCAGAGGATGAGGAGGATGTAAGCTTGGCCTGCCAATTGTAACACGAAAATTATTCTTTGACGGGACTCGAAACGATCGACATTCTAGCATTGGAGTTGTATTATTAACTCCTTAGGGACGATCGGTGTGCTATGTATTGACACTTGACTTAATAGCAACCAACAATGACGTCGAGTATGAAGCCCTAATTGGTGGGCTAACAATCGCCAAAGAGTTAGGTGTAAAAGCTACTGGCATTTTTTGTGACTGGAAAAATTGTTTTATGCCAGGTCAAAAAGGAGTTCAAGAAAAAGGAGAAAAGACTCGATGCTTATCTTGGTCAGGTGGACCAATTGCTAAGATGGTTCGACTATTACAACATCTCTCATGTTCCAAGTTCAAACAACCCGGAGTATATGGATTCGATCATGGTAGAGACATTGGTGACCCCCAGCATTAATCAGATGGAATTTGATATGATGCCAGATGTTGATCTTGAAAGAGAATCCTGGATGACTCATATTAAAAACATCCTTATCAAAGGAATCCTTCCGGAGCGAAAGAATGAAAGGCATGTTCTTATGCGTAAAGATTCAAGGAACATCATCCTGGGAGATGCTTTGTGTGGAAAAGGCTTCTCGGTTCCTTTACTCTTGTGTATCGCCAACGACGACACTAAGCATATGTTGCGAGCAGGGCATAATGGCGAATGTGACAATAACACTACGGGGCGAACATTAGCAAAGAAGATACTCAGGTACGACTACTTCTGGCCTACCACGAACCGAGATACTATTGATTATTCGTGATGCTGCGTAGACGCCAGATATTAGCCAAGATTTCGAGAGCTCCGCTAACTCAACTCACTTAGATGGTTAGTTCTTGGACATTTGCAGTTTGGAGGATAGACATCATCGATACCCTTCCGATTTCGAAAGGTGGAGTGAAGTATTTGATCATGGCAGCTGATTACTTCACGAAGTGGGCCAAAGCTGAACCACTCACCATGATCTTGACAAATCAGGTGATCAACTTCATTGTCAGAACATCATATATCGATTTGGACTTACCAGTACTATTATCACTGATAATGGGACCTAATTCGATAGCACAGAGTATAAATATTTCTATCAACGATGTCAAATCAAAAAGAAAGACACTACAGTTGCACACCCGTAATCGAATGGTCAAGTCAAAGTTGTGGATAAAATCATCAAGTCCATTCTAAAGAAGCGATTGGAGAAGTCTAAAGGCAAGTGGGTTGATGAAATACCATTGGCCCTTTGGGCATATCGCATAACCCATAAGTCTGCGACTGGCTATACTCTATTCGCCCTGTCATATAGCACCGAGGCGGATATACCAGTGGAGCTCGAAGTGTCCTCTCATGGAATGACGTACTATGATCCTTTGACTAAAAAGACACTTCTCCTAGAATCACTTGACATGATTTATAAGAAGAGAGAGAGAGGAGGCTAACTTATGTGCTTCACCGCATAGATAACGGGTCGCTCGGTATTACAATAAGAAGGTTTAGCCAAGAACCTTCAAACCAGGCAACCTCACTCTGAATCACATCTTCTTGGCTCCAGTTCACATGGGATTGAAGTAGGTTGGACATTATGTCATTTAAAGGAAGCTTGATAATGGAACTTTCAGGCTAACGACCGTTGAAGACGATGATCTCCAAAGGACATGGAATGCCGAGCATTTGCGACCCTATTTGACTTAGGCTTTTATTCCTTCAATCTTGTAATTTTTAATTCATTTTCCAACTACGTAAAAGGCATGACTCGCCTCTTGCATTATAAATAAGAGCTATTTTCCATGCTATATGACTGTGTTTATTAATTTGATTGTGTTGTGATTTAACCAATCTATGCTAAACTTGAACAAAGGGAGTGACATTCCCTAACGACATTCATTGGATCATGTTTCGACGAGCTAACTCAAATCCGTGACTAGTCGGGTGTGGGTTTTAACATTCGAGTTTTGCATCGACACTTGATATGACATCGTCACTTTAGAAATAAAAGTTTAGTAACGACGCTAAAACGAATGTGACATGATCATTCTCACTTTAACTTTAACTCTCATAACTTGAGAAAGATATAAAATGAGTAGGGTAGGCATGAATAGTGCACCATAACTTACGACCACTTAACCCACAACTCTAACCCAAAACGACCGTGGGAGAGTATAAAGGACGATTTTGTGATGTTTGTACTAACTCCATCGCGCTCCGATTGAAGGAAGGAGTGTAAAGACTTATGGACCCGATGTCCAATTAACTTAGCCCGATCCCCACTAACGATGGGGCATGAGTACAAACTTATATTTATCTTCGAACATGTCTCAGACGAGACAGATGATTCAAAGTTAATTGAATGCACATACACTATACCTCCAGACTAGTTAAGTTCCAAGACTTAAATACTCTAAGCGAGACAACTTACAAATTAAGTCTTTAAACGACTTAATTACTCTAAGGAAGACAAAAACTGAGTTAAGTGTTTAAGCGAGAAAGCTTATAGTCTAATTTATGAGTATGATGACTTATAAATTAAGTTCCTAGATGAAATAGCTTAGCACTTAACAAATAATTCGATCTAGAATGCTTGTTTCTTACATTTAACTTAGTAAAAATAAGGCCGTAAGTACATTGATTGGAAAGAGACATAGACTTGCAAACAAAAATTGATTCTTTATTTATATTATAGGTTTTATATAGGATTATAAGGGAAAAACGCGAGGGCCGCACTTGCAATAATAACAAAGGGCCTAAAGGAAAAATAAAAGATGGGTCCACTAAGCCTTTGGTGGCTTATCTTCCATCTCTGGCTCCTTCTTCGTCTTCTCGGCTAGCTACATCTCAGTGAGAATTCGCTTGTAGGACTTCTCAGTTGAGGAGTCCTTTTCCCCTGACATGGGCTTGTCATGTTTCTTCTTATGGCGCTTGCCTGGGGATTGAGACTTGGTTTTGCTGGGCCAATGTGCCTATGCCAAGAGGAAGAATTACTTGCAGAAGTTTGATGGGGAGAGGTCCAGAAGTTATCTCCCATTTTCGGTGGGCAAGCTTCCCTTTAACTACTGCCTTCAATTCCACAACGCTCAAGGGACCAGTCTTCCCAGACTCACCGGTGTGTATGGCATTGCCATCACCTTCGACCGAATTCTCTTTCCAATCCAAGTTATTGAATGCATCTATCATCTCCTCCTCCTTTCCCGCACCATCACCAGAGGGCACTTGACGTTCTTCAGATGCCTTCATTTTTGTTTCAGAAATGGTCTCGGCCAAAGGTGTACCTAAAGCATGAAGAGAAATATTTAGTCATGGTGGAATAACGGGTCTCCCGATAGAAACCTGGCTGTTAAGCAACATGTCATTATCACTTTCTAAAGTTAAGGAGAGAGAACAGAAATACCCCTGGAGGAAGCATCACCAGGAGTAGCAGGAGTCTTGACCTCATGAATAAGAGTTAGAGGCTTTCGCGAGAATCATTCCGGTTCGTCGGGATTGTACAACTCAACTATCTCTAAAGACTTACCTAGAGGAGGCAGAACGATTGCTTCTTCAACGGGTAGATCTGCGACATGGGCAGGTTGACTGGTTGATTGCATGGAAGTTACATCACCTTACCCATGCTTGGTTCTCCCTCGATAATTGTTTGTCCCTGAAGCCTCAATCGCTCAACGTCCTCCCTTTCCTTCGAAAGCCGCCTACGCTGAACATGAACTTCCAGCTCATCACCCTGCAATAAGGCTGTCAACGGATACTTTCGGATACGGATAGTACCATATCCGTATCCGCATCCGAAACCATTTTCGGATATCGGATATCTGTATCCGCGGATACGGACGGATATCGGATTATTATCCGCTCCGCCAACAATCGATAAATCAATGAATATAAATGAAATTTTTTAGCTTAATATTAATCTTTTTCAACCTAATTGATTACTAAATTGCTAAAAACAAATAAATATGACAATAATATATAATTTTGAGCAATTAACATGCGTTTAGTAGACTTTTAATTTTGCAAATTAATAAATTAGTATATTTAATTATGTTAAAATACACATAATTTAAGCTATAATCGGGGAAAAAAAGCGGACAGATAATTTTCGGATGCGGATATGCCTATATCCGCATCCGCATCCACTTTCCCGGATATCGGATATTTATCCGCTTTTCGGATACGGATGCGGACGGATTTCGGATTTTTCGGATATCCATTGACAGACCTACCCTGCAAGAATCGGGCCCTCAGCTCTTCTTCATTAATTGCATCCTTTGTAGAAGCCCTTTTCTCTTTATTAATGAATAACTCCCAAGTGACATCCAACGTTTGTGGGTAGTCAAAAACCTATGACAAATCCCAGTGTAACGACCAACCTTTTCAACCGCTTCAAATCGGTAATTAAACCAACTTAAATCACCCGAAATGACAGATTGTTATTTAGCTTATGGGTTTAAATAGAATCAGACACAGAAATCACAGAATAATAAACTATAATATCTCATAGTGGAAGTGTTTTACAAAAAATATCAAAGTTATACAATATTTTTATATGCATAGCTGAAGAAAAATGTACATTAATTTATTTACCAAAAAATTACGAAATTTAAACAGACCAAAAGCGAGCATCTTCGCCACTCTCTAACTTCAGTAGCTGAGATCTTTAAATCTGCAACACTCAGATCTGATCTGAGCATTTCATGCAAAACACAAAACACTCGAGTTAGGATTAATCTTTGTTCAAGTAAATCAACTTCAAATAGACGCTAAAATATAATAGTTAATTCTAACCTTTGCGGTTTTAGAATTTATGATTTTGTGTCAAATTCCAAACTCATGCTAATGTCAAATTAGGTAGTTTTTGGTCAAGATAAATACATGTTCAATTTTCAACAACTCAGCGGAATATGCGTAATTCAACATTTGAGTCCATGTGTTCACGGGTACAAAACAAGATAGGAAAGGCAATATATACGAATCAAGCACATGTTTCAAGTTTAAACAAGATGAAATAATATAACTACATGTGATTTATTGACCATATACTTCGCTCGTGTGTGTGTATGCATCTAAATACATATATGTATATATATATATATATAGTTCAACTCCCAACCAAAAATTATATATATACTTAAATACAAGTGCAACCATACTAATTCGGCAAGTGATGTTCACTACAAGGTTTGTCAAATGTCGCGTCCACACAAAGGTTAACATGCATAGCCCTCACTATATTTATAGATGTGTATATACAGTGCATGTGACAAGATGGTTCTAAAACTAGCATTGACAGGCGCATGTGTAAATTTCCATGTGTGGCAAAATATAAAGCAAAAGTGTAACCCAATTAGAACCACAGTGACAACACTAAACATTAAATGTCACAGTCATACTAAAATATATGTGCATACAACAGCAAATAGAAAGTAAGCAAGGTGACAAGAATAGGATTTTGTTCACATCTTTTTAGGGATGTGAACAAAACACTCCACCCTGATTGGTGGAAATCAGGGGGACCCATATGGACCCCCCTGATTTCCACCAATGGGGACCGAGTGTTTTGTTCACATCCCTTAAAAGATGTGAACAAAATCGCACTCAGGTGACAATAGGGCAATATAGTCAGCAACAACAATAACCGCAGGTTTAAGGTATGCAACACAAGCAGCAAACAGACAAACCAGAACCAACTTTTATAATTTAGTTCATATTGATGTTGAAGTGCTTGAAGAAAAGAAAATCGATCGTGAGTTAAAACTCACCTTAAGACAGCGGTGACTGACGATGGATGGTTCGATTTGGTGACAGCACACAAACGGATACATGATCCGCGTTGCGTGGTCCGTGGCCCGGTGCAGAAAGGCGGCGATGGTCCTCTGGAAGCTTGCGTGCGCAGAGAAGGTTACGACATTCAGAATCTTGTATACATTTTTTTAAAGAGACACGTGAGTTTTCAGATTTGAAGGAGAATATCAATCCATTTGTAAAAGAAAAGGACATAACAATAGGAAGATGAAGCTTTCAGTGAAGACTCGTCCGTATTCTATAAAGTAGAATTTCACTGAATGCTGGCAGTTCGAATTCGAGAGGAAACCCAAATGTAGGATCCACGTTTACCACTTCTAGCAGAAATGTAGGATCCACGTTTACCACTTATAACAGATTTTTTTTTGAATTGTTATCACATAAGGCAAATTCTATTTCAACCCAGCAATTTGCTGAGTAGCCCCCCAGTTTTATAAAAAAATTCAAGGACGAAACTACCCCTTTTCAGTTATTTTTTTTTTTCTGTTTTTAGACTACCTCGTAGTGCCTCTACGTGGTTTTGTAGCGAACCTCGTAGAGGAACTGCGTGGTAAGTAATTATACCACGTAGAGGCTCTACGTGGTATAATTACTTACCACGAAGTGGCCCTACGAGGTTCACTATAAAACCACGTAGAGGCACTATGAGGTAGGGTATTATTGGTTTTTTTTAAATAAGAGGGGGGCTACTCAGCAAAATGATGGGTTTACTCAATTTTAATGCACTTTGGGGGGCTACTCAGCAATTAGCTGGGTTGAAATAGAATTTGCCATCACGTAATTAGCCGTGATTCATGAATGTTTCAGATCCATTCAATTAATTCATGCAACCATAATTAATTTCTAATGACCTTACGGTTTAAAAACAGGAAATGAAATATCATTATGCTCAACTGGTAAACACAAATGGAATGGTACACCGAAACAAAATGGTTTTTTTTTTACTATATAATGCGTGACCTGTTAGTAAGAATTAGAATGGAAAGACATAACATTTTAAGTGGAAAGAAAAAACATGTTAAGGAAGAAACAACATGGGAAGGAGAGAGAACATGATGGCAAATATTTGTGGAAACGTTGGAACGCCAAGAATCTAAAGGGTGCATGAGTTAACGGGAAATGGATGGAAAGCATGCAACTTGAAAGGTTTAAGTTTTTTTTCTTTTTTTTAAAGTAGTAAACGTTCCAAAGTAAGAGGAGAAGTAAATATACAAGTTACATGAACACTTCCCATGTTTGAATAGTTAACACTTGTTACATTTTTCATGTATGCCAGATGTTACATCTGCCACCATGTTTTTACTATGTAAGGTATGCCAAAACAATTCATACATTTATGCCAGGATAGAATAGAAAATAATTTGCGTGCGTTTCATGAAAATAAGGAAAGAGTACTTTTAAAATATGCCACTTTTCATGACGTTGTGCATGTAAAATAGGATCACAAAGGAAAATTTTAAATTTCGCGCAAATGGCAATGAAACTTGGGGAACGAATGGTAGGGTTAGAGTGAAGGGCATGTCAGCATTCAAATTAGAAACACGTAGGGACACACAACTCAAAAGAAGTGTCAGTGTAGGGTACCAATATGATACGCTGTTTTGTTAATACGGATGTCCATCAGACACCAAAATATACAAATGAATATACTACGGTGGTCAGTACGATGAGACGAAAACGCGGATACAAAAACATCAGTGCCACGACTCTCCTATCGAAAATCCGTTATGGGCCCCTTTTCCACAAAATCATATATACAGACATGCATACATTGTTCCGTATATCTGAATTTTACGGAATGAAAAATGACGTTCTCTTCAAAATACAGTCTAGTATTTTTAGTTCAAGTTCGCTCAAGTTCCGATAATGTTCGTTCGTAGCAATTATTAATTGCTTAATTAATTAACGTGAATAGTGCAAATTTGCGTATTTTCCAACGAAATTAATTGCTACGCTATGCTTAATTAGACGCATCTCAAATATAAATTTTTTCTGCATTTTTATTTTTATCTTACATTTTTATTTTTATTTGAGATATATCGGTTCCCGTTATCGCGAATAATCGTTAAATACCAATTCAAATGGAGCAACTAAACTTTGATGTTTCCAATATAAAATTATAATTTACTTCAGACTGAAACATAATTACTTTTCTTCGAATATTATCCAACCTCAAATTAAATGCTACTTCAATTCAACACAACGTATGTAACGATTTAACTATTGGTTTCCTATGATTAAAACAATATAAAAATGTTAATTGAAATTAAATCAATAATTCAAATTTATTTCCATTAACAAATCATAGAGTTTCTAGTCTCAAACTAACTTATTCCAAATTTCATATAATCTATTATTCCAAAACCGGTCGAAATTTACGGGATGTTACACCCAGTACCAGAGAACACGGGCATAAATTGTCAACCCTTTTCCTTAAGCTTTTGAGTTTCCATATCATGCTGGATTTGGGAGTTAGCGACAGACTCAAGTGCAGTATGGACATTCTCCTCTGCTTTCTTTTTGGCTTCCTTAGAGGTTGCTAGTTGAGCTTTAAATTCTGCATTCTCCATCCTCAACCACTCATTTTCTGTGTTAAGGGATATATTTTGTTCCCCAAGCAGCGCCAGCTCATCCTCAACAAACTTGATTCTCAGCTATTATCGACTAAGGTATATGTTAAGTCTTACACGTACATTATTATGCTCCACTTTGGTGCTATCATATAGCTTCTTAGTAGCTAACAATTTAGTCTCATACTCTGTTAAATCCTTCTAGGTGAGCTCGAGGATGTTTTTCTCCATATCCTACTCGTACTTCATGTTGTCTATCTCAAACTCCAAATCTTTAATAACTTCAGATAACTGTATCGAGTATGTCAACATTTCCTAGTACCGTGAAAGGATAAGATTAATGTCCACCCTAACTCGATCATCAAATGACTTTTGGATTGACTGCAGATTAGGCGCGAACAACATTCGAGAAAAATAGCTTCGAGGAAAGCCTTTTCCAACTGCCTTTTCCTCTCTTCCAGAGTCATCTCCTGCCCAAGAGGAGTAGCCAGTTGAGGTTCTTTATCTATGCATCCATCAGAAATGATGGAATCTCGACCCTTAAAAATGACACACTTTGATAATTTAGATGGATCACTGGGAGGTTTATGCTGAGGGATTTTTGTCTGAAAGTGCACACTTTCCATCTTCTCCAGCTCCCGAGAGGTCTTTTTGTGAAAACAAGGAGCGGAATGATGTTTCTTTTTTTCATGATCCTTTCCTTCTCCTAAGCTTGTTCCCTCTCCTTTTTCTCCCGGTCCTCCCAGCACTCCTAGTCCCGCCTTTCCCATTCGCGCTCTCTTCCCTCTCACATGCTCGCCGCTCTTCATGTTCACAATCTCGTTTTTCCTGTGAAGAAGTTTGACTTCTAGTTGCTCTCCTATGCAAACAGGCGCCGAATCGTCCGTGGTATGTCTTCCCTTTCACCATGGAACCTGCAACTCATGAAAAGAATTCAAATTAGCTTTAGGCATACTTAGAAGAAAAAGGTGTTGTAACGTGTAGTGCATGTGTTGTGTGTGTCCTAATGTCCCCTGAATGGACCAGAACCAAGAGTCGGGCTTGAAACAGTTGTCTCCCTCATCTTAGCGGGAGTGGTCTCTTCCCCGGACTTTAAGAAGAAGCAGGGTCTAGGTCTTGCGAAGAGTATATGGTATTTGGTAGAGGCAAATCATGTAATCCCCGAAATGATGACTCGAGACCCTCTAATTAGGTAATGAGGGCTAGATATTTTTGAGGATATGGCATTTTAGAAGGAGGACTTCAGGATTATTCAATCACTTTCTCTAGGGACTCTTATTTTTTTCCTTTCATTTCTGATGGGTCCCGTCGGGATCCCAGGGGACACTTCTTTTCTTAGCAGCATGTTTTGTTTGGACTTGAGATCGAACAGCTGTTGTTTGTCCCCCAACATAGGGAATAATTACTAGTGGCATCGCGGCTGGCAGCTGGAGCTCCACCAATTCACATGGACCGATTGGAATTAAGTAATTGGAGGTGATGCAAGAAATTCATCATAGGTGCATCTCTTGATGCACTGATTTCCTTATGGAGTATTTTGCAAAATGACCATGCGTTCATGATATACTTGGCCAATGGGCTTCACCGGAGTAGCACCTACAAAGGGAAGCAAATGTTAAAAATTTCCCAACAAGATCGTGATAAGCAACACTAAGGTTTGAAACTTACTGCATTGGATCCATCTCCTAGCGCAACCCTCTTGCAAAGTAACATAAATCCATTTGGGTATTATGTCTCCTAATTTACCAAATCCTTCTTTAACAATTTTGATGTCCCGAGCTGACTAGAAGTAAAGAAATGAAGAAGTCACATTCTGCCGGTGCTTAAAGATGTAGAAGAAAACATCATTTAAGGTCATCTCTTGACCCAAATGCTCTCTATACACTATATACAAAGAGAATAAATAAGAATACGCCATTAGATGTAGCTGCATTGGCGCTAGCTACATGCACGAAGGAAGTTAATGATAAATAGATTGAATGGAGGGATACTCCAACCATGCACATCTGCCGACTTATAGCCATGAAACCCTTTGGTGGATTGTGGGCATTCTCGTCTTACGTACTAATCTGGATATCTACCCAAGGAGTCATGCGCTTTACACTTAACCTTCTCAACTTGCCTTCATCCATGGTAGAGGGCAGGAATCGACTGGATTATTTAGAAAAACAGCTCCAAGCAATGAATCGGGGTCTCCTTCCTCACTAACTGCTCCTACTTCTACTTCTACCAAAGTGCAAAAAGATCTTGTTTCCTCGTTGCGAGGTTGTACAATAAACTATGAATCACCAATGTCTAACTCAGTCATAAAATTGAAACACTCTTGTTCTTTTTGATCTTTTTGGTTGACCCTTTCCTTGTCTACCTCAATTGATCCAGTACTGTATCTTCCAGGCATTTCAATTGTGTTATCCAAGAAACGTCGTTGGTTAGAGTAAAGAACTTGTATCTCCCGTATGTGTACTAGTGTAGTGCATGCAGTGCAAGTACGATGGAATAACAAGTAAAGAAAATCATTAAAGGTATGTGACATTTAACTCGAGAGACCGTTGTTCCCAACCGTCTCATATAATCTCACTTGTTGATTGGTTTTACATCGTATTCTACTAGGAAGTAACGTGAAATCCGGTCACTCCAAAGTCATATTTTATGCAACTCCGGGTTAAATTCAGATATGCTTTAGTCTAACTTTCGGAATATTCAAAGTTAGTTTATTTTCAATAGAGTTTATGGAGTTTATTGGGGTTGCTTAAGGATTAAGGCTCAAGGGTCGGTTCGACCAGGACTGGTTAGACCTAACCGAATCGACAACCTTTGACCAACATCTGCGAAGACACTTCTTCGAAGCCACCTCATCTTGATCGACTAACAGACAAGCCGATTCGGGATTTTTTGGTACCTTCCAAACTTTCTGCAAATCATCTTCCTCTAGTTCCACTTGCCAGCTTATAGAAAATAACCCATTTGGTTTAACAAGTATTCATATTGATCCAAGCCCTGAAGATCGCATCCAGTTTCCTCTCACTGCCTCTCCAATCCACTGCACCTCCAGTTCAATCTGGCTCCTCACCGAACCAGAAATACAGAGTTTCTTTCAACAATCCTCATCGTCACATCTTCTCCAACGATTTCGTGGGACCCTCACTTTGCTCTAGAGCTTTCCACAGCTCGCATCCTCCTTCTTCCCAAGCAACAAAAACAGAATCAGAGGAGCTTGACTTCGCTCCTTTTCATGATGGATCTTTGGTCGTCCAACGATGTCATGGCGACCTCATCACCACCCTCGATGGCGGCTCCGACATCATCACCCGTGAGGGTGGCGGATTCGAGAACCTAAGAACTCGAAGACATGAACTCAAGACTCAATTCATATGAAATCATGGATACTTACGATTAAAACCTACCAAATTGATGTTACGGTCAAAGATCGAGGGGTTTAATTATAGCAATTAGGAACTAGATGCAGATTGGAGTTATGGTTTTCCGATGTCTATGTTGCTCGGTTCGGAAGTGATTAAAGTAAAAACAGTGATGTGGGCCCAGTATTTATAAGGGTGAAAAAGGACTTGTTAGGGAATGCAGAATGGATTGTTAAGGCAAAACAAATACTAAAGGGCGGCGAATAGTGTTTTGAAAATTTAAACAAAATCTAAAGTTTATGTGAAAATTATATGAATCAAACACCACAGAGACAATCACAGACATAGAATCAAACATAAATGCAAAGATAAACAAAAATAAAGTATAGAAAAGGAAAGAACACACCGGATTTTTTACTGGTTCAGAATTGCTCCTATGTCTAGTCCTACGCAACACTGGATTTCGCAGAGTTTTATTACTATATCAGTATCCAATAACAACCCTCCTTGATTTCACGACTACAAGGGTACAACCGATTCCACCCACACACTTGATCAAGTATACCCTCCTTGATTTCACGGCTACAAGGGATACCACCGATTACCCGTCTTTGATTTCACGGTTACAAGGGATACCACCAATTCCTTAATCAACCCAAACAATTACAAATAGCTCTGTAACTCTTCAATAGCACTTGATTCATAGGGTAATGAGTACAGAGTGTAGAGAGAAGAAGATTAGTGAAAACATAATTGAATTCAGCATAGTATAGGTGTAGAAATCATAATAATGAAAAATAATGGTGTAATGAAAGAGAGTGAAGGTGGAGAAGAAGAAGTGATTAAAATTCGAAATCGGCCCCTTTTTATAATGTGTGAAAGGTTGCAGCATCTCAGAACCTTCACAAAGAGTGAAAAGACACTTCCTTTCAGATTTGAAAAAATGACAGTTATATGTCGACATGTATGTGTGTATATATATATATGTATGTATGTATGCATGTCGACATATATATGTATAAAATTGAAATTTGAACATTTTTCAAGTGTTTTGATATAAATATAATTCTGGAAATTCTTATACTAAAATATAGTGTTATAAATAAGTATTATAAAGTAGAAAATCACATAGAAACATTATTTAAACTATATTAATATATTTATTAAATTATAGAGTTTAAAACTATATAAATATAAAGTATATAAAATATAAATATATAAAACTTATAAAGTATAAACTTATAAAACTTAAGTTTAAAATCAAATAAAAAATAGAAAATAAAATAGAGAGGAAAGAGATTGAAGATAGAATTTAAAAACAAAATTTGAAAATCATGATTTGAAATAAATTTGAATTTGAACCTGGAGTGCTATCAGAGTCTTACATAATCTAGATTCTATAACTATATTTATCTTGAACTCTTGAAATATTGAATACTCATGAGTCTTGAAATATCCCTGAATTCTGAATCTCTAACATCTTTAAACTGTACAGTCTTCGGTAATATCTCTTGTATATAAATCTTGCATATGTGTGTACGTGTGTGTATATACATATTAGATGAATGTGTTAGTACATATTTAATAATCAATTAATACTGAAATAAGGTTGTTTTCATCAAAACTCCATTCTCCAATAATCTCCCCCTTTTTGACGATAACAACCTTAGTTTATAAAATATCATACCTGTATATATCTGTTGATGATGATCTTTCAAATACTCCCCATGTCTATATAAATCCTATAAACTACAACTATAATTTATAATTTCTCCCCTTTGGCATTATTAAAAAGAAGTTCTAAAACTACTCCCCCTAAATTGTATAGTTATCATATAAGATCCTAAGTATCTTCTAATTCAAAGTAAGTAAAATATTGTACTCCCCCATAATTTTCTATCCATATTATTTTATGCTAGGATTATAAATGTATAACTAATTATAATACTTAACATAAATAATTATTATATTAAACTTGAATTTGTACAAGCGATGGTACACGGATTTATATAAACATGATACATCGTAAGAGTAAAACCCTTAAATACTAATTATTCTTGACAATGAGAGATTTGTGAATTGGACAAATGGATAATGGAGACAAAAGTCCTCACTTTGTTCAATCACATTCCCATTTTGGTCGAATAAGACCTCTCCTACACATACAACCTTATCAACTTCTTCCATAATCAGTGGTTGAGTCTCTTGAGGTTCTTCTTCCTCCGTCATTTCTTCTTCCTCTTCCAGTTCTTCCTCCTCTTCCATGGCTTAATTATCATCGTTGATGATATTTGGATTAGCCTGATTATCCAAAAACAATTTAAGAAGACTCCTTATTACTTTCCCTTTTCTATTTTGCTCTTTGCTCATCTTAATATGTAGTGCTTGTATTTCAGCCATCATTTGCAGAGCATACTCCATCTTTTCTTCGATTTTGATGACCGGAGATAGCGCAGATCATTGAAAAGGACCCTCGGATGGTCTAGGGGACGAATCGAGATTGATTTGGGTGTTTAAATTAGTGGAGCCCTTTATTTTAGTTTAGAATTTTTACAAAGAAGAGAATTGAAAATGAAGAAGAAAAGTCGATGTAGAAGATTTTATAACTAACTTTTGGTGGGAATTAAATTTAAAATTCTGGCAGTTATATGTCGACATATGCATAAATGTATGTTAACATTCTAATGTTTAATATTTTATTTTTCTAATTTTTTATGTTATTTATATACGTAATAGTATATTTAATTATTCTAATTCACTTAATGAACATATGCCTAATTCTCTTCTAAATTTACTGAATGTTGCTTCGTTTAATGGTTTTGTTAATATATCCGCTATTTGTTTATCTGTTTCTTTAAATTCAAGTGAAAATTTCTCTTTACTTACGTTATCTCTTAGAAAATGATGTCTTATATCGGTATGTTTAGTTCTTGAAAGATGAGTTGGATTTTTAGAAATATTTATAGCACTCATATTATCGTAGTATATTGGGGATTTATTTATTTTGAATCCAAAATCATTTAGAGTTTGTTGCTTATATATTACTTGTGAACAAGGCAAAGCAGCAGAGACATATTCTGCTTCAGTTGTTGACAGAGCTATAGTATGTTGCTTTTTACTAAACCACGAGACCAATGAATTCCCTAAAAAGTGACATATTCTACTAGTACTTTTACAATCGGATTTACATACTATGTAGTCAGCTTCACAGTAAGAAACTAAATCGAATGAATCATCCTTAGGATAAAATAATCCAAAGTCTGATGTATGCTTTACATACCTTATAATACGTTTTATGGCTTGTAAATGTGTTTCCTTGGGTTTCGATTGATAACTTGCACAGAAACGTACACTATGCATTATATCTGGTCTACTAGCAGTTATATACAGTAATGATCCTATCATTCCTCTATATAGTTTTTGATCTGCATCTTTAGATGTATCATCTTTACTTAATGCTATATTAGTTGCCATAGGTGTTGGTCTCCCATTTGTCGTTAAATTATATTTATTAATTATATGTTTTGCATATTTTTCTTGTTTAATAAATATTCCATTCTTTAATTGATGAATTTGTAATCCTAAAAAGAATGATAGTTCTTCGATATGACTCATTTCGAATTCTTGGGTCATAATGTCTGAAAATTCTTTATTCATCTTATCGTTTGTTGATTCAAAAATTAATATATTTGTACAAATTGAATATCCTTTTTATTTTTCTTAATGACAATGTATTATCTAATTTTCCTATTTAAAAATTTGATTGTAACAGATAATTTCTTAATCTATCATACCAAGCCCTAGGAGCCTGTTTTAATCAATATAACGCTTTTTTAACTTATATACGTGATCTGGTGATTTTTCGTATTCAAATAGAGGTGGTTTCTCTACATATACGTCTTCTTTAACAAATCCATTTAAAAAAGAACTTTTGACATCCATTTGATATAATTTAAAATTATTATGGTTTGTAAAGGCTAGTAAAATCCTAATAGCTTATAGTCTTGCTATGGGGGCAAAAGTTTCATCGTAATCTATTCCTTCTTTTTCAGTATAACCACGTGTTACTAGTCGTGACTTATTTCTTACGACCTCATCGTGTTCATTCATTTTATTTTTATAAACTCATTTGGTTTATAGTCTTATCCTTTGGTCTAGGAACAAGTTCCCATACATCATTCCTAGTAAACCGGTTCAGTTCTTCTTGCATAGCAAGTATCCATGAAACATCGGAAGATGCTTCCTTTGGATTTTTAGGTTCAATAGTTGAAATAAATGCAGTATTACTCATATTATTTAATTGATTACGGGTTCTGACAACAAATTCTATATCTCCCAAAATATTTTCTATAGGATGATCTCTAAATAATCTAATTCTTTTATTTGGTTAATTATCTTCAATATTTATTTCATTAATTTCATTTTCACATTCATCTTCGTTGTTTTGAGTTATACTTTTATAGTTTTCGTCGAATATACATATAAAGTTTCTTCTATGGCATTGGTTTGAGTATTGAAAACTCTGTATGCTTTACTTCTTTCTGAATATCCAATAAATATTCCTTTATCGGATTCCGAGTCAAATTTATTTAGATTTTTTTTATTAAGTATAAAACATTTACTTCCAAATATATTAAAATATGATACTTTTGGTTTCTTATTATACAAAAGTTCATATGGGGTTTTATGTGTTAAAGGTCTAATTGAAATTCTATTTATAATATAATAAGCTGTTGCAGCTGCCTCAGCCCAAAAATTCATTGGTAAATTACTATCAAATAACATAGTTCTCGCATACTCTTATATTGTCCTATTTTTACGTTCAACTACTCCGTTTTGTTGAGGGGTTCTCGGAATTGAAAAATAATGAGTTATTCCCTTTTTATTACCATATTTTTTAAAATTTTCATTTTCAAATTCTCCTCCACGACCACTTCGTATTGTTTTGATTTTTAGAGATAATAGATTTTGAGTTCTTTTAGAAAAAGTTTTAAATTGATCAAAAGCATAACCTTTATTTTTAAGAAACAAAGTCCAAGTAAATCTAGAAAAATCGTCACTAATACACAAACATACCTATTATGATTTATGGATTGAATTTGAGAAGGACCAAATAAATCCATGTGAATTAAATCGAATGGTTTTGAGGTTGTAATTTCCTCTTTTGATTTAAATGAACTTTTCTTTAATTTTCCAAGTTGATAAGCGTCACATAAGTTATTATTTAAATTTCATTTTGGGTGATCCTCTAACTAAATCTAATTTAGAAATCCCAGAATTGTATTTGAAATTTATATGACCAAATCTTTTATGCCAGATCCAGGGGTCACTTGTATTGACCATAAGACATAGGTTATCGCTGTAGATTTTCATACTCATTATGTAGATATTTTTCTTTCTATCTCCTTCGAATATTACTTTTGAATTCCTATCTTCTATGAAACAATTATCCTATTCAAAGTTTATTTTATAACCCTTATCGCAAACTTGACATATACTTAGCAAGTTGTGTTTTAGATCCTAACTAATTAAACATCAGAAATAGTAGGAGTTACAAAATTTCTGACATTACCGATTCCAATAATGTATCCTTTAGAGTTATCTCCGAAGTTCACCATTCCACCATATTCATATTACACATTATTAAGTAATACAGGATTTCCTGTCATATGTCTCGAACAGCCACAATCCAGTATCCGGTTTTCCTTTTTCATTTCCACCAATTGCTTTCCATAGTTTGAATTCTCAACAACCATGTAACACACCAGTTCAGGATTTGTGTAACAACCCGGAATTTTGGAACCAATTCAAAAATTTTATATTACAAATTTCAATGGAAATTGAATATTTAAAAGGATTTATTTTAAATAATAATGATTAAAAATTTATTTAAATGAAGTTAGAATGTATATATTTTAATTATATAACGAGCCTGAAATGGCACGGCAGTTTGAAAATTTGAATTTGAACTTTGACTGAATGTACAGGATTCAAAATAAATCGGATATTGGTGAAACCAAAAACAATTAAGTCTATTTAATTATATCTTTCTAACGGATATGAAAAATTAAAATTTCATAGAGGGAATAAAAAGTTATGTCCAGTTAAATATTCAGAATAGTCGTTATGGAATTAATATATTATATAGCCTTTAAAAATAGCCATTTTGCAAACGGCCTCCCTTTCCAACGCCCAACGGGACCATTTTTGTCGGATCTGAAATGTCAATTTATTGCTAAGATTAATTTTCCATAATTTTTGGAATTAATATGTGAGCATGATAAATTAAACCGTGTTCGATAATTTTTGTTGAATTTAATCGACCGTTAAAAAGGCCATTTTTTAAACGGTCTCCAAATTTGATGAAATTAATTTTGTTAGAACCGTATCGTCAAAACATAGCTAGATTTATTTTCGGGGAATTTCTAGAGTCCGTATGTGGCCCCGGTGAATTTAAACGTACGATCAAATTAAATAATTAATTGATTTATATTTTAATTTAAAGAAAACAGACTGAAAACGATCAATTGGGATGATGGGACCTAGCCCATTGTGTCCAGAACGGGGGTATTTGGCTGGGAACAACTCTCGTTTGGCTGAATTTAGAGCTATTGAGAATTAATGGGTTCTTTTTGTAAATTATAGAATTAAAGAATGTTATATTATAAATATCTCAAATAATCTAACCCTAACCCTAGCCTACAATAGCTCAGCCTCCATTCTTTAAAACTGATGACCAAAATCTTCCACCTTTCTCCCTCTTATTTCGATCGATCCTCTAATCATATTCAGTGATTATCAACAGCAAATCTCTAGCACTAGAAGAGCTCTATCATACCAACGGCTAAGATTTAATTTAGTGTCCTGGTTCATTCAGTTTTTGGGCTTGAAGACAACGGTTTTGGGTACGAATTTTGAGGGCCATGAGGCCGCCGAGCTTCCCATAGTTCTCGGTGCAGGTGGCTCTGGTGTAGGCGCTTCTTTGGGGCACTTCATATTATTAGAAAATCAAGTGTAGAGGGGGTGCGATTTAGATTTGGGGATAACGACTTTGGACTTATCGTTCCTGACGACTTCAAAGAAGACGAAAGGAGCGACTTTCTTTTTAACCATTGTAATTAAAAGTAATTGTTAATTAATTAATATTATTTATGTAGTCAACAAATAAATGTCTGTATCTTATTCAAACGAACTCAGAATCAGATGAAACTGGATGCGTTGAATTCGCAGCGACGATATCTACAACACGGAACCGACCAGAACCAAAATAGAGCAAATCAGTATTTTAGGCAAATTTGAACGCGAACAGAAATTTTAAAATAAACGCAAACGATTTCAAAACCGATCAAGGTGAGAACTCTCTCAGTAAAATTTTCTCATATAGTTATTAATATAAACTGCCATGATTTTATCTGTGTTTAATCATCGCAAATATTTGTCCGTTAAAAATATAATTTTTAGCTTATAGGTGAGAATTCTATTTTTTTATAATTAAAATTAATTAATTATGATCGTGATTTTTTATCCAATCTGCTGTTAAATTCTGTTTGATGTTATACGTGATTTGATCTGGGATTGATGAATGATGTTGTTATGTAGATCTGTTAATTTGAAGATTATTGTGTTGAAATAAAATTGTTGAAAACAAATATAGCATTTCTATTATAATAAATTTTTTGAAAACAAATATATCAATTTTGTTATAATAAAATTGTTGAAAACAAATATAGCATTTTGGTTGTAATAAAATTGTTGAAAACAAATATAGCATTTTTGTTATAATAAAATTGTTGAAAACAAATATATCATTTTTTGTTGTAATAAAATGGTTGAAACAAAAATATCAATTTTGTTGAAACCAAATAGTTGAAATAAAAAGGACATTTTGGTTGTAATAAAATGATTGAAACAAAAATATCAATTTTGTTGAAACCAAATAGTTGAAATAAAAAGGACATTTTTGTTGTAATAAAATGGTTGAAACAAAAATATCAATTTTGCTGAAATCAAATAGTTGAAATAAAAAGGACATTTTTGTTGTAATAAAATGGTTGAAACAAAAATATCAATTTTGTTGAAACCAAATAGTTGAAATAAAAAGGACATTTTTGTTGTAATAAAATGGTTGAAACAAAAAATATCAAGTTTTGTTGAAACTAAATAGTTGAAATAAAAAGGACATTTTTGTTGAATAAAATAGTGAAACAAAAATATCAATTTTTGTTGAATAAAATAGTGAAACAAAAATATAATAGTTGAAACTAAATTGTCATTTTTGTAAAAATATAATTGTTGAAACAAAATCGACATTTTTGTCAAAATATAATCATTGAAACAAAATTGACATTTTTGTCAAAATGTAATAGTTGAAACTAAATTGTTATTTTTGTCAAAATAAAATAGTTGAAACTAAATTGTCATTTTTGTCAAAATATAATTGTTGAAACAAAATTGTCATTTTTGTCAAAATATAATAATTGAAACAAAATTGACATTTTTGTCAAAATGTAATAGTTGAAACTAAATTGTCATTTTTATCAAAATATAATTGCTGAAACAAAATTGTCATTTTTGTCAAAATATAATTATTGAAACAAAATTGTCATTTTTGTCAAATTATAATAGTTGAAACTAAATTGTCAATTTTATCAAAATATAATAGTTAAAACTAAATTGTCATTTTAGTCAAAATATAATTGTTGAAACAAAATTGTCATTTTTATCAAAATATAATTGTTGAAGCAAAATTGTCATTTTTGTCAAAATATAATAGTTGAAACTAAATTGTCATTTTTCTCAAATTATAATAGTTGAAATTAAATTGTCATTTTTGTCAAAATATAATTATTGAAACTAATTTGTCATTTTTATCAAAATATAATTGTTGAAACAAAATTGTCATTTTTGTCAAAATATAATTGTTGAAACAAAATTGTCATTTTTGTCAAATTATAATAGTTGAAACAAAATTTTCATTTTTGTCAAAATATAATTGTTGAAACAAAATTGTCTTTTTTATCAAATTATAATAGTTGAAACTAAATTGTCATTTTTGTCAAAATATAATAGTTGAAACAAAATTGACATTTTTGTCAAAATGTGATAGTTGAAACAAAATTGACATTTTTGTCAAAATGTAATAGTTGAAACAAAATTTACATTTTTGTCAAAATATAATTTGTTGAAGCAAAAATTATATTTTTGTTAAATAGATTTGAGTTAAAACAAAAATTACATTTTTGTTAAATATATTTGAGTTAAAACAAAAATTACATTTTTGTTAAATAGATTTGAGTTAAAACAAAAATTACATTTTTGTTAAATATATTTGAGTTAAAACAAAAATTACATTTTTGTTAAATAGATTTGAGTTAAAACAAAAATGAAATTTTCGTTAAGTAGAATTGTGTTAAAACAAAAGTAACATTTTTGTTAAATAGATTTATGTTACAACATAAGTATTCATTTTGTTAAAATTAGAGTTGTTAACAATATGAAATATCACCTTTATTCATTTTTTTAAAATTAGAATTGTTAACAATATAATATCACCTTTATTCATTTTGTTAAATTAGAATTGTTAACAATATGAAATATCGCCTTTATTCATTTTGTTAAATTAGAATTGTTAACAATATGAAGTTATCAATTTTATTCATTTTGTTGAAATAGAATTGTCAACAAAAATGAATGAATCACTTTTAATCATTTTGTTGAAATAGAATTGTCAACAAAAATGAAATAATCATCTTTATTCATTTTGGTTGAAATAGAATGGTCGACAAATAAAAATACCAATTATTGTTAGACTTAGATTTGTATGCAAATTAAAGAGTCATTTTTATCGCCAAAATATACCTTAGAATTTGTATGCAAATTAAAGAATCATTTTTATCGTCAAAATATACATTAGAATTTGTATACAAATTAAAGAATCATTTTTATCGTCAAAATATACATTAGAATTTGTATGCATATTAAAGAATCATTTTTATCGTCAAAATATACATTAGAATTTGAATGCAAATTAAGGACACATTTTTATCGTCAAATATACATTAGAATTTGAATGCAAATTAAGGAGACATTTTTATTGTCAAAATATACAATATAAATTGTATGCAAATTAAGGAGACATTTTTATTGTCAAATTATACCTTAGAATTTGTATGCAAATTAAACTAAACATGTTTATGTGTCATGTTATACTTTGAAACTATATACAAATAAAAATATTTCTTTTTATTTGTTAAAGTTAAAAATAGAAATTGCATACCAATAATGAAAATAAAAATTATCTTTTCATTTGTCATTAGCAACAATGTCATGTAAATAAATAACATTTTTTTTATATTAGAAACACGTAGTGAATTCATGTAAATAAAATACATATTTATTTAACGTTATAAACATGTTGATATGTTATGCAAATAAAACATGCTTTTATTTGGCGTATTAAACACGTTAGTGGAATCGTCAAATGATTTAAATTTATATATAATTATATATATATATATATATATTAAAATTAAACGAATCGCGTGTGGTAATTCGCGTTTCGGAATCGTAACTTTAAACGATTATACCGAAAGATCAGACCGTCGGATTTTCCCAAACTGAAACCGTTAGGACCGCTTTGGGAAGATCTTTCAAATGATATAAATTTTGTTAAAATCCAACGGTTAGATTTCGAGAAATGTGTAAATCAATTTGGGTAAAAACGACACCAAGGCCGTTTATTGACCCGAAGCGTCATTAAATTAAATTGGGCTATTTCTATATAAATAAAAATAGCGACAAATCATTATAAAATAATATTAACGATATGAAATGATTTAAATTATATATATGCGAGAATTATTTGAAAAGACCGAGTTCAATCTCATTTCAAATAATTATACGATGATTTAAATCGAAGATATTGAAGACGACGATTGAAAACCAGCGATCTTCACATCTAATGGACGACTACTGATGCCCGGCATTGGGTAGCTCCCAGTAAAGGGTTAAAGTGGTAGTTGTCCGGACGTACTTGTTGATTGTCCGGGTAAGCGAGCACCTCTCTTCCGTATTAAACATACGGGACGAGGAACAAGGTGTCTCCGGTTTCGTTCAAATCTAGATCGAACTTGTAAATGGATGTGTGTCTGACATTGGATTTCATTCCATGTAAATTGATTTCTATTTAATATATATCTGTTTGGTGGTGGAGAATTTACTCTCTTGCTTAACACCCTTCTCTGAGACGCACGAGCTCAGAGGTTATATATTGATAGTTATTGATCGCATGGCGTGTATTGTCAATGTGGCAAGCCAAGATGCAAATGATCGAGGCTTTTGTTGAAAAGCAGAGCCTTGTAGTTAATAATCAAAATATGGCCTGTTTAGGCATAGCTTTGTGTATAGCGTTACTTCGCGAGCCTCACACCCGGTAAGAGTCAGAAACGGGATAAGGGAACACATGGAGTGCACATGTTTCTTTCTAGCTAGAAGTGGTGTCATGGTATGGAGCCCAGACATTTTTACTTATGTAGATGATGGATTACGAGGCATCGGTTATATTGATCGATAGTGACCAATTGATAGGTTCAATAGGACCGGGAAGCGTGTGTTCAGGAATTGCCAATCCACTAAAGTATTTATGTACCGGCCTTGCAGGATCCAAGGGTTCGCCAGCATCCAAATGCTGACACATTTGCTAGAGTGTCTCGAATCGGTAAGGAGATCATCCCTAGCCTTGACTCATGATGGAAACCCAATTTCCAACTCGACATTACGGTTTTGATTGTAAACTTATATATGACGACATAGTATGATGAGGTACTATGTTGTCTAGGTTTGATACATTTACTTTGAAAGTATTTTAAAACTGATTGGACACTAATAGTAATATTAAATATTATTTTATACGTATCAAGCATGTTTGATCATTATAAGGTAAAACTCTATCCTCCAGTTTGCGTAGCATTGTGTGATGGGACTTGAGTCTTATAATGATTTCATTTTTTAAAAGCATTGCGTTGTTTTGAATAAAAATTTATTTAATTTATACACTGGCAATCCAGTGGAGTAAACCCGTTCCGCGTTAGCGGCGTGGTCCTGTGATTAGCCATATTGTTAGATAAGTTAGGAAAGATTTCTCATACCGGTCCCATGACTGACTCGTAGTTTGTTTCACTTGCAAACTCGGTGCCCTTATTTCCACACGGGCGGTCGAGTAGCTTATTTTGCAGATATTTATCTTTTGAGCAGGATTCTGGATTGAAGCTTAAAGTTGTGCCTAGAACATTGATAGTCTTCCGCTGCATTGCATTAAATTTGTTGTAAATTAATCTTCCGCTGTTGTATTATTATTTATCGATGTACTTTGATATTCTGTACTCTGATGTAACATTATTATAATGTTTATAAAAGTCTTCTGTTATTTGTTCTGATGTGTTGTATGCCCATAGTTAGTATATGCGGGATTCAAATGGTCTTGGTCGATTTAGCGATCGATTAGGTCCGGGAGAAATCCTTGTCGTTACAACTGGTATCAAAGCTTTGGTTAACTCAAATCTTTGGGGTACAACTCGTTAGAACTGAGCAAAAGACTCATCAGAGGTAGGATTAGTAATGTCCTACGAAAGAATACTCTTAGAGATAGGATCAGTAGTATTCTTGAATGAGAAAATCTCGTTAGAGATGGGGTTAGAAATGCCCTAGAATGAGTTGAGAGTGACAAGTCTATAATTAACGTATTTGCGATTATATAAATAATCTGATTTTAGAAAATATGATTTTTGAATATATAAAAGTTATATATATATATATGTTTGGAAAGCTATTAACTAATTGATTGATGATTGTGTGATTATTAGTTCAACTAATAATATTATTGAAACTAATAAAAGAATGAAAGTTGAGTTGGTTAGTTAAACAACTTCAGCTCCATTTCTTTTCGAGGACGAAAAGATTTTAAGTGGGGGAGATTGTAACAACTCGGAATTTTGGAACCAATTTAAAATTTTTATTTTAGAAATTTTAATGGAAATTGAACATTTAAAAGGATTTATTTAAAAAATAATGATTAAAAATTTATTTAAAAGAAGTTAGAATGTATATATTTATTTTAATTATATAACGAGCCTGAAATGGCGCGGTAGTTTGAAATTTTGAATTTGAACTTTGAATGAATGTACATGATTCAAATTAAATCGGATTTTGGTGAAACCAAAAACAATTAAATCTATTTAATTATATCTTTCAAACGAATCTGAAAAATTGAAATTTCATAGCGACAATAAAAAGTTATGGTCAGTTAAATATTCAGAATAGTCACTATGGAATTTAATATATTATATAGCGTTTAAAAATAGTCATTTTGCAAATGACCTCCGTTTTCGACAAGACCATTTTGGTCGGATCCGGAATGTCAAATTATTGCTATGTTTAATTTTTCATAATTTTTGGAATTAATATGTGAGCGTGATAAATTAAACTGTTTTCGATAATTTCTGTTGAATTTAATCGACCGTTAAAAAGGTCATTTTCCAAACGGTATCCAAATTCAACGAAATTAATTTTGTTAGGACCGTATCGTCAAAATATAGCTAGATTTATTTTTTGGGAATTTTTAGAGTCCGTATGTGGCCCCGGTGAATTTAAATGTACGATCAAATTAAATAATTAAATTATTTATATTTTAATTTAAAGAAAACAGACTGAAAACGATCTATTGGACTGACGGTACCTAGCCCATTGTGTCCAAAACGGGGGTATTTGGCTAGGAATAACTCTCGTTGGGCTGAATTTGGAGCTATTGAGAATTAATGGGTTTTTTGTAAATTATAGAATTTAAGAATATTATATTATAAATATCTCAAATAATCTAACCCTAGCCTGCAATAGTTCAGCCGCCATTCTTTAAAACCGACGGCCAAAATCTTGTACCTTTCTCCCTCTTATTTCGATCGATCCTCTAATCAAATTCAGAGATTATCAACCGCAAATCTCTAGCACCAGGAGAGCTCTATCATATTAACGGCTAAGATTTAATTTAGTGTCCTGGTTCGTTCAGTTTTTGGGCGTGAAGACAACGGTCTTGGGTGCGGATTTCGAGGGCCAAGAGGGTGCCAAGCTTCCCATAGTTCTCCGCACAGGTGGCTCTGGTGTAGGCGTTTCTCTGGAGCACTTCAGATCATCATAAAATCAAGTGTAGGGGGGTGCGATTTCGATTTAGGGATAGCGACTTTGGGTTTATCGTTCCTGACGGCTTCAAAGAAGAAGAAAGGAGCGGCTTTCTTTTTAACCAATGTAATTAAAAGTAATTGTTAATTAATTAATGTTATTTATGTAGTCATTGAATAAATGTCTGTCTTATTCGAACAAACTCAGAATAAGATGAAACCAGATGCATTGGATTCGCAGCGACGATATCTACCACATGGAGCCGACCAGAACCAAAATAGTGCAAATCAGGTCTCTCAGTAAAATTTTCTCGCATAGTTGTTTATATAAACTGCCATGATTTTATCTGTGTTTAATCATCACAAATATTTGTCTGTTAAAAATATAATTTTTAGCTTATAGGTGAGAATTCTCTTTTTTTATAATTAAGATTAATTAATTATGACTGTGATTTTTTTCCAATCCGCTGTTAAATTCTGTTCGATGTTATACGTGATTTGATCTGGGATTGATGATTGATGTTGTTATGTAGATCTGTTAATTTGATGATTATTGTGTTGAAATAAAATTGTTGAAAACAAATATAGCATTTTTGTTATAATAAATTTTTTGAAAACAAATGTATCATTTTTGTTATAATAAAATTGTTGAAAACAAATATAGCATTTTTGTTATAATAAAATTGTTGAAATAAGTATAGCATTTTTGTTATAATAAAATTATTGAAAACAAATATATCATTTTCTGTTGTAATAAAATTGTTGAAAACAAATATTTCATTTTTTGTTGTAATAAAATGGTTGAAACAAAAATATCAATTTTGTTGAAGCCAAATAGTTGAAATAAAAAGGACATTTTTGTTGTAATAAAATGGTTGAAACAAAATTATCAATTTTGTTGGAACCAAATAGTTGAAATAAAAAGGACATTTTTATTGTAATAAAGTGGTTGAAACAAAAATACCAATTTTGTTGAAACCAAATAGTTGAAATAAAAAGACATTTTTGTTGTAATAAAATGATTAAAACAAATATATCAATTTTGTTGAAACCAAATAGTTGAAATAAAAAGGACATTTTTGTTGTAATAAAATGGTTGAAGTAAGAAATATCATTTTTTGTTGAAACCAAATAGTTGAAATAAAAAAGGACATTTTTTTTAATAAAATACTGAAACAAAAATATCAATTTTTGTTGAATAAAATAGTGAAACAAAAATATCAATTTTTGTTGAATAAAATAGTGAAACAAAAATATCATTTTTTGTTGAAGAAAATAGTGAAACAAAAATATAATAGCTGGAACTAAATTGTCATTTTTGTCAAAATATAATAGTTGAAGCAAAATTGACATTTTTTTCAAAATGTAATAGTTGAAACTAAATTGTCATTTTTGTCAAAATATAATAGTTGAAACTAAATTGTCATTTTTGTCAAAATATAATTGTTGAAACAAAATTTTCATTTTTATCAAAATGTAATAGTTGAAACTAAATTGTCATTTTTGTCAAAATATAATTGTTGAAAGAAAATTGACATTTTTGTCAAATTTTAATAGTTGAAACAAAATTGTCATTTTTGTCAAAATATAATAGTTGAAGCTAAATTGTCATTTTTGTCAAAATATAATTGTTGAAACAAAATTGTCATTTTTGTCAAAATATAATTATTGAAGCAAAATTGCCTTTTTTGTCAAAATATAATAGTTGAAACCAAATTGTCATTTTTGTCAAATTATAATAGTTGAAACTAAATTTTCATTTTTGTCAAAATATAATTGTTGAAACAAAATTGTCATTTTTGTCAAAATATAATAGTTGAAACAAAATTGACATTTTTGTCAAAATGTAATTGTTGAAACAAAATTGACATTTTTGTCAAAATGTAATAGTTGAAACAAAATTTACATTTTGTCAAAATATAATTTGATGAAACAAAAATTACATTTTTGTTAAATAGATTTGAGTTAAAACAAAAATTACATTTTTGTTAAATAGATTTGAGTTAAAACAAAAATGACATTTTTGTTAAGTAGATTTGAGTTAAAACAAAAATGATACATTTTTGTAAAGTAGAATTGTGTTAAAACAAAAATAATTTGTTTAATTGATTTGTACTACAACAAAAATATTCATTTTGTTAAAATTAGAATTGTTAACAATATGAAATACTACCTTTATTCGTTTTGTTAAAATTAGAATTGTTAACAATATGAAATATCACCTTTATTCATTTTGTTAAATTAGAATTGTTAACAATATGAAATATCACCTTTATTCATTTTGTTAAATTAGAATTGTTAACAATATGAAGTTATCACTTTTATTCATTTTGTTAAAAAAGAATTGTTATAAAAAATGAATGGATCATTTTTAATCATTTTGTTGAAATAGAATTGTCAATCAAATTGAATGAATCACTTTTAATCATTTTGTTGAAATAGAATTGTCAACAAAAATGAAATAATCATCTTTATTCATTTTGGTTGAAATAGAATGGTCGACAAATAAAAATATCAATTATTGTTAGAATTAGATTTGTATGCAAATTAAAGAGTCATTTTTATCTTCAAAATATACCTTAGAATTTGTATGCAAATTAAAGAATCATTTTTATCTTCAAAATATACATTAGAATTTGTATACAAATTAAAGAATCATTTTTATCGTCAAAATATACATTAGAATTTGTATGCAAATTAAAGAATCATTTTTATCGTCAAAATATACATTAGAATTTGTATGCAAATTAAGGAGACATTTTTATTGTTAAATTATACCTTAGAATTTGTATGCAAATTAAGGAGACATTTTTATTGTCCAATTATACCTTATAATTTGTATGCAAATTAGAATAAACATGTTTATGTGTCATGTTAAACTTTGAAACTATATACAAATAATATTTTTTATTTGTTAAATTAAAAAATAGAAATTGCATACCAATAATGAAAATAAAAATTATCTTTTTATTTGTCATTAGCAATAATGTCATGTAAATAAATTACATTTTTTTTTTGACATTAGAAACATGTAGTGAATTCATGTAAATAAAATACATATTTATTTGACATTATAAACATGAAGATATGTTATGTAAATAAAACATGCTTTTATTTGGCGTGTTAAACACGTTAGTGGAATCGTTGAATGATTTATATTTATATATAATTATATATATATATATATGTATAAATTAAAATTAAAATTAAACGAATAGCGCGCGGTAGTTTGCGTTTCGGAATCGTAACTTTAAACGATTATATCGAAAGATCCGACCATCGGATTTTCCCAAAACTGAAACCGTTAGGACCGCTTTGGGAAGATCTTTCCAACGATATAAATTTTGTAAAAATCCAATAGTTAGATTTTGAGAAATGTGTAGATCAAATTTGGGTAAAAATAGCGTCACGGCCGTCTATTGACCCGAAGCGTCGTTAAATTAAATTGGGCTATTCTTATATAAATAAAAATAGCGATAAATCTTTATAAAATAATATTAACAATATGAAATGATTTAAATTATATATATGTGAGAATTATTTGAAAAGACCGAATTCAATCTCATTTCAAATAATTTTACGACGATTTAAATCGAAAATATTGAAGACGGTGTTTGAAGAATGGCGATCTTCACATCGAATGGACGACTACTGTTGCCCGACATTGGGTAGCTCCCAGTAAAGGGTTAAGGTGGTAGTTGTCCGGATGTACTTGTTGATTGTCCGGATAAGCGAGCACCTCACTTCCGTATTGGACATACGGGATGAGGAATAAGGTGTCTTTGGTTTCTTTCAGACCCAGAACGGACTTGTAAATGGATGTGTTTCTGAAATTGGATTTCATTCCATGTAAATTGATTTCTATTTATTATATATCTATTTGGTGGCGGAGAATTTATTCTCTTGCTTAACACCCTTCTCTGGGACGCATGAGCTCAGATGTTATATATTGATAGTTATTGATCGCATGGCGTGGATTGTCAATGTGGCATGCCAAGATGCAAATGATCGAGGCTTTTGTTGAAAAGCAGAGTCTTGTGGTTGATGATCAAAGCATGGCCTGTTTAGTCATAGCTTTGTGTATCGCGTTACTTCGCGAGCGTCACACCCCGGTATGAGTCAGAAACGGGATAAGGGAATGCAGGGAGTGCACATGTTTCTTTCTAGCTAGAAATACTGTCATGGTATGAAGCCCAGACATTTTTACTAATGCGGATGATGGATTACGAGGCCTCGGTTATATTGGTCGATAGTGACCAATTGATAGGTTCAATAGGACCGGGAAGCGTGTGTTCAGGAATTGCCAATCCACTAAAGTATCTATGGACCGACCCTGTAGGATCTAAGGGTTCGCCAGCGTCTGAATCCTGAAACATTTGCTAGAGTGTCTCGAATCGGTAAGGAGATCATCCCTAGCCTTGACTCATGATGGAAACTCAATTTCCAATACGACATTACGGTTTTGATTGTAAACCTATGTATAACGACATAGTAGGATAGGGTACTATACCGTCTAGGATCGATACATTTACTTTGAAAGTATTTTAAAACTGATTAGACACTAATAATAATATTAAATATATTTTTTACACGTATCAAGCATGTTTAGTCATTATAAAGTAAAACTCTATCCTCCGGTTTGCGTTGCATTGTGTGATGGAACTTGAGTCTTATAATGATTTCATTTTTCTAAAAAGCATTCCGTTGTTTTGAACAAAAATTTATTTAATTTATGCACTGGCAATCCAATGGAATAAACCCGTTTCGCGTTAGCGGCGTGGTCCTGTGATTAGCCATATTATTAGATAAGTTAGGAAAGATTTCTCATACCAGTCCAATGACTGACTCGTAGTTTGTTTCACTTGCAAACTTGGGTACCCTTATTTCTACACGGGCAGTCGAGTAGCTTGTTTTGCAGATATTTATCTTTTGAGCAGGGTTCTGGATTGAAGCTTAAAGTTGTGCCCAGAGCATTGATAGTCTTCCGCTGCATTGTATTAGTTTAGTTGTAAATTAATCTTCCGCTGTTATATTATTATTTATCGATGTAATCTGATATTTTGTACTCTGATGTAACATTATTATAATGTTTATAAAAGTCTTCTATTATTTGTTCAAATGTGTTATATGCCCAGAGTTAGCGTATGCGGGATTCAAACGGTCTTGGTCGATATAGCGATCGATTAGGTCCGGGCGAAATCCATGTCGTTACAATTTAAATTTCCAACAACCATCTTTTCAGAATTTGAATTGGCATTACCCACTTTCCCCATCTTTTCAACTTTTGCCTTTTCAAAAGTCATAAAATAATCTTTTCTTGAATTGAAAAACATTTCAGTAGATCAGACTACTTTTTGGCATAATTATATGCAGACTTTTCAACATCGATATAACGCATGAATTGACGCTAGTGTTAACAGAAATTCCAAAATTTGTCATTTAAATTTTTCAAAAATAAGATTATGAACTTTTTGAAAGACCTTGCTCTGATACCAATTGTTAGGGAATGCAGAATGGATCGTTACGGCAAAACAAACACTAGAGGGGGTGAATAGTGTTTTTGAGAATTTAACAAAATCTAAAGTTTATGTGGACTACTATATGAATCAAACACCACAGAGACAATCACAGACACAGAATCAAATACAAATGCAAAGATAAACAAAAATAAAGTACAGAAAAGGGAAGAACACACCGGATTTTATATTAGTTCGGAATTGCTCCTACGTTCAGTCCCACGCAAAGCTAGATTGCGCAAAGTTTTATTACTATATCAATATCCAATTACAACCCAACTTAATTTCACGGCTACAAGGGATACCACCAATTCCACCCACACACTTGGTCAAGTATACCCTCCTTGATTTCACGGCTACAAGGGATACCACCGATTACCCATCCTTGATTTTACGGCTACAAGGGATACCACTGATTCCTTTACTCAACCCAAACAATTACAAATGGTCCTATAACTCTTCAATAGAACTTGATTCGTAGAGTAATGAGTAGAGAGTGTAGAGAGAATAATAATGAAAATAGAATTGAACTCGACGGAGTATAGGTGTAGAAATCAAAAAAATAATGAAAAATAATGGTGTAATGAAAGAAAGTGACAGTGGAAAAGAAGTGATTAAAAATTCGAAATCAGCCCCCTTTTATAATGTGTGAAAGGTTGCAACATCTCAGAACCGTCACAAACAGTGAAAAGACATATCCTTACAAATTTGAAAAAATAACAGTTATATGTTGACATATATATATATATATATATATATATATATATATATATATATATGTATGTATGTATGTATAAAATTGAAATTTGAACATTTTTCAAGTGTTTTGATATAAATATAATTATGGAAATTCTTGTAAAAAAATATAGTGTTATAAATAAATATTATAAAGTAGAAAATCATGTAGAAACATAAATATAAACTATATAAATATAATTACAAAATTATAAAGTTTAAAACTTAATAAATATAAAGTATATAAAATATAAATTTATAAAACTTATAAAGTATAAACTTATAAAACTTAAATTTAAAATGAAATAAAAAATAAAAGAGGGAGGAAAGAGATTGAAGATAGAATTTGAAAACAGAATTTGAAAATCATGATTTGAAATAAATTTGAATTTGAACCTGGAGTGCTATTCAGAATCTTACATAATCTAGACTCTATAACTATATTTATCTTGAACTCTTGAAATCTTGAATACTCATGAGTCTTGAAACATCTCTGAATTCCGAATCTCTAACATCTTTAAACTGTATAGTCTTCAGTAATATTTCGTGTATATAAATCCTGCATATGTGTGTGTGTATATATATTCTAGATAAAAGGGTTAGTATATATTTTATAATCAATTAATAGTGAAATAAGGTTGTCATCAAAACTACATTCTCCTACAATCTCCCTCTTTCTAATGATAACAACCTTAGTTTATAAAATACCATACTTGTATGTACCTGTTGATGATCATCTTTCAAATACTCCCCTTGTCTATATAAATCCTATAACTACGTCTATATTTTATAATTTCTTCCCCTTTGGGATTATCAAAAAAAATTCTAAAACTACTCCCCCTAAATTGTATAACTATGATATAAGATCCTAAGTATCTTCTAATTCATAGTAAGTAAAATATTATACTCCCCCTTAATTTTATATCCATATAATGCTAAGATTTATAAATGTATAACTAATTATAATACTTAACTTATACTTAACATAAATAATTATTATATTAAACTTGAATTTGTACAAGCGGCGGTACACGGATTTATATAAATGCGATACATCGTAAGAGTAAAAACCTTAAATACTAATTATTCTTAACAATGAGAGATTCGTGAATTTGACAACTTGAATAATGGAGACAAAAATCCCCACTTTGTTCAATCACATTCCCATTTTGGTCGAATAAGATCTCCCCTATACATATAACCTTATCGTCTTCTTTTGTAATCACTGGTTGAGTCTCTTGAGGTTCTTCTTCCTCGATCGTTTTTTCTTCCTCTTCTGGTTCTTCCTCCTCTTCCATGTCTTGATTATCATCGTTGATGATATTCAGATTAACCTGATTATCCATTAAGAATTTAAGAAGACTCCTTATTACTTTCCCTTGCCTATTTTGCTCTTGGCTCATCCTAATATGTAGTACTTGTATTTTAGCCATCATTTTCAGAGCAAACTCTATCTTTTCTTTGATTTTGATGACTCGAGATAGCGTAGATCGTTGTAAAGGACCCTCGGATGGTCCAACGGATGAATCAAGATTGAATTGGGTGTTTAAATTAGTGGAGACCATTGTTTATTTTGGTTTAGAATTTTTGCAGAGAAGAGAAATGAAAATGAAGAAGAAAAGTCGAAGTAGATGATTTTATAACTAACTTTTGGTGGGAATTAAATATAAAATTCTAGGAGTTATATGTAGACATATGCACAAATGTATGTCAACATAACAATGTTTTAAATTTTATTTTTCTAATTTTTTTATGTTATTTATATATATAATAGTATATTTAATTATTCTAATTCACTTAATGAATATATGCCTAATTCTCCTCTAAATTTTGTAAATGTTGCTTCGTTTAATGGTTTTGTTAATATATCCGCTATTTGTTTATTTGTTTCTATAAATTCGAGAGAAATTTTATCTTTACTTACGTTATCTCTTAGAAAATGATGTCTTATATCGATATGTTTAGTTCTTAAATGTTGAGTTGGATTTTTAGAAATATTTATCGCACTCGTATTATCGCAGTATATCGGGGATTTATTTATTTTTAATCCAAAATCATTTAGAGTTTATTACAGATAAGCCAAAGCACCAGAGATATATTCTGCTTCAGTTGTTGACAGAGATCAATATTTTGCTTTTTACTGAACCATAGGACCAGTGAATGTCCTAAAACATGACATGTTCTATTAGTACTTTTACGATCGGATTTGCATCCTGCGTAGTCAGCGTCATAGTAAGAAACTAAATTGAATGAATCATCTTTAGGATAAAATAATCCAAAGTCTGATGTATACTTTACATACCTTAGAATACGTTTTACAGCTTTTAAATGTGTTTCCTTGGGTTGCGGTCGATATCTTGCATAGGCATACACTATGCATTATATCTGGTCTATTAGCAGTTATATACAGTAATGATCCTATCATTCCTCTATATAGTTTTTAATCCACATCTTTAGATGTATCATCTTAACTTAATGTTATATTAGTTGCTATAGGTGTTGGCCTCCCATTTGTTGTTAAATTATATTTATTAAATAGTTTTTTTACGCATTTTTCTTGATTAATAAATATTCCATTCTTTAATTGACGAATTTGTAATCCTAAAAAGAATGATTGTTCTCCCATATGACTCATCTCGAATTCTTGGGTCATAATGTCTGAAAATTCTTTATTCGTCTTATCGTTTGTTGATCCGAAAATTAATATATTTGTACTAGTTGAATATCCTTTTTATTTTTCTTAACGAACAAAGTATTATCTAATTTTCCTATTTCAAAATTTGGTTGTAAGATAATTTCTTAATCTATCATACCAAGCCCTAGAAGCCTGTTTTAATCAATATAACGCTTTCTTTAACTTATATACGTGATCTAGTAATTTTTCATCTTCAAATAGAGGTGGTTGCTCTACATATACGTCTTCTTTAACAAATCCATTTAGAAAATTTTCTTTGACATCCATTTGATATAATTTGAAATTATTATGGTTTGCAAAGGCCAGTAAAATCCTAATAGCTTCTTGTCTTGCTACGGGGGCAAAATTTTCATCGTAATCTATTCCTTCTTGAGTATAACCTTGTCCTACTAGTCGTGCCTTATTTCTTACGACCTCACCGTGTTCATTCATTTTATTTTTATTAACTCATTTGGTTCCTATTATAGTCTTATCCTCTAGTCTAGAACAAGTTCCCATACACCATTCTTAGTAAACTGATTTAGTTCTTCTTACATAACAATTATCCATGAATCATCGGAAGATGCTTCCTTTGGATTTTTAGGTTCAATAGTTGAAATAAATGCTGTATTACTCATATTATTTAACTGATTACGGGTTCTGACAACAGATTCTATATCTCCTAAAATACTTTCTACAGGATGATATCTAAATAATCTAATTCTTTTATTTGGTTGATTATCTTCACTATTTATTTCATTAATTTCATTTTCACATTTATCTTCATTGTTTTGAGTTATACTTTTATAGTTTTCGTCAAAGATACGTTTAAAGTTTCTTCTATGGTATTGGTTCGAGTATTGAAAACTCTATATGCTTTACTTCTTTCTGGATATCCAATAAATATTCCTTTTTCGGATTTCGAGTCAAATATATGTAGATTGTCTATTAAGTATAAAACATTTACTTCTAAATATTTTGAAATATGATACTTTTGGTTTCTTATTATACAAAACTTCATATGGGGTTTTATGAGTTAAAGGTCTAACTGAAATTCGATTTATAATATAACAAGCTATTGCAACTGCCTAAACCCAAAAATTCCTTGGTAAATTACTATCAGATAACATAGTTCTTGCACACTCATGTATTGTCCTATTTTTATGTTCAACTACTCCATTTTGTTGGGGGGTTCTCGGAATTGAAAAATTATGAGTTATTCCCTTTTTATTACAATATTTTTTAAAATTTTCATTTTCAAATTCTCCACCATGATCACTTCATATTGTTTTGATTTTTAGTGATAATAGATTTTGAATTCTTTTAGAAAAAGTTTTAAATTGATCAAAGGCATAACTTTTACTTTTAAGAAACAAAGTCCAAGTAAACTAGAAAAATCATCGATTATTACGTAAACATATCTATTATGATTTATCGACTGAATTGAGATGGACCAAATAAATCCATGTGAATTAACTCTAATGCTTTTGATGTAGTAATTTCCTCTTTTGATTTAAATGAACTTTTTTTTTAAATTTTCCAAGTTGACAAGCGTCACATTAGTTATTTACTTTAAATTTCATTTTGGGTAATCCTCTAATTGAATCTAATTTAGAAATCCTAGAAATGTATTTGAAATTTATATGACTAAATCTTTTATGCCAGATCCAGGGGTCACTTTTATTGGCCATAAGACATAGCCTATCTCTAGAGATTTTCTTACTCGGTATGTAAATATTTTTCTTTCTATCTCTTTCAAATATTACTTTTGAATTTCTATCTTCTATAATAAATTTATCCTTTTCAAAGTTTATTTTATAACCCTTATCGCAAAGTTGACTTATAATTACCAAGTTGTGTTTTAGATTCCTAACTAGTAAAACATTAGAAATAGTAGGAGTTTCATAATTACGGACATTGTCGATTCCAATAATGTATCCTTTAGAGTTATCTCCGAAGTTCACCATTCCACCATCTTCATATTTCAGATTATTGAGTACTTCAGGATTTCCCATCATATGCCTCGAGCAAGCAGTATCTAGTATCCATTTGTCCTTTTTCATTTCCACCAATTGCTTTCCAGAGTTTGAATCCTCAACAGCCATGTAACACATTAGTTCGGGATTTGAATTTCCAACAGCCACCTTTTTAGAATTTGAATTTCTAAAAGCCACCATTTCAGAATTTGTATTGCCAACACCCACTTTACCCATCTTTTCAACTTTTGACTTTTCAAAATTCATAAAATACACCTTTCCTTAATTGAACAATATTTCAGTAGATCACATGACTTTTCAGCATAATTATATACAAACTCTTTCAACATTGATATAATGCGTGAATTGACACTAGTGCTAATAGAATTTCCTAAATTTGCCATTTAAAAATTTCAAAAATAAAATTATGATCTTTTTGAAAGACCTTGCTCTGATACTAATTGTTAGGGAATGCAGAATGGATCGTTAAGGCAAAACAAACGCTAAAGGGGGTGTGAGTAGTGTTTTTGAGAATTTAAACAAAATCTAAAGGTTATGTGAACTACTATATGAATCAAACACCATAGAGACAATCACATACACAGAATCAAACACAAATGCAAAGATGAACAAAAATAAAGTACAGAAATGGAAAGAATACACCAGATTTTATACTGGTTCGGAATTGCTCCTACGCCCAGTCCCACACAACGCTGGATTGCACAGAGTTTTATTACTATATCAATATCCAATGACAACCCTCCTTGATTTCACAGCTATAAGGGATACCATCGATTCCATCCACACACTAGATCAAGTATACCCTCCTTGATTTTACGGCAACAAGGGATACCACCAATTACCCGTCCTTGATTTCACGGCTACAAGGGATACCATTGATTTCTTTACTCAACCCAAACAATTACAAACATCCCCATAACTCTTCAATTGCACTTGATTCAGAGAGTAATGAGTAGAGAGTGTAGAGAGAAGAAGATTAGTGAAAACAGAATTGAATTCGACAGAGCATAGGTGTAGAAATCTTAAAAATAATAAAAAAATAACGATGTAATGAAAGAGAGTGAAAGTGGAGAAGAAGCAGCGATAAAAAATTCGAAATCAGCCCCTTTTTATAATGTGTGAAAGGTTGAAACATCTCAGAACCGTAACAAATACTGAAAAGACACTTCTTTTCAAATTTGAAAAAATGGAAGTTATATGTTGACATGTATATATATGTATGTCGACAGATATATACGTATAAAATTGAAATTTGAACATTTTTCAAGTGTTTTGATATAAATATAATTCTGGAAATTCTTGTACTAAAATATAGTGTTATTAATAAATATTATAAAGTAGAAAATCATATAGAAACATAAATATAAACTATATAAATATATTTATAAAATTATAGAGTTTAAAACTATATAAATATCAAGTATATAAAATATAAATATATAAAACTTATAAAGTATAAACTTATAAAACATAAGTTTAAAATCAAATAAAAAATAGAAAATAAAATAAAGAGGAAAGAGATTGAAGATAGAATTTGAAAATCAGAATTTGAAATTGAACCTGGAGTGTTATTCAAAGTCTTACTTAATCTAGACTCTATAACTATATTTATCTTGAAATCTTGAATACTCATGAGCCTTGAAATATCTCTGAATTCTGAATCTCTAACATCTTTAAACTGTACAGTCTTAAGTAATATTTCCTATATATACATCCTGCATATGTGTATATATATTCTAGGTAAAAGTGTTAGTATATATATATTACAATCAATTAATATTGAAATAAGGTTGTTGTCATCAACCCTCCATTCTCCAACAGGACTGTTTGTATTCTTTTTGAAAAGATAGTGTAACTCTGTCTGACTTTATCCCATTCAGATTTGACTAACCTCAGATCGATATTTTTGATCCGTGTCCGGTTCGGTGATCGATCTGAAGCACGGGATGTGAGTAGAACAGCGGAGAATGCTTGACTCTTTTCTCTTGTAGTTCTATCAATGACTCAACATGCTGACTTATATGTGACTGATGATCTGACTTGACCATGCGCTGGACTTGCGCAAGAAGGCAATATCATTTGGCGATGACCTGTATGTGGGCAATCACATACGGGAGCCAACGATTCGGCCCAACTTTTCATTACCTCCTTTTCAAGAATGAATGGCATCCCAAGGAAGTGTAACCCAACAGATTCGAAGCACATTCCATCTACGATGCAACGTACTTTGAGGGGACAAAAGTTGTTACCTGACTTTTGACAAGGCCATCAAGATCATTGACATCACATAATAAAGTACCTAGGACTTGTTCACTATGTATTCACATGTCAAAATAATCAAGGAGGATTCTTTTCCGGTTTGATTGGAGATCGGCTTGGTAAAAACGGGCTTTGGAGAATTCCTGGACAATTCTGGTTCAATAATACTTCAAATCGGCATTGTCTTGGCTCGATGAGAAGCTACCTTCGAAGTCTTCAGATCGGTGACCATTCAATTCGACATTGTTAACTCAAGCCTACCTAAAGCACCTGACACTTCTCCTAAAGAACTACTCTAACTCTGAGAACGCTGCTTCCACCATTACCTAAGATGTCAGATTGAACGCCACGTGTCGAAAGTCGAACAAGACTGGGCTATTGCACAAGCTGAAGACTTTCTCCACCACTTTCCTACATTGTTGGATTGACCTACACTTGCATTTTGAACCGAGATGTTGCCTTCCTATAAATAGCCTTCCAAAGCTATGAAAAAAGACCTTTGGGCACTTTTATTTTTTTATACTATGTTTTACTGCATTGAACTCGAGTTTGAGAGATAATCAACCTTTGTAATCAATTTCCGCAAGTTATATAGGAAATTATAAAGTGGACGTCAGCTCGCTAATGCTGAACCACCATAAATTCATGTGTGCTAGCATTTTACTCGTTTTCATTTTCTCATTCTTCAATTATTTCTCAACATATTTTCTATTTGGGTGGTCGCGCCACTATTTGGCGTCAACACTTAAGTCAATGAAACAATTAAAATGCAAACCCTGTGATAGAAGAACAGATTGAAGCTTTAACGAGGCACTGAAGTCTCGATGGAAGAATCTGAACCACTTTAGAATATTGCAAAAAAATTGATGCTCCAACAAATATTTTTTATTTGTATCGGGCCTAATGCACAGTTGCCTCTAGTGTTGGATTCTGAAACATAGCAATCGACAGTCGATTGTAGTTTGAGTTGACGATTGCTTGGTGGTTGATTATCGAGACAAAATATATATCCTGATGTGCTCTTCCGATCATCCAATGCTCCTGCCCAGTCAATATCAGTGAATCTGACTAACTTGCATTCGTCCTCTTTGACATATCGAAGCCCACATTCATTTGTCCCTTTCAGATATCGTAAAATTCTTTTTGCAGCAATCAAGTGATTGTTACTAGAATTTTGCATGAATCTTGAAAGTATACTTACTGCATGACAAATATCAGGCCTTGTATGAGTGAGAAAAATTAGCGAACCAACCAAGCTTCTAAATATCTTTGCATCCGCCTTCTTTGCGCCATCATCTTGCTTTAATTTTTCACTTGGCATCATTGGTGTGTTAACTGATTTGCAATTTGCCATGTGAATTTTTTTAAGAACGTCTTCAATGTATTTCTCTTATGAAATAAAGATTTTGCCCCTTGATTGTTTGACTTGCATGCCCAGAAAATAATTCATCAGACCAAGGTCCGTCATCTCAAAGTCCGTCATCATTCCTTCCTTAAATTCCTTAATAAGATTGTTGTTGGTACCAAAAAAATTAGATCATCAACATATAGACATACAACCAGAAATTCCTCTCCTTGATATTTCACATAAAGGGCAGGTTTGTTCTTGCTTCTTTGAAAACCATTTTGAATGAAGTAGTTATCAATCTTGCAATTCCATGCTCCGGGCGCCTACTTCAGCCCATACAATGCCTTTTGAAGCTTATAGACTTTATTTTCTTTTCCTCTTATCACGAAACCTTCTGGCTGCTCAACATATACCTCTTCCTTAAGCTCGCCATTAAGAAAAGCAGACTTTACATCGAGTTGGAAAACATTAAGCTCTAATTGCGCTGCAACTGCAAGAGTTGTTCTAATGGTTTCCATTCGAACTACCGGAGCAAATGTCTCATTAAAGTCAATTCCGGGCTGTTGCGAATATCCCTTTGCAACCAGCCATGCTTTGTGCCTTGTTATATATAGAACCATCTTCGTCATATTTTGTCTTATAAACCGATTTCAGGCCAATGACTTCTTTATCCTTTGGCAAGTCAACTAACTGCCATGTTTTATTTTTCTCAATGGCTGTTATTTCTTCTTTCATTACTTCAATCCACACATCTTCTTTGCTTGCATCTTCAAATAACTGCGGTTCACAAGAAAAAGGAACAACATGGCATGAGTCATAAATATCTTGTAATGAACGTACCTTTCGAATAAGAGAGTCCAAGTCTTCATATTCATTTTCTTCATTTGAGCCGTAGCTAGGAGCAGTATCTACGTGGATACTTTGCTGAGAACCATCAGGTTGTGAGCTATTATTTTGAGATCTTTTAGGCTCCATAGAACTTGATTTTTTGTAACCATCCTGATCCCACTGCCATGGTGCCATATCGTCAAAGACAACATCTCTTGAGATAATGAGTTGATCATTTTTGGGATTTAATAACCGATATCTCTTCGACTCTTCGCTGTAATCAACAAAGACACATTTTTCTCCTTTCTTCTCAAATTTATCTTTGTTTGTGCTCTGGTTCAATGCATACTACACTTCCAAATACTTTCATGTGGTCTACTTGGGGCTTTCTTTTATGCCAGGCTTCAAATGGTGTCATATTTTTAACAGCTTTAGTTGGCGAATGATTCAATATATAGACAGCCGTGTTGATAGCTTCAGCCCATAATTTCTTTGGCATGGATTTTCCTTCTAGCATACTTCGAGCCATTTCAACAATTGTTCGATTTTTCCTTTCTGCGATGCCGTTTTGCTGCAGTGTATATCGCATAGTAAGCTGCCTTGCAATCCCTTCTTTCTTGCAATGATTCGTGAACTCGCTGTAAATAAACTCTCCTCCACGATCAGTTCGAAGAGTTTTTATCAAGTGTCCACTTTGGCGTTCTACAAGAGCTTTAAACCGTAGGAAACTTGAGAAGGCTTCTGATTTTTCACTTAAAAAATTAATCCACATCATTCGAGTGTAATCATCAACAAAAAGAATGAAATATCTCTTGTTATTCAGTGAAAGAGTCCTTGTAGGACCAAAAATATCAGCATGTATCAACTCCAAAGGAGCTTTTGCTCACCCTGAAGTTTTCAGAAAAGGAAATCTATGCATCTTGCCAAAGATACAACCTTTACACACTTTATTTTCCTTCATGATGATAGGAAGACTAATGACCATATTCTTTGATTTCAGCAAATGCAACTCTTTGTTGCTTAAGTGGCCATACCTCAAATGCCATAAATGAGACACATTAGAACTTTCAGATTTGAATGCACAACTTTCATTCAAAGACAAAAGTAGGTGGAAATATTTATTTGGAGCCATGTCAATATTTGCCACTGTTAAATTACTTTTCTTATCAATGATCTTGCAAGAACAATTATCAAAATTCACCGCATATCCTTTTTGAACAAGCTGCCCCACACTTAAGAGATTTTGAGCCAAATCACATAAAGTACATCATGAACAAGTTTTTTACCTTTTTAAGTGTGGACTGCAATGGTCCCCTTTCCTTCAACTCTTTGCGCCTTTCCATCTCCAAGCTTTACCTCTAATGAAAAGCTTGCATCAAGTTCTACAAAAATGTCTTTGCTGCCGGTCATATGGTTGCTACAACCACTGTCAATGTACCAAGCATCTTGTGATTCATTGTGGAAACCCGTAACTTCCCCGGTGAGGAAAGCGCGGATAGTTCGAGAACAAGCCAAAATAGAACGCAGACGGAAGAACATTTCATTGTATATTACAACAATGCATCAGATTACAAGAATATACAGAGTATAAATGAATAAATATTACATAGAAATATCAGAGATTTAAATTACATTTAAATACATAGCAGCGGAAATAATACAATACACAACTAGAAGAGATATACGGATACAAAGCTTTCCGGAAATCGTTCCAGCTGTAAACCAGGATCCTGTGAATATAAATCTGCAAAACCAAAACTACTAGCTGCCCATATCAAAATAAGGGCACCCAGAGTTTAGGTTAAAACAATAAACTCCAGGTCAGTCATGTGACTGGTGTGAGAAATAAAGCAGTTATTAATCTTTATTTTAAAGTTAGGTAAATCAAGGGACCACGCCGTATAGCACGGAACGGGTTTCCTCCCAAGAAAACCAGTGCATAAAACAACAGCACAATGCTAAATAAAGAAAAACGAAGCTATTATAAGACCCAGGTCCCATCACACAATGCAACGCAAGCCGGAGGTTAGGGTTTTTACCTTATAATAGCCAAGAATGCTTGATACGTTTAAAACAAATCATTTGATACTATTATAAGTGCATAGTATATAAAATAACTTCAAATCATAAATATCAATCATAGGCGACATGAGCGTCCCATGCCACTATGTCACCATATATAGGTTTACAAATAAAACCGCAAAGTCACGTATTTGGAAATTGGATTTCCATCTATGAACCGAGGCCAGGGATCGTCCTCTACCGATTCGAGACAATCTAGCCTACCATGTCTCAGGATCAGAACGCATCGACCCTTGGAGCGACAGGGCCGGTCCACCGATGTGGATTAGACGAAATCCTGAACACTACGTTTCCCCGCCCTTTGGGGCGCAAATGAGCCATCAAATGACTCCATCGGACCCGAATCGTCCGATCAAACCGAGGCGCCTCGCAACAGCAACAACCACACAGGTGAAAAGTATATAAATGTCAGGGCTGGTAGGTCACTGAAACCACCCTAGCTAGAAAGAAACGCATGCCCTCCCTGAGGTCCTCTCCCGTTTTTGGTTCACAACCGGGGTGCGAGGCTCGCGAATTCACGTTACCCAAAGCTGTGCCACACAGGCTGTGCTTTGATCATCAACCACAAGACTCTGCTTTTCAACAGAATCCTTGATCATTTGCATTTTAGCATGCCACACAGGCAAACCACTCTATGCAACCGGTATCAGTCACACAGATTGAAATCCAATGTCAGACACACAGTCCATTTACAAGTCCGTTCTGGGTCTGAACGAAACCGGAGGCACTTTCCTCGCATATCCACCTATCTCCAAGCACATCTGGACGACCACCGATTGATTCCCTCATCTTGGGTGTACAACCCAATCAAGATCATCAGTAATCCCCCAAACGATGTGAAGACTTCTGGTCTTCAACCACTGACTTCATCTTCGACTTATCGTCGTATCAGTTATTCAGAATGGGATAACCCCGGTCTTTCCGAATAACTCGCGTATATTTTAAATAAGTGTTACACAAACACAACATACGCCTCATTCCAATTCATCAGTCACTAACCGTAAATTAACAAGAGAATAATTCCCCAAATATTAACCCCGAAGGCCGAAACCAACATCAGATCAATATCCAGAAAACCATTCTGCTTAGCTAACCGACAGTTAGTTTCTAAATTTCACATTCATAGGGAAAGGTTCCCATTAATTTTATCAAAGATAAATTCCTTGAATTTATTCTTTAATCTTCTTTTGAATTTCGATTCAACTAGTCATGATTAATGAACCTTACCGAAGTAATCATTTACTTTAATTTCCCAATCCCAACCTATTCAGCCCATGAAGTAAAACTAGTAATACTTCATATCTAACACCACAGTGTTATCGGTAAGTTCAATTACCATTTCACGTTCAAATCTAATTAAAGATTTAACTATCGCCTGGAGTAAAACTGGTGATACTCCATTCTCGATTATTTCAATCTAATTAAAGATTCATTAAAACTCCACTTAGTTTTAATCTTTAATTGGGTTAAAGAATCGGTGTCATTTAAAACACAGTTCACGATAAACCCAAAATCACATTCCATTAATTATCGGGTTAAAGAACGAGTGTTATTTAAAAACACTGTCCACGATAAACCCAAAAATCAATATCAATTCAATTCCAATTAAATATTATTTAATTGGTACACTTCATTAAATCTAAATAAAAAGATTTAATCTTTTCTCAACTGGGTTCAAGAACAGTGTTAGTGAAGACACCATTCACGACAAACCCAAATCACATTTGATATTCAATACAAGGCTCTGAATAGAAAATATATTGGCTTATAGTTAATATCAAATTCTACGATTAACAAATGTCGTATTGGAAATAATGATATAAATATATATCTTTCAAATTTCCATAACAACATCTGTATAATCACGAATTCCAACATCGAAATATTCTGAAGACAATTTCGATTCAAATCCTCTCCAATGCAATCATTGGAAATTCTGGTTATTTTTAAAACCCTTTTCAAATTCAATTTATTTATTTAAAAATAAATAGGATTATAATTCTAGTTCAAAACTAGTTCATTTCGATAAAAATTTATTTTTATCTTTTCAAATATGGAGTTTTTCATCCCAATCCTTTCTAAATCATTTCTTATGATTTTACACAAATTATTACTATTTTTAATAATTTTATCAAGGCCCGTACAGTCGATTTTCATCAACGGTCATTGAACTGCACTTACAGCGACCTTTTTCAAATTTGATTTGGACATAATTCCAAATCCAACCGTTAGATTTCAAATTTATAATATTCGTTAGAAATCTCTTTTCGATACGAACCCAACGGTTACGGCTTCAGGAGAATCCGACGGTCGGATCTCCCGTAATATCCGTTCGAAGTCAATGGTCGAAATTCGGGAACTGCCGCGGCGCGGCGCGTTCTATTCAGGCCATTATATTATATATATAATATATATAATATATACTTCGTCGATTTCCTTTAAAACATATTTAATAAATCGTTTTTAAATTCGTTTTCAAAACGATTTCAACTTCTTTTTCAAACTGAAATCAAAATTAAATTTTCCCTTAGTAATTCGTTTTAAATTCATTTCAAATTGATTTCAATTCAAATCGATTTTTAATTCAATTTCAATTCGTTTTCAATTCAATTCAATTTCAATTCGAATTCATTTCTATTCAATTTCAATTCGAATTCATTTATATTCAATTCTTTTCAAAATATCATATTTTGAAATCACTTTCGATATTCATTATAAAATGAATAAAATCGATATAAATATCGTTCACGTCAAAATGGCGTCAATCTAATCAATACGGCTTCATATATTCCTATTTTCAAATATTCTATTTCAAATATTTCTATTTTAAAACTGGAATGAGGCCCAATCAATTACCATATAATGTTAATTATATGGATTTTCTACAACACATGTATGTATCAACAACGATGAATAATCAACCATCATCCAAAGTGCATTCTACACTGTATAAGCATCAAATATAAATATTCAACGCTTATAACAGCCTGTCAATCAATCGATCGACATACAACTAAACAATCGGGATTAGTGTACGTCAAATATCATTCCAATACCCGTGTGGGGTTTCAAGCAATCAAACACAGATTTTTATTTTTGCAGTTGGGCGATGTGTAAAATTTATCGTCCCAATCAATGTCCTTCAAATAGGTGTACATAAACAAACCGTTCGGTTTGTAAATGAATATTTATTTATTCACATTCACGTTAAAAATTATATTTTTAACGATCAAACTATTTTATTCAACCTATGAATATTCTATTCGGTTCATTTATTAAATAAAATGTTATCTTTATTTTTCTAACTTATTTTTAGAAAATTTCAGCGGCATAACGGCACGATACTAGAAACGGGACAAGGCCTAGCCTTATCCCCGGTCTAGTGAAGGCCCACGCCATTCACACATCAATCAAATCAATTTCATTTCACCAAACAATTCAATTCAAACCAAGTAATCTAACCAACTACACAACCAAACAATTAAACAAACAAGCCATCCATGGTCTGTGGATGACGGGTGTCGGATGCTACTAAGCACCGTCTGCATCCTAGTATATATATATAACTAGAAAAAGAAATTGAAAGGTGAGAAGTTCTCACCGATAGCTATCCCAACTTCACGACACTTCATTTATAGAAATCTTCGCCGTTCTCGCCTTTCGTCACTTTCGTTGCCCGTATTCTCTACATATGTAAAACTCAAATTCTTACTACGCTATTCAATATATAAAAATCGAATTTTTACTTCGCTATTCAATATATAAAAATCGAATTTTTTACTTCGCTATTCAATATATAAAAATCGAATTTTTACTTCGCTATTCAATATATAAAAATTGAATTTTTACTTCGCTATTCAATATATAAAAATCGAATTTTTACTTTGCTATTCAATATATATCGAATTTTTACTTCGCTATTCAATATATAAAAATCTCGCCTTTTCAAATTTAAAGATTTCACCTTTTCTATTATATAAAGATTTCACCTTTTCTATTATATAAAGATTTCACCTTTACTATTATAAAGATTTCACCTTTTCTATTATATAAAGATTTCACCTTTTCTATTATAAAGATTTCACCTTTATGAAAATTACATTTTTATTTCAACATATATAATAGAAATCAGATTTTTATTTCGCTATATATATAAAGATAATATTTTTATATTCTCTACCCTATAAAAATTATATTTTTATAATCCTACATCAATGAAAATCCTATTTTTATTTCACCTTCATACATATAAAAATCGCTCCTTTATTCCAATGTATCACATATAAAAATCGGTTCTTTATGTTTTTAAAGGTAATTTTTTTATTATTAAACAAGGTCATTAACATAGAAATCAGTTTTTTCATGTAATAAATAATATAAGAAAAACAAAACTAAACAATTAAATAAACAAACTCACTGCAAATTGCTCGGAGGAGGAGATTGGCGGAACAGCGTTGAAGGGAGGGTGGCAGAAGGTTGCGCGCCTGCGCGGTGCTGCTAGGGGGGCGATGGCGTTTTTGGATGAGAGGGGGGGTTCCGGCGCTAGGGTTCGCGGGTTCACGTGGGGCGCGTCGCATCGGGTGTCGCATCTGGTGGAGATCGAGAGGCGGAGCGGAGATCGGCTGGAGAGGGCGGCGACATTGGTGGGTTCGCGATGGAGGCTCTGGGTTTTTTTTCCCTTTCTGGTCGAACGAGAGAGAAATGAAAAGGGGGAGGGGCCTGAGAGAGATAAGGGGGAAGATAGAGGTTTTTAATTTATAATTATTTAACTTATAAAAAGTTGACTTTTACATACGACCTCTAAACGAGGCCCACCGCCTATCGTGCATAGCGTTTTACCCCCATTCTGAACACAATGGGATATATATCGTAGGCTGATTCGATCGTTTCGATCAGTTTTCATAAAAATCAACATATAACTCTATATATTGATTTTAAACGCGCATTTCAATTTACTGGGGACACATACTAACTTGAAAAATTCCCGAAAAATATTTTCTAGCTTCGTATTGATGATACGGTCCTAACAAAACTAGTTTCATCGAATTCTGAGACCGTTGGAAAAATGGCCATTTTCCAGTCGATTAAAATCAACTGAAAATGGTCAAACGCGTTTTCCTTTGCCACGCTCACATATTGATTCGAAAAATTATGAAATTTGAAACCTAGTAATAATTTGACATCACGGACCCAACAAAAGTGGTTTCGTCGGAATCCGAGGTCGTTTGCAAAATTCCCATTTTTAAGGGCCTGAATTCCATAGCGACTATTCAGAATTTTCAACTGGACATATCTTTTGATTCCCGCTATGAAATTTCGATTTCTTGGATTCGTTGGAAAGATATTCCCAACTAGATCCTAATGTTTTTGGTTTCACTAAAATGCGGATTGTTTTGCACCCGGTACGTTCAATTGAAGTTTGAAATCGAATTATCGAACTACCGCGCCATTTTCAATTCTATTTGTAATTATATATAATTATTTATATTTCAACGATGATCTATATAACTATATACGTTCGAATTATATTCGAAATAAATTCCTTGTCGATATTATTTAAAATAATTCATTTTAAATAATCAAAATTCGCTAAAATTGCCAAAATAAAAATTTTAAACTGGCCCAGATTTTCGGGTTGTTACATTCATTTTCAGTAGATAAACAAGAGTAGAAAACCTGCTCTTCGTTTTCTTCACTTGTAAAATTTGCTTTGTTCTTCTCTTTTTTATTTTGATACCAACAATCTCTTTGGGAATGATTTGAAATTCGACATCTCATGCATTTGAAGCGACAATTTTCAGAATTATGATTTGATTTATTGCAAATAATGCAATGAGTGGCAAATTTACCTTGCGTTTTGTGCTCTTCTCGTCTTTTTCTCCTTTGGATTGATTATTTATCTCGCTGCCCTTTCTTTTATTCTGATATTGCTTCTGAAATGTGTCCTTCTTGGAGTCGAAATACCTTTGTTTCTTTTCTGAGAAGCAGAGATTGGACTGGAATGCATGTTCCAATGTACTAGATGATGTTCTGTTAATTCTCTGTTCATGAGCTGGAAGCGAACTCATTAACTCATGTATCGACAGTTTTGACAGGTCTTTTGATTCCTCTATAGCTGCGACACAATGATCAAATTTTTGAGGTAGACATCTCAATATCTTTTTTGGCACCTTCTTTTCTTGGATGCTATCTCCAAGACATTGAATTTGGTTTACGATTTCAGAGACTCTGGAGAAGAAATCTCTGATATTTTCAGACTCCTTCATTTGCAGGTTGTCAGAATCTCTCTCCATAAAGATTGAAGTTTAATGGAGATAACTTTGTCATTACCTCGAAATTCTTTTTGCAAAACTTCCCATGTTTATTTTGCTTTTCTTTTATTGAAAATTCTTGGATAGATAGATTTACTCACTCCTTGTTTGATATACCGAAGTGCAGTGACGTCTTTCTTTTGATTTTCTTTGTATAGCTTCTTTTGTGCAGCGTCGATCTTGTGGAATCTCCATCTGCAGGTGGCTCCGGATAATCTTTTTCGATGACATCCCATAGATCATGAGAGATAAAAAAGTCCGTCATCTCACTGCTCCAATAGTCATAATGCTCGCCTTCGAATATTGGCACTTCACTTGGAGAGTACTTGAACATTGCAGGGACTGCTGCCATTATTTTGAATGACTGATCAAGGTCGTTGACAAGGCTCTGATACCAAATTTGTTAGGCACAGCAGAATAATATGTAGAGAGATCGATCAAAATTGAAGTTTCTTTTTAAAATTTTATAATAGAAAAACAGAGAGCTGCTGCTCTTAGATTTGCTATTAATACTAAATTTGCCTTTTTCTGATACTTGATTTCCTACATCAGTAGATGAGATACAACTGTCTTTTATAATGCAATGCGTTCTCAGGAATATTCTAGATAATGCCTTATCTAGACTTCTCTAATATGACATATATAGGAATTCTTTATTCATAAATTATTCCTTACATTAATACAAAGGCAAATTTGTAAATGCAATTAATTGTAACGAATTTGCATTTACAAATTTTCCTTTGTAATTTACAAATTTGCCTTTGTATTAATGTAAGGAATAATTTAAGAATAAAGAATTCCTATATATGTCATATTAGAGAAGTCTAGATAAGGCATTATCTAGAATATTCCAGAGAACGCATTGCATTATAAAAGACAGTTGTATCTCATCTACTGATGTAGGAAATCAAGTATCAGAAAAAGGCAAATTTAGTATTAATAGCAAATCTAAGAGCTGCAGCTCTCTGTTTTTCTATTATAAATTTTTAAAAAGAAACTTCAATTTTGATCAATCTCTCTACACGTGAAGAGGGAGTGTTGAAAATATAAGTCCCACATCGGGAAATATTCAACTAAGATCCTGGATAAATACTAAGAGGCTATAGTTCACATCAACCAATTAGTTTTGTGAACAAACTAAGTAGCTGTCTAACATTAAAAATGCCAACAGTTGTATCAGAGCCAGGTTAAAAGAGGTGGGAGAGATGAAAATAGCTAACTAGTCAAGTCAGCAAGAGAGTTCAAAGAATAATTTCGCAAAAAAAAGATCGGAAAGCATATTTGATTTCCATGGCCAAAGCGGTAGAAGAAGAAGAGCAAGGATCGCAAAGATCTCCGCACACCGTTGATCCAGCATCCCAGAAGCAGAAGAATGGAAAATCTGAAAAGTTTGTCGAAGAAGGTGAAAACGAAGAAGACGAGGAGCTCCTAAAGGCAAGAGCTTTGGCGAAGAAAAAGCAGCAGACTTGCAACAGCTATCGAAGCTGTTGTTGAACATGACACAAGTGGCTGTAGAAGAAATTTTATTTTAGAATTGTTGGTGAGAAAGTGCACCATGGAGAGAAAGTGCTCCAATATTAATTTTTTTTTGAAGGTGATGAGAGAATGCATCACAAATCGAAGAGAAAGTGCTTCATTAATTTTTGAAGGTGATGAGAGAATGCATCACAAATTGAAGAGAAAGTGCTCTGAATCAAGGAATCTGTTTGGAGTAGCAAAACCAAGTTTAAGGGAGGATGTTGGAAATAAACTTGGTTTTTAAGAAAATATTATTGTGCAATGAATTTAATTATTGTATTAATGGAAGACTAGAATAAATGGTAAGAGTTATCAAATGAAATTTGATATGTTAAGGAAAGTAGAAATTAGGGGTCAAGGACAATTCTAGAGAAGAAGACTCTAGAATCCTTGTAATGCTATAAATGTAAGTGTAATCTCTCATTTTGTGGTATGAAAAAAAAATGAAAGATTACACTTACATTTATAGCATTACAAGGATTCTAGAGTCTTCTTCTCTAGAATTGTCCTTAACCCTTAATTTATACTTTCCTTAACATATCAAATTTCATTTGATAACTCTTACCATTTATTCTAGACTTCCATTAATACAATAATTAACTTCATTGCACAATTAATATTTTCCTAAAAACCAAGTTTATTTCCAACAAGACATATATAGTTTTATTCACCGCTATGGTTTAAAAAAAATCATTTTAGATGATAAGATGCAACATACATGACTATGATAACCAAGGTAAACTAGAAATGCACCTTCAATAGGTTGAACGGTAATCCAAGTCTTTAAGTCTTTCCACCGTCCGTCCTTAGTTGCCTACAGACCACTGACTTAATCTTAAAACAAAAAAGAAAGGATCGGTATGATGCTTCAAGCCTACGCCAAATCGAGTTAAGGGCATTTTGGGTAAAACGGACCACCGTCTTCTGGTCCATGTTAACACAGGCCTTGGTTAAGGCGTCTATATATATATATATATATATATATATATATATATATATATATATATATCCAAGGCCATCGCTTCTGAACGGATAGTCGGTAATTTACAAGCCAAATTCATGAGTTTTTCATTGTATTTTTCAGCAATGGGAATCACAATATTTTACTCAACCATAACCCAGACAATAATTTATGACATACCAGTATTTTTCAGCTTTTGATATAAGAAATACAACGTAACCCTTGTCCAAATACAATGAAGAGTTTCCTAAATAATGGACCATATGCAAATTTGGACATCCACAAATCTTCAAATTTTATAGTATGTGGGATTTTCATGTGTGGAATTAACTGTGTGTATATGAGAATAGGTGTTTACACACGGGAAACAAACATGCAGCCAAATTGCAAGTGATCAATTTGTGGTCATTATTTCTGTTCATTAACTTGTAGCTGGGAAGGATGATAAAATAAATCATCAAAATAATCACATATCAGTTGAGCAAAGAATTTACTAGATCTTACAATGTTCATTAATTTACATGGAACATGAAAATAATTTCAAAGAAGTAAAAGTCTATATATGATGATTGATGTAACATTTCTAAACAAATTGCCCAATTATCTATGAAGAAATTGCCTTGGCAAACCATGGGGGCCATTCTCCGACCATCAGATCATCAGAGGCGGTGGACATCAATGTTCTGGCACCTGCAGTGGCCCATGAGGAGGAAACAGTCAACCATGAAGCAATTCAGTAGCCAACCTGAGTGTGCACATGCACAAGTTCAGCGGTGCATGTAAATTAATTTAAGCCCAAATTGTATTAGTCACGTGTTATGATTCTGCACATGTTCATGTGACTGTGTGTCCTAGTTCAGGCTATATAAAGCCCATGAGATAAGCAATGTATGCATCAGAAAATTTTACTAAATGAAATCTTTCTTGTTGTTTCCCCTGTTCTTAATTCTGTCAACACTCTTACCCAAATTTTCTTCTACATCTCAATCCCTAATTTCATCTAATTGCTATCTGAATTTCCTACTGTATCCCCTATTTCTTCTAATCTAATCCCAATCTCCCTCTTCTGTTCTTTACTCTACTTTCCCCTTCGTTTACATTTACCATTTTTATTGTACTCTGTTAATAAGAATTTCATCAAACATTTGCTAAAATGTCTAACTCAGATTTGGATCATAGCAAAGTGGTATCAGAGCAAGTGGCTGAGCATGAGTCAGACCCTCAGCCGACCGATGTGAACCCTGCTTTCCTTGCCTTTCTCCAAGATCAAGAAGAGTTCAGAATTCATCAAGAAGAAATTAACAATAAGGTTTCACAAACCCTAGCGAGTCTCAATGACAAAATCGATCAGAATATGAAAGATGATAAACAGAAATTTGAGGGTATCTACAACATGCTGAAGGCCATAGCACAGGATGTTCAGCAAATTAAAAGGAAACTGTGACGGCCCGCCCCGCACCAGCCTGCATTTCCTTTGAAGGTGAGCTGTACACATGCCCGACTAGCACGGAACGGTCGCCAAAGAAAGGAAAGAAGGGAATGAACTAACAAGGAACCTGTAGAATGTCTCACAGCGGTTGGAATAAAATATAATAATAACATAATCTTGACAGAAAACAGGCGAGACAGTGCATAAGCTGGAAACTAAACCAACATAGCAGCGTAAATCCAAATACAGCTTATTACAACTTTCCAAATTTACTTGTCTCTAAAACAAAAGAAAGCTAAAGTAGAAGATGCACTACTAATGCCCAAGTAGTGATCTTCAACAACACAGGGAGAATACTATATATATCATACGTCGAAGCCTCCTGCTCGTCTCCGGATCAGCTACCCGTGCATACCCAGCTAACCTGTCTCTAATCTGCTCGTGAGAGCACCCAGAGTAATAAGAAGAGACATAAAACTCTGGGTCAGACAAAAAGTCTGGTATGAGCGATATGCAGCTAAACAGAACAATATCAGGTGTACTAAACCATACCTGAACCTGGACCTGCAACCAAAGAGTTAGCACTGCATACCACACAATACTCTAAGGTGTCACTGAATAAATGGTGTAAAGATAACGGGGGTGGGGGTGTGCATGTCATAATGATGGCAAACAAATCAAGCATAGCAACCATCCTCTCATCTCTCACTCAGTGCGTAATGTATACGATATCCACCACTGTCAATCACTAGACCCATCGAAGTAGTGACGGAGTTCGACTTGTACAACTACTGCTACTACCAAGCTTACCACATGGAGTCATGACCAAATCTTTACAAATGACCCCACTTCATTGGTCTATAGTTCTTTAGTCGTACCTAGGCCACTGTGGCCCTGAATCCGTTCACGTACTCCCTACACATAGTGATTTAAAGTTACAGACATCGACAACCCCTTAGCGCACGTCCCGCAGCGAAGTCCAATCATGAAGCTCACTCACTGGTTCCCAACTGGATCCTGGGTCAAAGCTCCTCATTTGGACTTCCTTTGCATCTCGGGTTTTGGTCGAATTGGAGTTGGTCTTCAGAAGAGTCGTCACGATGAAGTGAAAGTATACATCTGGTTCGGTTCGGTACTCTCAACCCGGTTTGGTTCGGTGGTCCTAGTCCATGCCTGGATCAGTGCTCCATCGCTCCTCGGTTTGGTCCACTCACGCTTGCTTGGTTCGGTTCGGAAGTATAGTGCCCATCCTCTGTTCGGTTCGGTGGTTTCTCCCTTCTAGGTATCCCGATCCGATCCCATCCTTCTTCATTCGCCTGATCTGATCCTTTTTCTGGTCTCTCCGATCCGATCCCCCTTTATGTCTCTCCGATCCGATCCCCTGCCCAACTCCACTCTATGCAAATGGCCTTCCTTCTCGCCAAGCTCCTTATGCTAAGTTCCAATCCGAATCAGGTCCCCTTGCCCGGTTCTCCTATCCGATCTGAGCCCAGTGATCCGATCCGGTTTGAAACCCTGCATATTTCCTGCAACTTTCCAGCGACTATTTTACGCCATTCGACGGCGTTTTCGACCAATCTATCACCTCTAGACAATCATAAAACATACCATACATTCATAGCAACATGTATAATCAATCATAAACACCAAAACAACAACCATAGCATGTAAAAATGGATCAAACCTACCCAAAATCCCATATTTTCCCTTAAGCATGTTTAGGCAAAACTAATGATATGATTAGCAAAACTTAATCAAATTAAACCAAATTTCTAACAGAGGTCTAAAACATTATTTTAGAATTTATAAATATTTTTCTAGAATTTATTAATGCATAAATTCGCTAATCTTCACTAATTACCCTTAATTAACCGTAATTAGTGCAAAACTAGGCAAATCGCTCACCTTAGCCACAAATAAAACCCCAAAACTGAAATATTCTTCGATTTGGCGCAGTTCCCAATCTTACACAGCAGCTCTACCTCGATTCTCGTGCTAATCCGCCTTAATTTGATGTAGATTAAGCCAAAACTTGATTAAGAGGTGATTAGAGTTGTATTTAGATGTTGGAGGCCATTGTTAGGTTGAAGAGAGAGTTTGTGGCGGCTGGAAAATGAGTGAAAAACCGAAATCTTAACCCTAGTAGCCCTCAAATGCCTCTAATGCCGAAATCCCCCATTGGGCCTAGCTGTTAATCACCCGGTTAAGCCCAATTAAGCTGTTTTTCACTATCTGAAACTTGTTTCAGCCATATCTCCCAAACGGTGAGTCCGTTTGGCTAATGTGACCACTCTACGGAAAGGTAAACCCTCACCCGGAGCCAACGGAAGTGGTTTCAGGTCAAAATTCTTTTCCAATCAAAATTTATGGCCAAAACAGTACCAACTAGGGGCAAAATGGTCATTTAAAAATCGGGAAAAATCATGAACGTGGGAAATGGCCCCAATAGTCGTCTCCCAAAGTTACATGACCACACAACTTCGTATGTGAAAGAAATAAATGTTCTACGATCCTGCGATGCGTAGAATGCGGGTTGTTACAGAAACCTTAAAATGGTCACACAAACACCCATCCTCTTCAAGGAATTCTTGCAGTAAATCCACATAACCGACCAGCTACCTCTTCTTCCATTCCTCCAGTAACACATCCACCACCTAGAAATAATTCCTCCACTATTCCTCCAGTGACTACATCCCTTACATCCAATTCCAGTGATGTACTACCCATGAATATCGATCCATCATTACCCACAACCTCCAACTACCACACTGACATTATGTTATGGAACAAGAACTCACCATTTCCAAATCTGAAGTTAGATTTCCCGACTTACAATGGTGATGATATGGTCTTGGAATGGATGAACCAGGCAGAGCAATTCTTCAAGTTTCATCAGACAGTTGACCGCTTATGGGTGGCCATTTCCTCTTTTTACCTTCGTAATGATGCACTGAAATGGTATGGGTGGTACACCAAGAACGTTGACAATTGGGAATCTTGGACAATCTTTAAAGAAGAAATCTTGACCCGATTTAACCTTGAAGACATGGAGAATCCATATGAAACTCTATGTAAAATAAAACAAACTACCACTGTCTCTGCTTACCTGACCCGATTTGAAAGCCTTCAAGCCCTTATTGAAACTATGCCAGCACAATTTCTATTGGATAGATTCATAGGTGGCCTCAAAGAAGAAATAAGATACGATGTCTTTACCTCTCGACCTACAAATTTTAAGCAAGCGGTAGCACTAGATAAAATGTTCGAGAGAGTCTGGAATTTATCCAAGAAATTGCCCAATTATCTACGAAGAAATTACCTGGGCAAACCATAGGGGGCCATTCTCCGACCATCAGAGGCGGTGGACATCGATTTTCTGGCACCTGTAGTGGCTCATGAGGAGGAAACAGTCAACCATGAAGCAATTCAGTAGCCAACCTGAGTGTGTACGTGCACAAGTTCAGCGGTGCATGTAAATTAATTTAGGCCCAAATTGTATTAGTCACGTGTTATGATTCTGCACATGTTCATGTGACCGTGTGTCCTAGTTCAGGCTATATAAAGGCCACGAGATAAGCAATGTATGCATCAGAAAATTTTACTAAATGAAATCTTACTTGCTGTTTCCCCTGTTCTTAATTCTGTCAACACTCTTACCCAAATTTTCTTCTACATCTCAATCCCTAATTTCATCTAATTGCTATCTGAATTTCCTACTGTATCCCCTATTTCTTCTAATCTAAACCCAATCTCCCTCTTCTATTCTTTACTATACTTTCCCCTTCGTCTGCATTTACCATTTTTATTGTACTCTGTTAATAAGAATTTCATCAAACATTTGCCAAAATGTCCAACTCAGATTTGGATCATAGCAATTGAATTCTAATTTACTGCAGGCACAGCTATACCATATACGCAATAAAATCACTGATCACTGTGCTTCCCTTGATAATGCATGGTTAAACAATATAATCATTTCCTAATGAATACATGAGTGGCATATAATATAAGAACACCAAACGGAATATGGCTATAACTGCAAAATTAGATGATAGCTATGACTTATGGTTATCTAACATGGAACATGTTATGTTTATATATAATAGGTTGCTTGTTGCATATTTTTTCTCTCTTTTTCCTAGACATTTACAGAAAATTATGGAAACATTCAATATATCATAATGTAGTTATTTGACAACATGAAGTAATGCTTATACAAATACCGATGGAGATGTCATTGACCAATGATGTTTGTATATAAATTTAAGTTAGAATTGCGTACCAGATGCCTTAGGTTTGGCCAGCAATGCCCCACCACCTAGATGAACTTCTCAACATGCGGAATTTTCACTCTGTACGATCCTGATGCTGGACAAAAATTAATAGAAGTAATAAAGTCTTGACATCTCATAATAATAACGACCTAAATTTCTACGTTCTTAACCCTATATCGTTTAGCCTAGTACAAAACCTTCGAAAGATACATAATTAGATCACCCTGTAACTTGGCCGAACTCACCCAGCTAGCCCACTCAAGACTTTATACTTGGCCCTTTTCCAAGTAATTTAAACCCAACCCCAAGTGCCAAATCAAATTAGTATCAAATAGCTTATCTTTCCCCTTAAACTTAACACTTAGTTAATCAACCTATAGCTCATCATTGTCGAGCATATTTAGCCTATTTAACAGCCATATACCAAACTGCCAATTTTACAGGTTCTTATGAGTATATACCATCAAATCCACATCAACGATTCAACACTTTGAATTGATCATATAATGCCACTGAATATATTATATATAATGCTATGAGATTTGCATGCATTAGTCTCAAGAATACAAGATCCACCACATGCAAATTTACCCTTTGTAACAGTTGCTTATAGTTATATTCATATAACACAAAAAGTTTTACACGTACACGTTGTCTTCATTGAAAATAAATCAATAATCTGATCATTATTATATCAAGTGTTGAAGAGAACTAGACTTCTACTTGAATAATACAAGGATGGAAGGCAACAAACCTATTATGTCATGCTCAGTTTAATGGCATGAATTTACAGGTGGATTTAAATCTTAACACCTACAGTGTAGCCATTTAGTATTGGACAAATCAAATCCCCGGTACTCAATTTTATATGTACTCCTGTATCCAATCGACCAAGACCATCTGATTTCCACCTTTTTGCAATTGAGTCCTCTTTCTTTTTCTAACTTAATTGAAAAAAGTGAAAATCGGGGATCTTGACTGATTGGATACAGGGGTACATATGCTTTTAAGTTTTCTAAACCGTATTTTTGATTCCTAACTCTCATACCCAACCTTTACTCTTTATGTTATTACTATAACCACTGAATATCGAAAAGAAAGAAAAAAAAAGTTAATTAAACCATTTTGATACGGAATAATGTCATGGCATATTGTTTGTCTTAGAAACTAATCAAATATTCGGAAATATAATGGTGTTATTTCATAGGAAAATCTCTGTGATTCATGTTTCATGAAGTATCCCATATATATGTGCAATATCTTACCAATTAGAGACTAAATTCACTATTCACAATGAAAATAGTTTCAGATTTAGTGAATGTGGAATGAACAATGGTTTCATCCAAATAATACTGATAATTAGAAATAAAATGGATAAACTAGATGAACCAGCAACTATATATGTTTAAGTTTTATCCTTGACCATTTTTTAGACATCGATCAGTTATAAACATGAATCACCTAGAGAGTATGAATACATATACATCAGATAAATACTCTACATAACATTTCTTGAATTATAAATATCAATTATTATGGTCTTTATATATTACAGATAAGAATATTGTTTTTTCAGCATAGGTAAATGGAAAATTAACTGGTACATGTAAAAAAGCAATGAATATGGTTAGTATTTTTGTACTTCGTGCTTTTCTGCAGAACGGTAATATTCATACCTTTTTTGGGATTCCGGTTATAGAAATAAAATACAAAGAAATCAAAATTTAGATGTTCATGGTTATATAACAACTTATTGCCTTTTTTGTTACTTAAAAAAAGTTATTTTGGATGCAGTATCAGTGAATGGTTTTTTGCATTTACAATTCTCTACATAATATATTCTAATTTAGGGAAAGTCATGAATATAATCACATACCCCTAAAAACCATATTCTACGTCCCAATAACCCTACATATACCGTTTAGTTAAGTTCTCTTATTTACCGTTTAGTTAAGTTCTCTTATTTACAACGTTATTTGGGTTAACAACACTCAAGACTCTATACTCACGTCGTACTATGCTACGTCCCAATAGATAACCTAACATAGTATATACGTAGCTACCCCCAACATATCGAGATACTTCCCATAGTACCCTTCTCGCACGGTCTCCACTGTGACGCCATAGAAGCGTATCCTATGCCGAGCGATGTATGGAAACCCAAATCATAACGCCATGTTACCGCACAGAACCATCATCGCTATGGCACGAAAATTTACGAAGTAATTCCCTAACGTCTACGATACACTACCCAGTGCATGTACCTAGACCCCCACACATATGTACTGTCTACTGTACCTCGAGTCTCATAATAGGGCTGCATCCAATGCACGAAACTCGGTCAGGAGATTTTTCCATATCTGTATAGGTCCACATAAAGGACCAATAGTACAGATATCCAAGTTTGGTCTGCTTTTCACGGTGGCTGTGGCCCCATCTAGCCCCACCCTCAACTAATGAAAGACTCCATCAAGAGCTAATGACGTGCCCCTAACAACCAATATATCATTCAATTTGGCGTGTCCCTCAATCATGCTTCAATAGTGAAAGGACAATGGTATCTTGGTTTAGCTCTAGTCTTTCCGCATCCACTGACTGCCGATGACAGGTATCAGACAATTACAATCCTTAATTTGGTCTTAATCAAACTCCCTCCACGAGCGAGGCAAACCGCCGAGTCACCCCAATGCCATACTGCCACAGCCTTCTGATTGCTAAGCTAATGTTGTAGTTAAGGTATACTGTAACACCCCACGTCCATTAATGTCACTCACAAAGGGAATGCATTAACTTCCATGAAGGTTTTAAGTGAATATAGAACAGAAAAATTACAACAAGACAGATAATAAGTAGTACTTGGAAATCTAAAACTTTATTTTATTGCAACGGAAATTAAACATGTTTGTTACATCATAAAACCATAAATCAGAGTTAAGTACAATATCCATCTTGATAAAACAAAATACATAATCCCATTACATAAATAGCCATTAAAGAAGATAACAAGCTGGACTTTACTTCAACGGTCCAAGCTTTCCAAAAGAGAGATAAAGCAATCCAATCATGCTCCACTAGAGATGGGCCAACCCTGAGGGCTTGGAGGGGGAAAAGATAGAAATGGAGGGGGGTCAGACATAAAGTCTGACGAGTATGATAATTCTAACAATACTATTATCAAAAAATTAGACAAAGGCATAAGCTGGAAAACAAGGAAATGTCTATGAACTATTAGGTAAGGAAGAGGAGATAAAGATAACGTTAAAGGCACACCTAATTACTAACGAATAATTACTACACTACACCACACCAGTCACCTTAAAGGTCGATCCCACTTGCTTCACTTAGAAATTATATAAATAGCTTCGTGTACCCCAAGCTGACTACATAGTTGCCGCCTGCCCCTATCTCCACTAGGTGTACCCTACTACCCACTTTCGATCGGCTCCCTACTCGTAGATACCCGTGCTGGCCCCACAGTGGGGTGTATCACTCCCCTAAAGTGGCAACCCGATACAACTTGAGAGTGCACGGCTTATACCTACACGATGCAACAAC